>CM063251.1:1200000-1800000 GCA_032158295.1 Pycnopodia helianthoides
AATGAACCAATATGCAGCCCAACGCTGCTCAACTATGTCAAACGCCGTTAATCAACGCAAGTATTTGCTTTTACAGTTGAAACTATCTTTGTTCTTACTTATTTGATTTACTTTATTTTAGCACAATATTATAAAACGTAATGTTTAAGAAAACTAATGTTTAAAACTCTTTTAAATCTGGTGTGAACATGTAAACCATCCTAAGTATAAAGCCAATCTAAAAAAAAAAGCTATCTTACTGACTAAAATGCATAAATTGTGCATCTCGAAAATACAATGCACCGTAATGAAAATAAATAGTTTATGCCATTAATGACTTCTGTTATAAAGTGAAGGCTTGATCGTAACTTGTTGGTCATAATTGGAAGACATAATGACATTGGAATTGATCGATTCCAAGGTAGCTTTTCCTGTTGCCGTATCGATTATATGCTCTATCGTTAGTCGATAATTTATTATTGCAAAGTGCCTTACGTCAGATTGTGTGAATGATATTCATTCGGATTGATAATAACTGCATAGCTGATGTCATTATGAAATAGAGCAACACTGCATAATGATGCATAATGATGTTCAATTGGATTTGTTTTGCTTCGACAACAAAGAATGAACAGGATGAAGGCAAGTTTTTTTAGGGCTAAAAATGACAGATTGAACTCTTCACGCAACACGTGCGCACTGACACTACTGGTTTAGCAAAATGCTGGAACATCGCGCCTTTTTTTGGATGGGGCTGATGGTGGCGTGAAACACAGGCGTTTGTGCGTCTGCCTATAGTGCACAACTTTATGGCGTTCGCCAACCAATAGTGTCTGTACGCATGCGTGAATGCAATTCGCATATTTTCATGGGAAGGCAGTAAATCCCGCTGCAGAGTATCATTAGCTTTGATCACATGACCCCTTGCACCAACGTCACACGCGACTACTGTCTACCACACCCGCTATATGTGGAGTCAAATCGCACGTACAATTCATGGCAAGCGTGTAAAATTGTGCACTACACTGTATGAACACACGGGGACATTGACTCCCAAAATGGCGCGACCAAGATTATTGTGTTGATGATCGTCGGGTGAATTGGGACAGTCCCCGTGTCATGTTCACAGCTACAAGATTCGACAAATTCAAAAAGCTGCCTGACCTTGTTCACCAACTTCACAAAGCTGCAACTCACTTAAAAATCTTGTTCAGAAAAATTGGTTGGCAGCCAAAATACCATGCAACGTACACCAACCCCCTGACTGGTACCCTGTTGCTTTATTGCTAGGCAAACTAATTTATTTAAGCAATAGTTTCTGCTTAACAACAGCTTTACGAAATTGGTGTCGAATTTTACAGCTGGCCGAACAGAAGACAATGTCTTCAAGATCAGCCACAGGTGTTAAATTGGTGGCAGTCTCGCGTCCGGAGGTTTTGCGGGTTAAGTTCTAATACACATCGTGCACCCCTTTTCCCCAACATCATGGATCCGCCTAGATTAAAGTAGCTCTTGTTCTTTCAGTGCAATGATATAGATTCTGAAAAATTCTGATAATGCTGGGAATCAATCTCAATATACTTCAATAGAGGGCGCTGTCTTTAAAAAAAGAGGCAACGACAGCATTGCCTAATATTAACTGCCTTTAAAGGCGAGCGTTGGAGGATCGTATCCAAACATCTGAAAATCAAAACGGAAACGCTCATAGAGTTTCTGCAAGTCCACCAGCGGCACGTCCTTAAAGTGCAGCTCTAAGTTGGTCTGGTTTGAACTGCCCGTGGGGCTGCTCGAGTCTGATCCAGGGAAGACAACGCCCTCAGCGTTGATCAGATTCAGAATGAACTTTGAGTCCGACTGTAGAGTCTCAAATTTACCGATGACATCATAGTTGATGTCACAGGGAAGGCACTGCTTGTAGATTTCCCCCCAGTGTAGGTTGTTACTGTCCGCTTCCGGATCGATTAGGTATCGGATAAATTCATTGAAGGTCAGATCGTAACCACCGGAGCCCTGCTGCTGGTGATCCTTGTCCCTGTATTTATCGATTATCCGCTTGCCCACCGATCGCTGCCACAGGACGGCCCTCTCGAAACTCGATCCGGCGCCAGTTTGTTCTTAAACGCCGAAAGCACCCGCGAAAACGGGTGTCGGGCGAACATGAACTTCGTGTAGGTCTTGAGTATCCTGTCGATTTCGAACGGCGAGAAGTCCTTCAGCTCCTTCAGCTGTTTCTTGCCGGCCCGGTTGGTGTAATACTGAGATATCTCCGCGGTGGTCTTGAAGGCCTTCATCAAGACGAGGAAGACTTTCTTCCAGCTGGTGCAGGCGATCTTGGGCACCGAGCAGTACAGGGCCTTGTGCTCCTCGTCCACATATATTCGTGCCGGTGGGTGTTTTGTCACGTCCACTCCGTAGCCGATCTGGTACTGTTTGCACGCCCGGCGGAGGGTTGCTTTTCTCTGCGCCTGCTCTTGCCTCTTGATTTCCGTAAAGTCTGGGGCGACAGTTTTCAGGTCTGCTGTTGTTGTACCACTGGATGACAGGCGAGACGTCTCCGTATTCTGCTGCAAAAATAAAAATACAGTATTTGGTTAAAAAGAAAACACGGTGATAATTGCATCTTTATCCGGAATGCCCGACGTTCATATTGCTCCACGCAACCCCCCCCCCCCAATCCCCCCCGGGTCATCAAGCCGTTTTCATCACTCCCAAGGAACCCATCGGCACCCGGGACCGTAGAGCAATTATTAGGTCGGCACTACCATCAGAAAATTAATATCATAGATCACTCATGGATAACATGTCCTCGACAAAATGCTATTGGATCAAAGATCTTCAAAATCCATTGACTGTACAGGAAAACTATAAGCAGGAAACCAGTTAAAGATGGTATGTGTGGTATTAGGGTTATTTTGGCTGGTAATCTTATTCCAGTAAGCAACAATTATTTTGTGCTTTACGAACTTAGGCCTTGTGTCGGATTCTTACCGTAATATTTCGTAGCTGCTCCTCGATAAGACGTCTGTTTGTAGCACGATTTATGTGTCTTTGTTTGGGTTTAGCATTAACTGTAAACAAAAATAATAATAATAATAATTCTAATTGCACAATATGTTAAACTGGGTCCAATTTCATGGAGCAGATTGAAGATAATAATTACTTAACAATTTTCTGCTCAGCAAAAACAGTCACAGATTGTACACGTGACAAGGTGCTTTATCCGGTAAAATGATAATGGCAAAGGCAAGCATAACTTATGTTGTGCTTAGCTGCGTGTGTGCCTGAGCTTCTCCATGAAAATGTCTCCTCAGAATTTTGCATCATAAAAAATGAAAAAAAGTAATTCCCGTTGACAAATTATGTCAATGTCAGGAGCAATTATCTCTAGGGCGACCCGAAGTGGACATTTCCGTGTGGCATTCAAAACCCGTTATCTTTCTCCACCTAAAAAAAAAAAATCAATAAACATTTTCTCTCTCACAATTTTCATGTCGCAAGAGCTTTGGGAAGACGTCTAACATTTCACTCCAATCGAAGCTAGGTCAAGTGGGGATCACAGATGGAGACGAACATCGCGCATAACGATACTTTAAAGGTGTGCCCCCATGCCTGATGCTTCGTCCTTTTATTGGTACCTTTAAAGGCAAAGTATACCTTTGGTTTTTGGGGACCGTTTGATTGTTTTAATCCTACGTAAATGTAGATATATACAATAAAACTAACCTGTGAAAATTTCATTTCAAAAGGTGGTCGCGTTTTTGAAATATCGCCAAAATCCGCAGCGGTTATGTCCACGCATAAAGAACAATCCCTAATAGGAATACACAATCTGAGAAACGTTTCTGACAGAAACGTTTCTCAGATTCAATTTTGGGGGATAAAAACTGACATATTATTTTTCCAAAGCCACAGTATTTTGAATTGAAATATTTCTCAAAATGCTTTATACTATCGAAAGTTGCTTTACTTCTAACCAAGTAAGTTTTTATTGCCATTAATTTCTAGAGTGATTACCAATCGTATACCTTCCCTTATACTATAGGGGAATGTTTAACTTTGGTCGTGGCGATTCAAAGGGCACTGAAACAGTGGTTTTATATGTGTGTGTGTGTGGGGGGGGGGGCAGGGGGCGTGACCACCCCGCTCAGAACCCTTGCATCCCTCTTGCCCCCTACACGAGATCGGACAAAAATAACAATGCAGAAATCAATGGTCACATACGTCGAAAAGCCCGCTCCACCCAAGTTATGTTTTTTTTTTCTCTCCTGCTTGCCACCGCCATGAGAATGTCTGGTGTACCTCCTCACTGCACTGAGGCAACGGGCAATAAACGTCTTCATGTGTACTCGGGTGTTCTGTAATTTGCACATCAAAGAACCCCCAGTACACTTGTCGTGAAGGGAAATGGGGCTTGCCCAGGTGTTTCTGGCATGGTCTGTGGCAGTCATTATGTGCCACCTCACCTTGTAAAGCTTTCAGGGTTTTGTGTTTACATATTTGGTTGCTTCGCCTCAAAAATCAATTTTTGGCTGTTAATTTTGTTTATATATTCCACGGGCATTGCATTACCAGCCACATTTTCGCTTCTGCAAAATGCCCACCTATATTGGTTTGCTCCCATTTCAACATTGTTTTTTTTTCTTTCCCCAGTTAGTTCTTGACTTGTCTTTGATTTCACCACTCGTCCTGTATGCGCTGACTTTTCTTTTATGTTCACCAATTTGGCAACAATTTTGTCGCATTGACGGGCATTGGATTTTTAACAATCTCCAACCGATTTGATCAGTCGGCGCCAAGAATGTCATTACAAATGACAGACGGGGTGGGGTGTTTCATTGTGTACACTATTAACTTCATGAATTCCCTGCATTGTCGTCATGAATGTCAAACCATGGTGGTAACTCGTATTTCATTTTAAAAACACCATTCATGTTTATTAATGGTATTATACAGGATTGGTATGGAGCTGACGAAACAGTCGCAGACAGTGTTCATGTGTTGTGTGATCAACCATACACATGACATGACAAACCTGTGGAAAGTTGGGCTTAATCCGTTATGCATGAGCCAGGAGAAAACAGTGAAAAACTATGCACATTTTTCAGCATGTAAACACATTGTCCTTAATTTTGGTTGTAACAACCGAAATCAGCTGGGTTTTTCATTGTTTTTTTCAAAAAACGTTTTCAGATACAGTTTTCTCGAACATGACTTCATTTCAGAGGGAAATATTTCACAGAACAAACGGTTCTAGTGTGAACGAAAATCAGTAAGCTTCCAGACTAAAATTAAACAACAATGTTTTTTATCCTTACTTATCCTGTAGGATACCTTTTAAAAGAGCATACAGGTAAAACAGTTGAAGAGGGTATTCAATTTTTGTTCATCAATGATGGTTGCCATCGATCAAATAAAGACACAAGGCAGAGAAAACGACGTAAATATGACTGTACATATTTATAATTATTCAACGCGGTTTGTGAAGAGAAAACAAAACGGTGAAAGTGACACTTGTATTTTCGTTTACAGAACATCATGTGGATAACGTTTCATTTACGAACGTGATAACCCCAGCCGTTTTCCCAACACTAGCCAGAACGGTACCACAAACACACACACACGCACAACTACACAGTCCGGGAAACTAACGCGTCCATGTTGATTGGCACCTCGGCAAAAAAATAAAAAATAAAAAATTGTCTCTGCATGAAAACAACGACATTGGATCCGATCATTTCGTGAACTATCCAATCCCGATTATTACAACCGTCAAAGAAGACAGGAAACAGTCGCTGGGGTTGTCAGTCGATTTTAATTCCCCCCCGTCATAACAGAGTGATGAATTTTAAAGGTAGGGTGATCGTAGTTTGAGTCAAATTTGTCTTACCTACGGAAATCTCCTGCATTTGTCCAAAGGGAACCCGCAAATAAAACACTACACTCAGCCCCGTGCATAGAACGAGCAGCACTATCACCGGCAGTCTGGTCCGGGCAGTCAGGGCGGGCTGATCGCTTGCCATCTCACCGTCTGAAAAAAAAAGAAGAAGTCAACATTGTCATTTGAAATAACTTGTGTTAAAACTCAATATACCTGCATGCGAAATGTATACCAGTGCACATTGCTAAATACAACATGAACTCGTGGAGCTATACAAAAAAACGTCTAAAAAGGTAGCCGACACGAGCATCTTCTATGATTTCTATTCGTACTAAACAAAACCATGGAGATATTCAATATTTCTCTTTCGGATGGTCAAATTGTGTAAATCAACAACAACAACAACAACAGAATATATGTTGATTGTGATGATTTCAAAGTGAATGTTCTGATCTAAATTATTCTGAATCCGACAGAACGTTTAATACAAAACGAAAGTGTAAGAACAATAGTGGTCAATTTCGAGGAAACAGCGTTAAACGATCACACTGTACACTTACACACGCTTTTAAAGGGAGGGTATACCTTTGGTAATTACTCCAAACATTAATGGCCACCAATACTTACTCGGTAAGAAGCGTGCACTGCAGCTGTTGATAATGTTTAACATGTTAAGAAACAGTTCCCCTCTAAGGGGTGTGGTTTTAGAGAGAGGGATTAAAAACCATTTCTGAATCTGAGAAACGTTTCTGCACGAAACGTTTCTCAGATCGTGTATTCCAATAACGGATTATTGAATCCTGCGTGGACATGGCCGCTCCAGATATTCGCCGATATCTCAAAAACGCTACCACTTTTTTGAAATTGATTTCAGGTTAGTTCTATTGTACACCTATTTCTACGTTTATAAAGGATTAAAACAATAGAACGGTTCCAAAAATCTAAAGGTATACTTTGCCTTTAAGCACAGTTTAACAAATTTGCCTGGTGGGTTGTTCTTGTGCTGTAATGGCTTCCTCAAAAAAGACGAGGAAAAACTGCCGCTGCTGATCGAAGTCAGTCCATGATAACATGTGGTTAAATCTCGTGTACCAGACCATGCACTTAGTACAGGGGGAAAAAAACGACGACACCGTTCACATCACACACAACGCAGACAACCGTTTAGCAACGCTCTGTGCGAAGCATCATCTACAACCCCGAGCGAGACGAGAGGTGTTGAGAACAGCATTAAATGTTGTACAGGCGAACGCTTAATCCCTGAATGTTAAAGCACGCCGGTGATGTTTGCTCTCCGTCTCTGCAACGCCCATAAGCGCCCCCCCCCCCTCCCCGCTGTTGAGCCGGCCAGAAACCGTGACTGTACGTTTCGCAACGCAAATAAACTTTCGCCATGGAGGCAAGACATTCAAATCCCCCTTTTCTGACAGCTGAATAAAAAAAGACACTTACTATGTTTGTCAGCCATGCCGCATGACAAGTACTTCACCAAAGCAAACAGAAGGCGGTGAGCCCGGTGTACTTCCCCCGTATCTTACAAGCGATTTAGCCCCCCGTAAAATAAGTTGATCCACGGTGGAACAATTTAGTCACGACTTCAGAAATGGACACGTTCTGTTTCAAAATCAAAACAGCGCGAAAACACCCATGTTCCTGCAAGGTTGTATGTAGTAATATTCTAACACACAAAGATCACACACACACACAATCAACCTACAATGGTGTTTTCACTCTGTGCACATGACTAGGTGCTTTGCGACCTACACGCTTTCATCTCCCGTTAAATCAAGCATAGGCTGCAGTTCAGAGTGTTAAGATTGTTACCGTGGCAACTGGCAATTTTGTTTTATTATATGAGATTGTATCTGTATACAGTGACGGCTGTCACAGGTTTTCACAATGTAGATTCTGGTCGAATGCAATTCTACGTCTTTACACGTTTGAGTTGTTCACTCGATACGTCGTTACGTACGCTCTTTTAAAGACTCGAAAAATGGTCTCGTCGGTGAGAGCTGTCTCGCTTGGACAAGAATTTCACACCATGAATTGTCCAAATCAGTTTATTAAAATTTAAATTATTCTTGTTTCCTCAAGTTCATGACCACAGAATAACGTAAACGAATTGTATTAATTTGACCAGAATGAAAAAAAGACAAGCAAATGAAACATTCGATCCATCAGCGAAAGTGAGCTGTTTTTTTTCTTCTTCTCCCCCACAAAATATTACCTCACATCTAATTATGTCTTCGTGTTATAGCTGTGGTATTTTGTTCCTTCTTGCTTTCGGATTTCTCTCTCTAATAACTTTGAAATGCTGCCGTCTCAAAATCAGCCCTCGGCAGTAATATTTCGCTCCGTTTCCTTTGGGAGCCTCGTGGAAGACGCAACGGATGCACGGGGTACTGTGCGAAGAGCTTATCGATGGTGGATTATTGCAGTTAAGGTACAGGGTCATAGATGGGTAAATAATAAGAAATATGCAAATTCAACGCAAGGCTGTCATATTATGCAACGAGTCGTGGACGTTGCTCATTAAAGGCACATTACAGAATTGGTTTTTGCTAACAAAACATTTGCTGGCAGTGTAAGCACTTTATGTAATCCACCATATGCATAAACTGACAAACCTGTAGAAGTTTGAGATCGATCGGCCATCTGGGTCACGAGAAAAATAGTGAAAAACCGATTACACATTTGCATGAAATCATGTAGGTTCAACAAATGAATAAGACGCTCACTGAGCGATAAACTCCAATCGGAAAATTAGTTTATTCATTTCTCATCAAATATGGCATTTCAGACAGAAATATTTCAAGGGATGTTTTCAACTATCATCATCATTTGACCGTGTAAGTTTTATGTAAATCTGTGATCAAAAGAATATTTTACAATTACCAATTCTGTAATGTTCCTTTAACAAAATGTTACGTTTCAATCAGAGCTGAGAACCGGCACCCAACCCTCGCGTGAACCCATAACCTAACCATAAGCAACACGGGCGATTCCCGTGCCATAATCTAGCCTCACCTCCCGCTCTCATCAAAAGCTGCTAAGCACAGACAATTAATGCTCAGCAGAAATGGTTAACCAGTGAGCCGAAGTATACATTGTAGGTCTTGGGGGTAGAGAGTCCCCATGTGGCTGGTTCGTGGCTAATTTCTGCTTAGCAGATCAAATTACGTGGCAGCGTTTTCTGCTAAAAAGCTTTGCCATAATATTTGAGCCGTGAACGACACACACCGCATTGTGTAAAAGGACACGTCTTGCAACTACGGACCCGAGACTCGAGAGTCTACACGAGAAGACGAATGGCCCACGGGATACAACGTGGACACACGAGAACACGACTCGCTGCACTGTTTTTGGAACATATAGCCGACGCTCTGGTTACATTACCCACACTATTAGGTGTGTCGTGTAATATTTCTTGTAATGTGAAACCCATCTTGTTTGGCGAGCCTCAACACGTGACGTCAGACGTACAAGCTATCAAACCCTTACCATCTTAAATGGACCGAGCAAGCAGTCCAGGATACAGCCCACGAGGGGATCCTCTTTGCACTCACACGGTCTAAGATCGTTGCTCTATGATCTGTCCATGAAAGCCAAAGGCAAAAAGAAAAAAAAGAAAAAAAGTAGGGAAAAAACGACTATTCACAGAAAATTGTGCACCCTACTACACAGAAAAAATATGCCTAACATAGCAAAAACCAGAACACCAGTGAAAAAGTAAATGACATGTACAGTGAGGTTGCCTGCGACTCGCGAGCTGATTTGCTTTGATTGAATCGGTCTTCACGGTCTGGTACATATCGCTCGTCCCGGGAAATAATCTCAAGAAGTGTTGCCACTTTTGACTTTTTTCCCCCCTTCTTCTTCAAATCTTGCCTGGCAGCGCTATTTAAATTGATACACCCACACCACGCTTTATTCATAACATTCTCGCAAAAAGGTAATAATATGGTTCAAATCTATGGCAGTACTTTAATGATTTAAATTTATTGACTTTTCCCAACATACACAAATTGCAGAAAACCCCCCTTCAAGGTAGTGGATACTTTTGGAAAATGTCGAAGACTAGTATCGTCACGTGGTATCCCAATTATGCATAAAATAACAAACCTGTGAAAATCTCAGATTGGTCAACGAAATTGCAAGAAAACAGTCAAAGATAAAACACCCTTAATGCATATAGAATTGTGTGCTTTCAGATGCATGAGAAAGGATTCATGCCTGAAGCCTTTCTCAGTTTCAAACTTTTGAGTGAAATATTACCCCTTTCTCTAAAACTACATTACTTCAAAGGGGGTCGCTTCTAACAATGTTTTATAATATCAACAGCTCCCCAGTGCTCTCTACCAAGAGTTTTTTTATGGTCATTAACTTGTGGAGTAATTTACACAAGTATACACCCCCGTCTTTAACTTTAATCTTTAACAGCTTCCAGTTTGCAATTCCCCAGATCCATTCCATATTCACAGCGGCAATTTTGAGAATGCGTCGAAACAAATTAATGATACTTTCCGCGGGTATTAAATGCAAACATAATCACACACGGCGGTACAAAGTCTACCCTTGCGACCAAACACATAATCACAACCACGCACTTAAACGACACTTTTGATTGCGTTCACATTACATTTCAGGGGCTTACTTCACATGGTTTGATACTAAGATATCATAACATACAAATGTATTGCATGCATAATGGGTGCCACAATGCACGAACGAAATGCATTCACTGTTTTTGTTTTATGTAACTGAACCCCTATATCCTTGTCATTTGAAATTCGACCTTCTAAACATTATGGACAACACCAGTCTTGTCCGCCGTGACACGACCTAGCCTTGCCTCGTTTTGGACAAGCGAGTGGGGAACGATTATTTTGGGAACGACGAGGCGAAGCGTCTATTTTCATTATTGGACGGCCACCTGTCCAATATTACATTATTGGAGCGTCGCGGCAGCAAATACGTGACAAAATAATAAATGACACGTGACGCGTGTTCCACCAATAAAATGACAAGGATGTGTGCGTTGTATATATTTAAACACTCACTAATTTATTGAGTTTGTCATTGGTTGGTCACTTTAATTTTCAAAAAAAAATGTGTGTTACCCATTTCGATATCGCTTGGTGGCGCGCTTTTTAGGTCCGATAACAAAAATTTATACCAAACACAAGTGAAGCCCAATGCCAAATTCAAATAGTTCATGAATGTGAACAACCGAAACATCAGCCATGACAGCCAAAGTCTTTATCATCATGGTCTGCAAAAATAATACGCCCAAGGTGCTATTTGACAGCTCTTATTATTGCCTAACTGATGAGCAAATAAAGTCAGTTTTGACGAAGTGTCTGGCTTTGGTATGAAACGTCACTTAATATTCATTTCCTGAGAGCCAAAAAAATTGTATAATTTAGATTTAACGAAACAGCGGTGGTTTACAAAGTCAGAGGTATTTAACCAAACCAAGCCAAATTCGTTGCAATGCATTACATTTGAATGCAGTGACTTCCTGTTAATTTCTTCGAGAAGCTTCCGCAACCAAAGGAGTTTTACTAACAAAACTCAGTTCTAAACATTAAAGGTATTGCACAGGACTGGCAAGGATAAAATATATTTGTTTAATTTAAGGCTGAAAGCCTATACTGATTATGAAGTTCATACTAGAAGCATTGTTGGGTTGTTACAATCAAAATTAAGGACAGTGTGTTCACATGCGGATTAAGCCAACATTTTCACAGGTTTGCTATTTTCATGTGTATGGATGATCACACAAAACATGAACACTGTGTGCGACTATTTTGTCAGCTCTATCAATCATAACACCTAGTACGTAGGTAGAAACAGTGAATACAACAACTTACACTTGGCTTTTCGCAAAACTATTGTCTTGTTCTTCACGCTGTACGTCGAAAAAATAACACATCTTAAAGTTGCACGGTCGAATCTTCACCAAAATAATGTTGTTAAAACAATTGTATTTCCTCTGAACGAATTTTGACAGATGATTCCGTTTCAAAACGAAAAACATACAAAAACGTTCGCAAATTACGCCACGGACAATGCACAAAGAATACATGTTACATGCAAAATTGTTTGTATGGCTGATGGACGTGAGATACTGTACGGACCATGGCAATTATTTTCTATTTGTTTTGATTAAACCACTTATTAGGCCTATTGGCGTATTTTTGTCGTGCGTTATTTAGTGAAAGTAACTTTTTCTAATCTAGAAAAATAGCCATACTTAAAATTTCAATCTAAAATGTTTTCGTGTTACTGTCAAATCGGACAATAATCGGACCTAGTACAACATGTGGATTTCTAATAAACCATTTTTATTTGTTTCCCTTCTCTTCCTTCCTTTCTTTCTTTATTTTATTTTATTTTATTTTTTAAAGATTACCAGCGGTAAGGTGCTTTTATTCCATCCTCCAGTCACTTTTATTTAAACCTCAAATCTATGCATACAAATCTACCGGATATTGCGGGTGCCACCGTAAGGAAACGTAACCTTTATTGGATTTCCTGGGAGCATGAATTAGTCGTATCCTGGTTCAAACATCCCTCCGTGAAGGCGTCTCATTTTAATAATGAGCTGTCTTTAGTTTACGAGCGCGGGGGCCTTGGATCTTCTCGTGATGAACAACCTTCATCAAGACACTAATTATTCACACGAAAGAGCATCCTACATATAAATACATCTTCACGTCCGTTTCCACGGCAACTAGTACTGTTAATTATAGATAAGTTGCGAGTTTGGGTTTTTCCCCCATTCGTTTTAGTTCTTTGTCTGCTTCATCTTTTCAACACCAATGCACCAAAGAGCGACTAAATGATGCGTGCCTTGAAAATGTGACGCATAATCAAAAAGATGCTTTCCATCTCCATCAAGACGGAGGTTCACCATAAAGGCGGAAGAGGCAGAGATCGTGCTGGTCGTTACGAGTACAGCCTTTGATCACGGTGCTGGCGCCTTGTGGATGCTTTTCAAGTACAAAGGGCCTTTTCCAAACCTCGGATTGGGCTCCGGCTCCGGCTTGGGCTATGTCGTCAATTTTGGAGCAGTGTACATTTTGCACGGTGAAAAATGTACACTGCTCCAAACATCAAACGAAGCCCGGAGCCGGAGACGGAGCCGGAGCCCATGTTTTGGGGAAAAAGCCTGAAGCAATGCATCAATGCATCAAAAAAGAAAGAAAAAAAAAAAAATCAAGATTGAGGGGGAAACATAGTCTGGCACCTCAGTATGCTTTGAGATTTGTACTATGATTGTCATTGGACGTAAAAAGGGAATATGACAAAGATGGCTGGTTTGTGTAATCAGGGGTATGTTTCGCAGCCGTAACCAATAACTGTTCCGGTCATTGCCCAATGATTAACCAATGGCCAAGTCACCGAAACAGTTATAGGGTTTATGACCGCGAAAACGCACCAGGTCTGTACAAATCCTTGTCTTCAAATTGTACGCCCTTTTCGAAGCCAACAAACTCGGGCTTCCTCAGTAATTTTGAAAAACGTAAACACTTTCGCAACGGGACTTTTAACAGGCGGACGTAGCCTAACCAGGGGCCGAAGCCTATCGTCTCGGTTTCGAAAATTACAATAGTCGCCAAAAAACAGATTAAGTCAATGACAGTTATGTATTTCATTTCCAAGAAGCACCTGAAATGATCATGTGTTTTAACTTTAATTAAATGCTCCTTACGTCACCGTGACGTCAGTGTAGTGGGCAACAACTCTAAATCCAGGCTTTTTTGCCTAACCTCGGTTCCACCTCCTAATACTGCGGCTCTGCGGGCGCAGTTGAAATTTGAAGCACCGTGCAAAAATGCACACTCATTCTTCTGAGTATTGACCACTGAGCCAGTAAGCAAGCATACAGAATTGGAAAATGGCTCCAATATCCCGACCACGTTGATTCCCGCTTTTTACCCATTTTTACAAAATAATCAACATGATGAACACAATACAACAGATACAGCTGACGGTAATTATTGCTTTAGGGCTATTTGTTTAAGCTTTCTATTGGTGCGTTTGTTTTGGTCATAATCCATGCGGTAATTTAGTTTGTTTAGAACAAAAATGTGGACGTTTAAACGTTTTGTAATTAGTAAAAAGCACAGAGAAAGGAACGTGAAAGCATGAACGCAGAAAATATCAGGTAATATGTGATAAATGAATTCGTAATATGTAGTATAATTAGCACTTTGTCATTTGAGCGTAGTGGAAAACAAAACATGTCCTATGCGATTGAGTATCACAGTTTTGATTGATGTTTGATGAGGTTTTAGTTTCGGTTCCGACACGGCTGGACCATATGGTTGGACTGGCCATGGCCAGGCAGTAGTTTTTATACCTGTACCATGATAGGTTTTCAAAATGTTCTCAATAATGCACTTTATATTGATTCATGGATGATAGCACCGGTAAGGAGGGCTATAAAAAGCGACAGTGACACACGTGAGTGGTGAAAGTTCCTCTCGAACGATGGAGACGATTTACGTTTCCATGGGTCTTAGCCAGCGTTTTCAAAGCCACAAGACTTAAATAATTGTAAATATTTATGGGCAAACACGGTGGCGGTTTGAGCTGAATAACTGTCCAAACTTGCTATTTTAAAATGAAATAAAACATGTCATGTAGCCTTTCTATGCGAACTCTATTCCTTAAGCTTGATCAAATTAGGGAGGGGGAAAAAAACCAACATCGACGGTTGATATTTTTATGGCGAAAGCTGGTAAAATGTCGAATCCGATCAAGACCGTTGTGCCAACACTCTGCACAACTCAACGTCAGCGTAATTAGGAATACCTCTGAGCCATCATAAAAACACCCTTTCATACTTTTCACTTCAGGACTCGTTTCTCAAGTCATGTTTTGCCTCTTCTTTTTTTGACTAGCGAGCTCAGAAAGAGGGTAAAGTGTCGCCGCGCTTTTAAGGGGTTGATCTACTTTGTCATTGTAGATCAAGTTTCAGCGCACGGGACAGCTGCCGCGAGGAGAGATGAGAAACGACCGGGGGGGGGGGGAGGGGGGAAGAAAAAAAACTGAAACATTCCCGATAAAAAGGAGATGGATTTCTGGAGGGGAACGTCGCCTCCGGCACTGACGTCAGCTTGGATTTCGAGACGGGTACGAATTTTTTTCTTTCTCGTACGCGATGTTGATCATTCGGGCTATAAAGGGCCCACCGTTGCAGTTTGATTATTTTCAGCTGCATGGGGTGAAAGACGAGATGTCATTATGCCATGATAAATGAAATCACTCAAACAACGCACAGATCTATTTATTATTATTATTATTTTTTTTTTTTTTAAGAAAAGAGCTATTTTAGTTGTTTCTTTGTATGACACAATGCTCCAAATCGAGCGCAGCGAAGACAAACAGCGTCACTTATCGCGGTGCAATTTTTAAGACTGTGTAGTAGAGTACTAAACAAGGCATAGAAAAAGGGCTGACGTGCGAGCCTATGAATGATTCTTACGGGCCAACTTCTGGATGGTTATAAATACCATAACTTGGTTACAGTGCACAATAGAACTTAATAACGATTACGTCACAGTTTTTTACCTTTTTGC
This sequence comes from Pycnopodia helianthoides, assembly GCA_032158295.1. Classification (NCBI taxonomy): domain Eukaryota; kingdom Metazoa; phylum Echinodermata; class Asteroidea; order Forcipulatida; family Asteriidae; genus Pycnopodia; species Pycnopodia helianthoides. Next base: position 1,215,448 of record CM063251.1, read on the forward strand.
AGAAGAATGTGAAACCGTAGAGAAAGGACCATTGTGTCTCACCACAACTGTCGGAAATGCAGTACCCAGGTACAACACTTAAGCGGCGCACTAAACAAACCGTGACGTCATCAGTGCATGGGTCTTTTTGCTTTATCGTGAACATAATGCATTCTTGGTTGAAAACTTGCAAAATGGCCGTCCGCCTGTTTGAAGTCTCGTACCAAACGTGTACGTTTTCTTAGTACTGACGAAGCACAAGCCGAGGCCTACGCTAGAGCCCAAGCCAGAGCCCAAACCAAAGCCCAAGCCGAAGCCAGAGCCAAAACTGGAGCCCACTCCCAAGCAGTGATTCCGAAAATATAGCATTCATTGTATATTCATACTGGGAATATTATACCAAACTATAAAGATCGTTCTTATCACGTTCAATTTATCAAAGTGCCGACCTTTTTTTCTTTTGAGTTGCAAACCATTTCAGTGATGCATCATGACAATATTGAAACCGAGTTCAATCTCCAGCACTCTTCACTGTTTCAATCATTCATAATCAAATAAAAAACCGAATAGAAGGGAAATAATCACATTATCGTCATTTCACCATTAATGATTGAAGCAATAGCCCATCACACTCGCATGCCTTTTTAGCTAGTGCAGGTTGCAGCGCAACGGAGGCTGCAACGGAGACCAGCTGCAACACAGGGCTACCTTTTTAGTTTATAATAAATAATGGTATTTGGACCCTCAAAGACTTTGTAAAAAATAAATGTTTCTTGTTTGACCTTTAAAATAGTTCATACCTTTATATCCTGTCGGGAAGGTCTTTGGATTTCCGTAAGACACCTGAGCCCACTTCATCTTCAGTAAATATCCAACTTGTTTTATGAGAAATGTTAATCCATCAAGAATGCAGTACTATAGAGTAGACACAATATTATGTGCATATACACATGCATACACCACTTGATGTCTCACTATTACAACGGCGCAGGCGTTAAAAACGCGTGTTTGTGTGCAACGCTGGCGTAACTGCAGGGACTTCGGAGGAACCATTAAAATAAAGAATGAATCTTAAAGACGGATGAGAATGACGTCAGACTTGACCGTCACCCTTCACTTTTTTTTCTGACTGGACGAGACAGTTTTTTGCACAACTGCCGAGTGAAGTGAACGTCATCAATGTGTTTCTTTGATCCCGTTGGCAAGCCGCAGGAATTGCGAGCATTTCAGTGATGTAACATTTTTTAAATGATCAGACGAAACTCCTTTCACTTTTCCCGCGCGTGGTAGGTTCGCGTATCACGCAAAACGCGCAGTGCAAAACGCGCAGTGCAAAACGCGCAGTGCAAAACGCGCAGTGCAAAACGCGCAGTGCAAAACCGCGCAGGTGCAAAAGCGTTGTGCGCTTTTCATTCAAATGAAGCACGCACCCCGAATAGAACCCCTCACAACCCGCAACGTAGCCTGAACATCTGACGTCACACTTCGAGGCTTGCGGATAAGGACAGGGGACCAGTCTACCCGCAACGCTGCTGGTACGCTGACTAGAGGTCGCGCAACGTTTGTACGCACCAAGAGCAGTCGGCCGATAATCTGCCCCCGTGGTTGCCTCAGTTAGGGCCCTTTTGAGGAGTGTGACGTCAAATACAGGGGGTTTACTCCACGGTAAGTTGCCCACTCTGCTTGCCGTGAACTCCTCGCCTTTGGCCCACAGAATCAGACGCTTTACAGGGGGCCGTGAGTGCAGAATTCTGCGAAAAGCAGCGCAGTAAAAAATGGTTGATCATTAATTTAAAGCTTAGGGCGCCAAGAGCTCCACTAACAATGTGACTACCCACCGCCACCAGTAAATGATGTATTGAATTTATCGATACACAGTGCCCTCTAGTATACTAAAGCAGGCGATAATGCTGACAAAAATATTGCGCGTGTATAATAAGACTTGTGTTACAAAGCGTTCAATATTCTACAAAATAATATTTTCCTGAAAACCGCCCTATCGCACTTTCAAACGAATGGCTTAAAACCTTAAAGGTGCTCAGGTTTTATTTGTACTCAAGTGCTGCATAAGCATTTCGACTTACTTAATTTTTGCAAATTGTGTGCAGTACCATAATCAAAGTGTATCTGCATGACTGATGATGCATATACAGAAATAGACAGGGACAAATTCCATTAGCCTTTTCGAGGTATGGTGGACACTGTATGTAGGCATGCACTGTTTGGTTTGGGTGTACCGTGTATACAGACATATTTACCCAAACCAAACAACGCCCCGTATAAATGTGTCCATCACCACATCTCAAAATAGCTATTTGCGCTGTTACCAGTGTTTCCGTGGACCGATACCAGGCCGCGTAAGCGCAGAATTCAACGGATAGTGGCGTGAAAATGGGCACCGAATAAACCCAAAGATGTTAAAATAACATTACCTTTTGGCTTGAATGAAGAAAGCGAAGTTTAGCAAGCACCGCCGCGCCGGCTAGATGAAGGTGACTGCTTGGGGTCGAACGGTATCACTCTTCGCTAGAGACCTATAGCATCATGCTTGCCACCATCTTTGTCATGCACCACACTGCCAGTGGTAACACAACACTGATGACCGATTCTCTCTCTATACGGAGAAGTCATGGCACCAGACTGTTTACAACTTGCAGTCTCGGTTTGAACCATGGTTTGAACACGCTGGCTTAATAATAATAATAATAACTGTATTTATAAAGCGCCTTTTGCCAAAGGATACAAGGCGCTGATATTTTTACCTGCCATGTATGTGGAGCTATGTTTTTGAAGTATGAGACCTATGTATTTATAGCACCATGTAATGGTATACACGGTGCTGTGGCGCAATATGCTGCCGATCAAACCAGGAACACCAGGGGCGAACCCCTTCTCTTTACGATAAGTGTATCTGGGTTCTTTTACGTGCATTACACAACACACGGGATCTACGGCTTTACGTCCCATCGAAGGACACAGCAATAATGAATGGTTAAGTGTCTTGCTGAAGGACACAAGTGTCACGACTGGGACTCGAACCCACACTCTGCTGATCAGCAACACCAGAGCTTGAGTCACAATGGGAGCAAACTGCACCATGACGACCTTCGAGGTTAAACTACCTTCTTAAGATAGCTTTGGTGATGTTGAGAATTAATACAGTGTTGCGCTAGAACTTTTCTTCAAACATAATTGTGTCTGTTGAACAACATTTGTATCGTTAGCGCATCATGAGGCTAGGTGTTTGTTGCGCCATTAAAATCATTCAGTCGATTTTATGAACTTGCCACAAAATATATAAACAAGAAAATAGCGCCGTATTGATGGCTCTCTGCTAAGACCAACAAAAATGGAATGTGAAGTGTTTGGTATACCAGCGACAAAATAAAAGGTAATAAAGTGCATGCAGCATGCTCCTGAGACCATCTGCATTACATAGACTGTTAACTCCAAGGGGTATGAGAAAACACCGGTAAGATTGACCATTATGTTCACAGATTTGAACCTTTTATGGTATAAAGACGGTCAAAGCTGAAAACTTCTATTTAAAAATATTTTGCTTGATGGCTTTGGAGAAAATGAGTTATTAACAAAAGCAATTAATTACCTTTGATCTTGCGAGTCCAAAACCCAATGTTTAAAAACAGTTAAAACAACAGTTTTTCCACCACCCCCCCCCCACTATTTTCTCAGGATCGGAGTCCGATGACTGATTGAGCTTAAACTTTCACAGATGTGTTATTCTATGTATGTTGGGGTCACATAAAGTGCAGGTACCGGTTTTTGACAGCTGCACCCCGGCCCTGATGTTGGCCACGTAGCATGCTCTCCTTATAGCATCGTGTTTACGTATAAGCAATGAAAGATTGAATGTTCCCACTCAAATTGGCGGTCATGTTTTTTCCAGTTTTGAAGATGAAGCTCAATATTAAACCATTCTGAAAAGAAATGTCCGGGTCGGAATCGACCAAGATTAAGGGTACAGGGGGAACAGTGTTAGCCAGAGGGGTGTCTGTGTGTCTTTAGGACACCCTGTTTTAAATTCGGACTCCCTGTCTTATCTGTCATTAATACATGTAAATGTATTGTAAGAAGTGAACAATTTGGACACCCAGTTTTAAAATTTCCAGCAAATTCGGACACCCTTTCACCAAATCCTGGCTAAAACCTTGAGGTGGGGGGGGGGGGACACCAGGCAGACCCATTTCCAGGCCAGGCTGACCTAGAAAACTGAATTACAATTAATTGAGATTTTGACTCGGACTCTGGGTCAGTTTGACACAGAACTGTTTCAAACTGCTACTTTTCGGGTCAGTTTGACATAGATTCCGGCTCAAACTGACCCAAGAATGGGTCTGAGCCCCTCCGACACGGAATCCGGGATCAATTCGAACCCCGGGAGCTTTGTATGTTAGACTCTCCTAAAAGACAACCAAAATACTTGGAGCGTATATAATCATAATATTCATTTCTATAATTGTGACAAACAATATTTTATTAACCGGGTAGGCTATATATTCACGGGATCGTTGACAATAAATTTCCTCAATCAATTTGCAAAATTTAATGCAGGCTTCGGGATCTGTTTCCGAGTAACTCCAAGTTTAAGGAAATGTTGAGCATCAAAAGCTGCGTCCTGGAAACCAATTTCACAATATATTGTCTATCTAGTGGGTATGGACCGTTCTCAATTGATTCCCACAAACAATAACCAAATTGAATGTGGCGTTGTCCCTTGCATTCTGTATTCACTTCGTCTCTTGGAACTGAACACCGGTATGGCTATTCTGACCGCCTTTATTCGATATTTCAGTGCCTTGTTTGAATTCATATCAGGGCTGCTCTATGTTGTAGTTATAAGCTGTAATTTTTTCATTAGACTACTCTAATTAAATCAAACGACGTCTGCAAAACGAGGGACCGTTTCACGGCGAAACACTGTAATGACGGGTAGGGGGAAAGCTTTTTGCCTTGTGCAAACCGCGCTAGATATATTGAATTCAACCTTTTGCGAAAGGCAAGGCAACGGGGAGGCAACGGGAGGCGAGCAAGGCAGGAAGGCAAACTGGCGCGGCGTAATAGCAGTCTCGCCTGATCAACTGGGCCGTCCATACACTGCCCGGGAGGGGGTTCATTATACGTATGAATGTGAAGCGAGGGGGGAATTTTGATTTTGATTTTCTTTTTTCTTCTGTCTTCAGCTCATGAATCTGGTCGATAAGCTACGCATATTGAGTCACCAGACACACAGTCGATTCCGTATACCGTCAGTAATGCACTATATACACCGCAGTGGACAGGTTTGGTGTGAACTGCAACTGCACTCTATTTTTTAAGACACACACACATCACATTGTACATCAAGGGGCAAAAAGTACGTGACTTCATGATTAAAAAATAAGCAACGAGACTATTTCAACGAGCAGGAAAAATACGGTACTAAGTTTACATCGGGCATCATATTTGTTCCTTTGAAAAGAGTAGGAACACCTTATCGAATACATTCGCTCTGTCAGACCTAAAATAAGTAAATAGGCATCCACATGGTGTAGGCTTTAATAGTCTTTTTCAGGCTATTCTGTTTTTTCCAAGGGAAAAAAATCAGACTAAAGTAGGAAGAATAAGATGCCTGCTTTAGTTTAGAGTCAAGTCAGAGTGTCAAGTAAACAAAACAAAATGGTGGAAGCAGGTGTTTTAATAAATACAACAGTGTAGCCTGAACGAAAACTATAATATTGACCTCGATATGCACGTAACGGAAACTAGCCAGCAGAAAGTATCAAGGCAAACACTCTAGTGGCAGACAATTAATGGTTCGAGTCGAAATGTCAAGGAGAAATGGATGCTTCGGTGGAACTTGCAAAAACAAAATTGTACAATAATAACCAACGTCTATAACGATTAGTACGTAGCTGATCCATCGGTACGCCACAAGCTGTGGCTATCCTAACTTCAATGACAAAAGAACATTCACATTTTGCATGCAATTTGTAACGGTCGATTTAACCAACCTACCCCAGTGCCGTATGCAGCATCAGGTATATGATCATCACTGATGACGGGTCAGACAAGCAAGCTTCGCTACATTTGACATTTAAGAATTTAATAAAACGCGTTCGTTCAGCACAAAATGCAATATTTTGTGTGAATTCCTTATACGCAAAACAGACGTGACCTTTGACCTGTGCATAACCTGATAATTTATCTTGGGTCGCACTACATTGGGGGCCACGGTGCGGTGTTGGGCTTTTCGCCAAGGAACCAATTCGATACTTGTAGTTGTAATGGCTAAAAAACCATAGTCAGAACACAACCGGAAGTCTGCAATCATTATATGCAGTGCTACACAACATCAAGCCACAAGAAATATTACACCAAATCACATGCCTTTTATTCCACACACTGATTGACACAAGAAAGTTTGTAACGTCCGAAAGGTTAATGCCTGTCCAAGGACGGTCTTTATAAAGTAGCTAAACTTGGAAACTTTGACTTGTTTTAGTGACTTCGTGGAGCCCTCCATTTTCATTATCACGTTGTTGACTGTACCGCATGATGACACAAATACCCCCAATACCAAACAGTGTAAATTGTAGGAGATATTCAAACAGAAAGCTTACCTGATAATCTGTAGTCCGGGCGATCTGCCGTGTGGGTTAAAAACAGTCGGTCATTTGTGCGACTGCAAGCAATGGTGCACTAACAGTAACAGAGTAGTCATTGGGCTTTTTGTGTGTTCACAACGCACGGTCGACTCAAGGGTCGTGCTCCTTGTACGTGTGCAATATGCATAGAGGCTACCGTCGTGTCTTCCACTTCTGCTCTGTTCTAAATCATCATAACATGGAGCAGTCCCAAAATTCAGACCTCGGACACGGTGGTAATGATATCAACAGGGTTAACACACGTTCCCATAATCAGCTGGGTGTTATGAATAATCTACAATGTACATAACATGACAACAATGACAGCGTACATGACAATAGTTGCTGTACATAAATCCACACACACAGGATGTAAAATGTGTGTACACAGTGTGACATGCAAGTCTCGCTCGCATCTCTAGTTTCTTTGCAAATTTCTCAATCAGTCGCTGGTGCTCCCCACCACACGTCCGTAGTGAAATCGCACACTGCGCCGGATACCAGGAGGCGTATGAAGTAGTTTTATACCGAACAAGTTTCCTTTCCGGCGTGTTGTGCGTATTGATCTACAGATGTTATGGACTAAACACGCTGCATGCGTTTCAGATTGACCCCAAACACAGTCTATAATCGTATCATCATCAGCAATGGGGAAACGACGTCGACCGGGTCACTAGGGTGAATTTCATGTGCAACAGAGCAAGGAGTCAATCGTACTATTTTATTCATAAACAGGTTGTTCAAATTTTAAGCATGTTGAAAATTTGTCTGGTTGTCAACATTACAGCCGCGATCAAATGTAGAAGATGATTTGAGTTGTTGCTGCAGTTCGTAACAAACAAATTTCTCTGCAAGTATACTGTTCACATAAAAACAAAATCTCGCGAAGTTCAGCCTCTTTTTGACAAAACAAACTAGAGGGTTTTGGTCCATTTGGTAGCGGAAGTGCACGTCATTGATTCGGAGCGTTACGGATCGTATAAATTCGGAACAGTGTTCAAAGTACTTAGGCCTATAAGAACTAACCATCGAGGAACACGTTTTACCACAGACAACAACATTTTCAGAAGCAGTGCTCTAAAATCACAACCGCAGAAGGGGGACTTTAGACTTGGGTTGTGTTAATAATTAAATTTCTTTAACAACAAAAATCATTTGGACGATCCGATATTCCCTACATAAACATTGAGATGAAATTTTGGCTGTTGTGAGCAAGGACTTGATTTTTTTTCCGAATTCTTTTCAAATATATCCACCTCAGTATTTTTTTTTTTTAGTCGCAGGCTGGTCCACTTCTGATTTTTGAAACAACTTATTAAATGAGGGTGTATTTTTTTGAAGTTTAACTTTTGTCTACGCAACTGCTTTTCAACCGATGATTTACCGTCACTTTATTTTTTTGTATATATTCTTAGCTTTTTAGTTCGTCTGATTGTATAGGTAACATTATTATTAACAGATGCTGAGCAACATGACGTGACGTCACATATAACAATCAGCGACGAGGGGTAAAATTTTCCAAGTAAAAATATATTTTTCTAAAAATAAGGCCTTTTCAGCGCCCTAATTATTATGTCACGTACTATATTTGTGAAATAATTTGACGTGGAGATCAAAACAACACATTGTCTACGAAATTCCTACATAAAGCTTGTATTTTTCAAAATTTCAAAATTCCGACAATTTGTCCAGATTTTTGTGCCCCCGTTCCCCTTGCCCCCGTGCCCCCGCCCCATGCCCCTTGCCCCCGTGCCCCCGTGCCCCTGAGTCCCCGTGCCCCCGTGCCCCTGAGTCCCCGTGCCCCCGTGCCCCTGAGTCCCCGTGCCCCCGTGCCCCTGAGTCCCCGTGCCCCCGTGCCCCCTTGCCCCCCGTGCCCCCGTGCCCATTGCCCCCTTGCCCCCGTGCTCCCGTGCTCCCGTGCTCCGTGCTCCCGTGCCCCCTAGCCCCCATGCTCCCGTGCCCCCGTGCTCCCGTGCCCCCGTGCCCCTTGAGTATGTCACTGATGACAATTTGTTTTGATTAACAAATGGATCGTCTTAAGATAAATCTTAAGGTTTTTTTTACTTTTTTTATCGAGCCTAGACATTTCGTTGACCTTTGCCACTCTTGTTTATCTTGATAAACCTTTATCCTTCTGCCACCGTCTTGGTCATGTTCACTGTATCCAATAACAGTAATGGATGCTAATATTCCTCGTATAAAAAAGGAACCAGACTATTTTTCCTTCCAGACTCGGTTTGGTTACATTAAATTGAATGGGAGAAAATCAAGATGGCCGCACCGTGATAAAGGCTTGGGTGAGCGCTAGCTCAGTTGGTAACACCACCGGCACGTAAATTCAGAGGTCGCAGGTTCAAATCCCACTCTGTATTCAACTTGTCTTTACTAGACTTTTAGCACATTACGTCATTTGAGTAGGGCGCCCTCGCCTAGAGGTCAAAAGGAAGATGTTCATAGGCCAATCCTGTGCGCCGCGCGTGCAAGTTTCTGCGTTTCAATTTCATCATCGGTTTACCACTAAAATGGCGGCTTGTGACGTCAATGCAAGGTCTATTGGAAAGCCCACTGTTAATCAATTTTCTCTTCCATGATCACCCTTTAAATTTCGCCTTTGATGAAGATTCGTGGTTTCATCAACGGAAGACATAATGAAGAGCGCCCCGCTGTACGGTGGTGGAAAGGGTGAGTGTGCTGTCTGCTCACGGCCTCACAGCCATCATTCAATTCATGGCTGGATATACAGAGGCCCTTTAATTTGGAATAATCCTCAGGATGTCTGATGTATACCACTAACAGGCTTGCATCAAGAAGCGACATGTCCACTCTCGCCCATGCAGAAAAGTACACTCGAGTTAAATTTTTCATTTTATTAGGCTTTTACCACCATCGAAGGCTATAAAAAGAAATATTATGATATCAATCAATCAACTTACAAGTTGGCTGATATTAATGAACAAGCCCCCCCCCTCCTAAAATTATTAAACGTCATTGGGTTTATTCATTGTACTTTTTGTTAATGCCATTAGCGTATTATGAACATGTGCATGATGGAACACTATATAAATGAATAACCCAATGCGTCACTTGTCGGTCTTGCCGGTCGAGAAGTCCACGGAGCCGGTAGTGCTCGGGTCACTGCAAGAGTCTCCATAAGTGAAGTGCACGTTGCCCATAATGCTAAAAACAAGCCCTGGTGCAATGGCTTCGAGAGTTGGTCCGTAATGGTCTTTTATTGCATTATTACGCCAGTTGCATGCCCTCAATGAGTTGAAGGAAAGGCAAATCAAATTAATAATAAGGTGGTTTTTTTATATATTTTATTTTATGTACTAGCCTTACTGTGCCAGTGGAGTGGGGGGGGGGGCTGCAATTAAGCGGGGGAAAGGATATGGGGGAAGGGGGGCTATTCAATGTACCGAACCATTCATTGATGTCATAAGAAATTATATTTTGCTATTTTTTTTATATAGGGCTATCGCAGTTTTGTTTTTCTGAACAAATATAGGTATTAAATAAGCAATGGCAGCCATTTTGAAAAAATTGAAAATTGCTGGTTTAAGTTACTCTGCTTTTATCTTTTTCAAAATTCAAATCTGTGATGGCCTTTATATTCCATGCTTGATATATCATAACGGCACAATTATCATTCCCCCGATTCTTTCCCACTCTCTGCCCCACGAAGTCTGGGTCACTCATAATATTGTGAATCAGCCCTATTGGGGTACAAATAAATTGGATCGTTGGTATTCTTTAAGGTTTTTTCTTTTGCCTTGCTGTTGAAGAATGTTTCCAAAACTTTAATGTCAGTACGCGTTTTTACAATGAAACACCCCTAGATAAGTAAATTTAACGAGATTTCGAAATGCAACAATCTTAGAAAATAAAACATACAAGAACCACATCGCATGATGTTTCAATGTATATTATTCTTTCTCGAGTTCATTCCAGTCTTCTAGTTTTCAATCAACCAACCACACAACCAACCTGGGAAAGGTTTCATCAAATCAAATCAAATCGGTACCCAATTTCACGGCACTCATACTCACCGTGTAATTCAGCGCTTATACGCGGCCTGCTATACGGCCCACAGCACCCTTCATTTCACAGGGCCCGTTATCGCAGCATTGGGGGTAACTCACAATGACATCATTGGGCCCAGATGTTCTGGAGTGAAAATCATTGCAGAAATGATGAAAAAACAAAAATGTTTATGTTTGTCTTGGATGTTGTAACGCACTCGTGTATATATTTTTTTAATACTGCACAGTCGAACTAAGCATTTTTGTTGGTAATTTGAAGGGTGTATTTGTTCAGTTGGCTAGATTTCTATAGGGAGGGTCGATACTGGTTAGAGCTTGTCATCATAAGCTTTTCAATTGAAAGCAATCAATGTTCTCGATGACGACTAACTGTGTATTTGTTGTCAGTAAGTCGAGCTTAAGTCCAATCATCATTTTGGATAAGCAGTTCGCAAAGACACGCAGAGGGCCTAATGGCGTGTCGTGGCCGAGCAGATAAGAACACCGGACTCAAGCTCTGGTGTTGCTGATCAGCAGAGTGTGGGTTCGAGTCCCGGTCGTGACACTTGTGTCCTTCAGCAAGACACTTAACCATTATTGCTGCGTCCTTCGGATGGGACATAAAGCCGTTGGTCCCGTGTGTTGTGTAATGCACGTAAAATAACCCAGTACACTTATCGTAAAGAGAAGGGGTTCTCCCTGGTGTTCCTGGTTTGATCGGCAGCATATTGCGCCACAGCACCGTGTATACCATTACATGGTGCTATAAATGCATAGGTCTCATACTTCAAAAACGTAGCTCCACATACGGCAGGTAAAAATATCAGCGCCTTGTATCCTTTGGCAAAAGGCGCTTTATAATTACAGTTATTATTATTATTATTATAATGATCCGTGTACGGCTGACATACTTCAAATTACGCTTAATGATTTCGACACGAAATGCTGATTAACGGTCGCGGAAGCCGGATATGACTGCATCTGACGGACGTGTAGATCATGATAAAACACAATTAAAAGGCGCTCGGATCGTGTTTCTCGATTCAATTAGAGAATCCCGAGACGTCGAGAGTCAACCGAACATCATTACATGCAGAATTAGTCAACGGTGAAGATAATAATATGAAGATGGGAATATACTATTTATTTATTTATTTAATTAATTCAAATTAAAAAAAAATGCCCTGCAACACAACTTTACTTATAAAGATATACAGGTAATTTAAAGGAACATCACATAATTGTTTTTTGCTAACAAAACAGTTGCTGGCAGTGTAAGCACTTTATAGTAATCCACCATACACATATAAACTGACAAACCTGTAGAAGTTTGAGATCGATCGGCCATCTGGGTCACGAGAAAATAGTGAAAAACCGATTACACATTTGCATGAAATCATATAGGTTCAACAAATGAATAAAACGCTCACTGAGCGATAAACTCCATGCCAATCGGAAAATTAGTTTATTCATTTCTCATCAAATATGGCATTTCAGACAAAATATTTCAAAATAAAGATTTTTGGTTTGAAGGCTTTCTACTTATAACTTGGTAGCATCAGTCTGGAAAAATTTATTTTCGAGAAGATTAACCGCATAACCGAATAACCGAATACTCGGTTGTTATTATTAACGAACTCGCCAAATCGAAATGAGAATGCTGATGGTCGTGCAAACCAATCTTTAAAAGACCGTTATTTCGCGTTTTCTCAAAAATTCGAGACCGCCTAATTTGAATTAATAGATAATCGTTCCTTGATTTAAATAAGGCTATGGCCTACATAAAAAGAGAAACAGTCACAATTATGAAAACAAATTAAACAGAAAAATTGGCAAACCAACATTTACTTAAGATAACACTTTCTTTAAAAACAAAAACACCATACAATATTAAAATGTAAATCTGCGTACAATCACACGGGATTACAAGAAATAAAATCAAGTTTTTTGCCGTCTGTCGCTTCACATTACGGCTCTAGACAAACAATAAATATTAGAAATCAATAATGTCGAAGGCTGTGTGTTTAGCAGCTCTACGGTGCGTACGCTATTTGACTGCCAAACCATAGCTAGTGTAATGGGATTGCAGAGTAAAGATTATACCCCCCCCCCTTACGTTTTTTTTCTCTCCCTCGTCTCGGATCACGTTCATACCTCCAGGCAATACTTTGTTTCTCACCACAGCACAGGAGTCTGGCGATGATAAAATTCTGCTCGGTTTTAATGGCCAAATTGAGCTGGCCATTTTTTTTCTTCTTCTTCTTCATCTTCCCCGTTTAATATATCGCGGGGCAGAGACTTGCTTTTTTTTTGCGTGAGTGTGTGTCTGTGTTGTGCATGGACGGTATCATCGTATGAATCCATTTATGCGCTAACCAGAAATCACCGTAATGCGAACGTGGTTCAAGAGGAGGCAGGAGCAAACATTTTATAAATTGAGGAATGCTGCATTTAAAGGCACAGTACACGTTTGGTAATGACTCTGAAAATTAATGGCAATAAACACTTGCTTGGTAAGAAGTACAGCAGCCTTGGGTAGTATAATGCATTTTGAGAAACTTTTAACTTCGAAATCCTACGGTTATGGAAAACATATCACTTTTTATTCCCCAAAGTTTGAATCTGACTGTCAGAAACGCTTCTCAGACTGTGTATTCCTGAGGGGAATATTCTTCCTATGTGGAAATATTCGCTCCGGTTTTTCGGTGATATCTCAAAAACGCGACCACCTTTTGACATGAAATTTTCACAGGTTAGTTTTATTGTATGTACCTACATTAAATTTAGGTAGGATTAACACAATCGGTAGGCTCCATGTACCAAACGTGTACTGTGCCTTTAAAGGGACACGTTGCCTTGGATTGGGCGTTTTGGGCTATAAAAAGTGTTATGAAATGAATATGGTTGGAAAGATGTTTTACAAGTGCAAAATGTAATAATTCACACAAAATGCCTCGAAATTGTGTGGTTTTTCTATTATTTATGTCAACTAACACGGTCCACCATTTTGTTGAGTGAACAATTTGGCTCTGCAAAAATGGCGGATCGTGTTGGTTCACGAAGTCAAAGGAAAATCACAAAATTTTGAGATATATTTGTGTGGATCATATTTTACTTTTTAGAACATCTTTCCAACCATCCTGACCATAATAATTCATTTCAAAGCAAACGCTTTTCATAGCCCAAAGCGCGCCCAATCCGAAGGTAACGTGTACCTCTAAGGGTTACCGATCACACACACAGAAAAGGCAAATGAAATCTCGTTTTAAAAGCATGCAGACAACATTGTTAATTATCAAAAAAACCAGCATCCATATTATTGTCACATTATGAATTTATGAAGACGAAAAAACCTTTGAACGTTTAAGCAGAGTATAGAGGTGCAACTTACTCAGAGGGGCACATTGCCTTAGTTTTGGCCATTTAGGCTTTAAAAAGCGTTTGTTATGAAATGGATATGGTTGGAAAGATGTTTAAAAGGTAGAATATAATGGTCCACACAAAATATGCCTCGAAATTGAGTGGTTTTCCTTTTACTTCGTGACTTAACAAAGAGCAAAGAGCATGCTTCGAATTATTTTGAATGCTGTTCGGGTTGATAGTCCATTTGAATGGCTACCTTTTTTTTAAAGAATCCTTTGACGCAAGAGAACTTGCTTTTACACATTGCGGTGAAATTGAATGACTGTTTTGAAGAGGTTTCGATTTCAAGCGAAATAGAATGACGCAGCGTTTAATTTGGCCGTTTATTTGCCCAAAATGACCACGGACAATTTACAAATATCATTGTTGAATAGTTTAAATACCAATGGTGCTAATCAGAAATGTGTCTAAATATATAATTTGTTATATCTTGGAACTATACTTGGTGAAAAGTTGGTACTAGAAGTACAAAATCATCAACTCATCAACAGACTAGAAATAATAACCTTGATGTTCAGTCGACAAATCGTCTTAATACCTGGGGCCGATTTCACAAAGCACTGAGATTCATCTTTAAGATGAGGTGTCAATATCACCATGGTGATTTGTATTGTGACATCCCACTTTGCTTATTAGCAACTAAGATTGATACGCATGTTCAGATCGCTCTTAGCTCTTTGTGAAATCGGCCCCCTCTGGTCTTGCTATTAAAGCAAAGTAGAAGAAGTGGGTGTGTTTTATTACACCACCCATGTTCCCGTATCCGATGGTCTTATTAACTGGGAATCCATTACAGTTCAGTGAAATATTTCGTTGGACATTGTGTATCTCGATAAGTTTAGATGCCGAGGTTCGTACAAATCTGAAGTCACTTTTCCAAGAGGAGCATCCCTTTAAGATAACAATGACGTAGCCAGTGACCTCGAGCACTTCATCGATAGCTAGCTCCGGGATACCCCCCCCCACCCCCCCCCCCCCCCGCCAACCACCACCCAACCACCCTCTTCAACTATTGCTGCGGTCTCTTTTCATCAAGTGAGGAAAGTAATCCAGGTGGCCGTCTTCATTTCTCAGATCACTCAATCCCTTTTGATCCATATGTTGCAAGGGCGATTTGGGTGTGATTTACGGTTGCCTTAGCAACCAAGATCCTCCGTAGGCTACGTGCGCACATCACCAGCCGGCATCTGACATTGTCTTCGGTCTTTATTTATGTTCGAGAGAGAGCAGATGACCAAAGAAGACTGATGATGTTTTGTCCACTTTTCATCTTAATTTAGTTTGTCAAATTGTAAGATTGTTTGATGCTCACCTCTTGAATTGTAAGGCCAATGAAGATTTTGCATACAAGAATACCTTTGAAAGAGTCGAAAACCGTTAATGGCATGCATGATTTCTCGCTTCTGAACTGCATTGCCAGTCCATCTTTAAAGACGAAAATTCATCTGCACCTATATAAGAATGTAAACCGTGTCAACCGTGGTTTTTTCGTCGAGAGTGTCAAAACAGTTTCGTAACCAATTTCTCAATTGTGACGATCTATGGACACTCTTGGACGGCAGCTCATGTAGTTTTGATGATCTTTATTATCATGTTGTCTGTATGGGCTGTGGGACCGTCCCTGTGTGTTTTAGTTAATACTATGATTCGAATTTTGCTTCCCGCTTGTACCTTTTGTTGTGTGATTGGGGTTACCATAGATTCGAATTTTACTCACTGCTTGTAGTTTTGTACCCTTTGTTGTGTGTTTGGGGTTACCATAGATTCGAATTTTACTCACTGCTTGTAGTTTTGTACCCTTTGTTGTGTGTTTGGGGTTACCATAGATTCGAATTTTACTCACTGCTTGTAGTTTTGTACCCTTTGTTGTGTGTTTGGGGTTACCATAGATTCGAATTTTGCTCACTGCTTGTAGTTTTGTACCTTTGTTGTGTGTTGGGTTAGTTACTATAGATTCGAATTTTGCTCACTGCTTGTATCTCAAGCTTGCTTTTGGAGAAGCCCACCGCTTTAATCTTATCCGTTTATCTAAATTATTGTCTAGCCTTTTCCCTTTAAAATGATTAAGTGGAAATAAATATGAATGAATGAATGAAAAACCTTTTGTTGTAATTTATCCTATCCATTTATGGAGGTTTTGCTTGGAATAAAATAAATGAATAAGTTATACGGAGCGCTCACTGGTAGACTGCTCTAAACGGCCTTGATATATCACAGCGGGACTTTTCGATCTCCTTCTTGAAGTTAAACCCGGCCATCCAGAATATTTTCATCATATACGGGTCACTTCCCTGTGAGTGAATGCCATTGACGCATCTCTCCTATCTCTGGGTCGATTTCAAACGTGCGAATGAAGAGAGCTCACACCTCCCAATATGACTTGCTTCTCAATTGGTAATCAGCAAATGTGCCCCCCCCCCCGTTACGTTTTGTCTTGATCCAACCTGTCGACGGTTCAGACATTCTCGTGTTTGTTCGATTCTGTCTCTGTCTGTCAAGCACACAGGTACATCGCCACAAGGCTCGGCTTCATGAAGATGCCTCATATTATATCTCTTACCTTCGCCCTATAGTCCACTTTATTGATGGTTTTCTGTTATTTTATTGTCTATTGCCCCCCCCCCCCCTCTGCATCAACGTCACACTCGGCCTGCTATACTGCCTGCCTAGCCCCCCCCCCCATTTGGGGAGTCAGGTTGCACGTGGGTCATTGACTCCCACAGTAGCGCAACCCGGATGTGACGATGACGTCAGACGAGAATTGGGTCAATTCTCGCCGCACTGTTTAATACTCTTCGCTTGGTCTAACAACATTAATGTTTCGAATTGAACTGAATTTACCATGGAAGTAGAAGACTAACATTGCCACAAAATAGTAGACTGTTACATAATGTCTAGTTCCTTGTGTTCGTGAGTATAACAACAAATACTCTCATCACCTATAAAACGGATCGGTGTATAATTTTCCTTACAGCTGCGACTAGGTTTGGGTAGAGGGGGGGGGAGATGGAAAAACAAGATGGCTGACCTTTAGCATATTATGGTCATAGTCTGGCTCTTTATGTCATTTCTCTCCGTGTAATCAATGCCATAGCTATGTGCATGATATGAATCCGAATACACTCTAAAATATCCCAAGTCACAATATTGACCATCCGGTTCCGGGTCCCGTGGAGCCAGACCCATTCCTGGGTCAGGATAACCCGGAACCTGTGTACATGACACAGAAATGGGTCAAACTGACGCAGAATCCGGGTCAAACTGACGCAGAATCCGGGTCAAAATCACCCTTTTTTTAAATCAGTTTCCGGCTCAAACCAAGAGAACCGGAATCCAGGTCAATTCTGACCCGGGATTTATTTGAGAGTGTAACCCCCCCCCCCCCCCCGTGTGTGGCAGCCTCGAATGGACTAAGTACACACATTTGAACTTCCTGCGGATAGCAGTGCTGACTGCTGAGAGTCTATTACATTACTATTACATGCGTGTCATTAGGTATGGTGACTCTCACAAACAAATTTTATTTTATCAAAATGTTTGTGAACAAAAAACTCATACTAATTATAATGCACAGTTTGAACTGGTTTACAAATCGCCTAGGAAAATACGATTATTTAAAAAACAAACTGTTCTCTTTGGCCACACACAAAAAATGAATCGACCTTCCCTTCCCTCGAAACAAGAATAAAATGTAAAATGCTGAAGGAACATTACAGAATTGGTAAGAAAAAAACTTGTAAAAATATACTTGTTGATCACAGATTTACACAAAACTTACACGGTCTAATGATGATGATAGTAGAAAACATCCCTTGGAATATTTCTGTCTGAAATGCCATATTTGATGAGAAATGAATAAAGTAACTTTCCGATTGGAGTTTATCGCTCAGTGAGCGTTTTATTCATTTGTTGAATCTATATGGTTTCATGCAAATGTGTAATCGGTTTTTCACTATTTTCTCGTGACCCAGATGGCCGATCGATCTCAAACTTCTACAGGTTTGTCAGTTTATGTACATGTATATGGTGGATTACATAAAGTGCTTACACTGCCACCAACTGTCTTGTTAGCAAAAAACTATTTTGTAATGTTCCTTTAAAACTGCAACAGAAAATGTCATGCCATGATTTCACACAAAAAGGGTTGCACCTGCTTGTTCTGTGGACAATATTAACATGGCGGTTTGATGGTTATGTTTCTTGAAAACCTGAGGATCGTAATGCAGAAATTGCACCCTTTGCAAACCCCAAATTGTAGGGCCGTTTTGAAGCTCGATCCGTATTGCAAATATCACAGCTCACCTTAATCAAATCAATTTAGGTTTCCATTTCGAAAGACGATATTTATTAATGGCAAGGTGGTGACGTGAAATGACGGATGTATCCGTTCGCAGTGTACGACCCGTTCGGGACATTTTCAACAATCAATTTATGTTGTTATTCTTTAAAGGAACATCACAGAATTGGTTTTTGCTAACAAAGCAGTTGCTGGCAGTGTAAGCACTTTATGTAATCCACCATATACATAAACTGACAAACCTGTAGAAGTTTGAGATCGATCGGCCATCTGGGTCCCGAGAAAAAAAGTGAAAAACCGATTACACATTTGCATGAAATCATATAGGTTCAACAAATGAATAAAACGCTCACTGAGCGATAAACTCCAATCGGAAAATTAGTTTATTAATTTCTCATCAAATATGGCATTTCAGACAGAAATATTTCAAGGGATGTTTTCTACTATCAACATCATTAGACCGTGTAAGTTTTATGTAAATCTGTGATCAAAAACATATTTTACAATTACCAATTCTGTAATGTTCCTTTAAGTTTCGACTGATCAAAAAGTATAAACCTTAAAACATTATTGTGAAGAGATACCATCAGTGCGGTTTCCATGGTAATGTCACATGGGCCAAAGCAGGCTCGCTTTTCATTGGCTGTGGGGAAATACATCTTTATTGCCAGCTTTTTCCAGGACACATTGCGCGGTAGTATTTCGGAAATATAATTTGCCCCCCACTTTTTCGAAATGCAAGTCCGCCCTTAAAAGAGGCAGAAATCAAGATTAGTATTGGTTTTTAAAAAGATGTCTATTGTTTCTGTTTAAATATTCCAGTCAAGAGAATGTGCAGAGAAAAACAATGATAAGTCAAATTTAACCATTTTGTATTGCTTCCCGTTTGCAAATAATGGCACCGCCACTAAAATGGGCAAGAGTCGAGAAATGGGTTCCACATCTGGAAATGATAAGTCAAATTGAACAAATTGTTTTGCTTACCTTTTTGCAAATATAGCACCGCCCCTAAAATGGGCAAGAGCCGTAATGTGGGTTCACATCTGAAAATGATAGTTAAAGTATAATATAATAAATATTCAACTGTTGCGAATTTGTTGTGCTTTTAACACAAAGTGCACAATTTTCCAAGATAATGGGCCTTCAGCAGCTGGCCTAGTAAGCCCGTAAATGTATCACGTACATGCATTTACTAAGATAACAACCCCGAGGCCACTATAACGTTGATCTATAACCAAAAGAAACAGTGAGTTTTAAGGGATCAATAACAGTTGAAAAATCTATCGGGGAATTTCGATTGATTCGGATATTGGTATTTTGTTTTGTTTTTGTGGGGTGTTTCTTTTTGTCGGTTGTTTTTAATACAGGGTTAGAACAACTAACATTGTATTATTAAATGCATATTAATACTGACATACCCCGCACACTAACATGTTTGTGAATAAAGTACAACGAGGACTTCTCTTTGTGCGCACACTGTTTGAACTTAGTCTCTTTTAGCAACGTCTACAACAGTTTTGTATTTGACAAAAACGAAGCGTGGACTAGCCTGACTAAGTCATTTTACCGTGTCCTTTTTGTTGTTATTATAGTCATCGGTCCCATGTAGACATGTTCACACACTCGCCCCATCGTCGTCCCGGTTAATATTGAGGACTTCGTTTTTGTTCTCTCGTTGTTTGGACTAGTAATTCTTGACCCCTAGTTTCCGGCAAGTTACTTGTAAACAATTAAGAATTTTGCCCAACTGACGTCCATGTTATCATTGAACCCAATGGTGGCACATGGCGAGATTGGCAGATGGGGAGGGGTTTCTAAATAAGCATCTTCCAAGATAAGTACAGTCTTTCTTCGGGTTATTTTCTGTTCTTTGTTACACTCGAGACCTGCGCAGTCCATAGACCTAATGCACTTGACGTCATTTGAGTAGGGCGCCCTCGCCTGAAGAGGTCAAGAGGAGAATGGCCATTGGCCAATCCTGTGCGTCGCACGTACAAATATGTGCGTTTCCATTGTTTCATCGTCGGTTTATCTCTAAGATAGCGGCATGATGACGTCAACGCTTAAGGTCTATTGTCCCTCCCCCTACACACACATGTGTACAGTCAATGACCTCCATTCGTGGACCCTCCATTGTTCAACTCTTTGTCCTGACAAACGTGGACCCCGTTGTTTTCCCTTGTGAAAGCAACCGAGGACCTATTGTCCCTTTTGTTATTAGTCCTCGGTTTGAATGTCACTATACAAGGGAGAGGGAAGTGTGGTCTGAATAATAGTGTTGTAAAGCGCCTCGATCTAGCTGATTAATCACATGATTATTATTTTTTTAAGTAGTACTTCTCGTATGACCGAGATGATCCCTCAATTCTTCAAACACATTTTGTTCAACAATCCATAATTTTGTTGAAAAGTTATTTCCTCATCTGAACTGCAACTTCATTTCCTGAACCAAAGTCACCGCACTGTCGAACCTCACTGAGATCTTTGGGTTATGGTGGAAATTAACAAAAACACGTGATAACGAAAACAACAAGGGAATTTTTTTGCGCGGCACACAATAACTGAAAGCCTACCAGGAACTAGTCTTGGCCAAAGGAGGGCGCGCTGTAAGGATTTACAACGAGCACAGTACACTATCCGCTACCGATCGCTGACGTCTTGGGCCAAGACTAATCAGGAACCAAAAGCGAAACAACAAGACACAATTAATCACGAGTTCTAGATAAATAAAAAAGTGTTAGTATATCATTTGTTGGTCTTAAGTTATAGCGGTAGGGACAGACCGTGGGCCCCTTGTATACTTCCAACGTTTAACAGATAAACATGCGTGGTTTGTTCATCTCTCCAACTCTACAGAATCTCGGTGGAATTGTTATTCTGCTGGTCTTCGTCGCGGTTATTTCGCAGGCGACCGGAGAGGAATGTGACAGAGATGATACGTGTTGGTATGTCAAATTCTTACGTTTTGTTTGTGTAGTTCTTTGACCGAAGAAGCCCACCAAGATGCAGGCAAGAGAGAGAGAGAGAGAGAGAGAGAGACAGGAGAGAGGAGAGAGAGAGAGAGAGAGAGGAGAGAGAGAGAGAGAGAGAGAGAGAGAGAGAGAGAGAGAGAGAGAGAGAGAGAGAGAAGAGAGAGAGAGAGAGAGAGAGAGAGAGAGAGAGAGAGAGAGAGAGAGAGAGAGAGAGAGAGAGAGAGAGAGAGAGAGAGAGAGAGAGAGAGAGAGAGAGAGAGAGAGAGAGAGAGAGAGAGAGAGAGAGAGAGAGAGAGAGAGAGAGAGAGAGAGAGAAGAGAGACAGAGAGAGTGGGGGAGTAGGGGAGTAGGGGAGGCGGAGGGGGGGAGATAGAGAAACAACAAGCAAACAAACACAAGGCATTAATGGTCTGGTCGCCAATTTATAGCAATGGCTGGGTCATCAGTTACAGAGGGGATTCTGACCAACTGCGTTCTGGGTACGGATTCTCAAAACACTAAAATCATCGTCAATTATTTTCATCAAAAGTACTTGACAGGAAAACTTACTCTTCATCGATGCTGTAATCCATTACCCTTTTGTTTAAAAGAAAACAGATTGAACTTCTATCTTGATGGTATTGTGAGAAAATAGAACTAGCTGTTGCAAACTGCTTACCAACCAAAAGGACCTGTAGTATAAATGCAAAAAAAATAGTTAGTGGCCTGACGTTTCGACCCTAGCAGAGTCTTTCTCGAAGGCTAAATGACAAGACAACACACACACACACATGCATACAAGGGTGACAAGAGCAGTCAAGTGGAAATACATGAATAGAGAGAGTGGATAGAGAAAAGCAAGAAGCATTCAGAAAGACTCTGCTATGGTCGAAACGTCAGGCCACAAACTAATTTTTTGATGGTATTGTAAAACACAATTCCAGTTAATCTCTGGCACTCACTCAGACAAAAGTGTTCATTAAATCCTTCGAATGTTATTCGGAGGACAACAGGGCAAATAATTTCTCCACGAAATAAGCTGTATTTCCTCTCTATATTTGCCCTTTCCTTTGAGAAACTGTTTTAAGATGAACTGGATCCCGTGTGATGCGGTCCAATGACCCGCCAGCGTGACGAGTCCACACTGAGACGGCGGGCGAAATGACGCGGACAGTCGGCCAGCGGAGCAAGGGCGGAACGACATCAGCGCTCTCGTTCTCAAAATGTCAAGCCTTGGCACCCATTTAAGAACATTGCTCATTGAATTAATTTGCTGTGTGTAGTGTTGTACCATAACTATTACGTTTAAATATTTCTCAATTTCGTTTCAGTCTTCTTTTTTCCCCAATTAACATGAAACAATAGAATGGTATTTGAAAATGTTTGTAATAAATGTTAGACTCTGTCTATTAGTTTGTATAATATTGCATTAGTTCACGCAATGATGGAATGTGCTTCCATAAAAAATAACGTTAGCGATGAAAACAATCTCGTAGAGAAACTGAAAGTATAGAGTCAGATTTACTCTCGACTGCATCATGAGTTTTAATTTCACTCTCAATTCCGTTCTGTTCTTCCTTGCAATGATTCATGGTTCATGGAAAGAAAATAACAGTGATCATCAGTTTTATAGATAGAATTTCAATTAGAAAACGAAACTGACCGATGCCATGATTTCTCAGGACCTTTTACAACACATCCCGGTCGGTCCTTACGAGTATTATTAGACACCGTTTGGCCTACAGACCTTTCTCTTTACAACGTCACAGCCCGAGTGTTTGCCAACCAATGTTGGACAATTATGGGAAGCCATAAATATAAAGCAAAATAGATAGCCACAGTTTGTAACAATGTTACACATTCAAAAATAGTATTGAATTTTTGGAAATAAAGCAACCAATCATGGGATGTATTTTCTTTTTAACTGAAAGTTGAATATGATCGCGAAATCTGTCGAACGATTGAATGTTTTGCTAACATTCGGCCGTCCATACCAACAAGCGCGGTTTTTTGGCATCAAAAGAAAGGTCTACAGACAACCTCGGTCCCATTTGTGTACGATCTCACCACGCTATTTTGTCTTGAGTTGTTTTAAAGTCATTTTTACAATGTCGTATAGTATCAAATTATCTGTGCAAAGTTGTATGGCATTAATGGAGCACCGTAGCCTACTAGTTAGAGGTTTTACGATTTGGAATCTAAAAAAATTTGAGATAATAATAAGATTGGGGAGAATATCTTGGTCCGAAAGAGAGCCCTTCTTTGATCAAAGTCTTTTTGAATCTAAACTTGTTCCTCAATCCAAGGCAATCATAGAAACAAAAATAACATAAAAAACATGACAATTGACAAATTATGTAAAAATTCAACGTACTTCCTGACATTATTAGTCCTTCACGAGAGGCGGACATAAAATATGCTACGGGGGTTAATCACAACATAGTAAGCTATACTTGGTATATGAATACCGAACCGGGAGCTCTCTACTTGTAGTTTATAGGGAGCAACTTTTAACCAGGAGTTGGTTTACGTATTCACGTGTTTAAGGTCCATCAATAGTGTACATGAAACAGGGAACTAAACTTTATTGCCATCGTGTATTCTGTCCTCATGCAGGTATCTTCAGCCAAAGGTAACTGTAGTCAGAGAGCGATCATGGTGGTGCTTGTGGATTTGGAAATGGTACCTACCTTTTTCTTTTTCTTCTTAATACCCGCACCACTTCCTCTAGGAATAGTAAAATGACTTTCTACAAAGGCAAAACATTTTTCCTTTTAACTTTATAAAGTACTGGCTCGTTTCCGGATATATTATGTTCTTAATACCAATGTTGTGCACACCCTTCAGGCCAAAACGAAAATTCACTGTTCACTTTAAGCTTCACGTTTTTACGTTACGTTACAGCGGGACGTATGACGTCAAAATCGGAACTGAGAAAGTTTGTCACTGCTGTCCTGGATCGCAAGGAGATGTTAGCAACTGTCAACGTATGTCATTTTGAAAAATATATTACTTTATGAAAGCAATATTTAAACTTTAGTTTTCGAGTATTCGTTCATTTTTTTGTTCACGATGAGTAAACAAAAACATGCAACCTGCTTACAAAGTATGACAGTCTTAGCGTAAAACGTAGCAACACTTAGACCTCATACCTATTATAGTGACATTTTTTTGACAATAATATGGATTGCAATACGCGTCATTGACCGCCATCGTTGATGTAAAACGATGGAAAAGTGCACGCGTGTACGCGCTACGCACGACTCTCAGCCCTTCACGCGTGCACAATGCGCCGTATTTTTGACCGCGTGAGGGCGCTCTCAAAAACATTTTTATCACTTCCGGGGGTATAACTTATCGTCTGCTCAGCTACCTGTGTACAGTTTAGCATCGGCGTTCTGTCACTTCTGTGCGCAAGAGAGTTTAGTCAGTGCTTCTAAGTTCTAGAATCTAAGGTAATAACGGCTCCTTTAAAGGTCTTATTTTCCGTGATGGATATGACGTCTGGTAGTAATTTGTTTCAGTCCTTAACTGTCTTGAGGAAGTATTTGTAGCAGGTTCGAATGCGGCTAGCGCACTCTATAATGAGACATAATAAATTTTACAAGGGATACGCTGGTATTTGCTTGTAAAAAATGAAAGGTTGGTTTATTCCGGCTACAAATGAAGGGAAGGGCGATTTAAACGCTGTATTATCATCATTTGAGAAAGTTAAAACATATCTCAAATAAAAGAAGAGTAATAGAAAACCTGGCGGGTCTCGACAATAAAATATAAAAGGACAATTTTACAAAATAATACAATTAAACAATGCAAATATAAGAAACGATTGAATGTTTAGTTGTGGATGTGACTGGGCGCACCCGGCGAAAATGAAGAATAGCTAGTCGATACTTTGAAGATGATGACAAGACGATGATAAGATGATACAAGGGGGCGCTGAAGTTGATGATGGGGGACTTGAAGAAGTGGTGCGAAAACAGTTCCTTGTCCTTGATCAGGGGACAGGATTACTGTTTTTCGTTGCAATCAGTAACAATGGTGAAGTTGAACAAGTGATGAGTTGATATTTCGCTGTCCTGCTGGCTCTCTGGTATTTTGAATCCGCCTAGAGCAGGACAGGGATGAATATAATGATTATTGTGATGTTAAGCTGGGCTGGCGCAATCCAATGCAGATATCCGACAGAGACAAAGTGTACAAACTGAAGAAACTTGGGGGTTAAATCTTACAACTTTCCTCTGTCGGAGTCCAGTGGCCAAGTGTAAAATTTATCCGATATGCCATTCAAAACTATAAAATACGCTAAAATTAAATACTTAATACTAAAACCTAAATAATCCTTTTAACAAGAAACCACTTATCTTTAAAATAAGTAAGTGTGAATCAATGACTGTGGGAATGTTTATTGAACTGGTCAGTGAAGTCTCTTAATGGGTGTGAAATTGAACACCTTCTTCCCAGACCAGTGCCTAAGGCTGAATGATGGACAGTCAAGGATTAAAGCCAATTAAAGAACACTCCTTGCATAGTTTGTGGTAGGACATTTCATGGAATAATGGCTCATTGCTCCATGAAATCAGGATGTTACAATAAACAATGAAAAACACAAGGATTTAAGCTACAATTACATACAAAAGTGATTTGGGCAGACTTTCAAGAAGTCTAAAATAAAAGTGAATGCCAAAGATTAAAAGCAAACAAGAAAGTAAAAATCAAAGATATATCAACATCATAGAGCAAAACTATGAAACTAAAAGTCTAGTTTCAGTAAACCAAAAGAAAAATAAATGCATAAAACTAAAATCAATGAAAACTAGTCTCTGTCTCTTGCTCATGAAAGCTTTCAACAAGTACTATTGGGAAAGTAGCAACTTTGAATGGAGTTTAAACCATGAAATAAAAGGGTACTGTATTCTTTCTCACAATACAATATAATGAAAAATGCAGAGTACCAAAGCAACATTAAATAAATCAAGTTCAAAGCAATACTGAGACAAAATGTAATTTACATTTTGTACTTCAAAAGTTAAAAGAGCATGGAAAACAACAAGTCAACAATTATCACTTCAAAATAAGAGCATTTAAAAAGGGAACTTCAATAATCAAATCCTAAAACACTTTCCTTACACAATAGAAAATAAGCAGTGACTGTTCAAACCTAATGTATGACACTCTGATCTTTACTTTAACTTTTAAGCTTAAGCTCACAAGAAAGATAAAAGTAAGATCAAACTTACCTAGAGCAGGACAGGGATGAATATAATGATTATTGTGATGTTAAGCTGGGCTGGCGCAATCCAATGCAGATATCCGACAGAGGCAAAGTGTACAAACTGAAGAAACTTGGAGGGTTAAATCTTACAACTTTCCTCTGTCGGAGTCCAGTGGCCAAGTGTCCAAACACTTTCCTGGGGATGGTCACTGACCTCTGGAGGTGGACTAGGTAAACTAGGATTGTTTAACTAGGAGTTTACAAAAAAAGGGGCCTACAATTTCATCCCATTACATATTTGAAGCAGTTTTTGTTTGCTGAGAACAGTTGTTTCTATAAGTATAAAGAGGAAACGATGAGCCACGCTGAACTGCCAGTTCTGATATTTTTTAAGATTAGATGCAGGGCTCTTTATTTCTTTAAGGAGCCGTTATTAATCCACCTAAGATTCTAGAAGCACTGACTAAACTCTCTCGCGCACAGAAGTGACAGAACGCCAATGTTAAAACTGTGTACACAGCTCCCTGAGCAGACGGTAATCGCTTAAGTTATACCCCAGCAAGTGATACAATTATTTTTGAGAGCGCCCTCACGCGGTCAAAAATACGGCGCATTCATCAAAGGTGGTGGTCATTGACGCATATTGCAACCCATCTACATCTAGGTTGTTGTTTTGGGGGACAGGTTAAACATTGGAGATCTCTATGCTATACTGCGTTCAGTTTCTCTGTAAAAAAAACAGCACCTAGGCCCTTTTATAGTAAAGTTATATGTGTTTCCATGTTACCGATTATTGAGAAAAATGTCATTGATCTCCTTAGACCCCTTGCACTGGCCGCCATCTTTGATGAAACGTGCACGCGTGTAAGGCTATCATTGGCTGAGAGTATGCACGCGTGCAATTTTCTATTGTTTTTCATCAAAGATGGTGGTCAATGACGTCATGTGCAATCCATCTATTGGAGATCAATGGACCGCATACATGTCTATTGCAATGGACTCTATGCATTGACGTCACCCCATCGCCATTTTATACGTAAGTAGCAATGGAAATTGCACATCTATGTAAGCGCAGCGCACAGAATGGGCCAATGAGTAACCTTCTTTTGACCTCGCGCGCCCTACTCAAATGACGTCATGTGCATAAGGTCTATCTCCGGAGACAGAATCTTCTGCCACACCTAGCCCAATATAGGACTCTTCCTCTGTGTTGTACACAGATACAGAGTCCTAAAACCCACCGCAGAAAAATGTATGCCGCCATGGAGTGTGAATCCGGTAAAATTAGTCGCTTCTTGCAGGTAAGATTTGAGTTATGAAGCTTTGAAAAAATTCCGCCCCAGAAATGGTACCTGATATCCAGGACGTCACTGTAGTTTAATACGGAAGTGAAAGGCCGCCAGGGATACTGCCACACCGTGTCTGAATTTATGGCGCAGTGGTTGCAGCCAGCAGCCATAGCCGTAGCCATAGCCGCAGCCATAGCCGCAGCCGAAGCCGCAGCCGAAGTCGATTAATTCGGATACGGTCTTTCATTAATTTGCGCGTGATTGGCGTCGGCTGTATTCCTCATGTGAAAGGTATCAACAAGTGTAGTGAAGTTCTTTCTTTTCCTTTTTTCCATTTTTTTTTAAAATTTATTCAGACTGTCCCGAGGGCAATTTCGGTTATAACTGCGAGGAGGCATGTGAATGTCCGAATACTACGGGCACCCAGTGTGATCCACACAATGGCGCGTGCTACGGTGGCATTGCATCAGCAGTCGGCCCGGCAATGGTCCACAACTGCAGTGGGGAATGCATCAAAGGACAGGAGTGTCACAACAACACGTGTGTTTGTCCGCAAGGGTGGAGTGGAGAAAAATGCGACTTGCATTCTAGGTAAGCATGTAAGATTCAATTGTGTTATACAAGATTGGTGGAGCTGACAAAGTAGTCGCAGACAGTGTTCATGTTTTATGTGATCAACTATTGTATTATACATGAAAAAGAGAAAAAAAGAAAATTTGGGCTTGGTCCGTCGTGTGAGTCAGAAGAAAATAGTGGAATAGTTTTAGAAGCCCCACTTGCGAATCACGCCCAAATTAATTTGTGCAAACATTACATAGGTTTTAATATTGATAACATAAACGTCAGTTGGGCAAAATTCTTAATTGTTTACAAGTAAACGGAATCTGAGTTCAGGTCTTATTCTCCGCTATCTTTCGTTGATTTGGTGAATTTATTTTACTTCTATAGATTCATATATTAGTTCATTGGCTATATTTTACTTTCCTAACAATATGAAATACCTGCTTTAGCCATAAACGACAATTAAACTAAAGTATGACTTGAAGAAGACGAATCGCGCACACGTAAAACTCAATGGTGATGGGGCAAACTTGGTCCCGGAAGTTCGAATACGCGCAAGACTTCCAAAGTCTATTACAGAGTGTCGGGATATAGTGCGGTGTTTTAACGATTTTCGGATTATCCAGCCTTCCTTTCAGGTGATGAAATTTATATCGAGCAAAAACTCTAGCAGTAATTAAAACAAATGTTGATGTAACCTCATTAGAGCCAAAACTAGAACAAGGATAGCGTGGGGAGCGGATGAACGACCGCTTCGTTCGATCGAGAGCAAAATAAATGTCAACATTTTTTTACGCGAGGGAATAATAAGAAAATTAATGAAGTGCTAATCAATATTTTTAATGCACCTTTATGACAGATGTCCGGATGGTTTGTACGGGTCTTCATGTGAACATAAATGCCAATGTAACAACGGGACATCACAGTGTCATGATTTCACGGGGCAATGCTCGTGCTATCCAGGCTGGGTGGGACCTGCGTGCAGCGAGACATGTCCGCCGTCGCACTACGGGGAAAACTGCTCCATGGAGTGCCACTGCCCCATGAACGCCTCACGGTGCGACTCCGTTAGCGGTGATTGTCTGTGCCCAGCTGGGTTTTATGGTAAAAGGTAAAGAATATTTCAGTTTCACGCCTGCCACCATTCCAAGATGATTAGGACATTTTCAGCACCCTAAGCACAAGTTTCCTCACCCTTACCCCCAGGACTGTTTGGGATATTGAGGTAAAACCTATGACGAAGAATATGCCTCTGATGAAGCTTATACCTTTGACTCAGGTAATAATTCTGATTGAGGTAATACCTCTTTAAGGTAATACTTCTGAATTAGGTTATGCCTCTGAATGAGGTATTACCTATGATTGAGGTAATACTTCTGACAGAGAATATACCTCTGATGAAGGTTATACCTCTAGCTGAGGTAATACCTATAATTGAGGTTACCTCTGACTGAGGTAACCTCTGATGGAGGTAATACCAGTGACTGTGGCAATACCTCCGACTATAAGGTAATACTTCTGATGGAGGTTATACCTCTGACTGAGGTAATACATGTACCGCTAGTCCTTGCCCTATGGTCTGATGGAGGTAATACCTCTGACTGAGGTAATACCTCTGACTGAGGTAATACCTCTGACTGAGGTAATACCTCTGACTGAGGTAATACTCTGACTATAAAGTAATACCTATGATGGAGATTAGACCTGTGACTAAATTAAATTATTTTATGTTGTACTTTATTTTAATCATTCTAGTGCATTTTCTTTTCTATTAAGCTGCTCAACCGAATGTCCCGACGGCCGTTTCGGCCCAAGCTGTCAGTCTCCGTGCAAATGCGACAACTCGACTGAGACATGCAACAGTATCAACGGAACTTGCACAGGTACATTTTTAAAACGCCGATGTGTTTCCGAATACACGCTTTTTTCTGGCCTTGATTCAGAGTCAAATCTGAACCCCCAAACTTGATGCCTTTCTTCCGGGCACACGACGTTTATTTTTCTTTTTTCTTTTTTTTTGGGGGGGGGAGGGGAGTTTAACGCAAAATGCCCTTATCTTCTTTACCCTTGCGCTTGTTTTTTTTTTAGCATGGTTCAAAGTAAACGAAGTTCCACCACGCACATGGCTACTTCGTTCATTTTTTATCGTTACAGCCAAAGATGACCCGGACGTGAATGACAAACCTTTGCCGAGTTCATTGGCAGGCCCAGTGGTGGGTGCCATCGTTGCTAGCGTCCTCCTGGCTGCTCTTCTTGTCATACTCATTTTGTTTCTGATAAGAACTTCGAAACAAGCCAAACAATCAAGGTACGTCTGGTTGCGAAGTTGAAAATGCCATGTTTTGTATTAAATCAACCACTAGAGGTCGCCCTACTCATTTTGGGTTGATTAGAAGGCTGTCATGCACCACTCTATAGGCTCTCCATAATAATTTGTATCAACCGATGCACAATGCTAAACATTCAAAATTATACGCATTTAAGAGACACTGTCTCTTGAAA
The DNA here is from genome assembly GCA_032158295.1 of Pycnopodia helianthoides. NCBI lineage: Eukaryota > Metazoa > Echinodermata > Asteroidea > Forcipulatida > Asteriidae > Pycnopodia > Pycnopodia helianthoides. Next base: position 1,246,328 of record CM063251.1, read on the forward strand.
TCAGATCAAATAAATTTGATGAGAGCTAAACTAATTTTTTCTTTTCATTTTTTAAATGAAGTTAGTCGCTGAATGTTTGATCGAGTCGTGCTCATCCAAAGTAAAAACACCCGAACGAGCGAAGCACCCGCTGAATTTTGGAGTTGTGCTCATACAAAAAGTGAAAACACCCGAACAAGTCAACTTAAAATATAGACCCCCATCTTGGAAAAAGGGCCCTCCGTTTGTCAGCAAACTACGGTCATTTTTAGAGGGCTGGTGTTCCCCCAGAATGCTCCAAGTTTGAAAGTATTAGGAGCCAGTTTATGTTCACTTAGTTCTTATTTTGCCAAAAGCGCCCTCTGGCGGCGGATAACATTCTGTATTTTTTATCTCTTTCTCATTATACGCGTGGCATCATCAGCAAAGAGGGGACAGCAGAACAAAGGAACACAAAAGGAACAATACATTCCTCACAGTTGAATTCCTTGTATTTTTGTGTCCTCACATTTTTCTTCCCGTGAGCTTAGTCTTTGCAGAGTTTTAAGTTAGAGGGACAGAGGAAAGTCTCCACATTGATAGCAGTGTAAGAATGTGTATTTATAATGTACTGGATGGTGTTTGCGATTAAAAACTTTGTTTTTTGTTTTCTTGTTCGTGATTTGCAGGGACACACACATTGTGAAGGTTTCCGAGTTAGCCGTAAATCCGTGCTACGAGAATCCCATTGGTACGTCTGGTAGAAACAGTTCAAACATTTCAAGAAAATGTCATACGTTACACGACCCAGTGACAACAGCTTTCAAAGCAGGAGTGTTGGTACCTTTTACGCGAGGAAAAACCGTGAAAAGGGTGCCCAAATTACATAAATCGCTCAATACAATTTTTGTTTTCTTTTTCCGTGAAACTTTTTTGTATAAACTACATCAAAGAGATTTGACTGTTTTTAAAACAATTCGTACCCCCTCCCCCGGTTTCCTCTAAAGACAACTTAACAATAGTGATTTGTTACATACTACCATTTACTGTAGTTTTTCCTCAACAAAAGTATTTCGAGTACAAAACAACAAAAATACAGAACGTATGCGGTTAAAATATTACGGTCATTTTCCCAACAGATATCGCACCTGCCATGGGAGCGTCAGATCACGCGCCTCTCCAACATTTCGTCGTTGGGGGCGATACCTACGCCGTGCACGACAACGGAACTCAAGATTCGCCAAGTTGCAAGGCGGAGGCTGTGCGGGACTTCGATGAATACAGTTACAGCCACGTTCAACCCACATCTGGTGGTGACCGTGGCTTCAATCCCCACCATCATGATGAGCAAAATGACTACAGTCACCTGACCAGAGACGATGTGAGACCGTTGCACTCGAGCCGGCCACCACCGCCAGACAGTTCAGAGGAGGCGCGTTACGCGGACACCACCCGCGTCCTCCGATCGAAAGCGAAAGAGTATGACAACCTCGAACGGGGGGTCAAACAGCCGGGTGGCGTCAAAGACACTCAGTACGAGGTTGTAATCAAAAAATAATAATAATACACAAATTGCGATATCGACTTTGGAGGAAGGAATTATGGAAAATTGATGGTCTTTCGAGGAAAAGTATTTGCAAACAAACAAGAACAAAGTAAAAGAATAAACAATATCCATAAAGACTTACAACTCCACTCTCTGAAGAGAAGAACAAAAAATAAACAGTAGTAATCGCTTAATATTTCAGTGTTTCTATTTTTTTCGCAAAAAAAAGGAATTATATATATTATATAACATTTTTAAATATCTTGTTTTGTTATAATGATGTAAGTTTTGAATCGTCTATATGTTATCTTTTTGACGAGCAAGGAATTGCCCATGCAAATCTGCATTATGACACCCCCAAAAATACGACAACGTTTGAGAGATCCTTGGTCCAATGTTGGCTGATTTGACCTGCAATTGTATATTCAACTTACAAATAGCTATTTTTATGGGTTCGAGAAAGTTATGAGATCTCCTTTTGGTATTGTATGAAAAGTGCTGCCAATAACAAGTGGACTCTATCAATTATTATTGGACGGATCTCGAGATTATTCCACGTCCATCAGCCGTGTACAAACAATTTAGCATGTTACATGTAGGCCTTCTGCATTATGGCATCTGCCAAAGCTTGTGTTTGTTCCCCCTTTTAAACCAGAATCATGTCAGAACCCTTTCAAAAATATTCCCTTCTGCGAAAATAGGGCCATGTAACTTTTAATGTGAAACATATCTGCGAGGATCACAACACGACTAACAATGAATGACGCGCATCATACCCACCGGATTAGTGCTGATTCGGATTAGCATTAATCCAGGGGGGATCAGCACTAATCCTAGGGGTAATGCAGCGTGTGATTGACTCCTCAGCCCTGTTTTTCATTTGTCTTTGACCCTGGACCCCAGCTGGTCAGTTTGCATCGAAAGATGAAGTCATAATTGGACAATATTACGTTCATAGTTATACATGTACTTGGAACTATTTAGTTTTGCTTCTTGCTGAAGTTTCGCTTATTTTTGCTAAGCGTGAAGTAACTTCAATGGATAGGTTATCTCGTTAACTATGAACTATTAAAAAAGACAATACATTTGAAAACTTCTTATGTCGTATATTATTTTTAAATTGTTGTGTACAGTATCGATCCGCCTGTCCTCGGCATGCCAGCTAAAGTTATGGAACCGCTGAAAACTCGTTTCTCTGGAGCTGGTCAAACTATACCCCTTTATCAGAGAAACGTTGTTATAAGAGGACAGCAAAACAAATGAAAATGAAAACTATAGCTTATCTATTTATTCGAGAGAAAAAAACAAGAATAAAAGAAAAACTGATGTCACCTTTACCCAGAACGAATTGTTTTTGTGTCCGTCGTTCTTTATTTTTCATTATTGATGCAGTGAGTCTTTAATCAGTTCAACCACGATCGTCAACCAGTGCATAATTTACAGTGTTTGTGATTGCTAGAACCATGGAGGGAGGAAGAAATAGCTCCTCCATGCTAGAACATATTTGCTACTTTATGAGAGCGCAAACCAACGAAAAATGTCAATTAACCAATCCTGCTATTTCTGGCAACACAAATTATAGAGCAAAAATAAATAAATAAATAAATAAACCTCAATTAACCCATATGTATATTCAGTTGCGGTAACACCATATGTATATATCTACTTTGCTGTGTAGATTTGTTCTTGAGAACAGGTCTTGCTAGTTAGTCTACTGCTGCGGCAGTGAAGTTATAGGCCTATATAGCGAGAAGGCCCATCGATCCACTAAGCGAAGATATATTCCGTACCTCCATGGTTGTACCGGCCGATAAGAACTGCCTCACAGACAGGCCATCTTTTCGGAACTACGGTCTTCCGAATTCCGAAATCTACTCCGCGACAGTTAGAATAAATCGCAAGACAAGTTCTCAAGAACAAATCTTCACATCAGAACAAAAAGTAGATATCTAAACATGGTGTTACCGCAAACTAAATATACATGTACATGTACATGTACACTCAGTGATACCTGACCATGCAATGCCTCAAAACCCATCCAAAATGTCCCAACCTACCCATCCAGTAAACTGCGACATGAAGCACCACTATATTTACGTTCGGCCTTGCCCCAGTGCCCTATTCAAAATGAACAACGGTGGTTCGGGTTATTTTGTCGCTTTTCTATCCAGTGTTTCTAACCAACAACAAGTAGCAATTTTACCCTTTGCTTACAGTTACATTTACGAGAACTATTTCGAGCGGATAAGGTGTGAGCAATAGTTTGGTGATTTGCAGGAGACCCTTTACCATCCCCCATTATCAATCCGAGTTCATTTACAGACGGGAACGCACTATAGTAAAGGGAGATACATTTGTACATAGGGTGCGTTTGGTAGTTTTAGTCCAATCAGGAAGGCCCTTCGTCCATTTAATTTATACCTCCATGGTCCGTGTCACAGCTGCCGACATTTACATCCAGGGAGATTTTGTCCAACAACCAGGGAGATATTTAGAATTACATATAACTTAACAGGGGTAGAGTTTCCACATTCGGGGAGATTTTCAAATTCGGTCACCAGAGAGCATGGAAAGATTGGTTTAATTTCAGGGGACAATCTGAAGAAGCAGGGAGAATGCACGGACTTCCTCACTGCGCCATGCATTACCACAGATCTACAGTTCCACGACTCGACCACTCACGCCACATCAAGCTCAGTTTATGCAGTTATAGCTAGCTATGACCATGCTATGACCATTCGGTCTGCTGACCAGTTAGCAATTGGCGAAAAAAAAAATCAGACGAGCAGTTCGTCCTTGGTGTGTCTAGCTTTTAATCATGAGCTGTTTACGGAGAAATCCTTGGACGGCTAATTTGAATATTTGTCAGGCGACGTCTACACCAAGTCCTTGGATAATGCACAACGCCACGTCCAAAATCATGACATAACACCCAACTGGCCGAACGGGTCAGAGGTCGGCATGTTTGTTTTGGCTGTTGTTACTTCCGTCATGACTTTGTAGGCATTTTGATGACATCACGGCCTGTCCCTCCGACCCCCCCCCCCACCACCACAAGTCTTGCATAATCTAGGTTAATGAATACGTAATGTGCACAACCCTCACGCGGTTGTATGTGCTGGTCAATGCATATGCAGATTTGAGCCCGTTCCAGAGCCTAAGCAACTGCTGTGCGGACCCGTATGTAGTAGTGACCACAGCATAATACGTACATTGTCCGGAGCCTGTGTGGACTCTATACGTGTACTAAGAGCCCCCACGCAATAAATGAACACAACATAATGACAATGTGAAAATGTAAAACCCTCACTGTGGTGGGTGAACAAGATATCATACGTGAATATATTCGTACTGACTTTACCCAAAGAAGAAGGAATAGCAGAAAATGAGCGAGGATTCAGGTTACAGAAGTTTTACCCAGTTTGGTGATTCGCAGGAGACCCAAGCCATCCCACCAATCAGTTCATTCACAAACAGGAACCCTCGGCGGTCCTCTGCAGGTAAGTCAAACGATGAAGAGCATTTTTTTAGAAAATCGTTTTTGCCCCGAGCGGCAAACTGGCCACAGATATACTCATGAGGAAATGGACTTGGGTGTGACTTTAAACAGCTCTTTGGTGTGGCTGAATTAACGTGTCAATATCCGAAAGAAACTCTCGGCTGATGGGAAAACTTGGCAACAAGTCCCTTCTCATAAATTCACCGACCATCAATCAAGCAAATACCCTCACTTCGCCATCAAAGTGATGAGCGTGTCTGCGCCACAGACCCGCACGCCTTCCAACGCCGATCTTGCCTGGTTTTTGTTTCCAGAGAGCGCACCCAAAAGTTTGTTTTCAACCCCGATGTTTCTCTCTTGAAACCTGCCTCCAAAATGATCCCTTGCCGTTGTAAACACCGGAGCACATGTTCCATCTGTCCTTGTGTCTTGTAAGTGTGGTGCAGTGGCTGCTATTTTAGCAGTTTCATTACGTAATTTCCCGTAATTTTCTCCCCTTGTGCCTGGCGTGCTCCATGGATCGGTCGGCTTAAGGATTCGCCTTGAATGGCTGCTGCGTTCAATAACGTGTACAAACAATGGGCCGCCATCTTGCGTAATATTGCCTAACCGTTATCGAATAGAAAGCGTCCCCTTATAAACGGCTCATCCCCCTCGGTGGTTGAGTTGTAATCGTCCAACATAAACAAGGAGGTCGTGTTCAGCCTGCTGCCCATTCATGATTTGTATCCATGATGGGATTTTACTAAGCATTTAGTTTATTCGGTGATTTTAACAGACTGCGTGAAATGGAACTGAAGACAAAGTGGTGTCTTCCATTGGCTTGAATGACACCCCCGTCCCAACTGTACGCATTAGAATGCGGGATACACCCATGGTCCACCTAGCTCCATGGTCCACCATAGCATGCAAACAGGAAGCCACGAAACGGTCTTGTAAAATATTTACACGAAGTATTTAGAACATCTCTAGCACTCTCAACGAATATTGTGTTAGGCTTTGAGACAACGCCATAAGGACTAACAATAGAGCATGGACCAGAGATTAACTGGCAATTTTGTATTTCTACCTCCATGGTACATTTAACAAAATAGAAATGTTTACTTTTCCATGCATTTTTTGTTCTAAATAATAACCTATACCATGATCATTCATTCAATTTCAATGATCATTTCTCGTTAATTACGTGAAATTTGTATGACTTAAAAAAACACTTAAAAACCATCTAAACATTATTGTCTATGATTCTAAATCATAAGTACGTAAACGGTAAACTGGTATGCTCATTTAAACTTGATTTTCTCTCCACTTACAATTAATTTAGTTTGAACCATGGAGGTAGAAAAAAAGTGTTTGAAATATATTTAATTATCCTTTTTTTTTTTTTTTTTTTACTTTCTACCATAATATTTTGGATAACATTTCAGTGTATTAATGGTGGATGCAACTTTGAGTATAAAATATTCTTTCCGTGAAAGAACGATGGCTTTTGAAATATGCTCAAGGGCAGGGTGTACTTTTGGTAATTTCTGTCTACAAGTTTATGACCATAAAAACTTACTTGATAAATAGCACTGGAAATCTGTTAAAGGAACATTACAGAATTGGTTTTTGCTAACAAAACAGTTGCTGGCAGTGCAAACACTTTAAGTAATCCACCATATACATAAACTGACACACCTGTAGAAGTTTGAGATAGATCGGCCATCTGGGTCACGAGAAAATAGTGAAAAACCGATTACACCTTTGCATGAAATCATATAGATTCAACAAATGAATAAAACGCTCACTGAGCGATAAACTCCAATCGGAAAATTAGTTTATTCATTTCTCATCAAAATATGGCATTTCAGACAGAAATATTTCAAGGGATGTTTTCTACTATCAACATCATTAGACCGTGTTAGTTTTATGTAAATCTGTGATAAAAAAAGGATATTTTACAAGTTTTTTTCTTACCAATTCTGTAATGTTCCTTTAATATTATAAAACATTGTTAAAAGTAACCCCTTTGAAGTAATGTTGTTTTTGAGAAAAAGGTAATTCTTTGTCACACACAAAATCTGAATCTGAGAATGAAGCCTTTCTCATGCATCTGAAAGCACACAATGCTATGCAACAAGGGTATTTTTCTGGCATTATTTTCTTGCAACTTCGATGACCAATAAAGCCCAAATGTTCACAGGTTTGTTGTTTTATCCATATATTGGATACACCAAGTGAGGGTGTTGGTCTTTGACAATTACCCAAAGTAGAACCATGCATGCTTTCGCCATGAAATTAACACTTGTGTTTCCTTTGTTATTTTACGACATTGTGGGTTTTTGTTGTTTGGTTCGTTTTATTTTCTTGTTCAAAGAAGCTTGACAATTTTTTCTTGATTTTGTTTAGGTAGAAAACCACATAAAATGTTAGGGAAACTATTCTGTAAAGCCTCTTCAAAACAAAGCACACGGACCAATGTCATAAAGCTGTTTAGCGGAAAATACTTCTTTAAGCGAATAATGAGTGAGGCACCAGTCGCAACAATGTTAACTTTATAGAATTTTAGCTGGTAATCTGTTTCTGCTAAGCAAGATTTGTTTTCTCAGCTTAGCGGGTTTTGTGCTCGCAGGCTCTATGAAATTTGACCAAGGTCCTTTGACAATCTAAGCTGCATGGTGTCACTGCAAATTTAGCAAGTTTATGGTCCTTCCACCATGCAAACCTTCAAGTCTTATTTAAAGGCACTGGACACTATTGGTAAATTACTCCAAATAATTGTTAGCATAAAAACTTACTTGGTAATGAGCAATGTAGAGCTGTTGATTGAAAACCTTGTGAGAAACGGCTCCCTCCGAAGTAACGTAGTTTTTGAGAAAGAAGTAATTTCTCAGTAAAATATTGGAATTGATTTTGAGACCTCACGCGTGAGGTCTCGAAATCAAGCATCTGAAAGCACACAACTTCGTGTGACAGGGGTGTTTTTTCTTCCATTATTATCTCGCAACTTCGACGACCAATTGAGTTCAAATTTTCACAGGTTTGTTATTTTGTGCATATGTTGAGATACACCGAGTGAGAGGACTGGTCTTTGACAACCAAAGGTGTCCAGTGTCTTTAAAAGCTTACTGGTTATTATGTCCATTAAACGGTATTAATCCTCCACAAAAAATGTTTATCTGAAATACTTTATGAAGGTAAATATATACTGTCGGGGAAGTGGTAATTGAAAAACCACGAAAACAGAAACTACTGTTGCTTATATCGATTCTGGTCAAACAAAATTAACCACACGACAACAGAATGTACACTCAAATCTGTGCTAAATTATTCAATCGCAAAAAATGTGCCCAACTATGAATTTTTGATGAAACTCTGGCAGCTTGGTTTGTATGGTGAGTTTCTTGGAAACCAGATGGTTGGAATTTTAAAAAATGTGTTTACATAAAAACAACTATTTTAATTCCCTTAAATTAGAACAAAATGTTGGGCTAAACTTAATTATACTAAATGCTGAATAACAATTCAGTTGAAATACACCTTTCTATCCATTTATGTTGTCATGGTAATGGATCGATTACATAATCAGGCCCGAAGCTTCGTATTTGAAAGGGCAAGGGCACCGAGGCGTTTTGTCCTCGGTAAAAGCATAGAAACCGGAGTAAGAGGCACCCTCCATGAGGAAATTGTAAATTTCTATTGGAACATTTCCAGGGGCACTATTATTAAGGTGTTGACCAGGGGCAACGAACGGGTGCTTCCGTGAAGTTTCAGGCCTGGGACAATCTTCCAACACTTCCTGCCGAGGGTAGGAAGGAAATTCACCCATGATACAAGCTTATAGTTATAGATAGTGGCTGGTTTTCCCTGTGGGTTGGGGTTCTTTCTTGGTTGTTGAAACTACTCTAATAATACGCAGTGTGAAAGTTGCGTCTTGAAGTAGATCATGGTTCTCATGTTATTTCCCATGATATACATTCAACTCTCGTTTATATAACAAGATCACTGGGACTGGCCAAAAATTTCCTCTTTATAACAGGAATGGTGTTATAAAGAGGACAGCAAAACAAGGAAACACAAACCAGATATGATATTCTGGACTTCACGAATGTACTCTTCATAGCCAGAAACTCTCTAGAAGGCGAACAAAAAACAGATGTTTAGCGTCCCCGCCGGCTTCTTTTTAAGAGGCTGCCTCCTTTTTATTATAATGTTTTTCGAGGGTAAATTTTAAAGATCTCTTACGAAAAAAATTACTTTGTATTTTTAGACTTTAAGCAGACAGCAAAAAGCTGGCAATTATCTTGAAAAATAGCCCGGCCGGTTGTCTTGAAAATGTTTCGGGCAACCATTTCTGAAGAAAAAAGAAAAGGAAAAGGCCATCCTCCCTTCTTCAAAAAGGCAGGGTGCTAAACATGTTTGTTGTGTATTTTGACTGGTCAATGGTAAGAAGTAACTATAACCATGGCTGTAAGTCATAACTGCGCTCGCCCCCTTTGTACTGAAAACGAGCTCCTGGTGCACACGTGCACACGAGCACAGTAGTGACAGTACACACTTCCCGTAAGAAGATTTACACATGGTTTGTAACCCTTGTGTTTTAGGAGTAGGCCCTACTGCTTTGAATTACCCACACCATTCAAAGCTTCACTGAACATGTGACTGAACATCTTAAAGGCACGGTACACGTTTTTGGTAATGACTCTGAAAATTAATGGCAATAAACACGTACTTGGTAAGAAGTACAGCAGCCTTGGGTAGTATAATGAATTTTGAGAAACTTTTAACTTCGAAGTACTACGGTTATGGAAAATATATCACTTTTGTATTCCCCAAAATTTGAATCTGAGAATTTGTTTATGTCAGAAACGCTTCTCAGACTGTGTATTCCTATGGGGAACATTCTTCCTGCGTGGAAATATTCGGTTTTTCGGTGACATCTCAAAAACGCGACCACCTTTTGAAGTGAAATTTTCACAGGTTAGTTTTATTGTATGTACCTACATTATATAGGATTAACACAATCAGTAGGCTCCAATTACTAAACGTGTACTGTGCCTTTAAGAGAACCCTCCTTGATTTAAAGAAGGCAGTTGAAAAGTTCGCTTGTTTATTGTTGTTGACATACATGTACTTGTTTTGGCAAAATATTTTCGTCAAACAGGTCTTAATTACCAACTCTTCCTTGTGAATATACTTTTTGTAAAAAAGGGTTCCCTTTTCCCCCTATAGGTTCTGAAGACTGTCCCCAGCCTAGCAGCTTCTACCGGGAGTTAACTCTTGAGGTCATCGACCCCAACACATCTGACTCCAGCTCCAGCCAGTCTAGTAATAGCCCGCCGACATCGACCATGCAACCGCAGTCACAACAGCAGCAGCAGCCGGTCGGAAATCAGCAGTATGCAACAGCAGTTGCTGCTGCCGTTGCAGCAGCCTACCAAGCCCACGCCCAAGAGATGAACAGCCTATCGGCCACGACGATCGTCCCCGGTACAGGGAGCACGCCCATTGCCACGTCCGTGTCCAGCGGGGCGAACCAGTCGGTCTCCGAGTCCATCAGCATGGTGCAGCAGCAACAGCAGCAGTCCCAAGCCTTACCACTACACTTGCAGGGGTCCAACTCCTCACTGCTCGGCCAGGCACTGCAGGCTGCCAATGACATGGGTGGCATGCCGGTGCTGCAGCTAGCTGTGCAGCATCACCAACAGCAGCAGCAGCTTCTTCATGCTGTGCAGGCGGCACAGCAGCAGGCACAGCAGCAGCAGCAGCAGCAACAACAACAACAACAACAGCACTGCGCTGAGAAAAGGATCTCTCCAACACAAGCTGTCAACCACAATGCTGGTAAACTATACACTTTCCAAAACTTAGATCAGTTTCCAAATGGATTTTTGCTATCAATCCAAATTACAACTCTTAAAACTTTTGTTTATTTTGAAAATGGTTAATAGGCCTAAGCTATCCTTGTGAATTGTGATCGTTTCGAAGAAAATTTTACCATTCTGTTTTTTTGCTTTGTGTAAAGGTTATTAATATATATTTGCTGGTACGCAGAACCAACCAATTGTTTAAAATTTGTAATTTCTTCAGAGAAATGCTTTGAACAGTGTGAATATTACCCCCTCACACCCCAGCCAAAAAAAACACCTGAAACATAACTTTCATTTGCTTATTTTCCCAAACAGAAAATGTTGCCACAAACGAGACCGAGCAACGGGAAAACAAGTCGCCTCTTATCAGTTTAATGCCTGCCGCTAGCCTAGCAACCCCGGTGTCCACCCAGTGCCAAGACCAGACCAGCAACATGCTCACCCTGGCCGCCTCGGCGCAGCTCCAGACCCCGAACTCCATCGGTCAGCAGCTCCCGGCGGCCACCTCGGTCACGCCCTCGAACAGCAACGTCTACGGCGTGGCCACCGTGCCGTCCAGCCACGCGGCGTGCGTCTCGCCGGAGATGACCGGCGGCCTGCCCATGGGCGTCATCCCGTCCCACTACATGCAGCTCACCAACAACGGCATGCCGCCCATGCAGCAGATGCAAAGCCACGCCCAATCTGGAGGGACGAACCAGGGCATTATGGCTGCAGACCAGCATTTGATGGGACAGCTATGCCTAACGCGATAACGAATAATAATACCATCGACATGCTAAACAGTAAGTTTATTATGAAAGGATTCTGAATTATAACAAGGAAAACAAAATTCATTTTTTATCTGTTTTATATAGACCTTAAATTTTTGCTTCCATCGTCTTAAGTCATATCCCCTATTTGTGATAGGTTAATATGCGTTAGTATTTTCATCATACAAAAGAAGGCCAGTCTAGTTCCAAATGTAACCTCGTTACCAGTGCAGCCTCGTTTTGGTTTTAAGGTTCTGAAAATTCTTTTTTTGAACTGTTTCTTTTTTTTTTGAATGGCTGCACCTTGATACATAAGGATAGTGTAAAACTGGCAAATAGTCACGAAGTCAGATGTTTGACGATTGAAGACTGTCTTTTAATTTATTTATTAATGCACAGTACCAACTCTCCTTGTTGATTGAAATCACATCATTTTTTTTCTTTTTGATGATTTTATTGTTATTTGTTCTGCTTATTCCCAGTGTCCGTGGCGAACTCACGCAATGGCACCTCTTCAAAGCGGCGAAACAACAAGAAGCCCGTCCCGCCCTCCGACAAAGACGACAAGTACTTCGAGCGACGGAACCGCAACAACCTGGCCGCCAAGAGATCGCGAGACTCCCGCAAGAAACGAGAGGACCAAGTCTCCATGCGGGCCACGTTCCTCGAGAAGGAGAACGAGATCTTACGAGCGCAGCTGGACACTCTCCGTCAGGAGTTCAACTCGTTGAAGCATCTGCTTGCGCACCAGCGGCCGATTATGCAAACCCAGATGCCCGTACAAATGATGCAGACGCACCCATCACATAAAAACATGTTACAGCAGTAGTTGTACACAATTAGACTGATCCATTAAGCTCCGCCCCCCTTAACGTGTTGACCAATCACAACCTTGGCTACGCCACCGAAAGTCCGACTCGCTAAAAATCCCATTAGAAAAGGAATCATGCGCGCGCGATACTGAAAGCGCGCACGTTCATGTCGCTTACGGCGAGTGTGGCATTTTAGAGATGCACATGTGCTGCCCACGTGTGCAGTTATGATGCAGCCAATGCTGTGATTGGTCAACATGCTAAGGGGTGGGGCTCAATGGATCGGTTTTATGATACAACATCTATAAATAAATCTAAAACCACAAATAATTTGTTCAAGCGGCAGGCTAAGTTATTATTTACCCAAAGAAACAATTTTATATATTAGTTATTATATTATCTTCTCTGTCGATCATAATTGTGTTTCTTAATTATTTGTTGTTTTCTTCATCTTCCTGCGAAGTACATGCATATGGATTGAAAAAAAACCGGTTCGTCTAAAAAATAATAATTGATAAATAAATAAAACAAGAACAAAATGACATGGTACCAGCACAATGCTGTAGCAATAGCTACACCGTCCACCAGTTAATTCTGCGGGCCTCTTGCCCAAATTGTACATGATGTGTACATTACGACAACCTGTGTTTAAATTGTTAACACAAGTAATAGTTCCTTTTTAAAGTCAAGATTTATAAAGTAATTTCTGCCATGCACCCTTGCCTGTGAGATTTATCTTGAGCAAAGGTATAAATGGCGTCCAAATAAGTCCCCAGACCCCACAAATTAATGTACAATAATAGGTATAGTTTCCTTCTTTTTTTTACGGGTAAATTGATATCTACCTTTTTATACGGTCGTTTGTGTTACAACTACAGGCGGATTGCTACCGAAAGTTTTGCTTTTTACTTAGCCGCCTTCGCATTGGGCTTATAATTCCGGTAAAAAATCTCTCTCAGGAAGTCATATATTCAAAAGAATTGTTCAATTATTCTGAAGAAAAAAAATCCACGGTCTACCTTTCTGATTGTTGGCTGATTTAAGTCTTAAATGAACCTTTCTTGTAAATCGGAGAAAGTGATAAGCTTTTGTTAAAGGTATTGCACGACAAATTCCGCCAATTATAAGTGGTAACTAATTAAAAAAACAAACAAACGGATCCCGACATAATCGCACGTCCATCAGCCACGGGCAAACCATACTGCATGTTATTATGTTATCTTGTGCCTTGTCCGTGGCATGCAGCAAAAGTTTTTGTGTAGGTTTTTCGTTTTTGAAATGGCCATGACCTGACAAATTTCGCTTACAGAAAAATGTTTTTTTTTTTTTTTTTTTTTTAAATAATAACAAATAATTTCTTTTACAAACAATCGGGGCCCTGCAACATTAATTGAATGCGTTTTATTATTTTTATTTTTGTGTACGTCTGCTTCAAGTTGTTTAAAAAATGTATGATATGCATTCATATTGATTTTTAGCATTTGATTAAAAAGCATTGCAATTGCCCATCGACATATTAAAAGTTTAAAGTTTAAAAGATGTCTGCACGATATAATGGACCAATTGTAGTGACAAAATACTTTTTTTCTCAAGGCCGTTTGAACACAGTGGCAAGCATTTGATTTTAATTTAGAAAAATGTAAACAAAAATAAAGATGAATTTTGTTGAATGGCGTAAGTTCGTATGTAAAGTCAATCTGAATCGGATGAAACGGCTCATAATTTGATTTCATGATTTGATTTAATCTCTGTACATAAATGTATTTATAAATATAGCAGGGTGTTTTTTGTTTTCCCGCAAGTTGTTTGTCCTATGTTAGTATGGCACATCATCACAAACGTTTAAAGGGTGTACGTGCTTTTTGAGAACCAAATAATGTTACCCAATTAAACATTCATCCTTAAAGTTGGTTTTAAGAAGATACAAACTGTTTGTTTTGGTCTCTTTTTTATCTTTAAAGACAAAGTACACGATCTGTTTTTATTATCGGGGAGGGAGATAGTTAGTTTAATTATAAAAGCTCACTCAGTACCCGCCAAAGTTGTTCGAGAGAAACACTGTCAAAAATCTGAGAGAAAAAATATTTGAAGACGACACAAATCACCGTTGCTTATTTCAGTTGCCGCAATTTAAATAAGCCCGATGTGGAACGTCCATAAAATTCATGAAAAAAGGGTGAAACTGTGTTTGGTTGGTAGACGGTACAGCCGCGTGTAACGTTGGTGCAAGAGGGGTCAATATTGAAAACGTAGGGGTTAAAAAGTAAATTTACTTTGAAAAACATTTTCTGATGTACTTTTTCTTTTTTAAACGTTTTTATTTCTATGCCTTCCCGATGAGGGAACATTGTTCATCTTATTGTTGTAATTTTCTACTTTACTGAACTTGCAGCTGTTTAAAAAATATGATATCAGTTTTTTGTTGATGATTTTTTCATTTGCAATGTCACCCTCAATGTTGGTTTTCCATAAAAAATAAGTGTTGTTTAATCTTCCCACTAAGTGATTAGATTGCAAAGCAAGGTCACCGACCCTTCAAAATCCACAAATTGCCTGGTTTTGAAGGATAGATCTTGCTGTGACCAGAATGAACTATGCACTGTTTTGAAGCATTTACTAAAGAGGTAAATGTTTTGTTATTTGAATGGCGGAAAAAATATGCAGCAAAAAGAGTTTGCTGTTTGCTTAAAACCCGATCTATGGGCTGCCATCAGCACTTACCGAGACGTCTGCTATTATTTTCATTGTCTTAACCACTTCGTACACATGGACAGCTCATAGCCATATCCTAAGCTGGTCCATTACACTTTCTAGTGTTAGGTGATTTTGTTAGGAGGGGCAGGACAACACTCTGCTGGCATCTCTTCTGTACAAAATCGGTATGTAAATTTATCGTCAACGGTGAATAAACCATACTCTCAATACTTAATGAATTAATTAAAGGAACATTACAGAATTGGTAAGAAAAAACTTGTAAAATATACTTTTTGATCACAATTTACATAAAACTTACACGGTCTAATGATGATGATAGTAGAAAACATCTCTTGAAGTATTTCTGTCTGAAATGCCATATTTGATGAAACATGAATAAACTAATTTTCCGATTGGAGTTTATCGCTCAGTGAGCGTTTTATTCATTTGTTGAATCTATATGATTTCATGCAAAGGTGTAATCGGTTTTTCACTATTTTCTCGTGACCCAGATGGCCGATCGATCTCAAACTTCTACAGGTTTGTCAGTTGATGTAAATGGTGGATTACATAAAGTGTTTACACTGCCATGCAGCAACTGTTTTGTTAGCAAAAACCAATTCTGTAATGTCCCTTTAAGCAAACAATGTTTTATTCTATCAGTAGTTCTCAGGTGCTCCTTACCAAGTAAGTTTTTATGGTAATGTATTTCTTGAGTAATTACCAAAAGTGTCCACTGTAACCTATATGGAAAAAGTGCTGATAAAGTACCACATGTATGTTGCGTCCAATCAGGCTCCTCGCTAGATGGTTTTAATAACATGCTGTTGTATGTGGCATACTGTCTCTATCATGTAAACAATTTCATTAATCGTACGAGAGTGTAAATCATTGATTCTTTTCACCACTTGTTAATCACAGTGCCTTTATTCTAACATGCACAAATCCATACTCAATGGGAGGGTTATAACTTAAAAGTTCAATGTTGCTCATTGCTTGTTCTCCACGTTCATTCCAATACACAAATCTGTTCATTTTTATCAGCTGTGTGACATGATTATTTTAGTGAAAATATGATATCGTATGAAATAAAACCAAGCGTGCGATACAGCGATATAATTGAACTTGTAAACTTTCACCTTTGCTGGAATTAACATGTTTCTTTCATGTAGGGGAAACATTACAATGTGTTTTGGCGTGAGTTATTCCGTCCATTGCCCCTTTCGAAACCACGGCTTGGACTTTATAGGCTCCGCCAGTTATTTAGGAAACGTGGGCTTTGCTTTACGGGGCTTCAATCAGGTGGACGGAGCCCAAAACGGAAGCCGTTGTTTCGAAAAGGCCCTTAGTGTTACAACTTTCAAGTGTATACTTCATATTCTGGGTAAGAGCCGTTTCTGCATAAAAGGGCATATAAAGGACTGTCTCATTTGACTAAGGGAATAACCATTATTGCTTCTCTCCGCAAAGGAGTGTCAGTACGATCAGGTGTGTCAACCTCGTCACCATTTGACTTCACAGTGGTTTCATCACAACAAATCTAAATGGCGGTCCCATACCAGAGTCCTTGTCGGTCCCTGTATGCAGTTATCGATAATGAACACCGATCAACGTGATCAGACTGTTTAGCTAGCTAGGCCCATGGTCAGGAACATGTAAGTACATGCCAACATAGAATAATGGCTTGACGTTTCGACCATACCAAAGTCTTTATCGAAGTCTAAATTAATGTATAGCTTAACCCTCCTACTGTCAGTGACTCTTGGCAACAGTGAGTTGACCAACCATTTGAAACCATTCGACTGCCAAGGTTGTGTACGATGGCACAACTGTGCACAGAACGAACTGTGTACTGTGTACACTGTACATGCATTCCCTCATGGTATCATATTGCAGGCTGGCATAGTTTATCTGTCATTCAAAACCACAGTGAATGGCATTGAATGGTCGACAGCAAGAGGGTTAATGGAGAATGGTTGTACAGCGCAAAGGAAAGTCCAGACCATATGTGTTGTCCAATCCCGGTGAAGAAAGAGTTATTCTTGTACTTAAAACGCTGGAGAACAGACGGGTGGGGTTATAAAAGGGGGCAGCGCTGGGTTGAACATTAAAACGATGAAAGAAAATCACCAACAAAATATTACACATTATTTCAACAGCTTATTTTTTTCTTTTATTACTTGAGCTCTGAACAGAGTAACTTATATTAAACTACACTACACATAAACATGTTACTAGGATACCCTCTTGCTTTCAAAAACTGGCTTCGAAAAAAATCTATCCAAGGTTTTCGTCAACGTGTTTTAAGACAATAGTATGCGTTTTTTTTTAATTAAACAGTATGTTTTATTCTCACTTTTTTTAAAGCCACGATGCAGAAAGTGTCTATACTGAAAGGTCCTCCGTTGCTTGTTTTTGATCATGAACGATTCATTCCAGATTGTCATCTTTCCAATAGAATTGTATCATTCTACATTTCCAGACATATTTAAATATCAAAACATAGAAATATTTCTCAGAAAAATTGGTTCTTGATATTAAGTGAGCATTGATGTTTTCGGAATTAGGTACTGCACCAATGCTGTTCCATTATTTTTCTTCTTCTTGTTTTGTTCAGTAAACATCATATTCGACACGTGTTTCGAACCATGATGTCCGACGTGGAACATTGTGTTCGACAGGAGATTTGGGCCTTTGTGTCCCGACCACATTTTATATCCGTCGAACCATTATGTTTGACCAAATTTATCAGACAAATCATTATGTGTACTACAAACTATTGTCCACTGGACAAAATCTGCTATCATCCATAACAACATGTCGGACATAATGTGTCGGACATACTGATTTGTCGTAAGAGATAAATAAGTCAAACATCATTTGTAGCACACTTGAGTCGAACATTCTCAGTCGGACTTGATAGGTCCGACATAGTGGGTTGGCGACATAGTGGGTTGTCGACACAATGGTAAATGTCGAACATAATGGTTTAGAACAGAGGTGTAATTATGATGCACAATGAATACCAAGCAACAGCACATTTCAGTGGTACTAACTCGATTTTACAGTGTTTACAATCTCAAATCGCACTTCGTGTACAATCACATCATGGGCGGCTATACTCCAAAGAAATGCCGCCACATCATTGTTGTTCTAAGAATTAAAAAACGAAACAATTATTTGATAAAGTAATAGTTACCGCGTAGTTCATTCCTTTACAAGAACCATTCACAGACACGCAAAAGGTTTTCCCGAGAGAAAAAAAAACAAACGACACGCCCACAGTCACGTGTTACATATCTTGAAAAGAAGATGGTCGGAATGGATGAGCTCCTCAAACAAACAACGGTGTACTTTCCTTTCAGTCAGTCATTTTTCTTCTCCGGAATAAAAAACAGGAAAAAAGATATCACTTCCATACATTGTTAGAATTAATTGATATGTACAATAAACCAACCTGTGCAATTTTATTTAATTAATTTAATTAATTGTATTACTTTTACTTTAAATGAAGTCGCAGGTTCGGTTGAAAAAATAACTGTTGGCCTTTTGTTTCAAAATGACAACACCTGGGGATGACCAGTGAAATGCTGTTCTTAATTACAAAGTTCGTTTCGTGATAATTTGTCCAATGATTTTAGAGACCACTGTGTGCACAAGTTACCCTTTTAATTCTTCGAGCCCCCCCCCCCCGCCCTCTATTGTGTATTCATTGTGTGCTTGGACTCTCAGTAATTCTTTAGAGGATTTGAGGGGGCGGGTACTTCTGTACAAGAGGAAATTAGTGGGAAGTATGGGAACAGGGGGAGGAGGAGGGGGGGGGTGTACCCTCTGCCCCCATATCGGGCATGTTTTTATATCATGCTGCATCTACCGATTGTCTGGTTCCCTGTATAGAGTGGTTATAACAACTTTGAATGCTCATGGTACACCAGAGGTACCAGCCTTTGTCCTCCTTCCAGCCCCGGCTTCGAAACAGTGATGTGAACTGGACGAATAAAAACAAGAAGGCGTACCCCGTGATGAAACATCTACGGATAAAAACTACTGGTACCCACTATCAAGGTCCACTGAGGTTCCCCGGTTACATTTTTCAAACAAATATAAAAGTACATCTTAAAATTGTATATTATTACAAATGTACAATTACATGAGGATCACATTATTCACAAAGATTCCATGACAATAGGCATTGTTGTTTTTGGTCACTTTACATAAAAACGAACAAATTAATTTACTTATGTGACTCCATTCTTCGTTAAAATGACTTGTGTAAAGCATTTGGGTTGGGGACGATCGCAGACACAAATTAACAGTTAGAGCTCACTTCAAGAAACAGTACTCCGCTCAGCGATTTGTAAGTTCAAATAAAAACAAAAAAACTGAATAATAATTAGGAAATTCCATTAGAAAAACAAAATGAATTGATTGATGAATTAAAGATTAGACAAAATTCAAATTATAAATGTATCCACAGAATGTGAAGTATGCTTTTATATACCGAAAGATTAAAAGTAAAAGTCAAAAAAATTCAACATCACAAAACCATTACATATAAAATGTTTAAACTGGACCTAGAATTCTTTACCCTTAGTGGAACTATAACATCTTTTAAACTGCTTGGGGATAGAGTTCGTTGTCAAGTTCACCTGCAACTTCATCATTTCTAATATTCTATGGAGTTTTTTTCTTTGTTCTTTTCTTTTTTTTAGAGGGGAGGGGGGTCTAGTTCAACTATCCAGGTTTGCTTCAATGAGACGCATTTCCTACTCGAGGTACAAAAATACTTTAATTTACTCAAACAAAGTTGGCAGAAGGGGATTCAGGATTTCTTTTTTAATGATCAAGTTGCATTGATTATTCTTGCAGATCCAGTGAAAAAGGAGTGTTTTTTTTTAAAGAGATAACACCAAAACCAAATGTTACCTTGAAATATCAGGAAGTAATTAGAAATGCACTTACATTTCAAACTTCCTTTTAAATTTCATGAAAACTTATATTTTTTAAAAAGGAACAAAATAAATGACAAATGCGCATTTAACCTTATTAAGGTAATTAGTTCATTAACGAGTGATGCAATTACTGTAAGTAATTTGAAATATGTTTAATTGAAAATGGTTTTCACAATGATTCTTTAATGTTATTAAAAGGTGTTTTAGGAGAAAAACTTGTTGATCTGTTAATGATGTGTACTGAACTGTTACTGTGTTAGGTCTATTCGAGACTCAATTGACTGGGTCAAGTCTAACGCATTTAAGGACTTGGATGAAGTCTAACCTCAAAAACCATCAGCGGACTTTGTCCAAGTCTAACCCATCATTAGCCACAGACTTGGATCAACTCTAACCCATTATCAATCAGTTGTTGCTAAACAGCTATACTCCGAAATGCCAGCAAATAAGATAGCCTGAGATGAAAGGGTTTACCCATGCAAACATGATGAGAACAGTGGATGGATGGGTGGCCAAGGCTAGCTTAATCGGACTCCGGGAGCTCATCTGCAAGCGCCGCAGAGAACTTGGTAGGTTGGCTCCATTCCTGCAAGGGAACGACACAACAAAGAAGGTTAACCAGCAAGAATAATATTAAAAACTAGAAATGGATTTAAAGAGCGCCCTATGCAAGCCTCAAAGCGTTTTACAGTAAAAACAATAAGTACAAAATTAAGAACAATCCAAACAAATTAATATGAAATTCAAGTGAATTGGGCGAATTTAAGGCAAAATAGTAATAAACACACTAAAATACCAAGCATTGTTAAGGGGCCCTTTCAAAATAATCAATGTTTATACATTCAAATTTTGTCAATATTGACCAACTAAACACTGAAGAGCAAAGTAATGCCTCAGATATTTTTTGATCCATGTTCTCCGAGCTCGGGAGTTTTTCAATGGCTTCCAGCTTGCAACTTTGTAGCTGAAACAGAAGAGGAGAAGGCGTTTAAAGACGTGGGCGTCTTTCCCAAACCACTGTGGTCAAGACTCTTAAGGGGGAGGACCACAACCGCAGATAAACTCAAAGACACTGCAGCGCATCCACATCGTACCCGGACTAAAGTTCAAGTTGCAGTCGGTCGACGAATAACGTCCAAGACACTTACCGGCGCAGCAGGCTGCTCATATTTGGGCATCTCGGCTGGCTGTTTCCGTGCTGGTCTGTCGTCACTTTCGCTGCGTCTATTCTCTCGTCGGTCGTCCCTTCGTCTTTCTCCGCGGCCGGCTCCCGGCCCCCCCTGGTCCCCTGTCATCAAAGAACACAAACAGCAGAGTAAATAAAAACTGCAAGTACTGATAATAACACTGATATCTCTTCTAGTGACGGTATCCAAAATGAGCAAAGCCTGTCAGAGTATACAGGTATGAATGTCAACAACACTAGGGTATGCGGAGCTACGATTTGAAGTATGAGACTTTTTTCCTTTACATAACCCTTTACATGTAATGGTTTGCAAGGTGCTGTGGCGCAATGTGCAGCCAATCAAACCAGTAACACCGAAGCCAACCCCTTCTCTTTACGATAAGTGCACTGGGTTCCATTACGCGCATTACACAACACACAGGCTTTACGTCCCATCCGAAGGACGCAGCAATAATGGTTAAGTGTCTTGCTTAAAGGGTCACGACCGGGACTCTTGTAGTAAAACTAATCGACCATCAGTATAACTATGTCTCCAAGATTCAAACCATCTTACCAGGCCTCTTGTTCATCCCACCACGCTCTCCGCGTCCAGCTGGTCTGCCATCTCTTTTCCAGGCATTGTCCTTGGGTGGGCCAGACTCTCGGTACTGTCTCCCTCCGTCGGACGACCCCTCTCCTTTATATCTACTGTCCAACTCCCTCGGGGGAGGCGACGTCGGAGGCGCGGACGATGATCCGGACGGAGGTGACGACACAATCTCGCTCCGCTTGGCCCAGGCGTTCTCCTTGGGCGGGGGAGCCGGGATGACGTTCTGCAAGTTGATCTCGTCTTGCCGGGGTGAGATGGGGGTCTTGGGAGATTTGGGTGTGGTCGGGGAGGTGGGCGAGAGGGGCTCATCTTTATGGAAAGCCGAATCATCCTCATTGGAACGTTCACTCTCTCTCCTTGCAATGACTTTATTTGACAAAATAGGAATTAAAAAAGAGTAAAAAAATGTGTTACTTTATTAAAAAAGGAAGCTCCCTTTTCGATAGTATCAATACAATCCATGAATATACATAGAACCATGGCAGTAGAAATTGTTTACCTTCATGGTAGAACCATGAATAAATAGTTGTACTTGTGGTTACAGCTCTTCCAGCTTGAAAAGACAAATGAACACTACAAAGAGTGCGCAAACACAATGTCTATCAGATGCGAGCTTTAATCACTACAAATCACTTTTTCAACAGTTGAATGAAACCATACCATTAGTAAATAGTTAATAACACTTAATAACAATACATGGTTATGGTTGACAGTTTATAACAGTTAGTTATTATTCTAAATATCATTACTATTATTACAATGCACGTGTAGCCACAGGCTAAAGTGAGACATGGCATAATTAAAATAGAAACGGTTAAGTTACAATCACACACTCTGTAAAATAACAATAATTACAACCATCAAGCTGCCACCTTTGACAGAATCAACCTCCAACCCAGTTTGACCTAGTTTAAAACAAGTTGCATAAATAGAGAGAGATCTGAAAATGACCACGCTCACCAGTTTAATGGAGCTGGTCTTAACAGCTTTGCCCACAATGCAGTGAGGCACACACAGGATATAAGTTATAGGTCATAGGTCATAGGTCAAAGGTCATGCATTAGTCAGGAAAAACATAACAAGATATCACCTTTAACATAGTAGATCGTGCAAGTTTTGCAAGTATTCAAACATTTTTGGTTCCCGCAAAACTTGGGTTCTCACAAACCTTGGGTTCCAGCAAACCTTGGGTTCCCACACACAAACCTTGGGCTTTCTAAGACCTTCGATTCCCACACACCATGTGTTTTCGCAACCCTTTGGTTCCTGAAAACCTTGGGTTTTCTGCAAAACTTGCGTTTCCTCATCAATTGTTCTTCACACATGAAGTACAAAAATCACGCACTTTAATGGAGTCCAACTATTGGGCTACGCAAGAGTCTTGCACAACCTATAAACATTTAATTCCTTACTTGGCCTCGGTCCTCCTTTGCCGGAGCTAGAGCTGCTGTGTCTCGTCCTGCCCTCTCCTTCACTTTCCCTGCGAGGGCGCTCTGGCCTGAAATACAACAACATGAACACCAAGGATGTTATCGCTAACCACTGACACCATTGACAATAACCGTTGTTATTACACAAGACACAAGAAGTGTTTTGCCTTCTTCGAAAGTAGCTACGTCCTCTTTGACGCAAGCTCACCTCCTTTCGAGTCACTCACCTCCAGGCATGCTATTTTGTCCACGGGAAAAAAAGTACGAATACCTTATCGAGTACAAGGGCTGACCTACATGTACACATGGAGCAGGCTTTAACAGACACTTCAGGCTATTCAATTCATTCAACAACATTTATTTCCAAATCACAACTCTCATGTCATACAAAATGATGATGTTCACAAGATTAGAATATGAGATTCAATAGTAGGAACAGGGCAGAATTAGTGAAATGGAGGCAAGCCCCGGTAAGCGTTGGCTTGAGTTCGGGATGCCATACAAGACAAGACAGACGGACACAACCTCGTCCCCATGGTTTACTTTATTTCCAACCATGTTTACAATAGTAAACCCTGGGAGGGAAACTCCTTACTCGGACCGGGATTGGACAAAACCAAATGTTAACCTTTGTCAAAACAGCCGGCCGGCAATCAATGTACAAACGGGCTTTTAAATCTGGTACCGGACCATGAGACCATGACGAAGATGTGAATTTCGAAAAGCAGCCAGACTAATCTAATTTGCATACGTATCCAAAATTGTTGGATATGCAAATGATCCAATACCAGGGCGAGAGAGCGGTCAACCTCGTACTGCTCGACACACCCTGGGGACGAGGTTGAGACGGACAGACAATCACAATTTTTTCTAATTCTTCCAAAGGGCATAACAAAATCAGAAAGCAGAAATCAAGACTAAAAAAGGAAAATCCAGCCAGCTCACCTTTCTCTTCTAATCACCGGCTCTCTCTCTTTCTCACTCTTCATCCTCTCCTGCTCCTCAAGACGTCTCTCCCTCTCCAGTCTCTCCTCGATGGCCCGCTCACGGGCCGCTGTATCCACCGGCTTGGCTCCGCCGAAGATGGCCGACTTGGTCTGTTGGGCGGAGCCGGGGGCGGAGCCCGAGTCAGAGGTGTGGTCGGACTTCTTGGTCAGGACAAGCTTCTTCCTCTCCTTCAGGGGTTCTGGTGGGGAAAAAAGGGAAACAAATAATTCACCGCTCAAGAATGGTTACAACTGATAATTATTTTTGCTGTGAAAAAAATGTTCTTGTCAAGCTGTACTTGTGAATGAATTAATTAACAATTGATATTTGTAATGCACTAGATCAATCTTAAATAGATAACATAACACAACAATTAAAATTGATACGGTGCTATTCCATCAAGATCATAGCGCTAATAACAGAAATTAACATGGACAGAGGCGAGTCTTAAGAGCTTTACCAAGTAGAGATAAACTAAAAAGATTCCCTAACGACAGAAAGAAGATTGTTCAAAATCATTCTGTCCAGCTACACTGAATGTTTTGTTTTTTTCGCCCAGAACTTTGAAGAGGCAGAAAAAAAAAAATACAATGAAATTCAAAGTAACAAATTATAATGACAAGTAAGTGAGTATACAAGTTAGAACCACGCAAGAAGCAAACAAACAACAATTTAGAAGCTACAGAAAGCCGTCTTGGAAAGGCGAGTCTTCTTTTTTTAAACGTAGAATACACACCGCCATATACGAAGAACAAAGCAATTTTGGTCAAGTGTATTGTTCCAAGGACACAGGTGACATTTACCGGGATCTGAACCCAAACCCTGAAATCAAAAGAACTTGAGCTCGGTGCACTAAACTGCTTGGCCACGTCACCCCTAGGGTGTCTTAAAGACTCAAGTACTGCGTTGAATTAACCTTAAGAAATCAAGTTCATTGCACTGGACCGCTCAGCCACGACACACTACCAAACCAGGCCTCGAATTTCGCCACGGCACCCACAGCAATTGCTGTGGGTGCTCTTAAAAACCTTCAATACAAATTCAAACTTTCCTCATCGGGCGCCCTTCATTTTGGGGAAATTGCCATGCCCTTTTGAAAACGAATCTCGAAGCATTCTACCCCTTTTCAAAATAACCCTTAATTGTACGATGTCCCCTCGTTCTCACTCTCTCTTTAACAACAACAAAGCTCCTTACCCGAATCCATTTCTCCTTCTCTGTCGTTTCCTCTTGTGTATCCACCGCTGTATCCACCGTTTCTATCAGACCCTGTAAAATTCAAAGATGGATCAACTAAGGAAATCAGGCAACTTATTAATAACTAAATAACAAGGATTTATAACAATAGGTCTCCACCAAAGGGTGCTCAATGCGCCGTACAATAAAGTAAACATCAAAGTCCAGTGAACACTACAAAAATACAGGCATACAGTCAAGAAAGTAGTACATATACAATTATTTTACACTTTTGTACAGTGCCAAATCAAACTTAAGCTGATGATGTTGAAGGTACAAAGACACAATACAATACAATACAATACAAGTCAATATCAAGCAACAACAATTAATAACAATAGATAGTTCCCAGTAGACGCCATCTTTACGGGCAAAGTGCATTTTGGCTTGCAGTGTGTCAAACGCTCAACTTATTAACGCAGCCGCGTTGTTCACTGACCAATCCTGCAATGAGTTTCGTGAAATGCGCGAGTGTTGCACGCCGTTCTCACACGAAACGCACACTGTTGTCTAACTGCCCGTAAAGATGGCCGATTTACGTCACACTGCAACCTATCTATACAATAATAATGATTTACAACACACACATCTCCACCCAAAATGGTGCTCAAGGCACCATACAAGAAAGCAATACTCAAGTATCAGTAAATACTACTAAGTACAAGCATACAAGAAAGCATAAAATTGATCAAAACGCATTTTGACATGAGGGGTGTGATGAGACTTTTTTTTTTTAAAGAGACAATGGTCTTGCAAGATTTTACGGGATGTGGGAGCCCATTCCAATTAGTAACATCTTGTTAACTTGCGGAAAACAAATGGTATACATATAGACCACCTGTGACAAAAGAGCTACAGAGCCTGCCGTCGATTTCACCAAACTTTTTCCTAACTGAGGACTAGTCTTAGGCAGTGCTAAGAGATAGGACAAGTTTTAAGTCTCGTCCTAACTAATAAGATTTGTCCTATCTCTTAGCACTGCCTAGGACTAGTCCTAAGTTAGGAAGAGTTTGGTGAAATCGACGGTTGGACTTCCTGCAGGCACGACCTGTACACAGCTCAATAGAAGAAAACATTCAATCTTTGCATTTCAATTTCATGGAGATTGCACTGTCTGATTGGTATCAACTTTTGATATGAAGAAAGGGGGCACGTCTCAAAAACTTGTTCAGCTGTTACTTTGTCTTTGATTTATGTGGACATTATGCCACAAAATGTACAACTCTCCATGTGACCAGTGTGGTTTCTTGCCTGCCAGGAAATGCCCTGGAATGTACAAGGTCACTCTTTTTGCCATGAAAACAAATCAGGATCATGAAATGATTGGGACAGAATGTTCAATTTGCATTGGGGATAAGGATGAGTATGGTCAATAAAAAGCATTTGTACATTGTTCACAAAAACAAATAACCGGGCATCTGTTAAAGACACTGGACACCTTTGGTAATTGTCAAAGACCAGTCTTCTCACTTGGTGTATCTCAACATATGCACAAAATAACAAACCTGTGAAAATTTGAACTCAATTGGTCGTCGAAGTTGCGAGATAATAATGGAAGAAAAAACACCCTTGTCACACAAAGTTGTGTGCTTTCAGATGCTTGATTTCGAGACCTCACGCGTGAGGTCTCAAAATCAGTTCAAATTTTTTACTGAGAAATTACCTCTTTCTCAAAAACTACACTACTTCAGAGGGAGCCGTTTCTCACAATGTTTTATACTATCAACAGCTCTCCATTAAATTACCAAGTAAGTTTTTTAGCTAACAATGATTTTGAGTAATTACCAACAGTGTCCAGTGCCTTTAAAGTGATCATAGTATCAAACACAAATTGTTAAATATCTCACCATAATTTCTGTCTCTATTTCCCCGGTCTCGGTCACGGTCCCCACCAAATCCTCGATCTCGGTCCCCACCAAATCCTCGATCTCTGGGCTCGGCATTATCAAAGCCCCGTGATCTTCCACCGCTTCTATCTCCTCCGAAACCTCTGTCACGATCGCCGCCAAAGCTCCGGTCCCCACCGAAGCCACGGTCCCGGTCCCCACCGAAACCTCTATCGCGATCGCCACCGAAACCGCGATCTCTGTCCCCGCCGAAACCACGGTCCCTATCTCCGCCGAAACCACGATCCCTGTCTCCGCCGAAACTACGGTCCCTATCTCCGCCGAAACCACGGTCTCGATCCCCGCCGAAACCACGGTCCCTGTCTCCGCCGAAACCACGGTCTCGATCCCCGCCGAAACCGCGGTCTCGATCCCCTCCAAACCCGCGATCATTTCCAAATCTATTGTCTCTATTGTTCCCGAAACCCCGATCCCCTTGATCTCGGTCGAAGCCACCACTCCTTCCTCGGTCCTCGAAGCCCCGGCTGCCCCCTCCTTTACTCTCAAAGGCACCAGTGCCCTCTGCTGGTGTACGACGTCTCCAAACGCTGTCCTCAGCGCTACCACCACCACCACCACCACCAACCCCACCTCCTCCTCCTCCAAATGAATCTAAAGCGAGAACAAAAGTATTGCTATGTTACCAGCAATGCTCTTACATCTTGCGTTTGAATGAATATAGTTTGCAAAAGTAGATGGCAGCCATGCCAGAAGTTGAGCACAGTAAAGCTTACACCATAAAAGTGCTGGTCTTGCACTCCAAGATCAAGTCGTGCGCTTAAGCTTTTTGCAAAGTAGCCCACCAGGCTAGTAAACTGTGCATTTCACTTGCCCCGGGAACTTTGATGGTAGTGATCACAAGTTCACAACCAGTTTAGTGGTAAAATGAAGTTACATTCTCAAACTAAAAATAATAAATTAACACAATTTAAAACATTTATTATTCACATCTGAAAAGGAAGAAATATGACCATTATAAACAAGTAGGTTGCACAGTTTTTTAGTAGCCCACAGGGCAAGTTGAGGAGTGGTGTGTACTAAAACTGCCGATTTTTTACAAAACAATGTATGCCTGGCTAGTGTTAAGGGCCAGCCCTGACAACCCTTCTGTGACCATCATGACCGAGCAACAACCATCATGCCAACATAAACCCTGACAAGGTGCTTGCCTCCTGCACCTTCTTTGTTACATTTGAAGTTATACTGATTTTGTGAGAAAAAAAGATGAAACTTCAAACTCACCTTCATTTCTTCTGCTGCCACCATAAGATCCTAGAAAGGGATTTAAAGAAATAAAATCACTCATCAGGAGACATTAAGGCATGGTCCTTAATCCTTAAACATCATCTTGTTGTGAGAAAAACACGTACCAGGGCAAACCGCAATGTTGTAAAAAAAAACACGCAGCAGGGCAAACCTCAACGTTTCTGAAATTTGATTCTTGTGTTTTGCCTAGGCAAAGGCTCTGAACTCAATACAGGGGGAGCACTATAATCCACAGGCTAAAACCTGACCGGAAAAAATCGATGTTACCATCGTTTGTCCCTCTGTCAAAGCCGAGGCTCTGCTCGTGATTGAAGTAATAATCCCGCCTGCGCTCGTCACTCCGGTGAGCGTGCCGACTGTTTCTATCGTAACTTGCCCCGTCATTATAAGGTTCAGTGTATTTATTGCCTCGGCGATCCGCCCTTTGCAAAAATGAAACAGACCAACGAGTCAAAGGTCTCGTCTTGGGGGGGCTTATGGTAGGGCGACTCAGCTTATGTAGGTATCTCAAAGTAAACCTGCTGAACTCGTCACAATCAAGACGGACTCTGTAATTTTTTATACCCAGCAAGAAACCGGACCTTCCCTGCTGCCTCAAAATCTCTCTACAGGCAGGCACCCTGGTGATGGCAACACAACTCTGATAATGATAACAGCATGTTACAACTTTGTTAGCTCTTTGTTAGTTTTGCTTTCAAACCCTCTTACTATTGGTATACTCTCCAAACCGAACTGGCCCTTGCCACAAAATCCCACGAGAATTTGTGTAGACCAAGTCCACAGTAGACAAGCAATGGGGTTTCCCAATAATACTAGCAGTACAAACAGAAGAAAACCCATGCACCCAATGCTAGCCTGGAAGATATGGTACTTTGTGGCAGTTTTTGGTGCCAGTGCCAGCTGTACAAACAGAAGAAAACCCATGCACCCAATGCTAGCCTGGAAGATATGGTACTTGTGGCAGTTTTTGTACCAGTGTCAGCTGTACAACAGAAGAAACCATGCACCCATGCTAGCCTGGAAGATATGTACTTGTGCATCTGTGTTACATGTCAGCTGTACAAACAGAAGAAAACCCATGCACCCAATGCTAGCCTGGAAGATATGGTACTTTGTGGCAGTCTTTGGTAGCAGTGTATATGGAGTTTAAAATGTTTGCGTGCAATAAACAAGATGGAATAATTCAATGGTTCGTTTCTAGGCGGTGTTGAAAAGTCTCAAATATATATTTTTTTTTTAAATGACACAGCATCTTACCTCGACCAAAGATGGATCCTCCATCACTCCTTGCTCTCCAGTCACCGCTAGTACGATCATTATTGCCATCTACAAAATTAAGACGCCAATCAAATTCTTGTCAAGCAGTAGAAGAAATGACATCTCATAAAATCATAAAACTTTAACAATTCTAGTCGCGTCCTCGACAGGCACAGCCTCACATCAAAGACAAATCTTCTCGGCAAATAAAAACAAATAAAAGAATTCCTCGTTGGTTGAAAATTTGATTCAAACTTGATAGACGACCCCCTTGCATATGACATCACGAGATCAAACAGCGCCCTCACTGAGGGTCAAGGGAGGCCCGAGAGTTGTGAGTGTCGAGTACATGCGCGAGTGTTTTAATTGTTTAATCTCGATGATGCCGGGTGTCATAGGTGATTTTGTCCCACAGTGAGTGTGTCCCCCATCTGATAAATTAACATGGGCTGAACAGAAACATTATCAGACAAACTTTCAACACAAATCGTTGTATGGAGGAGCGGGACAGATTCTCGGGGGGCAGAATCCCCTGCCACACGGCCTATGCAAGGAGGGGTCTATTGGACTTTTAACCATATCTCACCTTGATGACCAGGGCCAGCTACATCTACTCGAATACGTCGTGATCTGATTGTCTGGAGAGAGCCAAAAAAATATTCATTGAATCAACTTATATTACATGGACAATACCGTTACTGTCTGGAGAAAGAGTAAACACTTTTGAGAAACCTAATAATAATAATAACTAGACATCAAGTGTCTCTCCAATAACAATAATACATACTAATAATAATCAAATAGATAGAGTGCTGTATAAGTAGTTACTTATACAGCACTCTATTTGATTATTATTTTTACAGCAGGTATGCAGAGCTATGTCTGAACTATGAACTTATGGAGCCCCTTTTTAACAAGGTGGTGTAACGCAATCTGCAGCAAATAAATAAACAAACCTCTTGTTTTCAGAGAATGAGATGGTTAATTATGGCTAATTGTGAAAATTTAGCAAGGCAGAAGACCGGATGCTACCCAAGGAGACAAAAGAAAGACGTTAGATATTCCCCTTTTGACCTTTCGGTCTTGTCTCTATGGCCTTTGGAGTTTCATGCACCAGCTACCTTTAAAAAATAATAATATACTTCTGGGTGTTAAAGAAAAGGCCTGTTTGGTAATACCAGAGGCTGTCTTTATCCTTCCAAGATAAAGACAGGGGACCAGACTTGATTCCATTCTGCATATGCAAGTGGCGCCCTCAATAGGTCAGTAATGTCATTTTGCTACCTGGTCGTTAAGTGCCAAAGCTGCCGTCAGAGACTCCAGGTCGTCGACCTCTGCATAGCCGAATCCTTTCAGCCTCTCGCCCTCTCTTGGCAGTCGCACTTGGCTTACCTGTTAATATCATACACACAAATGGTGAACGCGTGGACTACATGTTTGAAACTGTAGTTATGGCCAAGGAACAGATTACGCGTTGGAATATATAAATTAGAATTGATGATAAACAGCAACCTCTTCCTTACCTTACAAATTTTTGGGCCCATGGAAAAAAAAATCTGAATTCTTCAAGAAAAAGTGGGATACCAGTTTGGTTTTGGCTTGATTCAAAACAAAAACGGTGAACACAAGCAAGGAATTTAAGGTTTGAAGGCGAAGGGCCATTTGCACTTCGTTAAGGGTACTTTCATCGCGTTGGAAAATATAAATTAGAAGCAAGGAACTGACTTTTGCATTTGGATGACAAAGGGCAATCTCTTCCTTACATTACAATCCCTGAGGAAAAGTGTGATGTCATCTTCATCGGCATCAAATGGGATGTTACCCAAGTACACAGTGTAGGGAGGCTTATCTGGCAGTTTGGAGAAGTCAAGCTCAGCCGGCTGGGCACTGCGGGGGGCCGTCGGCAACGCCGCACGGTTTGGCAGCGGTTTGTTGTCCAAAAACAAACACTCTGTCATATACACAGACAAAGATAATAATAATAATAATGAACCATTCTTGTTTAGCGCATTATCACATTCACAGGATACATGAAGGAAAATCTAGTTGACACAGTGAGTAAGAAATACTGAAGGTTATTGCAAAAATAAATGTGTATTTAGCTTTGTCTTAATGAATTCACTGTTTGTACTTGTTTTATGTTGTCAGGAAGACTATTCCATAATTCTGCTGCTGCTACTGCAAAAGCTCTGGCCCCACAAAATTTAGTGAAAGTCGAGGGACATACTAAGAGAGACTTGGATTTCGAGCGGAGATTTCGAACTGGATGATATTTTTGCTGCTTCTGTAGATGTCAAGCAGGAGCATAATCTGCTTCAAAAGATGGCGTAAGAATTAATTTATTTTAAAAAGTAGCCACGTCTTACCATCTGCTTCGTCTGTCTGCTCCGCCCATGACTTATTGTTCATAACATAGCTGGTTCCCGGTGCGCTGGTACCACCACTGCTGCCATCAGAGAGAAAATCATTCAGATTCAACGTTTTCCCCTTGACTCCTTTTCCCTTTTTTCCTTTCTTGGAAGCTGTAGATTTTAGAAGAAATAGAGGTGAAAGTTTTATCAATGTTTATTGTCCACAAAATCCAATAGTGTTCGCTTTTTGTAAAATGGGAAAGGAAACTTCTCCATTGGATGAAGGGCACCTTCACTCTTCGGGAACATTTCCGACAAGTTGACCAACCATTTGAGACCACTCAACTGCACTGGTTATGTAACATTGTGCAAGCTGGGACAGTGCATCTTTCATTCAGAATGACGGTGACTGATATTGAATGGTCAGACAGTAGGAGGGTTAACTGTGTACTATCATGAATTCACCACACGATATCGTACTGCAGGCTGGTATAGTTTATCTATTAACCCTCTTGCTGTCTGAAATATGATACCATCAGGGAATGCATGTACACAGTACACAGTTAAGGTTCTGTGTACAGTTGTGCCACCGTACACAACCTTGGCAGTCGAATGGTTTCAAATGGTTGGTCAACTCACTGGAAAATGTTGCCAAGAGTTACTGACAGTAGGAGGGTTAATCAAAACCACAATGGATGATATTGAATAGTTAGACAGTAGGGAGGGTTCAGATTGTGTCATGAAGAGAATGTATTTGTAAATAATCTCCTTGAACGTCTAGGGGCACCAAGGCAAATGTGTCCTAATCACAATCGCAAAATCTAACGTTTACAGGCATGTAAAATCTATCAAACGCATTTGGCTTAGACTGAAGTAAGACAAATTTCTGTTCTGACAACAAAATAAGCAAATGCACAGAGCATTTGACAAGAAGAAAACTACATCCGACCACCACTCATTATGATAACAATTATAATCTTATCTTATCTGAGTAAATATGAATGAGAATTGTCGTCTAATATATGAAAAGGTGCTGGTTGGATTTCAGCTAAATTAACCTTTACATTTGTTATTAGCTCCCGCCCCCCCCTTTTTTTCATGAATGAAAGGAGTTAATCCCGACAAAATAATATTATTATCGTTATAAATTTCTGGTAATAAAACTAAGGATGCCTCATAAGTGAACCTAATCGCTGTAGCTTGTTTGTCTTAATTTTGCCATTGATCAATCTTAATAAGATTGATTTATGTCAGATTGATTTAGGGCAAAAAGACAAACAATCTACAGCGATTAGGTTCACTTACTCTATGAGGCATCCTTAGTTTAAAGGCACAGTACACGTTTAGTAATGACTTTGGTAAGAAGTACAGCAGCCTTGGGTAGTATAATGAATTTTGAGAAACTTTTAACTTCGAAGTACTACGGTTATGGAAAATACATCACTTTTTATTCCTCAAAATTTGAATCTGAGACAGAAACGCTTCTCAGACTGTGTATTCCAATATGGGGAATTATCTTCCTGCGTGAAAATATTTGCTCCGTTTTTTTTGTGAAATCTCAAAAATGCAACCACCTTTTGAAGTGAAATTTTCACAGGTTAGTTTTCTACCTCCATGGTTTTATTGTATGTAGTGCCTACATTTATATGGGATTAACACAATCAGTAGGCTCCAATTACTAAACGTGAACTGTGCCTTTAATTACCAGAAATTTATTTCATAATTAATATTATTATTAACATTTTATCAAGATTAACTCTCCCTCTCACAATCACATGTCTCACTCATGAAAAAGTGGGGAAGCTAATTACAAATTTAAAGGTTGATTTAGACATGACTGAAGAAATTAAAATAATTGTATCTTCCATTGCCTTATCTCTGCCATCAAACAGGCCAAGCTAGCTAAAAAATGAAACCACCTCACGTACATTGTACGTGAGAGGGGTGGTCATCCATCCGTACATCACTGCACTATAGTCTGCTGGCCATGCATGCATGCTCGTCCGTGAGATCGAGCATGCCACACACCACCACCCAACACACACACACCACCGTGGTCAAAATTCCTAACTCAAATAAAACCCAAACCAGTCCATTCTCACACAAAATACGACATCAAAAAATATTCAGATTAGTAATATTCGACTTAATTAGACTCATACTAAAATTACACTTCAAGAAAAGGAGGTATTAGCAGTAAAAATTACAAACATCGGGTTAAAATAATCTTTAAGTTTTGCGGGAAACATGCTCACCTTGGGAAGCCATCTTGAATGTTGGCCACGAATATGCATCCCCGGATGTACTTAAACTTGTCTAGGTGTCTTTGCTGTTTTTTGAATTGCCTGAAAATTTCGACAAATCCCCTCGGATTCCACATTGATATTTCATGGAATTTACAAAGATAAATGATTTGAAGTATTAAATGGCTCGTAAATAATTAAGCTAGATTTCTTTTTAAATATGTTTTTTCACTATTCAAAAATGTATTTTTTATAAATAATTAGATTTGTACAAGTTTATGTCACCAAAGGGCTGCAAGCCCTGTGCGTGCGCGAGCAAAGCTAGCTCGCTTTGCATTGGTCACAAATCTTGTGGGGTTTCAAATTACTTTAAAAAATGTTTACAGCATATTCAACTTTTACCACAGTAAGAGTAAGTTATGACTTCAATTCAACTTAATATAAACGAAGACTTAGACTAAAAGTTTTCTCTACTTGCTTCCATTTAATTTTTATAATTATTTTTATATATGTTCCTATTTTATATTTAATACGATGTATTACTATGTCCGAAGATTTAAAATAAAATAAATAAAAGAAAAAACAAGTTGTGTTTCATAAAACTTTTAAAAGGTTTGCGAAACTCACATTTTACTTTTAATAATGCATCTTGAAACCCGTTCTTGTTTTTCACTTTATCAATAACTACAGTTATCCTTCTTCCGTCCTGCTGGCTGAGTGGGGGTATCCATCTCATTCTATCCCGAAGGGTTTCTCAGAACTTCGCTCTACCAGTGATGGAGTCTCAGAAGTGCGAACGTAAAGAAAATAAATAATTAACTATTACAATTATCCGCATTGGGCGGATCTATGATCAATATCCAGAGGGTGTGGTCAGTGGTGGGAGGGGCTAATAAGTGACTGACATGGGATGGGAGTAGAAGGTCTGTTGAATCTGGAGGGGCAATGTTTCAACATTCTTCCCTTGTGGTTTTTTTTTTCATGATAGTGTTGATCTGAAGAAATTATTGAGGTTGTAAAAATTCAACACCCTGCCCTCCACATGTCTCCCCCCCCCCTCCACATGTGGCTTTCCTCTCCCCATTTATTGGTATATTTTTTTAATTCATTCAATCTGGAGTGGGCAATGTTTCAACATTCTCCTCTTGTGTTATTTCATGATAGTGTTGATCTGAAGAAATTATTGAGGTTGTAAAAATTCAACACCCTGCCTCCACAGTTCTCCCCCCCCTCCACATGTGGCTTTCCTCTCCCATTTATTGGTAATTTTTTTAATTCATTCAATCTGGAGTGGCAATGTTTCAACATTCTCCTCTGTGTTATTTCATGATATGTTGATCTGAAATTATTGAGGTCGTAAAATTCAACACCCTGCCACACAGCTGCCCTCCACATCCCGTGTCCCCCCTCTCTATGGGTGTCTCCCCCTCCCCATTTATTGATTGTTTTAAAATTCATTCATCAGGCTAAAAATATATTTAAAAAAAGAAAAATCCACCGAAGTTTGATGATACAGTTTACAGTTTATCGTTAGTTAATATAATAAATGTTTTCAATGTTTTGTCATAAAGTTGTTATACTAATGATTAAATCAAGCGAACTGATTTTGCCAACAGGCAAGTATAGCGCCCCCTTTTGATGAACTATGGTAATTTTAGATAGATACCCTGCTTAATTTTCCCTTAATTTATGTTTACTTATTGTGCTGTGGGAGTACAGATACCACCCAGATTTCCCACGGTAGGCATAGTTTCAGTATAAACGACTTCGGGGTTCACAGTCGTCACGCAGTTGTACCAAATAAACGCCGGAAATTCCAAAATGGTAAATATTGACACATTCTTACTTCCACAGCTTACGTTTACAGTGTTTTTGTACATGAATTTATTTTTTCTGAAAGGTTGTAAGGGATGGATTAATATTAATGTTAGAAAATTCTCGGTCGTACGGCCGGCCGGCCGGCACTCACTCCTCGACCAATTTTTAATTCCACGATATTGTGAGATCGAACTTCAAAGAGTTCCATCAAAATCATCATGGATCCTGTGATTGTCAATTTTTGTTTTACACATTTGGGAATAATATTAATAATTAAGATCTGATTCTGATGCTGGAACTGTACTGTAGTGATTTCCACAGACTTTAAGAATAAAGAGGGGCTCCAAGGTCAAACTCAGTTTTGTTTGTGAATTGTAGTGGTGCACAAGCCAAAGCACTGTACTTCTGTACCACTAGCCTAGTTTAAATACTAAAAACAGTAGTTATACCTTTATTTATTAAAAATAATTTAATAAAATAGACATAGACCCGTCCTCGTGAAACTTTGAAAGTGAGGACAAAAAATACAAGTCTCTAGTCTAAGTTTAAGTACGGTAAAATGAAAATTATACAATTTTATTTGATACTCTTTCTTCAGATTTTAGAAGTATTTAGTAATAGTAGACTTGTATTCGTAATGTGTTTTCCATTTTCATAGGGACTCTATCTATTGAGTATTATTGTATTAGGGCCTAATGATTGTATCAAACTGTGTTTGACCTTTGAGAGCCCTTCTTTAAGATATGGTTTTATATGGTGAAATTTGGGAGTGTAAATTTTGACATATTGTAACCTGCTAATTTGAAATTATCTAGGACTCAGAGATGACAGAATCAGAAGGTTTGGGTCCTGGTCGTGGCACTTGTGTCCTTTTAAAGCAAGACACTAAACCATAAATGCTTTATCAGTATCCTGTGCGTACATCGGGCGTAGATGTACAGAACCCAGTCGTCCCAGTACACTTATCATTACCCAATCTACTGGAACACTTCAAAGGGAGGCAATGACAAGGGGCGTGGAGGCCATTGCCTCCAGTTCCTCCATGAAGTAGCAAGGCTGGATTCAGGTTGGAAAGCAGCATGTTGTTTTATATTAGTCTCAACACTCAAAGTATTAAACACTGTAGGTCTATGTCATGAAGAACGCCTTGACATGCCTGGAGTGTAAAGTCTATTCAAAATTGTGTATTGTTGAACACTTCAGTCTGTTTTGAATCAATCAATGCTAACGTCAGTGATCCCTAATTTTCAGGCAAGTGCTTGGGAGTGAGCGACCATCACCAGGAGTCACTGGTGAACTACATGAGGTTAATCGCTACAAACGCAACCAGAATCTACGCGGTGTTGAAGGTTGCTTTCAGGACCTCAAAGACAGCAGGTAACTTCGCCGTAATGGAGGGATTTAAAAAGGAGGGGTTTTTTGTTACAGGGCTCGAATTTGACACTGGATCACTGGCCCGAGGCCAGTAATTTTAGCATTGGGCCAGTAAACTCATGAACGGACAAGTCTGCAGTCTTGTGTTTTCAATTCAATAACAATTCATGTAACTCACTCTATAATGTCTTGAACAGAAACAAATAATGTTCAAATGTTGACTTTGAGTAATGATTAGAATATACTTAATACCCTTAAAGACAATTGAGGTAAATCTTCTCTTATATGTCTTAGTGCTTGTTCAACTAAATGCAAGTTAAAATGTGCAAGGAAGTCTTTTCTCAGTTTGAATCTGGTCTTGTAACATTAGGTCTTGTCCAGTAAAACTTTTGAGACACAAGTCCTATGGTCTTGTGGATTCAAGTCCTGTGGTCATGTGGATTTTCCCCCCAAATTCGAGCCCTGCTTTAGAAGTTACTACCAAAATTTAAAAAATGTATAACTTTATTGAGAAACGATTCCCTTCAATCGAATGTGGTTCATAGAGAGAAGGATTAAAAAACTCAATCTGAGAAACGTTTCTCAGATTGTATATTCCAGTTACGGATTATTCTACCTGTGTGGACATAACTGCTCCAGATTTGTTGGGTTGGCGTAGTGGTATCTACCATAGACCTCAGTTTGAATCCTGCCAGGGGCACTATGTGGATTGGGTTTTCAGTCCCTACCTGATTGTGAGGGTTTTCCCTGGAATGAATTCTCTACTAGGGTTTTCCTCCCACATCTAAAACTGAAACTTCCATACTTGTCTTCTTTCCATGGGGTTCTTAAGCTAGTATAGTGATTAAGTTCGCTTTTCTGAGAGTCCTTGGCTTCACAGCCAGAATTAAAAAATGCAATGAAATGAATGTTCTTCAACCCAATGTTATAGTAGAGTGTCGTGGCCGAGCGGATAAGAGCACCGAATTCAAGCTCTGGTGTTTCTGTTCAGCAGAGTGTGGGTTTGAATCCCGGTCGTGACACCTGTGTCCCTGAGCAAGACACTTTACTTTAATTGCTTCTCTTCACCCAGGGGTAAATGGGTACCTGTGAGGGCAGAGATGGTTCTTGTGATTGATTAAGCTTTGTGCGCTACATATTTGGCAGCACAGGCTGTATACTCCCCAGGGAGCTGAGATGGTTTAAGGAATGAAATGGCCTAGTGATCAGGGTACTAATGTTGGAAACGCTTTGAGACATGGTGTATAAAGCGCTATATAAAAACCGAACATTATTATTATTGTTATTAAACCCTCACAGGTTGACGGAGGATACTTTTACTGCAGATGAAGTGATTGAGATGCTAGACGGCCTGGAGGCTGTCGTCCGGGGCGAAGTGGAATCGGAACTCATCAACACCGCCCACACCAACGTGTTACTGCTTCGTCAGCTGTTCCAGCAGGCGGAGAAATGGCACCTGAAGTTGATGGCTGACATATCCGAACTGGAAAATCGGTAATGCGGGAGCAAGCAAGCAGGGATCCAATAAATTACAAAAATCTATATATGGTTTTTGAGGCATTGCATGTGGGGTATCAATGTATATTCGGTTTGTGGTAACACCATGTGTATAATTATCTACTTTGCTGTGTAGATTTTGTTCTTTAGAGAACTTGTCTTGCTAGTTCTACTACTGCGGTAATAGAACAAATATTCGGGAGACTTCTCAGTTCTGAAAGAACTGTCCTGCTTATTAACTACTACCTGGGCGGGAGGTAGGGAAATCGGCCTGGACTACTACCGAAATCTAGTTAAAGATAACTTCAAATGGGTTCAAAATAAATACGGTACCAGTGAAAAATTATCAGTAAAAAATGTGTCCGATTAAGAGAGTAGTGTCAAAGATGAACGCAGCATGTGGGATTTTAACATCTGAACTTTTTCACTTTTTTGTCCGCAGGGAATTGATAGAAATGATCGCAGATTTTGAAGAGTGTCAGTTTTCAGGAAAATCAGTGAGTGTAGTTTTTAAATGTTTTATTACATTGATTGTAAATTTCACAAAGCAGGCCTAGAATTATACAAAGGACATGGCCTCTGCAGCCCTGTTCGTGGCCTTGGTGCCCCTTTCAAGAGTTTCCTGTAGACTTTAAGATTTCCCACTGGATGTGCCCCCTTGCCCTCTCAAAGATGAAATGCCAGGCCTGCAAAGTGCATGTAGTGTGCAATGGTGTTATTAATTGTACACGAAATGCGCAACAAAAATTCATATCTTTTGTTTCCTGTAACATGCTTGAAAAAAAGAGGCTGGGTAGGTAGAAAGAATGTTACAGGTTGAATGGCTTCTGACTGGCAACCCCCCCAACAAAGATGTTGACAAAATAGGGAGACCACCAACATTAGGGCTAGATAGCTCAGTTGGTAGAGCCCCTGCATGTTAACCTGGAGGTCGTTGGTTCAAATCTCGCTCTAGTATTGTTCAACCCCAATTTATAAAAAATTTACCCGGTCAGTTTCCCTTGTGGTTTATTACCTGTATTATTTCTCACCAATAATCACCAAAAATCTAAGATGTCTCTGAGGGTTTTTGAAATTCTGGGCCAAAATTCATAAAAGCTGTTAAGTACCAACAAAATGCTTAGCACAGAAAACATGTGCTAGGCAGAGTCAGTTTACCAGCTGAACTAACTTGTGATGTGTATCGTTTGTCACTGGTTCCCTGCTAAATTTTGCTCATCGAAAAGAGATTTTGCTTAGCGCCACTTTCTGCTTGTAAGCTTTTTATGAAATTGAGATCTAGTCTTTAAAATTCCCTTTTTGCTGCCAACTTTTTCTTAAGGTGACGAGCAAACCGACCTTTGAGATGAAGCGTCTTGACCCTATGGCCGGGGAAGGAGAGCAACTTCTTCATGCAGAGATTGCAAGACTCAACGAGGAGAACAACAAACTCAAGGACCGTCTCAAGCAGGTGGAGACACAGGTAGGTTCTGTTTCCTTCACTTTTTAATGGTAGGGTCGTACTGATTTTTGGGGGTCAGCTTAAATTGCTCATTTATAGGCAAAATTATAAAGACGGATGTCAACATGTCAAAGTTTCAGCTGAATACAGTGTCTACTTGCTGAGAAAGCAGCTGAAAACTGTCATGGTATTTCCACAAGATTCCATCCACTAATGGCAGAGGTGACAGGTCTGCTATTTTGTGATTTTGTGGAGTGAAACATTTGATTCTACAAAATCTGTCATGAAACAAATGAAAAACCACGCA
Organism: Pycnopodia helianthoides; assembly: GCA_032158295.1. Taxonomy (NCBI): domain Eukaryota; kingdom Metazoa; phylum Echinodermata; class Asteroidea; order Forcipulatida; family Asteriidae; genus Pycnopodia; species Pycnopodia helianthoides. The sequence goes on from CM063251.1 coordinate 1,287,261, forward strand.
ATTTCAGGGGATATTTTTGTGAATCAGTGTATTCAACTTATAAAATATCTTCCCAACCATATTTATTTCATAGCAAACGCTTTTTATAGCCCAAAGCGCCCAATCAGCAGGCAGTATGCCCCTTTTAATATTTGAACAATCTTCTGACTGGTTGATTTCATTGCCCGTTTTGGGTGGTGCTATTTCTTAACCAGCTCACTTTGGAGGACACAATAACACGCAAAACTCTCATGCAGCACGCAGCAGTGGTCTTATAAACTGGCATCCGAGCTTCTGTGCGTGTTGGCGGTGGTCATGTCAACAGTCACTCCACGTGTGGAGAGAGACTGTAGCGGATTGCGTGTACACAGGCAACTGTTTTGCAGAGTCCCTGTGGTCATGGTTCACTGATTATGCTTACCAGAATAAGGTTACCAGTCAAACTGACATATGCCTTGTACAATTTTTAACTGGTGTCCTGCTCATTTCTGCCGAGCCGGCAATTGTTAAGCAATATTTTATGCTTTCAGCAGCTCTGTGAAATTCGGCCCAGGCCAGAAGGAACTGCAACAAATGAGTGGATCAACTCTTCAGATGGATTTGTGGCTAATAATACCTTTGTCGAAGACCTGTTCCTTTCACATACCAGCCATGAGTTTGTATAGAGGGTGTATACTGCATTGTCGTGAGGCCTTTCATCTCTCTCCGTGATTGATGCTCTCTGTTTGACCAGGCGAAGGACTAGGTTGATGATCGACCATTACATAACGGCTCTCCAGCGGTCTGATTTTGATTGAGAACCGTAAAAAAAAGACTAGCGATATAAAATCTGCCAATGTGAATGAGAAAAACGTCTTTATATGGTTGTCTGAATAGATTTTCATTGACAAAATTATTAATGGCTAGATAAACAATTTGTATTTTGACTGAAATAATTCTAAAATAGTTGAGTGTTTTTTTTAAACCGCTGTGTTTTACGTAGGCAACAGGAGCCATGGCAGACCGATCTCGCCTCCAGGCCGATCTACACACCACTCAGGGTGAGCTGGGTAGCATGAAATCCAGGCAGCCCGTCAAGGATGCCAGCGGACTCAGCGATCTGGAACACCAGATGTCCAACGTCAAAACAGAAATGGAGAAGGTAAGAATGGGCTCGGTGCGATCTTGGAAATAGGGAGTGCGGCTACTCGGGTGGGATTTGAACCTCAAGACCCCTGCCATTCTAGAGTGGTGCTGGGTGATCGAGAGGCTATTTTGAATCTTGTTAATTAGCAGCCGATATGGCAAACAATTTACTCAATCCCAGAGCTGCCAATTCTCCCTGATTCTGCAGAAATGTCGCTGAAAATCAACCGATCTTTTCATCTTCTGATGACCAAATTTGAAAAATGTTCCTGATCATGGAAACTTTTTTTATATTATGTTGAATATAATCCAAATAATCTCCCTGAATTATGACAAAATCTTTCTGATTGCAAGATGCAAATGTTGGCTGCTTTGCAATCCGCATCAGAGATGAATAATCTTCATTTGGGTTTAGCCCTTGTGGGTAAGGACATGACCAAAATGAAAACAGTGTCCTTGTGGTTTGGGCTGTCAAACTACATTGATTTTCCTAAACGGTTTAACGGAACTTGTGACTTCCAGTTTAACCGTTTAATCGCTTCTACCGATTCCAATCCGAGCTATGAGCCGACCTGTAAAAGAAGCAAATATCAACATACTTTCCAGGAACGATCAGGATTAAACAGTATAGCCAGTCTTCACAGTCACACAGCCGCCAACCACAGGTGTGGCTGCGTTTAAAGCTAATATACAACAATTTGTAAGGGATTGAAAATAATATATTTTATTTGGTAGGGGTTTAAGATAAGACAGTTCCACCAATAGAAAGGATGACAACTACTCTCCCTGGATAGCATCTGGGGCTAACATTTTAAAGAAAAAAAAATGATTAAAACAATTTTTTGTTACTGCCAGCTTTGTTTAAAAAATATATTTGTGTAATTATTATTTTTTTTCTGTCGGTTTTGTTTAAAGGAACATTACAGAATTGGTAAGAAAAAAACTTGTAAAATATACTTTTTGATCACAGATTTACATAAAAACTTACACGGTCTAATGATGATGATAGTAGAAAACATCCCTTGAAATATTTCTGTCTGAAATGCCATATTTGATGAGAAATGAATAAACTAATTTTCCGATTGGAGTTTATCGCTCAGTGAGCATTTTATTCATTTGTTGAAGCTATATGATTTCATGCAAATGTGTAATCGGTTTTTCACTATTTTCTCGTGACCCAGATGGCCGATCGATCTCAAACTTCTACAGGTTTGTCAGTTTATGCATATGGTGGATTACATAAAGTGCTTACACTGCCAGCAACTGTTTTGTTAGCAAAAACCAAATCTGTAAAGTTCCTTTAACCATTAAGTTGATTTGTAGTAGATTTCAGGTTGATCTTCTTTTACGGTTAAACTATTAACTGTTAAAACGTCCCCAGCCTATTTGTGATAACTATTTAGACATGTGCCAATTATCTCTCCTTAAAAAAGACTTGGTGTACTAAAAAATGGCAAGCTTATGTGTAACATTTTTTTTTATCCCGTCTTACAGAATCTCAAGTTGAGTTCACAGAAAGCCGACGGTCTAGCCGGAGATCTGACACAAACTAAACACAAGCTCTTGGAGATGAAGGCTCAAATGGAGATGACAGAAAAGGCAAGTAACTAAAAGTGTGACCCACTCCCACAAAATGATAAACATAGTGTCAGCATTTTCGTTACCAGTAGCACGGAGTAAACCCCCCTACTCTGCCAGGGTGGGTGTTGTCGATTTCGTTTACCTGCACTGATGATAGTACACAGGGTCTCTCTCTGAACAACTCATTCAATAGAGGATTTAAGCAACTCTGGCAGCGGAGTGCTTCACTCAAGGTTTCAAACAACCGGCAAATTCAAATCAATTTTCCCATAAACTTCTAATTTTCTGACCAATCAATATCATCCACTGTGGTTTTGAATGATAGATGAAACTATGCCAGCCTGCAATATGAGATATCATGTGTTGAATGCATCTACAAGTACATGTACACAGTTAACCCTCTTACTGTCGGCTCATTCAATATCAACTACTGTGGTTTTGAATGATTGATAAACTATATGCCAGTCTGCATATGAGATATCATGTGGTGAATACATCTACACAGTACACAATTAACCTCCTACTGTTGACCGTCAAAATCATCAATGTGTTTTGAACAATAGATAACTTACAGCCTCAATATGAGATATCATGTGATGAATGCATTACACAGCTATAGTTTGTGAAACAGTTGCCCCACCAGGGCTACACTTAACTGATTTGAGCTGTCAACATGAACCAACTGTCACCATGGGCCTCTGTCACCTACTCCTGGACTGAAACAGGGTTATACCCCTTCACAGTCCGTAAGGATGTAGGCATGGGTATCATCCACTAGAGCCTGGCTAGTAGAGCAGAATGCATTACCCTTCCCAACTTGAAATGTTATTGTGAGGTAGGGGGAAAAGAAACAGGGATGCTTCACGACTTCCTAAACTTCAAGTTCCATTTTAATTTGTGACTTTTAATTGATTCTATTTCAGGAGTTAGAGAAGAAGTTTAGCCAGACCGGCGCCTACAAGAACCTCAAGTCCATGCTGTCCAAGAAGAATGAACAGCTAAAAGAGCTAAGATCACGACTACGGCAGTACGAGCCGGATAACTAACGAAAGTCCTCTCAGGCAACTCCCGGACTCGGTGTTCCTCCTCCACAAACCTCCCGGCAATACCAGCTTCTCTCCTTGCTCTTTCATGGGGGGAAATGTAAGGGGCGTATTTATTGTAGAAATGTTGTAAAGATTCAGAGATTCTTGGCGTTGTGGGAAAAGTATTAGCTAGCATCGAATTTCATGTGTGTGACAGTTGGTGAAAGGAGACACGTTGCCTTGGATTGGGCGGATTGGGCTTACAAAAAAGCGTTTGTTATGAAATGAATATGATTTGAAAGATATTTTAAAATTTGCATAAAAATGATCTACACAAAATACGCCTCGAAATTATGTGGATTTCCTTTTTTCTCCGTGAACTTACACGGTCCGCCATTTTGTAGAAGATATTTGTTTGACTCCACAAAATGGCGGACCCTGTTAGTTAGAGGAGTTATGCTTTAATTAGTTCAATGTCAAACGTGCCCAAATCCTTTAAAATCATATAAAACAGAACAAACTGACTCAATGAATTTTCAACAAATTGTTTTTATGCCGCCGGGTGCGTTTGTGTGTAAATAAAAACAAAAAAGCAAAAACAAAACAAAAACAAACAACAAACAACAACAAACAAACAACACCCTGACAAACATTGATGTATCATCTCTTTGTAAGGCGTAGTGGCTTTTGAAAGCAAGTGCAATCTATGACAGCGGTACTGCAGTGTTACTCCAGAGTTGACTTCAGCGTCGTGTCAGATTTCAACTTAGTCGGCAGACGCAGACCAAAGTAAACTGTGGCTTGTGAATCGTTTAATTTGGTGTAAGAATCAGTACATGTATTTAGGAATGTAAAAAAAATTGTATCGTTTGTGGTAACATTTCAAAGTACTTCAGATTAAACATGTATATAGTTAAATTTGAAAAAAAAATGATGTTGCTAAAGGTTATCGCAGGTTAAGGTGCAGCAGGGTAAAACATATTGACAGTACAAATACTTTGAGAAAAATAATTTGCCAAAACAAGAAAAAGTCCATTACCACAGGGGTCCTTTTTCTTTGAGCTGATACAGCAGAAAATATTGCTTGAAAATTTTCTGCTGAGCAAGAATGAGCAGGATGCTAGTCACAAAGGGTACATATGACATGGTATTTTGGTTAGTAACCTAAATTCTGGTAAGCATAATTTTGTTGTGCTTTGCTACTTTTTGTGCTTAAGCAGCTCTGATTTTAATTGAAAGAACAAAAGTAAACACAGTTGCCAAGGCTTAGATTATGTACATATCTCTTAAGACCAGACCAAAGTTTTCCTAGTTTTATAATTTTTTTAACACACCATTTCCTAAAAGCAACAGACAGGACTGAAAAAGTACCTTGAGTCAACTCTGTTATTTCTGTTTCCATAAACGATCCCACTGTTTTCAATATTTTTTACCTTTTGTCTTTTATCCATAATTGAGAATGTGATGTCCTGAAAAAAGTAATAATTTGTGATATATCATAGATTTCCCACAGAGTAGGTGCATATTGAAGATATTTAAAGGCTGTGGATACTTTTGGTAATTACTCAAGAAATTCACTACCGTAAAAACTTACTAAGTAAGGAGCACTTGGGAGCTGCTGATAGTATAAAACATTACATTTCTCAGGCATTTGAAAGCACACAATTCTAAATGCAACAAGGGTGTTTTTTCTTTCATTATTTTCGTGCCCAATTGAGCCCAAATTTTCACATTTTGTTATTTCATGCATATGTTGAGATAGACCAAGTGAGGATACTAGTCTTTGACAATTACCAAAAGTATATCCTGCCTTTAATCAATCCTTTGAAAGTGAATGATGTGCCTTTCGCACTATTTTGTTTGATTCCTAGAATATTTATAAACTGACATGTATTCAGCAGAATAATAATTTGTTTATGTTTAATATAAATTGATTAAACTCCTTATTGATTGCTCGGCCAGTTAGCTCGCCATTTGAAACCTGCAACCCTGGTCAAGTGGTTAGAATGCTGGACTTGCAATCACAAGGTTGTGGGTTCGAGTGCGGCCAAGCTAACCGCTAATTTCACAATGACTAAAATATGTATTGTCATCTTGTTACTGAAGTAGGGAGCTTTGCCCAGCTCCCTTGTTGTGAAGATCATCTAAACAAACAAACAAACAAACTAACAAACTGCAAGGGTTGTGTAAGGTAGAGCAACTGTACACATAATTAACTGTAGTTGTATGTTCTGTGTGGACATACCACATAATTGTAGGTCGGCACAGTATATCTACCATTTCAAACCACAGTGATGGTGGTGAGTTGTCAGACAGTAGGGTTGACTATGTAGATGCACTCACCACTATTGCAGGCTGGCTTAGTTGGATTTAGTTTATCTATCATTCAAAACCACAATGGGTAATATTGAATGGTCAAACAGTAGGAGGGTTGATTGTACTGCGTTGCTACATTTACTACATGTAGGTGTATATGGTATTTTAGGCTGGAATAGTGTATCACTCAAATCCACAGTGGACGTTATTGAACGGTCAGACAGTAGGAGGGTTAATAGACTTTTGCTGTTAACAATTATTTGAGTCTCCTCATTGATGAGTCTCCTCATCCAGGTTTATTGGGTTAGTCTATTCTTGTTTCTATTCTTGTTAAACCTAAGCTTACATAATGTATAGGTAGAGTACGTACCAATGTCATAAGAACTCATAAGAACGGTCATAAAGAAACCTGTAAAAAGATGCTGTGATTTTAGTTTGAGATGTTTTCAAAATATTTCATAGCACACGTATCTGTATTGAAGATACCATGAGGACATAGTTCCCAAGGCTTTATAATACCCCCCCCCCCGCGCCCCCTGCCCCCCCCCCCCAATCCATCCATCCAACCCAGCCCATTAGGCTACTCAGCATATTATTTGGTCACAACCATAAACCTGGGCCCAATTTCATAGAGCTGCTTAAGCACAAAAACTAGCTAAGCACAACAAAATTATGCTTACCAGAAAAAGGGTACCAGCTAAAACACCATTTCACATGTGGAATCTGTGACTGGTATCGTGCCTATTGTTGCTTAACAGAAATGTTTAAGCAACATTTTCTACTTAAGCAGCTCTATGAAATTGGGCCCTGATCATGGGGCTTTTTCCCAAACCTCAGCTATTGTTCTGTCTCCGGTTGCAGGCTTCATTTGATGTTGGAAACATCGTGCATGTTCTCTGGTCCAGATTGTCGATGAAGCAGGAGTCCAAGCCGAAGTTTGGAAAAGGCCCTAGGACCTATAACCGCTCTAAACAGGCACAATGTGCTTCCTCTTTAAAAGGAGGGTATACCTTGTTTGGCATACTCCAAAAATGAATGACCATAAAAGCTTACTTGGTAAGAAGCACTGCATCATATTTGTATAACATTTTGAGAAACAACCCTTTAAATGAATGTGGTTTTAGAGAGAGGGATTCAACAACATTTCATGCTGAGAAACGTTTCAAAACTTACTTGGTAAGAAGCACTGCATCATATTTGTGTAACATTTTGAGAAACAACCCTTTAAATGAATGTGGTTTTAGAGAGAGGGATTCAACAACATTTCATGCGGAGAAACGTTTCAATCTGAGAAATGTTTCTGAGTGAAAAGTTTCTGAATGAAACCTTTCTCAGATTGTGTTTTCCAATACGGATTATTCTTCCTGCGTGGACATTAACCGCTGAGGGTTTTCGGCGGTATTATCTGTCTTTTAATACTAGCATGTTTGTTGAATGGATTGGGTTATAAAGTGTCATGTTGCATGCAGCACTACCAGCAGGGTGCACCATCAGATCATTATACAATGTAGGCAAAAATTCCTCTGCAGTGGTCTGTGCCAAGTGATTGAGGAACTCTGTCCAAACATTACAAGGGCCATAACTTTCTTTTTGTATGGGTCATGCAATTAATAGACGGAGTAATTATAATCATTTTCTTCTCGGTTTCCACTTTGAAGGAGACTTGATAAACTTTGGCTTTATAATAACATAAATATAGGCCTAATGGCAAGTGGAGGTACTTGAACAAGTTTGGCAGCAAGTTAGTTTGGGAAACACACTTTTGGGTGGTACTTTTTGGGGGGAAATAGCAAAAATTCTCAACGAATTGAAAAGAGTTTGATACGGTATATTACGAGTCAAACTACAATTTTCAGTGTTGTCACAAAAAACTGTGAGATTCCTGTAAGGATTTTCCCTTCCTTTATTTATAAGGTCAATTGAAGTTCAATTTAAATGCGTGTTGCAATCAACCACTAATGTTGAATAGCGCCCTCTCTTGATCAAGTGTTTGTAAACTTGTAGTGTGGTTCCCGCCTCTCTTCCATTTGCGCTCATAATGTCGTTTGTGCATCTTTTCCTTCTTGTCAAAACAAAAATTAGTGTACATTGTTGACCAGTCTACAGGAAATATGCGCAATCGTGATTGTGTCAGTGACAAACTCTGACTGTCGAAAATTCGTCACAAAATACAACCATTTTCGCCATCTCTGATACATTGGTGAAAGCGAGATGATCACAGCTAGACTTTAGAAAGGTAAGTCCTCGTGGATTTGTTTGATTTCAGCGAAGGTTTGCTTGTGTGATGGCGTGGTAAAGTCTAATATCAACTAGTTTTTTCCCCCACTAGCCAGACTATACAGACGGGCGACCCGTTTTACGAGACGAGCGAGTTGGGGATGGATTTGTTCGTGTGTCGTAGACTGACTTCCTTGCGGGGACCGACCGCTGAACCCGTGCTTTGACGGGGCGTTCGAAGTTCAATTGTTCTGCCTCTCCACACAGTCGCATTATTGTGCATTTAATTGTGTATGTGTTTCTTTCTCCATGGTAATACTTTGTATTGAGTGACGTTATGATCACAGCCTCGATTCTCCCTGAACTGAGTGATTGTGTTTTTTGTAATGTTTGTAAACAAATAAGAATGGGTGGGTGAGGGATGGGTGGTGGTGGGGGGGGGGGGGGGAGGAGGTTAGCTATTATTGTACAAGAACTGAGGAACAAGTTAATAACTACCTCCTGCATGATCAGTATAAATCATGACCTAATTTTTTTGAACAAATACTTTCATATTTGATTTGTTGACAGAAAACTCATGTCATGTTGTCATCTGATCTGCATATGATCTTGTTCCAACTTCCAGTTCCAGTGTCTTATAATGATGTTTTTTTCCTGATCTTGACAAGAATGATTTTAATGCAAGGATTTCAATAAATTATACCCCCCCCCCCGGACTACCATAACCAAGAATTTATAATCCTACCAAATTTATTTACCAAAATGTGGATTTTTTTGACATAGCCTTTTTCATTGTTAGACAAGTGACCAAAAAGAAGAAAAACCCAGTGTGTATTTAAACGAACTGTTAATAAGCAGGACAGCTCTTTTCAGAACTAGATAGATAGTCTCCCGTCCCGAATTCAGAAATACTCCGAGACAGTAAAATAAATAGCAAGACAAGTTCTTAAAGAACAAATCTACACAGCAAAGTACATTATACATACCGCAAACTGACTGAAAATACAACAAGGAGTATTTAGTTTGGTTTGTTTGCATAATTGTTTCATCAATTTTGGATGATTTATTGTTTGATTGATCACTTGAAATTTACACCCACAGCATTACCCTCCACACAAAACACAAAATTAAAGATACATATTTCCTGAAGTCGTAAATTTGTCTGTGGACATTGATGGACCTTGACACACAAATACAATTTTTTTGATGGACCAAAGCTGGATTTTGATGCACCCCTAATATTTTGTTAACCATGATGCAACCATAACACACCATACCTGGTGGTCACACAGTCTGTCTTGCCATAGACCTATGCCCATGATGTCATTTGAGTAGGGCGCCCTCGGCTACAGGACAAAAGAAGATATCCCATTGGCTGATCCTGTGCGGTGATGCGTACATAGCTGCACGTTTTCCATTGTTTCGTCAATAGTTTTACCTCTCAGATGGCGACTCTATGACGTCAATGCATTTAGGTCTATTGACATTGGCATTAACTACATTCTACATTGTTGCATACATGATGTTGCTGTAGATATCAGTCTCTACGAAATGAACCAATCAGAACGGGTGTAGTCCAGCAGTCTAACTTCAGGACTACACTACAAATTTTCCCTTTCGCAAATGTCAGTGCCGTCTTTACCAAAACCATTTGAAGTGCCTTTTTGGGGGAGAACCCCATTCTATATACAAGGTCCCCATGCTACACAAAAAAGGCACTTCTACTAGAATCTCGACCGCAGTATGAAGATTTAAATTTTCACATTCATTTGACTCACCTCTCCGTTTTTAACAGGGCGTTTAAACTCAACAATCTTAATCGCTACACATTCGGGTAACGACGATGGAGTTCTACTCCAACAATCCAGTCATGGCTGTAGCCTCCTGCTTACCAGATAGCGGAGGAGTAGAATCCCAGGTACTAGACTCCCAGGGGAGTCGCCAGACTGATTCATGTTCTACCAGTGATGACAGGGAGGGTGCGGTAATGGACTCAGGCGTAGAAGGGGAACCGTTCCTATCTTCATTGGCTGATGAGTCAGGTAAAGATCTTGACTCTTCATTAATTCTAGTCATTGATTTCATGTCAATCTAATCTAAACACTTGAGTCATACTGCCATTTAATTTTGTTTACTTTGTAAATTTTTATTTATAATTTTGTTTTGTTTAAAAAGTATCTCAAAACTAACTAGTGTAAGTGTCGAAGAGATTTGGGTAATGCTGTGAATGTCCCCGAAATGATTACCAGTCAGGTACTTGCGTACCCCTGTGGAAGCCCCGAAGTACCAATTTAGACAAAACATGCCCTGTCTGTCTGTACACACAAATTTGCAAACGAGTGAAAAAAGTTTTAACAAACTTAGCGGGTACCCGGACACTCGGTTGGGTACCCAGGTGCATGGCACAGGCCTACAGAAAAATTGATATTTTGTTGTTGTTAATGATTTTGTTTTGATAATTTTGACTGCAGGAGTTCTCGAAGCAGGTGACAGCTTAGACCTTTGCACTCCTCCGGAAGATGATGAAGAGTTAGACATCACCCCCGGCATCTCAGAGCCCCTCGTCCATCCTTCTCCATCCGTCCAATCTCACCTCATGGGTGGACACCTCCTAGAGATAGAACAGGTTGCGGAGAGCGCCGTCGCTTGCCAGATATTCTCCGACTCCAGTGCCGGCCGCCTCCACTTCAGGGAAAACCAAAAGGACCAAAGTGGCGTTGTGTGCCTCGCCGCTAGCGCAGCGCCAAGTGACTCCCCGGTTGTCATCACCGAGGGCGGTGACTACAACATGATGTCGGTCGGGAATTCCCCCGTCCCTCAAAGTGAAGAGTACAGTGACTTCTCGGATGAACCTATACCGGGGTTAGCGTCCATGCAACGCTTTAAGCCGTTCAAGCCCAAGCTGTTGAGTAGTAGCAGGAATGGGATGATGGGCAGCGTGGATCCTGACTTGGATCGGTTGAGTAACAAGTCCATCAGCCCGTCGAGCTCTTGGATGACGAGGGGGCGGAGGTACACAGCAGCAGCACGGAGGGCCAAGGATTCCAGCCTTACCGGCGACAGCATCCCATCGTTCTGTCCAACAAGAAGCAACGTCTTCACAGTAACACTGCGTCGGGTTCATCCTGCGTTCAGCATCAGCGAGACGTCAGCCTTTGAGGCGCGCAGCCACCTCTACCAGACCTCCGAGGAAGATCAGCATGCCCGAGAGCTCCACCAAAGATCGGTGACCGGCGACGTCCGCCGCGTCTTCTCGTACGACCCTCCCGAACCTGATTCAGTGGATATTGACCTCACAGTGCGAGACCGGGACTCAATCGACCTCGAAGACCACGACGACCCCTGGATCAGTCCGGTCACGAGTCTTTCAGTCGCTCATAGCTCGGCCACGCCAACCTTCTCAAGTACTGATACAGGGACGGCGCACAGCTGCGCCGACTACTCGGACTCGGACGTCGACGTCGTCAGCGTGGACGACTTTGACGTGTCGGGGTCCCCGGGATCAGGTATCACCAACCAAAGTTCTCGCGTCGCGTGGGACGACGAGACCCTCACCCTCGCGGGAGCCCTGGATATAATTCCTCCATACGGTGATGCCCTCCCGGGACCCAGCGGCGTTAAAATTCCGCCGCACAATGTGACCGTCGATCTGGTTGATTTATCCGACTCATCTCAGGACAGCGATGATAGCGACGGAGGAAGGAGTGAGGAGGATGCTGATGATGACATAGAGGTGGTGTCCGTCGACTTGGGGCCCAGTGGGAAACAGTAAGTGATTCTACCCTCGCACCAAGCGGGCCGATACTCAAGGAATTACGGACACGTAGTTGGCTGCATTAAGTTGTGCACCTTGTTAACCGTGTCAAGATGCTACATGTATAAATATACATGTAAAATGGGTCTTATAGTTTCAAACATAGCTCTACGGACCTGTAAAAAAAATAAAGAGAGCTTTGGGATGCCCTCCTAGTGTGAAAAGTGCTATTATAAGAGCTGCGTGTTATTTAAAAAAATTATTGTTAAGAGACAACACTGCCCTCTATAGGGTGTAATCAAAGTTTTTGTTCCTGCTACGGTCCAAACTGAAGAGTGCGTAATTTCTGATGTTTCATTTTTATTCCTGTCAGTGTCGCGTCTGGGTCCAGTAAGCCCAGAGAACTAAGCCGGGAGATGAAACACCCTCTAGTGAAGGGGCGACGGAAGAAGCGCCCTCTATCGCCTGTCATTGTGGATCTCACTGAATCGGACGACGGTGAGTTGAACAGTGGGACATGCAGAGTAGTTTCTTAATTGAAACCTTCAAAGTTAACCTTTCCCCCCCTCCCCCCCCTCCACATACCAAGCAGTTAACCACCTTTGTTTTTTCTCTTGCCTAGACGCTCTGCCTAATTTTATGGAATATCTTTGCAGCTTTAAACGGGGCTATTTACCCATCAACAAAAACAAGAAAACTTTGATTGCAACAAGGCTGTCTGTTTTGTATTTCAGCAGGGAAGATTTATTTTTTTGATGTTTCATGGGTTGTTTTTTCTTTCACAGAGACTTCCTCACCCAGCATTATCCAACAAAACGCAATTCCAGAGAACACCTTGCCAGACTCGTCGTCTAACGACCCTAGCCCCTCCCCGTCCTCCTGCTGTCTCGGCGTCAGCCCCCGGCCGAGCCAGTCGCCGACCACCACTGCCAATAATCCGTCGCACCTCCACCATCACCACCACTATCGTCACCACCCGCGGCGCTCGTGTATGCTGCACGAGTTGACCATCCCGCGTGCCCCGCAGGCCCACCACGTCGGCTGTACGTACCCCAGCGGCCACGGCGCCTGCATATGCCACATGAAGTCGCAGCTCAATAGGGGGAGCCCTACCACAGGGGAGCAAAGCCAACGTGAGAGACAGCAAGTGCCGAGTACAGAGCGGAAGTCATCTGCTGGGGTGAGTGGGGAAAAGATTTGCATTATTGCAAGTATCATCACACTACGTGTACCTGACCTGACTTTTTGCCTTTAAAAATTTTCATATTTTGCAAGATGGTTGTGTTGTTTTTATTACTCACGAATACAAAACTAATTGTGTAAGATTTGGTTCTTTTTATAATGCCTCCATATTTGCCTCTGCTTCAATGTGTCTGATATAATTCTCGTTCTTGTAGTTCTTTGTACATCTTTGTTTGATTGACCTTCTCTATAATTGCTTGTAGGCACATTTTGCAATCTGGAAATAAATGTTGAGTTGAATTGCATTAAATTTTACAGCTCCTACTATATTTGCGTACAAGTACTAAGATACAACCCTGTTGTTTGCTATGTCTTTTTTTTTTTGTATTCTAAAATGTTTTTGCCATGGATGTCATGGAGACCCCTTCCTACTTGAACAACTTGATCAACTTTTGACAAATCGATTGCTGTTAATTGATTGAGTGGAAATAGTCTTTTGGATTGTCCCCGGATATTTGAGCTTTGCACAGTATCATGAGATTGGTTGAGGACCAGTGAAAAATTGTACATCTTCAAATTCCATTTCAGCATGACATTTCCGATTTCTCTCACCAGATCAAGAAGCCAACAGCTACCAGCGCGCACCAACTGGAGCCCACCCCTAAGAAGGAAAACACGGAATCCCCGGCCTCCTCTTCCGATCCAAACCCCGTACCTCAAAGGCTTCCCATCGGAATTCATCAAATTCACTTCGCCCGTCGTGGGCACAACGAGGATTGTCGAACGCACCACCATCACGGTCTGGTTCACCAACCGAGCTGCTCAGTTCGTGTCCAGCAAAGTAAGATCATGACTTCTTGGAAGAAGATTGTCTTTCAACAAACTCTGTGATTATAATAAATGGTCCCTCAATTTTAGTGGCGTGTCATGGCCGAGCGGTCAAGTGCACCGGACTCAAGCTCTGGTGTTTCTGATCAGCAGAGTGTGGGTTCGAGTCCCTGTCTTGACACTTTTGACCTTAAGCAAGACACTTAACCATCATTGCTTCGTCCTTCGGATGGGACGCAAAGCCGTAGGTCTCGTGTGTTGTGTAATGCACGTAAAAGAACCCAGTTACTCTTATCGCTAGGAGAAGGGGTTTGCCCTGGTGTTTCTGGCAGTGGCAGCTGAATGCAGCACAGCACCTTGTAAACCCTTACAAGGTGTTACATAAATGGGTCTCATAATTCAAAAACTTCATAAAACCTGTCTGGAAATATATAATGATAAGCGCTTTGAGACGCCCGTAGACAAAGCGCTATTAATTATAGAAACTCGTTATTATTATTACTAACTTCCAATTTCTCTGACTATCAGACGGATCGAGGCCGACCACACTTCAGCTTCACGTTCATCACTCTCACAATCATCGGCACCCCCACCCGCTGACTCCGCCCAGCAGACTTTGCAGCCCACGTCCCAGGCCCAACCCTCTCAGCACCACCACCCTGCACCTTGCCAACAACCCATTGCTGAGATCCGGCTACCCCAGCAGGGGCCTTCCGCCCCCCTGCAGCACCGCCGGCTGTTTCAGCGCCAAAATCGCATGGGAGAGATTCAGAGACAGCACATGTCTAGGTAGGGGATAGTACAGGTGGTACCGTATTTTTTGAAGTTGAGAAAATAATGGTCATGAAATAGTCGTAGGGAAAATGTAATCAGTCTTCCTAACGAGACTTAAAGAAAAAATGAGGTCTGTAAACTACTTTTAGGACTACTTTATGTAAGATATTAACTTTGAAATGTTTTTAAAAATTCCAGGGGAAATTTCAAGAATCATAGCGATTGTAACTGAAATTGTCATGTTTTTTTGACATCTGCTTGCAGAATGGCAGATTCCCACTTTCCTACTGTGACGCCGTACTCGCTGCATCACATGCAGCGGATATATCACCAGCAGCAGCAGCAGCAGCAAGAGAGCCGTCTAGAGCAAGTGGAGCATTTCCTAACATCACAGCGTCACCATCAGCAACAGCAGCAACAGCAGCAGCAACAGCAGCAGCAGCAGCAGCAGCAACAACAACAGCAACAACAACAGGAAAGCTGCCAACGTATGATGCACGCCAGTCAACAGCAAGTTCACCCGACGTACCCGCCAAATCACCCGTTACTCCCACATCCTAGCCCGTACACCCAGCCCCACTCCCACCCGTTAGCCCACACCTTGCCCCAACCCCAACACCTACACGCCACCCTACAAGTGCAAACAATACCCCAAGTTCAGCCTCAACCCCAGCAAATGGAGATCGACTCGGCAATTCATGTGGACTCGGTCGGTGGTGCCACCCCTAACATGTAAGATCTATCTGGTTTACTTAGGACACTTTTCTCAAATGGAACAAATGGCTACTTGCGTCAAGGTTTTTAGAAGATGAGACTTTAGTACTGCTTACTTCTCTTTAGACTTTGCCAAGAATTTTGACCTTTTTTTTTGAAGAGCGCGTGGTAGCACTACTATTGTATCGTTTTTTTGAGACCGACCCTTTGCACGGCGCGAACGCACCTCCGCACAATCGTGTCTACCATTTCCGCCATTTTGAAAGTCGATTCCTTTGCGTACATTTTGACTCCCGAATCGGTGGACAGGATAGGCACGCGTGTAAGTGCACTGCGCGTTGTAAAGTGGGTAATTTTCTCTGATTGGCTTTGTCTCTCACACCATACAAGGCCTCAAGTCTCACTTAACGTTGTCAACGGCAAAAAATAAATAAAAAATAATGTTTTGTTGAGATTTATTAAAAGTGTCTTTATTATCTGTGCAGCGAGAACAGCGATTCGCTTTCCATCCCTACTCCATTCCTGGACGGCAACTTCTCTCCTCAACATCGACACCTTCACCACCATCTACACCATTATCACCACACGGCACCGCCGGCACCCGCGCCCTACCAGCAAAGGAGCTCCGCCCTCTATGGAAACTACGTAAGTCCCAGTCAAAAACTTTCCATAACCCTCCACCCCCCCTCCCCTCCCCACCTCCCACATAAACCCAATTTTATTTATGGTTGCACCAACATATTTACTCCGATAGGCCACGCAATGGATTTTGTTTGGTACCCTGTATACACAATGGCTTTGTTGGTTGTATTTGTCTCTTCATAAGGGGGGAGCAGACTAGTTGTTCCTTTCCAGCCTCAATATAGCCTGCCAGATATGGGGCAGAGGGTCCCCCCCAATGTTCCCATACTATAACACACTATTTTCCTCTTGTATAGAACTCCGGCCCCCCCCCCCCAAAAAAAAAAATCCTCAAAAGAATTCCTGAGATTCCAAGCACACAATGAAGACACAATTAGGGGGGGGGGGGGGGTACCCTCTGCCCCATATCAAGCCTTAATATTGTTGCATTGATATGAAATTGAGTGAGAAGCAAACAGGAAGCTGGGGCTGAGAACGCAAGTTTGGCGAGGATTCAGACATTCTTTGGAGCCATTGGTTTCCATTCGCATTTCTTTAACCGTTTGAGGGAAAACGAAATGTGCACTTTAACGGGTCCCAATGTACGAATGTGTGTGAAACTTGCGCAGGCTTATGAAGTAACTATAAATAAATAGTCAAGTTGCAGGTGTTTTTTTTATGCAATCCTTCGGGCCCAAGCTGCCTCTCTTTCCTTCCTCTGCATTTTAATTGTTCTTGTTGTAGCCTTGAATGCTTTTTACCAATGCGCATTATTGTACGTTTTTATTTGCCCGAGAAATGAAATAAATATATAAACATAAGTATTGCACGAGTTTGCCATAGGGTTTGTTTTGTAGTTTGCTACATTGGTTTAGTACACCACCATATCATTTGTTTACTTGTTTACTTGTTTACTTGTTTACAGCCCAATTTGACGACTTGCCACCTTTAACAACTCATCCGTTTTACCGTGCCTACCGAGTTCCCCTCATGCGCAGAATGGGAATGCGTGGTCCGATGTACGAGGTATGTGCTGAAGATCGATCAGGATCAAGAGTTTCTCAAAAGTACTTCGTTTGTCCTTTGTTCGCAAGAATAGTTATTTTGACCTTCGAAAGTTGACCAGGCTTGAACTATAGTGAAGAGGAAGTCCAATAGAAACCCCTTGCATATGACATCACACTCTCAAGAAGCACCATCCCCGAGGCCAAAAGGAGGCAGATCATTGGACGATAGCTGCTCTTTGTGCGTAAAAACATGCGCGTGACCTCAGCGTACTTGTAGCGTTTCGCGTTATGCAAAGGGGTCTAATGATTTCTATAGCCCCCTTGCACAACGCGAACGCACCTCCAAACAATGTGCGTCATTATGGGAGTCAAATCTCTTGTGCGTATGTTTGTGCACGATCTTGGAACCCAAAACGGCGGACAGATTAGGAGCGTGTGAGTGCACTGCGCGTTGTGTAATGGGTCTATAGCCAAGTAATAACATAATTCTTTTATATATTTGTTTTCCTTCAGGAATTGGTACAGTTGAGTGAGCGGATGGGACAGGTTAACCGAGGTGCCACGCCCAGCACGATCGAGAGAAATACTTTCCCGCACAAGTACCATAAGGTAACACCACAACCCCCCCCAACTCCATCCCCAAGTCAGAATGACTGCTGGTCCTAAAAGCTTTGTCGAACTTAGTCAGGTTGGCTCAGTGGTTTCCTTCCCTGCCTTTCACGTCTGTGGGCCCCTGTTCGAATCCCGGACCGGAGCCTTGTGTGTGGATTGGGTTTTCAGTCCCTACCAGTACCTGATTGTGTGGGTTTTTCCTACTGACATTTCTTCATCGTCTTCTCCACACATGTACCTTCAGGCCTACGGGTCACAGTGCTAGTCACTTTTGAGGGTTCCTTGGTTTCATTACCAGAAAGATATAATAATAATGAAGTTCAAATTTCAACCCAACCATTTTCACAAAGAAAACAAAAACTGAATAACAAAATATCTCAGTTGTCAAAATGAGGAATACATGTTTTCAAATGCTTCTCCTTAATTTTTGTTTGCAGAGAAAACGTTCGGCAGATGAAGTCGCCGCTGCGGAGAAGAGCGAGGGTGCGTCGTCGTCTTCATCATCAACGGAGGACGTGCCGGAAGGAGCGTCGTCGGAGACGGATCAGCCCAAGCCCAAAATCATCGACGAAGACGAGGAAGAGAAGTGCACCATCTGTCTCTCCTACTTCGAGGAGAACGAAGATGTCAGGTGAGTCCAAACATTCCAAGGGAATTTGTCAGGATTTCTTGGTTGGTTTTTACCAAAAAATCGTCCGAAGCATGCAACGCAAAGAAACTTCCTCTTCAAGAATAAGTACATTTGAAATGTTTACAAAAATGTTATTTGACTTCTCCCCAAAAGTGTAGTTGTCTTTTTTTTCATAGAGAAAATCAGTTATCTCCTGATGTCAACTGTGTCAACTGTGTCAACTGGTGAAAACTATGAGATCAAACCAAGCGGTTCTTTTCAGAGCCATTACTTGTTCCAAGACGAGAATAATACAGGGTGTACCCCCAAAAAATTGCAATACAATTTATCTCTACCATGCAAAGTGGGAATTCTTCATAAATACTTGTTTATTTATTTGGTGTTCTTGATTAAAAAAAAATCTTTTTTTGAGTGGAACAAAGAAAAATTAACAAGCCGGCGCTCTACCAACTGAGCTGTCTCGGCCTATGTTGGCGGTCTCCCTATTTTGTCAACATCTTTGTTCGGGGTGCCAGTCACAAACCATACAACCTGTAACTGCCGTGTAGCCAGGGATCACACCCAAGTTTATGATACAACCTGGAAAGCGGCAGCACAGGGGATCACCTCAAGGGCATTCAATTGTTTTTTAAATCAACTTTTAATTTCTAATGACTTGGTATACACTACACAGTATACACTCTATACTCATGGTCCAAGATTGTGATTGTCAGCAGTTTTTATTTCATTGGTTCCCTCCCGCAGACGCCTTCCATGCATGCATCTGTTCCATGTGGAGTGCGTGGACCAGTGGCTGAGTACCAACAAGCGCTGTCCGATCTGCCGAGTTGACATCGAGACCAAGATGCCGAAGGACGCCACATGACTAGACGGGGACACCAAACGAACCTGGTAAAAATCATCTCCCCAACCCCCAACCAACCACCCACCCACCCTCATTCCATCCTCCTCCTCCACCAAAAACCCGACTCGGATGGATTTTCAGATTGCTTGAGGGGATGCACTAGTAACTGCACTGTCGCCAACGTATCCAGTTTGTAAGTGTAAGGTAAATGCAACTGTTAGTCATGTCCACTTCACACAAATCAGCCCAAATGACTACCAGAAAGCTCGAAGGAAATCCATTGAGCTAGGGTTTATTATTTTTTAGGATCTATGTTACATACAAATAAAAAAGCTTTTGGACTTGCCTTTTACACATCATTTGCAGTCTCAAGGTCCTCTCAGAATGACCAATTTCCTTCATGAGAAATGCCTTTGAAATGAGTGATTTTTGGTCAAATTCAGGCATGATATTCTTCCTACTTTAAGGTCTGATTTCTGATTTTCTTTGCCCTTGGAAAAATTGTGATTAAATAAACTGAAAAGTCTATTAAAGCCAACACCATGTGGACATGTAGGTCAGCCCTTGTACTCAATAAAATACAATGACCAAATATCATGCCAGAAAATTATAAACAAACATATGCCAGTTTTGGAGCTGAAAGTAGGTACATGCATGTGATGTCTCGACAGTCTGTGCAGCATCAAGATAAAAACAAAAAACCACACCAAAGCACCGTTTTTCTGACCAGTAGGATTGTACCCTCCCAAGCCAAATTGGCAACCTCGCTTGTTCTCCATACAGATTTTGGTTGGAGCAGATACAGGCCTTTTTTCTTCTTCTGTAAGTCTTGTCTGTTGGACTGTGAGATATCTTTATGACCATTTAGTTTGAACTACACAGAGATACAACAGGGTTTGTCCTTAACTTGTTTAGTGACTGGCCAGCAGGACCAGTTAGCTTGTCATTTCACTACTCCATAAGCTTTTTTCACTAGTCCGAATGTCATATGAAATAGGGATGCTTCTCAACACTGAACTAGCAACCCGGACCATTCGGAGTGAATTCTGACTGGTCCTCGGGTGTTTTAACTGGTATTTGGCCAGCGGACCACTGTTAAGGGAGAACACTGTACAATGGAAGTCGTTAAGTAAACTTACTGTAGTGTTACCCCAACCCAACCCCCTTCACTTTTGATTGTACCCCAACCTTGGTAGCCACAGACTACGTTCAACTTTCACCTCCCCATCCACTCTCCCCCTCATTCAAAAAGAGAAAAGCCCCACCCTTTATATTTTAAAATCTGTCGTGTTCTTCTGCAGCAGGCAGTACTCATCAACGCCTCAAACTTTTTAAAAGGTGCTTGGATTAAATTTAACAAAAATTGACGATACTTTTGTGTGACGGATATAAGCGAACTAGCTTTAGAAATGTTTTTATGTACACACTCTGTGCCCAATTGTCATAAAACCTGTAAGCAGAGGTTTGATGCTTACGAAGCGATACTTAGCACGTTTTTTTTAATGCCATAAACACTGCTATCCGTAGGCAAAGTAAAAAAGACATGCTTTCGAGCCAATGAGTGAAAAACAGTACAAATCTAATATGAACACGCTGTCATATCTTCTTGATCGTTTATGAAATGCACTTTTGCTTATGTGTTTCTGCTACGATAAGCACCAAAAAAGCGTACCAGTGAACAGCTTTATGAGATCGGGCTGTGGTCATCTCCCCCGCTTTTATAATCATGAATTGATAAGAATTGCATCGTTAAAACAATCATCATTAACATCCATCTATTACTCTAGTGGAAGGCACTCCATATTTCTAGAACAAATGCTTTTACTAACAGCACAAGCAACAACCTATGTACTCAAAAATAACATACTATTTTCCAAATTTTAATATTATATTCATTGTTTTTACAGAGTTTAAATTAAAAGTTGTATCATAGTTGTATGCAAAACACAGTAGATTTTTATTATCAGTTTACAGAAGTTCCTTTCTTTGAGTTTAGACTTTTTAAGTTTTGTGTCTATGTAGAGCGAGGGGGTCCTTTTGGGTCGGGTTTTCTTTAAAGACACGGGAGAGTCATTGCTGACAAAAAAGGTCTGAAACTAGGATTCAAATTTGAGGAGATATGTTGAAATGATGGCATGTCCACCTTCTGGTAACCCCTGGAGTTATAGATTTCAAGGAGCTTCTGGGAACAGTATCCTTGGCGCTAAAGAAGTAGATCAAAAAGCATGATTTCTGGATATCTGGAGTGAACTACTGTATTTTTGTTTGACTGGGTAGACACAAAAGTGTCTAAACTCCGATAACAGACTGAAAGTTCTCATCCTGGTTAACTAAAGTTAGAACGTTTCAAAAGTTAAAACCAAATGAGGGTTGGTTTGACACTTGCCCCGAGATTGAGAACTGTGCAAACGTTGTTTAATGCATAGAAATAAATAGAAATTATTTACAATATTACAAACATTAAATATATTTTGTAACAAATTGTACCTTCACCTTTAATGAGAGGCAAGACACTTCGAAGACCGTCTGGTTGTTGTGGACTTAATACTGGAATATTCCCACAAAATAATTATCTTAAGAATTATTACAAAGATGGATATTTGTAATGGGTTTTGTTAGTGCGCCAGAAACAGTGTCCAGGGATTCATGTTTAGGTCAAGTCAATGTAAACTCACTCTTGCTGAAACAGAAAGAAACAAATATTGCACTAGATGATTCACATGGTGAAGCCCCATGGGCGGTCAGGTTGGCTTCCACCTCGAGGACCCCGGTTCGAATCCTGCCGGGGCGATACCATGTGGATTGGGTTTTCAGTCCCTACTTGATTGTGTGGGTTTTTCCCTGGAATAGTTTTCTGCGAATTTCCTCCCACAACTAAAACTGAAACCTCCTTGTTTGTTTTTTCTTGGCAAGTATAACGATTAAGTTCGCTTTTCTGAAAATCCTTTATTTCACAACCAGAATAAATAAATAAATAAATTGAAACTCTTTCGCTTTGTTTTAAATAATCTAGATTAAACAGTAATTGTTTTTTTTGTTTTTAGGTTCTGTTTTTGTAATCATTCTTTTACAAAAAAAAACACTTGCTTGTATTTAACCGCAAACACCAAATACATGGGAAAAAGATTTACGTTTGCTCAGCCCTTTTTAGACTTCTAAGGGGGAGGGTGTGGGGGCGAGACGGGTTCAGTTGTCGGTCTTAAAGTTTAAGGTAGTGGTCAGTGATTGGTCACACAAAATTTGCATAATTAGTTGAGGGAGAAATAAAAACCCACTGCTTGGTGTTCGAAAAATTGGATGAAAATGTGCTTAGATTAAATATTATTTATTTAGACCTTTTTTTAAACCTTCCTTAGAGATGAAAAAGCCAATTTAAAAAAATTTGCTGCAAGTGATCAAAATATATTTGGATTTTTTTGTGGTTTAAACCTAATGATAACCATTATAAAAAATTAGATTTTTAATTTTGGAGATGTATTTATGGGAAAAGCCAAAGAGATAAAGAACAGGGACATACAATTTACATCCTCTAAGTTGGTTGCAACAGATGGATTTCCAAAAATTTGAGTATTTTATCATTTGTAAAAAATGAATTTACTCATTGTAATTTTGCACTCGACAGTAACAGATCATCTTCAAATGAATTTCACAAGTTTAGTTTATTTTATTTGATGGTTTTGAGGAGTAACATTTCAGGGTTGTAAGTATGTAGACCTGAATACAAATTAATGCATGTATGTATTTTAGTGGTAATAAATAGTGTATTATTTATGGTCGAATTGTAATTTGTTATAAATGCCAACTAGGAATTGACCAATAAATTTTCGTAGGCCGAGAAAAGTAAAGTTGAATCCGTCTGGTCTCGTGTTTTTTTTGTTTTACTGGGGTTGTGATCAGCGCCCATTAAAAGGCCTTCCTACTGTTTGACCAATTAATATCATTCACAATAATGTTGAATGGTTGATAAACTATGCCAGCCTGTGGTATATCATCATGTGGTGAATGCATCTACTTAGTACATGATCAACCCTCCTACTGTCTGACCAATTAATATCACTTACAATAATGTTGAATGATAGATACACTATGCCAGTCTGTAATATATTATCATGTGGTGAATGCATCTACGAAGTACACGGTCAACCCTCCTACTGTCTGGCCATTTAATATTCACAATGTCAAATGGTCTATAAACTGTGCAAGCCTGCGATCATGTGGAAAATGCATCTACTCAGGACACGGTCAACCCTCCTACTGTCTGACCATTCAATATCATTTACAAGGATGTGAATGGTAAATATACTATGCCAGTTTGCGATCATGTGTTCAATGCATATCTACTTTGTAGTACACAGTTAACCCTCCTACTGTCTGACCATTCAATATCATCCAATGTGATTTTGAATTATCGACAACTATGCAGCCTGTAATATAATATTGATATTATGTGGTGAATACATCTACATATGTACACATTTTAGCTTTGTGCACAGTTGTGCCACCAAACACAACCCATGTAGTTGGAACAGTTTTTCAAATGGTTGGTCAACTCACTGGAAAAGTTTGCCGAGAGTAGATCCACATCAACATATCAACATCTTTGTCTTGTTCCCTGTGTGCTGTAGCAATACTGAATACCAATTCTCATTATTCCAAAAGAGGGATCCGACTCTTTGCCCTTCCTTCTTGATGAAAACACAATGCTGCAGTCAAAAACATCCACACAAAGATGAGCTTCATGTAGTCGATGTCCTATTCCATGTATTTTGTTATTAATAAACGAGTAGATGATGATGTCATGTAAACTGCTGAGTGAATGCTGTCAGATCCATCACTTGCCCGACACCAACTCCCTGTTCCATGCTAATGAACTCATCTAAGTTCATTGAACTCTCTGAAAAAAAATACACATGGAGGAAAAAAAATTTAATCCCAATGGTCCCAAATCCTCCAAAGTCGTAGTCGGTAAGTTGTCAGACTTTTAGTAGGATAGGGTACTGCTCACCCAAATGATAGTTGCTTTTCATTGGAAAAGGCAAACCCATCTAATCTTAGAGTCCAAACATTTGAGTATTGAGTTACCATGGAGTGGAGTGTTTTGGAGGATACAGGAGTGCTCTACCCACAGACACTAGAGGTTGGGGCTCCTAGCCATCTTCATACATGTACTCTTACAATGAGGCCAGTCATACCAATCTTATCAGAGTCCATACATTTGGGTGTTGAGTTACCATAGAGTGGAGTATTTTGAAGGATTTGGGAGGGTCTCTACCCAAAGACACTAGGGGTTGGGGCTCCTAGCATTCCACATGTACTCTTAGAATGAGGCGGGGGGGGGGGGGGTAGGGCCATCCCCCTAGTGCCATTGCTGATTTATTGAAGATGACCATAACTAGCTCTCGTACCTTCTGTGGAAATGCAAGGATATGTGGGAGGGGCCTGCATCCAGGACCCGTCAGCTTTCTTCATGTGCGATCTATCCGAAGCAAACGTCTTCAAGAATAACTCGGCGGGGATCACTCGAAACATTCTACCCGATAGAAAATAAAATACAAGAAATTCTAAGAATTGTTACTCTCTTCACACCTGGTTTACAAACATGTGAAAGTTTAAGCTCAATCGGTCATCTCAATTACGAGAAAATAGTGAAAAACCCTCTTTTATGTTTTCACTGTTTTCAAACATCAGATTTTATCACCGTAATAAAGACTAATTGTTTTACTCAAAACTATTTCAAGGGAAGTTTTCCACCATGACCATCTTTATACCATGTTAGTTATGTGAAAAACTGTGACCATTTGTATTTTCAACTTTACCAATGTTGTACACACCCTTTAAGTGTGAATCAATATTAACTGCAAAGCAAAGTGTGAAGACACTCTACAAATCACTATGGTAATGCAAGACTCGATTTCACAAATCACCAAGAATCAACTGAAGATGAGCTGTCATATAACCATAGTGACTTGTATTGTGACACCCCATTTTGCTCAACAGTTAAGATTAATGCACACACTTAAGATCAATCTTTAGCTCCTTGTGAGAACGAGTCCCGACAACTCTTCTTTAAAGATGAATGTCAAGTTAGTGCTTTGCGAGAAATCGAGCCCAGTGGCCGTTTTCACAAAGAGCTAAGATTGATCTTTAACTGTGTATCAATCTTAATTGCTGAGCAAAGTGTGATGTCACAATACAAATCGCTATGGTGATGCCGTCAACTCATCTTAAGATGGATCTTAGCTCTTTGCGAAAATCGAGCCCTGGTTTTCAGTGACATGTATAATCTGGAAGCCCTCTCAACTCAAGTGGAGACCAATCCCCCTCTTTTTTTTTTTGAATGTGCAATCATTCCTCTGACCTGAACATATAAAAGTTGACAAGACCAACTAACGAATCGGAGGAAAAAGTAAAACCCACCTGTAGTACTTATGCCTTAGTTTGTCATCTGACTGGATAGCTCGCTGCAGGTACTTTACCAACGGGTACGGAAATGGTAGCAAGGTGTCCAAATCGTAGATAAGTGACTCACCAGCCGTTGGACAGTGCAGGCAAATCACATGATAGTCCTGAGTGAGACATTTATAATACAGTTGTCAAATCTGGACTGTAAATTTCCAAGTGCAGCTTTTTCAGATGAGGGTGGAATTAGTTTCTCCCCAAAATATTTACCAGATTCTCTAGCATCTGGTCAATTTGGGGAGCACTGAAATATAAACTGGCATAATTGGAAAAACATTTATACAAGTATTGAAATACTATGAACAAAGACAAGGTGAATTAAAATCGGTTAAAGGCAGGGTGTACTTTTGGTAATTGTCAAAGACCAGTATCCTCACTTGGTGTATCCCAACAGATGCATACAATAACACACGTGTGAAAATTTGGGCTCAATTGGTCATCGAAGTTGCAAAAAAATATTGAAACCAAAAAACCCCAACCCTTGTTGCACATAATCGGGTGCTTTCAGATGCCCGAGTACCCGAAGCTTTTCTCAGATTCAAATTTGTGGGTGAAAAATTACCTCTTTCTCAAAAACTTCAAAGGGGGTCGTTTCTAGCAATTTTTAAAATAATATCAACAGCTCTCCAGTGTTCTTTACCAAGTAAGTTTGTATGGTCATTATTTTTCTGAGTAATTACCAAAGGTATACCCTGCCTTTAAGAAACAAACAATGACCAGACAAAGAGGACGGCAAAACACTCGGCTTAGATAGCAGCTCATGAAGTGATTTCCTTTCACGAATTTGCCAAGAAAGTTGACTTACAATACTTACCCAAACAACGGGGTTATCTGGACTGTGCCCTGCCCTCTGGTACCAAATCGGTACCTGAAAATAAGAAAAAAGCTCTCAATACTGCTGTGCAAATACCACATGAACATAAATTCATAGCATCATCAAAAAAAGATGTATACTTTCCAGAATTTTTTTTTGATAGAATTGTTCTTACAAATGGCAACTTGAAACAAGAAGAAGACGAAAACAGTTAACACAATAAATGTGTATGGAGTGTGTGTAACAACCCTAAAACGAAGCATGTTGTCAGCACATGCTGACATATTTTAATATTTCCATTGTCTTAACCACACAGTCGTACACACACTGGTCAGCACATATACATGCCCCACGTCCTAGAGGGGTTGTCAGTGGGACAGTGGTTTGGTTAGAAAGGGCAGGACAAAACTCTGCCAGCATCTTCTGCGTACAAAAAATCGGTCTGTCAAATTGTATGTCCTTATTGTCAATGGTAGATGAACCAAACTATGTTCTAATTAAGTGCCTCGTTTGAGGGACTGTATCGTTAGGTGAAAGTAGTTTGCTTTTTACAATGTATATCATTTGGCAATGTTTGTATTGCTTCTCCACCCCCCACCACCTGACCTCTCCCCCCCACCACCTGACCTCTCCCCTCCCCCCTCCCACCACCTGACCTCTCCCAACCTCTCCGGCGCTTGTCAAAGAAGCAATTTGATGCTTACTGTTTTGGCAGCATTTGATATGAAGATAGCCGAGTAGTCTTGCAGTCTGTCAGGGTCATGTTGCTGAACGTATTCCATCAACTTCCAAACATTCTCCTCACTACATTCCAGGCATTATAAATAAAAAGAGGAACAAAATATCAATAGTCAGCTCTCAGAGCAAAAAAATACTTATAGTACCCCACTGTGCGTGAAGGTCTATATAAATACAAGCCTGTCTGCTCTGACAAGATCAAAACTCCAACGTGATACCCATTGTTGAGGTCAGAAGCTTCAATCACGTTTTTATAAAAAATCTACTCCCCACCGCCGACAAATTTAGCAACAATTGACTTGTAATTGTGGGATGGGGCTACTAACGTTCTTACAAATTTAATGCTACACTGAAATTAACACTGTGAACCAGGTGCATAAAAAAGAAAATGGCTTCTAGCTGGTAATCTGTTTTTTAACAATTTTGCAGTTCTGTTTTTACATGATTTAGCGTTACATACAAAATTAGGAGATTTATCCATTAACCCTAAAGAACCCAAGTCCTACAATATCCTCATTGCCAAAGTGCAGGATTGTGAAGGATTTGGGCTATTAGGGATCTGCAACACAGGAGGATTTCGAAGGCTTTGGGCTAAAATGAGTTTTTGTTAGGGTAGGATTTCGCAGGACTTGCGCTACCGGGCTGTTTTTACATAGGAGGATTTTGAAGGTTTTATGTATTATGCAGCTTAGCCAAAATAGGATTCTGAAGGTTTTGGGCTTTTTTGACATTTTTTGACTCCCTAACTTCTGTCTCAAAAGGATTTTGAAGGATTGGGCTAATATGTATACTTACAATAAGTTGAAGGATATTAAAGGATTTGGGCACTTTAGGTTTATTACCACTTTAATCCGAAGGATATTGAAGGATTTGGGCAGTATGTTTACCCAAGGGTCTAGTCTGTTAGGGTTAATGATAATGTGCTTTTAAAAATTAAAATGGCTTCAAAAAGTTCTTGACACTTTATTCATTTTATTAATAATATTGCAAAAAATAAATAAAATATTTTAACAATCAAGTGGTGATCAAATTATCATTTCATTGTCGATTGTCATAGATAAATGATAATTTTATCACCACTTGTAAAATAATTAGCCTGACTTTTAGCTTTTAATATATATTTTTGTTATTTATATTATAATTATGGTCAATTTTTGAAATGTTCATACATACCAAAAGCAGTTTGTATGAACACAATTCTCTCTCGATGGTAGAAGCATTTTATTTGTTTATTCTAATCACAATTAAACAGTGACCATCATTATTGCCGAGAAACTTTCAGATTGCTGAGACCCTTTCTCTCACGCTGAGACAGCGAACAAGGCATGGTTTCTGACTGTAGATTTGTGCCGAAGAAAGTCAAATGCCCCATTTAGTGTAAAAATAAATACCCTCTGCTACGGTTTTCTCCTTACATTCAATAAGAAGTTTGAATATCGGAATTTATCTAATCTTTCCCATAGAAAAGGAAGGAAAACGAGGGTCAAGAAACTAATTTAAAAATCGCCCATTTCCGCCTATCATAAAGATTTCAACTGACGCCCTCTAGTGGTAAAAAAGCATTTTAAAGAGCCTTTTCGAAACGTTAAATCCAGGTGCGGCTTTGATTATAGAACTAACAGAATCAAAGCTGATACCGCTATTGAAATACCGTAGTTCCGAAAAGGCTTACAGTGGAGTCCCGTTCAAAGGTCATTGTTTGCTTGAATGATTTCCACGCGTTTGTGTGACCTCTTTGCTTGAACCCAGGGCCCCGGAACATTCTGCGAATTCGTCTGCAGCATTTTGCTTCGTATTTTACAGTGTATACGTCCTCTTTTGCTCCGTGAACAATGTCTTCGCCCTCAGGACCTTTAAAGGTTTGCATCCTTGGCTCTGGCAATTGGTAAAGAAAATTTCGGCTTTTCTGTATCATTAAAATTTAGTAAAGTGTACTGTAAGTGTAATCAAGAACTTAAGAAGTGTTTTAAACTTTAAAAAACTGTAGGCCTACTGATGACTGTAATCAAGAACTTAAGAAGTGTTTTAAACTTTAAAAAACTGTAGGCCTACTGATGACTGAGACTTATATTAAAACAAACTAGTTTATGTCATGATGTACTGACTGTACTGAGTGAGTGTTTTCATTTATGGAAGTAGAATTAGCCTCCATGGTTCATGTACATGTTGTAGGTAGAAACTAAAATGTATAACACAACACTCCCTCCTCAGTTAAAGAATATAGTGCTGTTCCTTGCTCGATCCCATGATGGTGTAACTTTATACACAATGATATATGAATATAGCGGACTGTTTCTTATACTTCTCTTTAATTTTTACTGTAGTTTTACTAGAGCAGTGTAGTTTTAACTCGTTGACTGCCGGTCATAGATTCGTAAGGCGTTCCCATTTGCCAAGTGCAGTGCGCATGCGTGCATACCAAATAGCTACTATTATACAAAAAAAATTGAACATATACACATTCTAAGGATGCCATGTCCTCACCACTGCCAGAAGCGTATTTGTTGCGTGCTCA
Organism: Pycnopodia helianthoides; assembly: GCA_032158295.1. Taxonomy (NCBI): domain Eukaryota; kingdom Metazoa; phylum Echinodermata; class Asteroidea; order Forcipulatida; family Asteriidae; genus Pycnopodia; species Pycnopodia helianthoides. Next base: position 1,316,997 of record CM063251.1, read on the forward strand.
GTGATGCCAGTGTATTTTTAAAATAACAATACAAAGCCCTTTCATTCCCTACGAGTATACTCGTAGTGGCAGAAGCGGTTACACCTGTTACTACAAATATACTCGTAGGCGGCAGTCAACATGTTAATTACTTGCTGCATGTGTATATATTTATTATATATACTTCTGGACTGTAGTGTACTGTTACTTAGTGTTTTAACCGTTTAATGTTACTGAAAATTTTGATTTTCAGATTTTGTTAATTAAATAATTAAATTTTAGGCCTACAACTTACCATTTATTTAAAAAAAATTATTACTTTTTACCTCCATGCCCAAATCATTGTAAAACTTCAAAAAGGCTTATCGATAATAAATAACTATCAATCAATCATCATGGTGCACACAGACGGAAAGAGGATACTTTTATTAGTTTTAACATATTTAGTTTGTGAACTTGGCTTGTCCAACAAATATGTCAAAATTTACAGTTAAGGAAAGACCTTTATTATTTCTTCGAATTCCTTTGCATTTTGTTGTGATGTGAATATTTGAATATGTCACTTGTGTGTAATACACCAAGTATTCAACTTTAAATACTGCACTGTAAATAACCACTCCAACGGTACATGTAAATAGTACGCACAATCTTATTCAAAGGGCAAATTTGTTCATTTTGAACACTTGTTGACTGTTTGCGGCTCAGCAATTGGTCTTTTGTTTTCACTTTACCAGAGTCATTTTCAGTCCTAAAGAACCAAAACAATAATGTTGGGTGGGTTAAAAGGATATTTTTTTTTAGCTAGGGCATGTAGGTTTTGACTACTCCTAGAACCATAAGGTTTGTTCTATAGTATAAGGCAAAATAAAATTTAAAAAATGTTTTAATAGCATCCTGCCTTTTTGAAAAAGAGGAGGCGGGCCCTTTTTTTTTTTTTTTTTAAATGGCCGCTCTACACATTTTTCAAGACAACCTGCTGGATTGCCAGCTTTTTTTCTTTCTTTTTTTATGTGCTAGGCCTATAGTCAAAAATACAATGTTTAAATGTATTTTATAATAGATTTTTAAAAAAAAGGAGGCAACCTCTAAAAAGGAAGCGGGCGGGGACGCTAAACATTTTAAAAATTTTATTTTGCCTAAAGTAATTTTTTCATTTCAAACACTTGTTGAGCTGTTTGAAGCTCTGCATTATTTTTCAGTTTACCAGTGTCATCCTCAGTCCTAGAGAACCAACAAATCATGTTGGGTGGGTCAGGGATAGCTACTCCTAGAAGGTTCGTTCTGCTATCGTCTCCGCAGCTTTCTTGGAGATGATAGCGGAATGAACGTCATAGTTCTACTAAAAGTAGAGTTTGACAGAAAAACTTCCTTAGAATTACATGAAGGCTCTCTTGATCTTGACAGGGGTTCTGCCATCGCAAGGATAGTCGGCGCCAACGCAAAGGCGAACGATGAATTTGTCGATGAAGTCAACATGTGGGTGTTTGAGGAGATGATCGATGGCAAGAAACTGACTGAAATCATCAACACCACGCACGAGAATGTCAAATACCTAAAGGGTTACAAGATTCCAGAGAATGTGGTAAGGAAAGGGAAATGCGCAGCAAGCTCTTCCCATTTCAATAAATCAATGAAAATATGTTGCAAAATTTGAACCGCCAAAAACTCACCTCAAAGGGAGTTTTGGTGATTCAAATTTCCGTGAATGCTGTGGCCATAGATGCGGCTGGTACCCACTGTCACCTTGCTCAACGTTGATAGATTCAAAGTTTTCTCAACAAGTAGACACTGTATTCAGCTTTGAAACTTTAACATGTGAGCTGCTCAATTTAAAACATTCACAAAATGTATGTCTGGGACATGTACACACCCCATGGAGCTTCATGCACACACAACACATTAATCAGGGAGACAGGGACTTAAAGGTTTTGAAAGGAGATTTTGTTTACATGTAGCTTTGACCTGTTGACCTTAGATTAGGATGCAAACAAAAGTTGTTCTTTGCAAAAAAAAAGTATATGCACATTATGAATGGGTGCATAGTACAAGTTTTGTATAGAAAGACTTGTAATGCATATTTAAATGCATCAAAGAGTTTATACACATGATTGGTTGAAGAATGGTAACTAACAGATGGGGCGGGGGGGGGGGGGGTGTTGCGACGTGTTTTAAAATGTGACATAAAGACTGGCTCTGTGAATTAGCTCAAAAATGGCCCCTTTGTGTAAAAGCTTGCACGAACTTGCAAGTTGTGCAGGGACCTATCAAATCAACTGTTTTCTGTGTGCATATTTACAAAAAAAATTTTTTGTGTATGTGTATGCCTGCACACTCAGCAAAAAGACAAACACCACCCAAAGTATTTCCATGTTGGTATTTTTAATTTTCAGAGCTCATAGTCTGGTTCTTGAAAATATGCATTTATAGTTGATTCTGTGTAGAGTTTAAATGGCACGCAAAAGTTGAACAGTCTAAAGAATGGCCCTTGAACATGAGTAGAACATTTCTCAAAAAAATCTGCGAAAGAAAAATCACAACAATCTGATGATTTGTACAGAAATCATTAAAGGTGTTTAAAAATGGGAACAACAGTGTGATGACCCGGTCTTCACGGCGTGGTAGTGAACTTGGTTGTAGGCTGGCTGCTGTTAATGGACTGAGCCGAAGGCAAGGTCCTTTAACAGGGGACAGCCACCAACACGGTCATTACCACCCAGTAAAGACCGGGTCATCACTGTTATTCCCCAATTGTACGGACATGTATACATTCCTACATGTAGGTCTACAAACTCCCCCTCTGTTCGACTCCATTATTGAAGAGGGTTGGGGTGGGGGTAGGGGGGGGTCGGGGTCCGGGGGACTCAGTCATTACTGTCTTTTATCCCACTGATTGGATGTTACGTTCGCCAATTGATTCTAAATAGAGCCCTTGTCTCTTGACTTTCTTCTCCAGGTTGCGATCCCTGATGCGAAAGACGCAGTGAAGGGAGCTAACGTCATCATATTCGTCATCCCGCATCAGTTCATCGAGAAAATCTGTAAAGATGTTCAAGGCTGTGTTGAGAAAGATGCTCTGGCAATCTCCCTGATCAAGGTATGAAGTATTTTGTTTGACCCTAACCACACCTCAGAAGTCTTCCTAATGCGACCCTCGAGTGCTGCCTGAATTTGATGGAGTCAGTAAGGACAAATATAGACAAATAAACACCTGTTTCTTGTCCCTGCCTCCTTCCTTTTTTTCCGGCCATCCTTGTATTTTACTAATTATTTTGAATTTGAAATCTTCCATATTTGATAGTAGACTCAGGTAAAATTGCCTGGTTACAAATATAGTTCCGTCAGAATCAACTTGGTTGTTATGTTTGTTAACCCTCTTGCTGTCTGACCATTCAATACCATTCAAGTGGTTTTGAATGATAGATAAACTATGCCAGCCTGAAATATGATACCATGAGGGAATGCATGTACACAGTACACAGTTAGTTCTGTGCACAGTTGTGCCACCGTACACAACCTTGGCAGTCGAATGGTTTCAAATGGTTGGAGAACTCACTGGAAAATGTTACCAAGAGTCACTGACAGTAGGAGGGTTAAAGTGATTCTGAGGGATTTGGCGTACAGGGCAATGATAAATTGCACCTTGAGTACAGAACAGATTTGGGTGTTGGAGTATACAGCTATGCCAATGGCCGTGTACCAAAACCCATACCACTACCGGTATAATCTTTACATTGTAAACTATGCGAAAAAGTACTGGTACATGTATGTTCATGTATGTTCATGTACCTGCAGTATTTGCATTGCTATGGTTGTTGATGGTTTGATGTGGTTATTGTTGTATTGCTAGTTTTTTGTAAGCCAACTAATAAAACCACAAGAAAACTGACTGGGTGAACTTTATTTTAGTCTTAGTTGGAACTTTAATTGATTCTGAATGCAGTGGAGCCTCCATGTCAGGTCAGGTCGTGGCTGGGAGGCCCTCCAGCAACACCAGCCCAAAGTCACCTTCAAGTTCCCGAAAAATTGCCACATGTCAGCATGTGAACTAGACGTTTTAAGTTAAAATAAACCCTTAAACATGTCAAGTGTGTCATCACAAATAGACAAATTGAATGTATGTGGACAAACTACTGTACATGTTCACTCCTTGTAATTTATTGTAATGTTGTATGCATTTTAGAACGTTTAATGTGGTGTTTCATGTCCCCCCGGATGAGTGTGTGCTTTACTGCGCTATGTTTTGTATGTGCTTTGTATGTTTCTTGATTTCTTAAATGCTTCTTTGTTTGGTTCATTCTTCATTTTTGAACGTTTACTTAAAAAAAGAAACTATTGGTATTCCTTATATTTTTTTATGTACATTGTTTTGTAATTCAGCCGGTAGGCTGCAATGAGCAGTTTTTTAATGAACCATAGTAATAATAATGTAAAGTAATCACTGAACATGCTGAAGTGCTTGTTTAGAATCGTGCACTTTATTGTTGCCATGGTTGTGAGGCGAAAGTTGCTTTCTTTATAGATTAGCTCCTCCCACAGGCTGAGTAAGAAAAATAACTACACATGAGTTTTAAACTTGAACTTCACCCTCGTTCGTTCAATTAGGGTGTGACTGTGAAGGACAATGGTCTTCAGTTGATAACCGAAGTCATCAAATCTTATCTCAACATCGAAGTCAACTGTCTGATGGGAGCAAACTTGGCCCCAGAAGTGGCGGCCGGTTATTTCTGCGAAACAACAATAGGTAAAAGATAGTTCGGAATAATTTAGTTTTCTTCTTTTTCTTCTTTAAAAAAAAGGGAAGGATAGATGATGAGGTTATAACTGTTGGTTATTTAAAACCAACAATAAGTAACATATAATTTGGGGGGATCAGGTTGGTCTCAGTCAGTGGTTTTTCCCCTGCCCTTCACCTCTGTGGACCCCGGTTCAAATCCTGCACTGGAGCCTTGCATGTTAGTTGGGTTTTTCAGTTTCCCCCAATTACGGAGTTTCCCCTTTTGGGTTCTCCTCCCACATCTAAACTGACATTTTCTCGTCATCTTCTCTACACAGGTTCATCAGGCCTGGGTCACATTTTGAGGGTCCCTTGGTTTCATTACCAGAATAAAATTTCCTGATTTAGTGGATTTTTCTCAAACTCTTGACATTCAAATTCTTGCACAAGTCTTTGAAGCAGTCAAGGGAAAGAAATAGTTCCACTGTACGGAGTTTTCAGTAAATGTTTCATCAGACATCAATTCTTACATCACCTAGATAATTAATTAAGAAAAATATGCATTGATAAGACCCTTGAGAATCTAAGGATGTAGGTGCTGGAGGAGTTACGGCATGAAATAATAAGAATAATAGTTATACAATTGTAAGATGTAGGCCATGGGTATCATCCATGTGGAACCTGGCTGATAGAGCAGAATGCACTACCTTTCCAACTTTTTACGAAGCATTATGGTTAAGTGCCTTGCTCAAGGGCACAAGTGTCATGACCGGGATTCAAACCCACACTGTGCTGCTGACAACACCAGAGCTTGGGTCCGGTCAACTAGACCACTCGGCCACGACACGCCACAATGTTGATGTTAGTAAAATAAGCTCATCTTGTCTCTCCTAGTCCTTGGACTCATTTTGATGTTAACTTGTCGTATCGTTTCTTTGATTAGGCTGTCGGGATGCCGAAGCGGGTAAAATGTTGAAGAAACTTTTTCAAGCGAACTATTTCAGAATTGTGGTTGTGGAGGATGCGACGACGGTAGAGCTATGCGGAGCCCTAAAGGTAAGCAACAAAAACCCTTTTGAATTGCCAGTTTTAAGGTGTGTTACTAGACTTGGCCATCTATGGAAGATATGTATTGCCTGCCCGATTTGGGGCAGAGGGTCGGTCCCCCCCCCCCCCCCAATGTTCCCATACTATAACACACTATTTCTTGAATAGACCTCCCCCCCCCCCAAAAAAAAGTAAAAATATTCAAAATAATTCCTGAGATTCCAAGCACACAATGAAGACACAATAGGGGGGGGGGGTACCCTCTGCCCCATATCGAGCACCAATTGAAGATATGTTACTGCCGGTCTGGTTTCTGTACTTCTCTTGTGATACAGGGCTCGAAATTTACTGTTGTGTACTCCGCCAAAAAGATCGGTTAAAAAATCTCAAAAAATTCCAAGAACCCTGTTGGGACCGAGCTAAATAGCAAGAAAAATGTCAAATTAACCAGGGTTGGTTCTTTGACTAATACTAAAAACCCATCAATGACTACCCCTCTAGGAATGCCCTAAGGAATTGTACAATAAATCTCTGAGTCAGGGGGCTACATGTAATAGCCATTCTTGGCTGAAGTCAAAACACGTCTTCCAAATGGCTGGATGACTTGGAATTTGTTTTGTTGAGTCTCAAGGTTCTTATCTCATGGTTTAGACCATTGGAAAGGAATTGTGTTCACCCCCCAAAAGCAAAATATTAAAGCTATTATGAAACGTACCGCTCAAAACAGTGTAATGGTGTAAGAGTGTCAGTAGATTTTGAGGGTGTCTTGCAGGGCCTTTCGATTGAAATGGTGTTGATTGACATTTTCTCAGAATATAGTAGCTGTTGGTGCCGGAATCGTGGACGGTTTGGGTCTGGGAGACAACACCAAAGCTGCTGTCATCAGACTGGGCCTGATGGAGATGGTGGCCTTCGCCTCCGAGTTCTACAAGAAGACCGAGACGGCGACGTTCTTGGAGAGCTGTGGAGTGGCCGATCTCATCACCACTTGTTACGGAGGGAGGAATCGACGGGTGGCTGAGGCGTTTGTGAAAACGGGAAAGGTAGGCTGACACTTCTTCAAATTCAAATATGTAGGGCCCAATTTCATGGCTCTGCTCATCATGAAATTCAGCACTAACAGTCGCCATTCTCCGCCCTACAGAGTAAGCGCCAAATGTCTGCGCTTTCTGTGTAGGCAAACATTTCCTTTGCCAAACACCTTTGAAACATGCTTACATAAGTGCAGAATTTTTCACTAGCTGTAAGCGTTGAGTTTTTCGCTTGTGGTTTCGAAGCATCTGGACATTGTGTCTAGGTGAGGAGACGTGTCGTTGCAGCTCGAATCTTTACCTAATATTCTTATGAAATGTTGCTCTATTTATTTGATTGTTCTGGAGTTGCTTGTTTACAGTGCATTGTAATATTTTTAGAAAGTGTATTTCATACATTTGTGTGATTATTATTATCATATTATATTATACATTGTCTGTATTTATAATTGTATATTTGAAGGTGTTTTAAAGCACTTTGACTTTCCATTGTTTCTGTGATTTTCAAAGTGATTCTTTGCCCACATATTTTGTTGCTTCTCTCTCATCACTTCTTCCTACCGGACTGCCTCTGTAACACTTATTATACTAGATGTTTTTGGTGTGTTGTCATTTAGCCAACGACTCTGCTATGTCAAAACGTGAGGCCATTATTAACAATTTTGTGCATGGTTTATCCAATCAACATTTTTTGCTTTAGTTTTGAAATGATGGTACATGGGTCATTATGACCATACTTACTAACATTTCACCCTCACTGTGTCATTTATGGTTCTCTCCGGGTTTGTTGTAAACTGTTGGGCATTCTTAAACCCTACTGTGCAATCTGGGGGAATTCTAAATGGTTTTATATTTATGTTTTTGTGCGTTTTGATTTGAAGTAAAAAAAAATGTACATTCGGCTGCAATACTTGCGTATTAGCCTGCAATTCGCGTCTATCGGCTCGATACACTAGCTTGTGGTGCATGGGGACAACCCTGCCATTTTCTGGTGGGGTGTTAAAATGAATCAGCACAGGAGTACACAGGTTTTTAAATGAATTTATTGGATTGTTGGTCGTTAGGTTTAATGTAACAAATATGGATATGTCATGTGAGTGCGTGGCTTAGCAGTCTAGCGCACTGGACTCAAGCTCTGGTGTTGTTACAGTGTGGGTGCAATTTGTGCCATCAGGGATTCTATTAAAGCTATAAGGTGCTGACGTTACATGATATATTGGACATTACATAATATTTAGCCTTCACCTTATGTGAACAAATAATTATAGTTTCTGTAAAGTGCTGTAGTACCATTGAGTATGAATGCACATGTTATAAATGGAACACTTTGTGTCTAGTTATTTTTATTTTGTTATTAATTTATGTTTTGTTTTTGCAGAGTATTGAAGAGCTAGAAAAGGAGATGCTGAATGGTCAGAAGCTACAAGGTCCAGAGACGGCACGTGAGGTCAACCTCATGCTCAAGTCTAAAAACATGACGGATAGGTAGGTTACCAGTCCAGCAAGGATACCAGGCATGTAGAGATCCGGCAGAGCCATCAGACGTGTCAAAAAGCTTGTGCCTGACCAACTAAAAAGTATTTATAAACAGATTATACAGTTATTGGGTTTTTTTTTACCTTTGAAATTTTCCAAAAGAGAACTCTAAATCTGTTGGGAAATATTTTATTTCTGTTTGGGCTCTGTTTGGGGTTCTGTTTGGGCTCTGGCTTCAATTTTGTGCTCCGGCTTAGGTTTGGGCTTTGCCATCAATTTTGGAGCAGTGCCCATTTTGCACGTGTTTCCATGATCAAACTGATCTCAGCGGCTCAAGCCCAAGCCTTAGTCAAGGTTGTGAAAAAGCCCCCCCCCCCCCCCCATTTTTTGATATATTATATTATTTGTTTGAGTATGTCCCCATCTATGATTTTAAGTAAAATTTGACAACTTTTGAAAATGAAAAGTTTTATTTATTACAAGTTTTATTTTGGGAGAGGGTGTAAGTTTATCAAGTGATATAATGAGATATTTTATACATAAATTCTTGGATATCATTTAAATTCATGTGGTTTGTCTTGTATTTCTTTTCTTCAGATTTCCGCTGTTTACAGCAATCTTCAGCATCTGCTACCAGGGCCTTCCTGCAAATGACTTGATTGGCTGCCTGAGCAATCACCCCGTTCACATGTAAGGATTCTTGGGGGTGATCAGCTGACCTGATCACATGGTCAGTTTCAGCAGTCACCTGACAAAGTTCACTTTGTAGACCATGTCATCTCAACAAGTTCTCACCTGATCAACGTAAATAAAGTGATTATGACTGGCTGAGACTAACAAACTGGACTGCATGGTTAGCCAAGTGACTGGCAGTCACATGGTTCACATGTTATAACCATGTGACCCCCAGTGCATGTCACCTGATCCAGTCTAATGTGAACCATGTGATCAGTGATCACATGACTCACATGTAGACCATGTGATCAAATTATGTACTCGGCAGGGCTCAATTTCATACAGCTGCTTAAGCAGCAAATAGTGGTTAACAGTTTTTGGCTGAGCAAATATGAGCTGGATACCAGTCACACATGGTGCATAATGAATGGTATTTTGGCTGGTAACCCTGTTCTGGTAAGCATAATTTTGTTGTGCTTAGCTTGTCTTTCATAAAGCTGGTTGCTATCAAGCAGATTTTGATGCTTACTGCAGCAGAAAATTTGATTAAGCGCAATGAATTACAAAACTGATGAAGATTTCACAGCGCTTGTGCACATTCACAATAAACTTGCATTGTTGCCAGAATCATCTACTAACATAATCCGCTGGCAAGTTACAGTGCTGTTTGCTTTGCTTACAGTAAGCAGTGTTTATGAAATAGAAACTGCTAAGTCAGTAAGCAGAAAACATCTGCTTAGTGACTTTATGAAATTGGCCTCTGATTATGTGTAAAACTCGCATTGTACACATTTAGACAATAATAATAACAGAAAATGATCCCACAGCCAGTTACATGTACACCTTTGTACCATGTGACCGCAGTGTGGGGTCACTTGACAAGGTCACATGTAAACCATGTGACCACAAGGGCCACTGACCACTTTCCATTAGGGACCAGACAAACACGAAGGCAGGGCATAGAACTCCTGCTGTGTTCATAATTGACTGCCAGAAAAGCTGTGGCAGTCAATTATGGCAATTATCTTCTGGCAGTCACTGAAGTTTAGACGCACAATTAATAGAACGTAATAATTGATACTAGCTGAACCAGTCACTTTATAATACTACCACATGTATTCAAGAAAGGTAGTACTCCCTAGCTGCTGGTTTTTTTTAATCAGATATTTTGATGATTTCAGAAACTTCTGCGATCATAATGATCTCACAAAAAACAGCAGCTAGGGAGAAAATAAACGTTTGGAAGGAGATTTAGAATCAATGCAACTATTTTAATAATTGTTTAACAATTTATAAATTTTACAGTAAAAGTGATAATATTGGGGCAAGTTGATCTAAATGAGCCATTGGTGAGAGGAGTTCCTAAAACAATGTCACTTAAAGGGGCACATTGCCTTGGAATTTGGCACTTTGGGCTATAGAAAGAGTTTGTTATGAATTGTTTGGAATGATATTTTAAAAGTAGAATATCCCTTGGAATTGTGTGGTTTTTGTGTAATTTCATGAAAGCAAAATTTGTGACTCCACAAAATGGCGGATCGTATGTTCCGCTGGTTGTATCTCCAGAGACAAACTCATGCTGTTATGTTTAATCACTACTCACTAATTACAACACACTGTAGGTGGATGTCGGATACACAAAGTTGTTGTAATCAACGGTTGTAGGCTAGTGTACATCATGTTCATGTTGAAAGCATAGACCATGTGACCTGTGACATCACATGTTTACAACAGAGCCACATGGACTGGACTTCCTGCAGGCACAATTTGTACACAGCTCAATGAAGGATAGCATACAATCTACATGTATATGCCATCTATTGAAATTGCCCTATACGATTTGTTAAAATCTTTTGATTTGGTTTAAAGGGGACATCTCGAATTGTTTTCGTTTTTTATTTTTTCAGTTTACTAGATGTTCAACTAGCAATAACACCTTTTGGGGTGGAAATTGTTTTAATTGACGAAAGGAATTATCATGTGTACAAGAATTTCAATTTTTTGTTTACTGCATTTGAAGTGTTGTTTTTTTATATCTTGAAACCCAGAAAGAACTGGTAAACTTCTGGCCCCATTATCATATAGCTGCTTAAGCAGACAATTGTGCGTAACATTTACTAAGCAAACATAAGCAGGATACCAGTCACAATTGGTACATATGACATTGTATCTTTTACTTGTGTCCTATTCTGGTAAGCATGATTTTATGATGTGCTTAGCTACTTTTTGTGCGTTAAGCAGCGATGTGAAATCGGCTCTGTTTATATACTTTGTTCCAAGAACAGGGACTGTGTTGGGTGCAGTGCAGAGTAACTATGATAACACATGCAGTGGCTGAATATTCTATATCTATGTTTGAAGAAAAATCACTTTTTAACATAATTAGTGGTGTGAAAATTAAATTATTCTTGAGAGTGAAAGTTGTAATCTCATTGCGTACTCTACAGTGTTGTAGGTCTCGAGACCGGTCTAGGTATCAGACCATCTGGTCTTGGTCTTGTTCTTGGATCGCTGGATCTTGGTGTTGGTCTTGGACTTTCTGGTCTTGGTCTTGTTCTTGGATCGCTGGATCTTGGTGTTGGTCTTGGACTTTCTGGTCTTGGTCTTGTTCTTGGATCGCTGGATCTTGGTGTTGTCTTGGACTTTCTGGTCTTGGTCTTGTTCTTGGATCGCTGGATCTTGGTGTTGGTCTTGTACTTTCTGGTCTTGGTCTTGTTCTTGGATCGCTGGATCTTGGTGTTGGTCTTGTACTTTCTGGTCTTGGTCTTGTTCTTGGATCGCTGATCTTGGTGTTGGTCTTGGACTTTCTGGTCTTGGTCTTGTTCTTGATCGCTGGATCTTGGTGTTGGTCTTGGACTTTCTGGTCTTGGTCTTGTCTTGGATCGCTGGATCTTGGTGTTGGTCTTGGACTTTCTGGTCTTGGTCTTGTTCTTAGATCGCCGGATCTTGGTGTGTCTTGGACTTTCTGGTCTTGGTCTTGTTCTTAGATCGCTGATCTTGTGTTGGTCTTGGACTTTCTGGTCTTGGTCTTGGATCGCTGATCTGGTGTTGGTCTTGGACTTTCTGGTCTTGGATCGCTGATCTTGGTGTTGGTCTTGGACTTCTGGTCTTGGTCTTGATCGCTGGATCTTGGTGTTGGTCTTGGACTTTCTGGTCTTGGCCTCAGGTGTACTGGTCTTGACTGCAACACTGGTATTATATAGGGGGGGGGGTACATACAATTGTAACCTTTGACCTGCTCTTGAACCATTGGCGTCATAATTATATATGATATGGGACAGGGAGTATCCCCCAATGTTCCCATACTTGAACACACTATTTTCCTCTTGTGCAGAAGTACCCCCTAAAATCCTCTAAAGAACTCCTGAGATTTCAAGCACACAGTGAAGACACAATAGGAGGGGGTACATCATGCCCCAAATCAAGCACTAAATGTGACATCAGTATAAAAGCTTTTGCTAGCGTGTGCAGCCGTCGTCAGCTTGTTCTTCAATAATTTGGGGCCACCATTAGGTAAAAGTGAACAATTTGCTGCACCGCGAATGTTCAGGTGAAAAGTGAATCTGCATGCGTAGCACCTTTAAAGGTTATTTTACTGAAGTGTGACAATTTGTAAATTTGTATTGTCTAACTCTATATAAGAAATTTGACATGAAGTGTACATTTATTTTTTGGTCTGACATCGGTGCAGTGTAATTTGATTTCTGAATGATTAATCTGATTGCAGTGATCTTAACCTAGAAATGTTTACAGGCCAGGTATTTCGGCAGTGCTGTTGTCCCTTAAAAAAACACACCTTCCTGATGGAATTGTAAATTTCTACTGGAACATTTCGAGGGGTACCAAGGCAATGCCCAGCGGGATGGAGGCACCAAGGGCACGGGGGCAATTGCCTTCGATGCCTCGGTGAAGTAACAGGCCTGTGGTTTGCGTCGACTTCAACTATTGCAGAAGCAACTATTGCAGAAGCAACGAGTTGAACTTAACAAAAAAGAAGATGTTTCACTCTCTTGAACCATCCATTGATTGTAATCCTTTATTACGAGGCTGGTGAGTGAGATTGATCTAGTCTTTAAATTGTTGTGAGGAATTATTCACTTTGGACAAATCGGTGATTTTGTGAACCAGTGAAATGACTCCATTGTATAAATGCAGCTTCCAGGTGTAACCTTTTTACCTTGTTCATCTCTTGACGTCTAAATATATACTAAATCAGGGATTGTTGATTAAAAAAAAAGCATTTTGAGCGTCTTTCATCTGTATTGAGGACAGGACTTATTTGTAAATTACTCATTATTTTCTCCCCGATCCATGTAAATGGGTTAGGTTGGAAATGGGAGGGGGCGAATTATGTATGGCAGGTCGACCTTCCAGAAAGGCATTGTGGGGAACAAATAAATAATAATAATTAGAAAAGACCTTTCATTTGTTACATTTTAGCCCCAGACGTGGATTTTAATAAAATTGTGTTTTTTTTTCAAAAATGCCACAATGAGTACCGAGGGTCAGTCGATGACCTTCTGTTTAATCTACGACTAAATACACCAACCTAATTAATCTAGGCCTGTACAAACATTGAACAAAACAAACAAGTCTAATTGTAATTACTAATTGTAAACAAAGTGACCCCGTTCTTTGTCCTCGATTCATATTATTTTAGCCGTGACATATTTTCCCTTTTTTAACACATTGGTCCACGTCTATAAGAAGACCGTGACTTGTTTTTAATTTGTACGGTTTCTTCGTTGCCACAGAATGACGGTAGAAAACTAAAATTATTGCAACTGAATTAAATGGGTTTACAGTCCTTGGCATTTTACAAGCTGTGGGGGTTAAAGTCAATCAAAACAAAAACACACTCATGCAGGCCTAATTAAAAGAATCGAACATTAAAACAGATCAACTAAACGGATGGTGCGTTTTGAGGGCCGTAAACCAACAGTTGTTTTTTGTTCGAGTTTTCCCTGTTCGGTCGAGCAACACAAGCTTTTAATTTCATTTCATTTCAGTTTGTTTTGATTGTGAAGCCAACGACTCTCGGATATGCGAAATTAATCAATATCACTAGCCAAGAACTCCATGGAGAGAAGACGAGGAAGGAAGTTTCAGTTTTAGATGATGGGAGGAAAACCCAAGAGAATTATTCCAGGGAAAAAGCCCACGCCATCGGGTAGGACTGAAAACCCAATCCACATATAGTGCCCCCGGCGGGGTTCGAACCAGGTGGAGTGGCAAGGAAAAAATAACACTACGCCAACCTGCCCGCCAACTTATATAGCGGTATTTTTTTTTTCTCCACAAATTTTCAAAAACTTGGAGGATTTAAATAATGAGCTTGACATCAACCGGCAGCTGGTTGCGGCCGCAAAAAAAAAAAACCCACACACGCACCAAGCTTGACCAAGCGGTTAGAGAGTTGAAAACGTTAAATCGAGTTGTCACCTCCTCTGTTCGATAAAATTATTGGTTTATACTTTATGTAAGCAATGATATTTACCGGAACGTACATTTCATAATTTGGATAGCTTTTAAATATTTGGATGGTGCTTCGTTTTAAATCTAGCCTGAGAATTGAAACCCTGGTTTGACGAGTCGAAGCTATTCACATAACGGTAACTTGAGTGTTTTATGTACACATCGATGTTTTTTTGTGGTTTTGTTTTTGTTTTGTTTTTTCTTCTATATCAATGGCAATATTTTAGTGGTAGTTTGCACAAATTTGTGAAGCCATCAGTTGAACATCAGGGCCGTTCCGACCGGTGGTTGCCGAAGACTACCGGTGTCGCAGCTCGTTCTATCGGGTCGAATCATGGAGCTTCTCGATAAACTACAAGGGAAGAAAAAACAGACATGGAAAAACTAGTAACAATAATTTGTTCTTATTCCCACTTTCTCAGCCCCATCCACTTCCCGACCTCACCCACAAATTCCGGGTGATAGGCAGGGGGCATAGCAAAGGCATTTTCAATTGGGGGGGGGGGGGGCTGGAAGGAAATTTTTCGAACTGAACTCGAGAAACACGGCGGCAAACGCCAACCTTCGCGGAACGAAAATATGAACACCGAAAACGACCGTATTCCACGGCTAATGGTTTCATTTCATTTTCCGCTAAGGTGCGCTCGTAAATCGTAACTAGCATTACGTTTTAAGTGCCAGATCGTAAATGTTGTCATGAATACTGGCGTCAGTTGATCTATCAAAGAGTTCAAAATCTTCGTGGGTTCTTTTAGAACTCTCTCAAAGAGTATCTTATCTCCCCAATGTGCAGCATAGTTTTATTCTTTTGGTTTAAAGGAACATTACAGAATTGGTAAGAAAAAAAACTTGTAAAATATACTTTTTGTCACAGATTTACACAAAACTTACACGGTCTAATGATGATGATAGTAGAAAACATCCGAGCGTTTTATTCATTTGTTGAATCTATATGATTTCATGCAAATGTGTAATCGGTTTTTCACTATTTTCTCGTGACCCAGATGGCCGATCGATCTCAAACTTCTACAGGTTTGTCAGTTTATGTATATGGTGGATTACATAAAGTGCTTACACTGCCAGCAACTGTTTTGTTAGCAAAAACCAATTCTGTAATGTTCCTTTAATCTTGGTTTTTTTGTTGTTAAGTCTTCACTTATCTTAATTTCTTTCTGGTCAGATCATTTTGTCCCCATGTCTATATTTGTCTTGTCTGAAATAATTAACTAATTAATTAATTATTCCATGAACTAATTAATCATTTCTTTTGCTTTCTCTTGTAAAGACGTGACTCCACTATGCAAGCCTTGACTTATTAGGATTGTGATTCTTCAATATTTATCTTTTGCATTCTGTTGTGTACTATTCGGAATGGACGTTAATGTAAATATTGAATTAAAATATGAATTGAATTGACGCTCCTCGGCAACTGGCATTCGGCAAAATCTTCAGAGAGCCTTGAAGTACAATAAATTTTCAATCGGCATTGCCGCTACCTTTTTTATTTTCTTCTTCTTTGTGGAAGGGTCTGCTCTTTTTTGCATATTTTTTATTTGATGATTCAAATGCCGACTGAGACGTCATCCCATGCCGACTGAGACGTCATCCCATGCCGACCGAAGCAAAACGGTTTGTGTGTGTGTGGGGGGGGGGGGGGAATCACATCCGCACACCCCCTGGTCTTTACGGCAATAATGATAGCAGTGACACAAAAGTGGGGAAAATACATAATTCGGGGAGTAAAATTTTCGGGCCAATTTAGGGTCGGGGAAAGAGGGGTGGTTTAGTGGGGGTGTTCATGACCCCTGCCCCATCCGGTCGCTGCGTGTTGCTTGGCGTTCTGTGGACTTTCAAGTGAATACAAATGAGGATTTTCGCAAATTAGAATATCACAGACTCGTGGGGTTGTTGGGGTGGGGGGGGGGCGGCGGTTAGACGGTGTAAGCAGACTATAAATACTTAACCATAATTAGACAAATACGTTTTACAAATGTGGTTTTGTTCTTTCAAAGCAAAAGACACCATGAATACATCATCACTGCCCCGCCCCCACCCTGCCTACACACGATGTACTTTGGGTCTCGATTTGTGGCTCATCTGAACCGTCTTATACCTGTCAGTTCACGTCATTTTCAACCAGGCCCCTCATCATTGCATCTCGGCCCTTTGCCTCCATCGCTTTTCATTCAAGTTCAATATCAGAAAAACAAAACACATCGACCTTTGAGACCTCCAAGACTGCGACAGTGGACAAATAACTTCCATAACAATGATCGACCACAGCCACTGTCTTTTTGGATGAAACAAAAAAACGTAAACAGTTTCTTTTTGGGTCAGGATGTTGAACATGGCGGAGGGTTTTCCTTGTACCGTGTTAATACCCACCTCGTACACTTGCACTTGAATAGTTGGCGGCAAACTGGCTACAATGGAGTCCAGAAAACACTCGGAGCTGATTCCCTCTCGCTGACGTCAACAAACATGTAAACAAACAAAATTGATACGTCACAAATTACTACCACCGAGTACATTTTGAATCACTGGTTTTTTGTGTGTTTTTTTTACATTATTATTATGATCCAGTTCAATAATGTATTAGTACAGAACCTACATTCTCAACAAAAAATTCCTCTCGAAGATAAACACATGGATTTTGTATAACTTTGTCGTCGTTTTTTGCCATGTCCCCCTGCCCCAAGCCCGACAGGCAACAGTGATGTTCAACAGAGTCCTTCACTTGCTCGTTATGTAACTTAGCTTTCTCTCCGGTCTTCACGGCTCGTTTTTGCATTTTCTCCTGTCCGTTTTTGTTTTTGTTTTTTTGCCTTTCTCTATTGTTTTTGTATTATGTCTAAGGCTGTTCCCATACAAGCCTCGGCTTGTTTGAACTGTCTCTTTACTCACAGATTATACTTTCTCTTGGTCATTGATATTATCGGTCACCTGTACTCTGTGCTTGTATTGTACTACTATATTTTTTGTGTCCGATGATTCTGTCTTTTGTTATTATTGTGAGTACGAAAAGTAAATGCTACATTGAAATTGAAATTGAATTGAATTAATGATGAATACGGGAAAAGCATCCACAGGGGGCCAGACCTCTCTCTCTGTACGGCTGGCACGGTAAGGATAAAATAATTCGAAAGGGGAGAAAAACTCGAGATGTATAGGCTGGACTTTTATGCAAACTACAAACTGTTTACCGAGCGTGTCCGCTGGATGGCTTATAGGAAAGGAACCTAATTCAGATAAGCTTGTAGAAAATGCTGTTGTTTTGTTTACGTAGATGTTGAAATTGAAATGTCAACGCCTGTCCATGGTATAGGACTATAGACTCACGGATGACGTTGGCTTCTGTCTTTTTTTTTGAAGAGTCCGTTCTTTAACAGATTCAAGGTTTGAGGAAGTTCCGACTCAAAATAGTGCACAATAATCTTATCTTTGGTTGGATTGGCGCTACACATTGGGACATCAAGGACTGATTACGAGGCTTATACTGTTTCTCTTACGTCATCGGTTTCCTCTTGCAGGCTATTGTCGTCACTCCATCCAAAGTTTTCTGATCTTTTACCGGCTGAAAAGAGAACGGGATAAAAACACATTCGAAGAGTTCAGATACAATTTATTATGGAGAAACAAGCTTCCATAAAATTATAGGGACAGTCCGATATAGCTAATTGGTTAAGGGCACGATGTGCGTGCAAGTGGTGCATCATGATAACATTGGGGCTGAGAGGGAGTATATAGGTGGGGTCGGGGGGGGGGGTCGGGGGGGTCGGGGGTCGGGGTCCGGGGGGGTCCGGGGGTGTAGTGCATAATAAAAACACTATGAGAAAACCACAGGTTTAAAGGAACGTTACAGAATTGGTTTTTGCTAACAAAACAGTTGCTGGCAGTGTAAGCACTTTATGTAATCCACCATATACATAAACTGACAAACCTGTAGAAGTTTAAGATCGATCGGCCATCTGGGTCACGAGAAAATAGTGAAAAACCGATTACACATTTGCATGAAATCATATAGATTCAACAAAATGAATAAAAAGCTCACTGAGCGATAAACTCCAATCGGAAAATTAGTTTATTCATTTCTCATCAAATATGGCATTTCAGACAGAAATATTTCAAGGGATGTTTTCTACTATCATCATCATTAGACCGTGTAAGTTTTATGTAAATCTGTGATCAAAAGTATATTTTACAAGTTTTTTTCTTACCAATTCTGTAATGTTCCTTTAATGTTAAAAGCTTCTCTTCGATGCCTTTTCAAAAAACAATAAAACCGGGGGGGGGGGGGAGGGTCGGCAGGGCCTGGGGTGATGAGGGAGGCTGGTGCCCTCCCTCGTCTGCTCACAGCCTTGATTGCGCTTTTGGTGTAGTCAATGCAATGGGGGGGGGGGTGATGTATTCTTCACAATTATGGGGATGAGGTGAGAGCTCAATTAATTTGGGCAGTCACTGGAATTTTTCGGGACAGATGTTTCACACAATTTGTTGCCTGTTGGGCACGATTTTACGGTGCACTACATTTTCGTGTAGAATTGACATTCATGACGGAACGCAATATTCTTCATCTGAGGTTGTTGTAAGAAATATAAATTATAAATTTAACAAAAACAGCGTAATCCTCACTCCTTCTCCACTCAGCACTTCATCAATAAACTTGTCAAAATTGAGTCCATTTTCATCACCCCCCCCCCATTAAAGAAGTTTTCGACCCTCCTAATCATCGAGCTTTTATCCACTTTGCATCACAGCTCATCAAACAGTTACAATATTGTTAAAATTCTGCCGTCGTGTCAATGATTAAATCTGACTGATAATGGAGACAGCCAGCATCATTTTTGTTAACATTTTTCCCAAGCGGGCAACAAAGTAGCCATTTTATGACAAATATTTAGTGGGCCTACACTATTTTCAGATAAAGTGCGCCTCATTTAACAACGGTGCAGTGTTGTTAATGAGGCGCACTTCTCTGTCAGTATGGAAAGAATTGAAGAAAGAAAACGTTGCTCCTATATTGCACTTAAAAACGTCCCCACTGAATATGAAGAAGAAAAAGTATAGGATATCATAAATTAATGTTATCATAGAAATGGAAGTGACATGTTATGGTAGTGGGCGGATCCAGTCGAACAGGTTTTAAGGGAGGGTGATATCCTGTCGATGTAGTACGAACCAAACAGGTCTCACTGAACCCCCAAAATGCTCGCTGTTCGAGTGCAGACAACAAAACCACTGCAGCACCGAAAACTAAAACCATTTAATTCCAATTTTATGTCGTCGACAGTCTATAAGCTTTACATAGAACAAGCAGGGTGAAATATGAGGGGGGGGGGGTAGGATCCCATCCCGTCTGAGGCGGTGCCCCACCTATTAATAAGAAACACAAAAAGACCTGCTTTGGTTTAATACCAGCTTCTACGTTTATTGGGTAGGCCTGCCGTGGCAGAACTATACACATTTTTTGGAGGGGGGCGGGGGTAGCAGGCAGTGGCAATATAATTGGGGGGGGGGGTTGCTATATCGAACCATTCATTTGTATATGTTTTTCTGTTTTTTTATTTGGGGGAGGGGGAAAGATCCTAAAAGGGGGACCCCTGCCCCTTTCCCCTACCCCTTGCCCCCCTGCCCATTATACGCATACGCATGGTACACCCTGGTTGCCATGCTCGAACGGCGACGCGTTTCACGCAACTCCGGGTAAACAATGCGCTTTTAAGTCGCTATGAATGACCAGCGATTCCCTCTCATCTGTTTGCATAAATCAGAACAACTAGAGTAGATAAATAACCATGCATAACTTGAACAAGGTACTACGAAGGTCGGCTTCATTATCAATGCAAGACAAGAGGACAGACAGGGTTCGAAGAAAGATTAAAGACAGCCCAGAAAATAGTACATCGCTGTAGATAATGGCTAGAGATACGATTGCCAAGGTGACGGGGGGAAAGAGACAGATGTTTTTTTTATAGGATGGGCACGTCATAATCTCTGCACTTTCTCTAACGGTCATTCCCATCGACGAGATTTCAGGAAACCGGATTTCGGAAAACGTTATCTCAAGAACAGAGTTGCTAGCTAGAGTGTCTGACGAGTTTGTATGGATTCGTCAAACTGACTATAACATGCGTACTTTTCCTCTAACATAGGGGGTGGGGGTGGGGGCGACACCCCGAAAATGTTTCCCTGTCTGTATTTTGAGCCTCTGTTGTCTTAATAAAATGAAGCACCACGTCACGCAGAACTAAGGCATACAGACTGAATTGAAGTAATTTTACCGATTGAGAATCTTTTTTTCTTCGGAATCCTTTTCAGCACTTTAATTTGCGTGAAACAGTGAGAGTCCACACTCCCTCCAAAAGAAAACTCATTGCCACGCCCCTGTGCTGGTGACAAAGAACATATCCTAGAACCTCATGTAACGATCGCCCCCCCCCCCACCCATACACCGTCTATCCCCACCCTAGTCCAATACCAGACAGAAACGTTAAGAATGTGCAAGTTTTTCTCAGAGTGGATCATTTTAAAAACATACATTTTTGTTTGGTCAAGGTGAATAGACTATAGAATTCCTCATTGTTGTTTGTTTGTTGCATTGTGTGTGTGTGTGTGTGTGGGGGGGGGGGCGGTTATGACCAAAACTAAAGTTTCAACGTTCTTTCGGGCGTCTTTATCAATACGTTTGCCTCTTCTTGCAGGTTTTTTTTAGATTTTCGCAATTTTTTTACCGATTGCATCAATTACTGATCATGGAGTTTGGTATTTCAATTGAAAGCTCGCCCCTCAAATTAACCTGTACAGGTTATGAGGCTACCTCGTTTCAAGTCGATCCCTTTCGAAACCTCAAATGTTTGTTTAGAGTTAAAAGGTAGGGTATACACTTCTGGTAATTGTCAGAGACCAGTATTCTCACTGAGTGCATCCCAACATTATTCATTAAAACAAACATGTGAACATTTGAGCTCAATTGGTCATCTAAGTTGCAAGAAAACATTGAAAGAAAAAATCACCCTTGTTGCATAGAACTGTGTGCTTTCAGATGCACGAGAAAGGCTTCATGCCTGAAACTTTTCTCAGATTCAAGTTGTAAGGTGAACAACTACCCCTTTCTCTAAATCTACATCAAAGGGGTCGTTTCTAACCAAGTTTTATATCAAAAGCTCTCCAGTGCTCTTTAATTACAACGTAAGTGTTTTATGTTCAATAACTTGTGGAGTAATTCTCCAAAGTACACCCTGCCTTAAAATCATATTAATATAGAGTGAACTTGTGCGTCACTTACCTCTTCTATTACAAAACCTGCACGTGGCTGACTTGACGTCTACACACTTGATGTTGGCGCAACGTGCTGCAGCAGATCATGTGACATAAACGAATCAAAAACAT
The DNA here is from genome assembly GCA_032158295.1 of Pycnopodia helianthoides. NCBI lineage: Eukaryota > Metazoa > Echinodermata > Asteroidea > Forcipulatida > Asteriidae > Pycnopodia > Pycnopodia helianthoides. The sequence continues at coordinate 1,338,783 of CM063251.1, forward strand.
AGGACATCATTTACATTTATAGCATACTGACTAATTATAATGTTAAAGATTGAAACAATAGTTTGGTTAAACAGGACTCAGTAGGTTAAACCATTGGACTCAATTCGGCTGTTATTGACCGTTGATTGATTACGTGGATTCTTCCCCTTTTCACCTGAGCGTGTTCCCTCTGTTCGAACCCCGGTCCGGAGCCTTTATGGATTGGGTTTCCAGTCCCATTGCGTGGGTTCACCCTAATCGGGGTTTTCTTCCTACATCTAAAAGGGAACATTTCTTCATCATCTTTTCAATATCTTCGGGCCTACGGGTCACAGTGCTAGTCACTTTTCAGGCTCTCTTGGTTTGGTTTAATACCTACACAGGTATCTTCAGGCCTATGGGTTACAGTGCTAGTCTCTTCTGAGGCTCCCTTGGTTTGATTTAACCTATACACAGTTATCTTCAAGTTAGTCTACGGGTCTCACTTTTGAGGCTCCCTTGGTTTGATTACCTACACAGGATCTTCAGGCCTACGGGTCACAGTGCTAGTCACTTTTGAGGCTCCCTTGGTTTGATTTACCTACACAGGTATCTTCAGGCCTACGGGTCACGGTGCTAGTCACTTTTAAGGGTCCCTTGGTTTGATTACCTACACAGGTATCTTCAGGCCTACGGGTCTCAGTGCTATCACTTTTGAGGCTCCCTTGGTTTGATTACCTACACAGGTATCTTCAGGCCTATGGGTCACAGTGCTAGTCCTTCTGAGGCTCCCTTGGTTTAATTACTACACAGGTATCTTCAGGCCTACGGGTCACAGTGCTAGTCACTTTTGAGGCTCCCTTGGTTTGATTACCTACACAGGTATCTTCAGGCCTATGGGTCACAGTGCTAGTCCCTTTTGAGGCTCCCTTGGTTTAATTACATACACAGGTATCTTCAGGCCTACGGGTCACAGTGCTAGTCACTTTTGAGGCTCCCTTGGTTTGATTACCTACACAGGTATCTTCAGGCCTATGGGTCACAGTGCTAGTCACTTTTGAGGCTCCCTTGGTTTGATTACCTACACAGGTATCTTCAGGCCTATGGGTCACAGTGCTAGTCGCTTTTGAGGCTCCCTTGGTTTTTAGAAAGATACAACAAATGGTTGTCCTTTCTGTTTGCTCTAAACAGCGGTACATTAATACCTTTGCTAAATAGGATACTACATTTTGCAATGTATACGATTCGTCAAACAAAAGCATCTAGGCTACCCAAAACATTAGTCGAAAATAAAATTGAAACTTCAGCTAAACGAAGCGTGTCACTGACATGTTCGAAAGTGTGGGATACAATAGTTTGTCTGGACGATCTGTATCTCAAACTCTGACACTGCATTCTTTTCTTTTTTATAAATTATAAAAACAAAATCACTTTTTACAAGTTGGGTTTCGGAAACGAAATTACTTCTATGAAGCATTACAAATAATGATACTTTACATAACGTAATGGGAAGGAATCTACACGTCGAAACGTATACATTAAAGTCTGAATTTATTGCGTAAAAAGTACAATTTGATTAAAGCATTCACAAACATGAAAAGGTCACAATTTTTGAAGAGACAAAAAGCTGAAGTTCGAGAATAATCACAAATACCATTGTATACTTAAAAGAAATTATGCAAGTTCGCCCCCAAACAAGGCTAAAAACCACTCTTGCTATTAACGGGCTGCAAGAAGAAAACATTTAAGATTTGAAAAAAGGGGGGAACAGTCTAGATTGTAGGATGGAGGGAAACATGCACCAGGCATGGATCCCAAAGAGATGCAGCACGTGGAATAAAGCTGGTGGAATGGCTCTTTGTTCTACATCTCAGCAAAGCAAGAGTGTATGGGTGAGAAGAAGCAGAGAGCCTGGTTTCACGCTCAAACACCCTGATAGGAGGAACCAGGTCAGACACACTGGTGGCACATTTATTAATAACATGAACAATGTACGCAATGATTTCTGACGTGTGCCTTTAATCTACTAACAACTTTGCAAAGACTTGACTCTGTAAACTCTACTCTAAACTTTACCTTATTTGCTCTTACAAACAATATAAATGATATAAAGTCAGTTATTAAACGAAAGTAATCTCTTGACCGATGCATCGCGATGTACAGTTAAGGAGTAAAGATGGAGTAATTTATTCAGTGGAAATATTCATTGTACTAAAGAAAATCTAAAAACTGTTAATTTCCCAATAAAAAAAGCTCAACTGTAATTCTAAATAATTTGTTTTATAAATTCACCGTGAACTGTACCACACCCTTTGCCAACGGTGTCGTAACCAGAAGGGGGAAGGAGCGTTAGCCCCTCCCACTCAGAACCCTTGCCACTCCCCCTCACAACATGCACAATGAATGGTTCGATACATTAAACACCTCCAAATTATGTCTTTGTCTCCGCTTGCCCCCCCCCCTCATCTTCAAATGAAAAAGTTTGGTTACGCCTGTCACTGCATTCCAAGAAAGGAAAAAAAATGGCTGCACAGGATAAGAATAATAAAATTGTCTTGCTTACCATCTGCTATTGATGTGTTTACAATCACAACTGCCGCCAAAACAAACACCGTGGCGACCGGTAGTGAAGGTAAACTCACTGAAAAGTAACCCATAGTCACACTTTGACTCTCTGTTGCACGCGTCTGTGTGATGTCGCCTTTCCTGCCCCCAAAAACCCGAAAAAGTCGTACTTTTGTTTTTAAACAGAGGTTGTAAAAAAAAAATATGCGTCAAGAAAACCGAACACCGTCAAATCTGAAGAGCTCTGGTTGTGCAGTATATCGACGCAGTCGCTTATATATGCATGTTTGCCCAAGTCTGATCACGTGACTGAATTCCCTTTGTTGTAAAAAAAAAAAAAAAGAAAAAAAAAAAGAAGGAACATCAAAACACGATGTTATCTTCGCCTGTCTATCTGCTAATGACAACGAGGCGAACATAATTCACGATTATTAGCGAGGTTTGAGCGGGAGTAAAGCGCCTATCGACCGGATACTTTTGGTAACCAGAAAGTATCAGTAAAATGATTGACCGCGAAAAAAGAAGAAAACAATAATGGGGGGGGGGGGGAGTTGTGAAAGTTCGTGTCCTTTTGCATTTTAAGACTCAATTATTCAGACTGAAATCTGCTCGGCGGCTTTATTCATTTGCCGGTCTAAAAAAGGAGGTCGGAGCCCTTTAGTGATATCATTTCTAAATCTAGATCTACCCCACCACCAGAAACCCTTTATAACATCACCCACAATTCTCCGTCGACATTCTTCTTATCTTGATTGTTGGTTCGGCTTGCTGTCCTGCCCTAGTTGATCCATATTCATCCGAAACTTGCCTCTCACTTTCGATTATATAGGTGGAAAATCATCCTTACACAATGTAGTAAATATGGTATCGAAAACGAGAGAATAGTTGCGCCCCATGTAGTAAAGATGGTATCAAAAATGAGAGAAGAGTTACGCCCAAAACACCAAAAGGTTGAGGGAACTATACCGGGTTATTGGAACTATATACTGGGTTATTGGAACTATATACCGGGTTATTGAAACTATATACCGGGTTATTGGAAATATATACCGGGTTATTGGAACTATATACCGGGTTATTGGAACTATACACCGGGTTATTGGAACTATATACCGGGTTATTGGAACTATATACCGGGTTATTGGAACTATATACCGGGTTATTGGAACTATATAACGGGTTATTGGAACTATATACCGGGTTATTGGAACTATATACCGGGTTATTGGAACTATATACCGGGTTATTGGAACTATATACCGGGTTATTGGAACTATATACCGGGTGAGTGCTCCCATTGTTATTGTATTGATCATAACATTATTCCACTAAAAAAAACCGACAACAAGTTATTCGATATTCGCGGAGCACCACTCAACGGCCCACAACCGCGGGAATCGAGGCTACCGTGTCCAAGTTCCGTTCCCCCCGGACTTGCCTAATGGAGACGCACGGTTCCGTTGACGTGGACGACCTGCTCCCAGCGCGAATCTCAAAGTCAAAATATTGCATGTAAAATGCGTGTAGCTCGGACCGTGATGGCGTTACCTCTTTATGCATAGCTTAATCGGGGCTGTTTGTGTTGTGTAATAGACTGCTGGTTCCCGTGGGGTTGATAGTTTTTTTATTGATAGAGTGCGAGGATGGAAGTATTCATTCCGAAGAAAAAATATTCGCAGGTTTTAGCTGAAAACCTAACGTTCTATGGTCGCGCGGGAAAATAAGGGAAAGAGAGAGAGGGCGGTGGTGATGTAGTTGCTTGCGCATCCCGCTGAACGATTGCTGGTGACAGCGGCGTAACTAAGAAGGGGGTGGGGGCAAGAGGGCGCAACTCAGATATCCGTGCCCACCCCCCCCCCCTCAATTTGAAGTCTTGACTTTTCAGATTTAAAAATTCCAAAGTAAAATGTTACATTTTATCAGCTTTAATGTGATAATACAAATACTTGTAAATTTATCTTTACGTTTACACGCAGACATGTATTTGTTTTTGCCTTCACGTCAGATTATCGTCAAAAGATAGTAATTAATGGCACAACAAGAGGGGCTTTTTTAAAAAGAGAAATGCACTAACAGAAACTACAGTTTTAATTGGCCAGAAACGCCTCCAAGAAAATAAAAATGGTGCACCCCCTTGTGCGCCCCCAAAAAGTCACCATATTTTCGGCGCTGGGTGGCAGGTTTAAAACAATATTCAAATCTCTGTGGTCACGTGACCCCACTGATACAACCACCCGTCTTCCCGAAATCTTGAGATATCTTCATCGACAAAAACTGCTTCTATATGGTTAGGGTCTACTCTCTTTGAATCAATATAAGGTACAGCATCGGTCATGTTTGCAAAGCTTTTGTTTCTAATGTTTTTTTCTTTCTTTTCTTTCTCTCTTTTAATCGAGTTAGGGTACGCTATTGGTATGTTGTCAAGACAACTGTCACTTGTATGCTTTACTCTCTTTGCATCAAGATGAGGTACATCATTGGTTGTAAAATCTGCTGTTGTTGACAAGCCTATACTCCTCTGTGAATCAAGACAGAGTACGGTATTGGTCACGTTGTACAACTACTTATTGGTAAATGCAGTTACTCTATTTGAATCAAGATAAGGTACGTTATTGGTTATGTAAGTCAAGCTTTTGCTGCCATAGATTAGCTTCTCTCTTTGCATCGAGATAAGGTACGTTATTGCAATAACATACCAATATATTGGTATGTTGTCACAACTACTGCCACCTGGTATGCTTACTCTCTATGATTCAAGATAAGGTAGATTTGCAACTTTGGTCGCGTAAATCAAGCTTCTGCTACTGTAGATTAGCTTATCTGTTGCATCAAAATAAGGTACGTTATTGGTATGTTGTCACAACTATATACTGTCGCCTTGTATGCTTACTCTCTATGAGTCAAGATAAGGTACATCACTGGTCAGGCTCACCCCTCTTTTTTACTAAATTGTCAAAAGCTGCACCTTCAAGTATTTGAACACTACAGGGTATTTGAACGAATGCGCTCTTCCGGAAGACAGTACCGTCCATTCAAATAAAGAATGTTCGCATTGATAAAAATATTGAAAAGCCAACTAAAATCTTTTTGCAAAAATGTGCACAGCACTTCAATTTTAAATAATATTAAACAAATATTAGAGCCCTTAGGGAAAAATAATTCACAAAACAATCTCATACATCTGCTAGTTAAGTTTCTCGTGTTCATCGCAAGACGTTCCCTGTAAGTTTTTTGAAACTATAGAAAGTAACACATAACAAAAGAACCTGTCTGAATTTATACCACCCCGATTTTCAAATTGGTTTGCGAATTTGTTTTGACCTCCCTTTATACTACGGACGGACCAGTTGTTTAACTTTCCCTCCCCAGTGTGAGTGTCGTGTTTTCCCCAATCAGAAATCTCATTCCAGCTCGCCATCAACGAAAACAAAAACAGGTTCCACCTATACCTAAAAGCAGAAAAAGAAAGGATGCAACAAAAATGGACAGGGGGAGGGGAGGAAGAAGGGGGGGGGGGAACAAAAGAAACATAAGTTTGAAACCAACTTTGTAACTAACAGCATCATGCTCTCGATCCTCTCTTGTACATAGTTCATTCCTAGTTATTTATTTATTATTTCCTTTAAAGGCAGTGGACACTATTGGTAATTACTCAAAATATTATTACCATAAAACCTTACTTGGTAACGAGTAATGGGGAGAGGTTGACAGTATAAAACATTGTGAGAAACGGCTCCCTCTGAAGTGACATAGTTTTCGAGAAAGAAGTAATTTTCCACGAATTTGATTTCGAGACCTCAAAATTAGATTTTGAGGTCTCGAAATCAACCATCCGAAAGCACACAACTTCGTGTGACAAGGGTGTTTTTTTTTTCATAGTTATCTCGCAACTTCGACGACCAATTGAGCTCAAGTTGTTACAGGTTTGTTATTTTATCCATATGTTGAGATACACCAAGTGAGAAGACTGGTCTTTGACAATTACCAATAGTGTCCAGTGTCTTTAACACTATTTTGTAATAATATGCGCTTTTGATTTTGTTACCTTTCATATGTATACTGATATTCTTATATTGAAACTATTTTCCAAAAAGAGTATGGAATAAACGTCCTATTGAATGGAATTGAATTGAACTTGAATTTTATAAGACCACAGGCTATGATAGACGGTTCTTTTGTGCATGGTACAAAATTAATACAGATTTAAGAGATACAGACATTGTTTGTGTTTAATTGTTTAGTTTCTCGAGAAAAAAAAATCAGTCTGCAAAAGTAAATGTCAAAACAATAACATTAGATACATAAGATCGGTATTCAATAACGCTCTACTTAATTCGATAAATGAATAAAAACATGAAGTTGAAGTGATTCCCGAACGTGCCAAAATGAACATGACCATCTGACATTTTCAACATCTTCTTTTTCAAACGACAAGACTGGAATGAATGTTCACATTCAACCGTAATTGTGTGCGTTATCCTTGACCAAAAAAAAAAAATTAAAAAAAAACCGTTTTTGAACTACCATGTCATACTACATATATTTAAATGAATATTTACGACGCATTCAATTGTGCTATTTATATATTGTATGTGACTCGGTCGTTTCCCGGTCACCGACCCTTCTTGGTTCAGAAAACAATTACATCAAGATGGTCTCGAAAAATCAGAACGTATTGATCAAATCGTCATGGGTAAAGTTTAAAATCCCCCAAATTTCCCATTGGTATTGAGATGAAATTCCTAAATATCCAGGTGTTATGATATTGTTGTTACATACTCTCTAATGGAAAACTTGAGGTTTGAACACCATATGGAAGTCTACCCCCCACCCCCCATTCCTCGATTGTAAAGTTTCATCTTTTTCATGACATTTAAAAATGCAATGTGGGAAATCTGGAAATAAGGAAACCCCTGGTAAACCATCTTGCTGTTTTATATTATTGATACCACAGAAAGAGTTTTAGCTAATTTGAATGATATATCGATCACAAATCTTAATCCAAATAATTCTTACTATGTTTAATTATGCCATTGTTGTTTTTGCTGTCATCGTTGTCCACGTCCGAGTGGCTGTAGTTTTTCTTTCTTCTGTTTTGTTATGTATGTTTGGTTTAACCAAAAAATTCTCTAGCTTTTGTCAATTTTAATCTGCACTTTCAACTCTTCATACTTTTTGCAAAAACAAACCTCAGTTCAGCGGCTGTGAAGTTTTTATCTCTGAAATACACTGAGCGACAATAAATCATAATGACGCAAAGACCATTCGGGGGGAACTCACAGACAAGAAACAATCACAGACAAAACAAATCACAACAGTCGATGGTCGTTATAAGTAAACACGACACGTTGCATTTTATTTTGGGAACAATTTATATCACATAATCATAATGTACACATTAATAATAATATACACAGTAATGTACAACACCCATTAAAAACCTGTCTACTACAGACCAACACTGGTACCGGTATACATTCATATTGCTCAACACATAATAATAATATATCACGTACTGTTAACTTTGTTCAAGACATTTTTTTTACCATAGATCTAGGAGGGGTGAAATGTATATGCATATCTATAAACATCTCGGAGCCTGCATCTTAAAGGAAAATTACAGAATTGGTTTTTGCTAACAAAACAGTTGCTGGCAGTGTAAGTACTTTATGTAATCCACCATATACATAAACTGACAAACCTGTAGAAGTTTGAGATCGATCGGCCATCTGGGTCACGAGAAAATAGTGAAAAACCGATTACACATTTGCATGAAATCATATAGATTAACAAATGAATAAAAGCTCACTGAGCAATAAACTCCAATCGGAAAATTAGTTTATTCATTTCTCATCAAATATGGCATTTCAGACATAAATATTTCAAGGGATGTTTTCTACTAGCATCATCATTAGACCGTGTAAGTTTTATGTAAATCTGTGATCAAAAAGTATATTTTACAAGTTTTTTTCTTACCAATTCTGTAATGTTCCTTTAAAGCACATGTAAACATTGGTAATTTTAATAAGACTAGTATCCGCACTTTATGTGACCCAGCATAGACATGAAATAACAAACCTGTGAAATGTTAAGCTCAATCGGTCCACGTAGTCATGAGAAAAATAGTGAAAAACACCCGTTATACGTTTTCATTGTTTTCAAACATCGGGTTTTGGACATGCGCGATAAAGACACACTGTTTTACTCATTTCCTAAAAGCTATAGCATTTCAAGCAAAACTATATCAAGGGAAGTTTTCCACAATGACCATCTTATACCATGTAAATGTGAACATCTGTGAGCATTTATATATTTAATCTTACCAATGTTATACACGCCCTTTACACTCGCATCGACACTTTTGACTAACTTGCTTTCTATCTTGAAAGACAATCAATCAAGCTTCCCTCTTAAATTTGACAATTTCCACATTGGAATCAAACGTACTAGGTTTTGTGTTTGTTTTAAGCCCAGAACTAAAGCTAGATTTTTTCCCCCACACTTTTATGGTCTACAACAATTCTTGTTTATTCAGAAAGAATCATGCTTGCTTGCCAATCTTGATTGCGGTACAGATAGTTTTAACACCCGACTATTCAACCCGATTGCTCACTTGTTCACAATAATTGTCTTCCCTTAAAAAGGGGGCGTGTCGTCACGATCAAAGCAGGCCTGTGGCTTCACATATTGTTGAAAAAAATAAACTTCTTCAAAATTGGTTGCCTATCAGGAACATTGGAATGGGTATGTTTGTGGCAATAATCAAATCTAGTGTTTTCAATTACAATCGAGTAGATCATTCATACGAAATATAAAACAAAAACGCCTCCTTTTTAGAACAATTTAATCGATAAGACCTTAACGTGAAGAACAAGAACTCAAATATTGTGTTTGTTATTCTCAACCATGTCTCCCGTGAGCAGACTTCCTTTGCCCAAATCCATCCAGCTGCCCAATTGAGAATACTGCTTGTTATGAACGGTATCTGCTGAGCAGATTTCGTTGTGGAACCAGTTTAAACCCATACATCACTGTTGAGTGTTTTTACTAACAAAAGTTGTTAGTTGTTGGTATTAAAAGGCAGCTCTGATGAAGTTGGGCAGTACATCTCAATGTAACCATGTTGAGACCGAGTAGATTTAATTTAAAGGGTGGAACAAAACAGAAAGTAATACTTGTTTTCTGAATAACGAATACCTTTAAAAGTTAAACTTTGGCATAAATCAATGAGTGGTTAATTTACAATAAAAAAAAAATAACTAAACAAACCTAACAAAAGGTGAATAAATTTAAACAAAGAAAAGTAAATAACTTTTTTTTCTGGTGGATTTTCATGACCCTTTCATTGCTGTCACACAATTTTGCTCACCAGGATAAGGGTTACCAGCCAAAATAACATGTTTGTCACTATTTGTGACTGGTATCTCGCTTATTTTAGCTTAGCACAAAATTGGTAAGCAATATTGTCTGCTTAAAGGAACATTACAGAATTGGTTTTTGCTAACAAAACAGTTGCTGGCAGTGTAAGCACTTTATGTAATCCACCATATACATAAACTGCCAAACCTGTAGATCGATCGGCCATCTGGGTCACGAGAAAATAGTGAAAAACCGATTACACATTTGCATGAAATCATATAGATTCAACAAATGAATAAAACGCTCACTGAGCGGTAAACTCCAATCGGAAAATTAGTTTATTCATTTCTCATCAAATATGGTATTTCAGACAGAAATATTTTAAGGGATGTTTTCTACTGTCATCATCATTAGACCGTGTAAGTTTTATGTAAATCTTTGATCAAAAAGTATATTTTACAAGTTTTTTCTTACCAATTCTGTAATGTTCCTTTAAGTGGCTCTATGAAATTGGGCCCTGGTGTATGCAATGCACCTTCCTTTTTTTGATCAAGCCATCTTGAGCATAAAAATTAGACTGAGTAATCGAATAGCGTAAAATCCGTTTATAGGCAAGTAGCTGGAAAACCGCAACAAATGCGGACAACTCAAATTATTGACATGCAAAGTTGTAAAGCTTGTAAAGTTACTACTCTGATTTTAAAATAACAGCCAAAACAAACCACAATGAAATTGTCTGGGAAAAACAAAAAATAGAAGAAAATTTACAAAATGTGATATAAAGACTTTTTTATACACTGTGGATGTATGAGTTGACACCACAGGTGTTATTTCAACACTCTTGGTGTTAACGTCCATGTTCGCAAGTGTAAAGGAAACACCATGAATATTCCTAACTGGAAGCGACCAATTGGGTGAAAGAATATAAACAATGGTAAGCATAAAAACCCTGACTTTTAAAGGAAAGAAACATAAACATTTCTGAAAAAGCATAACCACTACTTCTAGCTACTTCTTCTGAGATAAACAGTAATACTGTTTTTACAACTTGAATAAATGCATACCCAGTGCCCAATGTTTATGGTTGTACGGTTTCCATAACATGGTCAAGCAATAATAGAGTTCAATTAGTATTAGTTTTTGTACATTGACTATTGTAGGAGTAAAACGACCTACACTGAGTTACGACCTTTGTGGCCTCAACTCCCTGATATGATCCCATTCATCATAATAAAGCCATATCTACAGGAAAACACATACTACACATTGTAGAAATGCATGCATAATTAGTTGTCTGCAAGCATTTATTCTTTACCTATGCCCACTGTTTTACATCAGCTGCCAAAAACGTAAAAAATGAAAAAAAAAAACCTATGCGCTTTATGCTTTCTATCATGCAGAGTGATATAAGAATCTATCACAGGAATAGAACCCAGAGAATGCTGTCTGTGGATCTGGGCCTAAATTTGCATAGAGCTGCTTTAAGCACAACTAAGCACAACTAAATTATGCTTACCAGAGTAAGATTACCAGCCAATATACCATTCCACATGTACCATCTGTGACTGGTATCCTGCTCCGTTATCCTTGCCCTTTAGCAGAGAAGTGTTGAGCACTATTTGCTGCTTAAGAAGCTCTATGAAATACACCGATCCAGTAGGCCACGCCCACCATAGCAACGACCAAACGTGTCGCGTGTCCCCCCCCGTCCGCCGTGCACGTTGTTTTTGTCGGACAAAATGGCGGTATAGTGTCGGACCTTAAATCCCGCATTGTGATTGGTCAATTTGTCATGGGGCGTGGTCTACTGGATCGGTGTATTGGGCCAGCCTGCTTTGAGGCAAGTCGTGTGAGCTGCCATTTGAGCTGTATGGCAAATTTCAGCTTTCCCATTGGTTGATCTGGGGCCGATTTCACAAAGAGATAAGACTAGTCTTATCTGAAGTTAGGACCAGTAACTGGTCCTAACTTAAGACTAGTCCTATCTCTTAGCATTGCCTAAGACTAGTCCTTAGTTAGGAAGATTTTTGTGAAATTGACCCCTGGTCACTTTTTGCCAGACAGGCGTGTCACATGGTATTGATACTCTATGTCCACAGCTGGCGTAGAGGGCGCCCAGCAGACACAGACGACAATAATTCCAGCTCAGCATTCTCCCTGGTTCCACTTCTACGGTATCTACCCATGTACAGCATGGAGCAAGTTCGGCTGGCTAAACAGAGTCGACTAGACTCAACCATAGTTGATCTAGATGTCACTCGAACGCTCCGTGGTTTGACTAGCTGGTCCAACTGGATCAACCTATCCCCAGAGCACTGTTTCTCTAGTCAACTAACGAAGTTAAGTCACTTTGTCAAGATGGGGGTTAGGGTTAAGTTTTTCTTTTTACTTTTGCAATTAACGAAACAAATTGGTTGAACGACAATGGTAGGGTTTTTGGCAATGAAATAGTTATCATTACGCGATATTATGCAAGTAATCGTTTTGGGGCCAACACATTTTTTCGGTTTGATATGATGGCGAGTGTCGCTTTGTTCATGTTGGATTGCCATGTTTGACGAATCAATCGACCAAACTCATTCGAGTGAAACATAGATGATAGACGACGCATACGACGCATGCGACACTTACACGACAAGGTTAGCACCCGAACTTACTCCTGGACTAAACATATACAAAGATTGTCAAGTTTTCAAAATCACTTTAGAGGGAGACGAGGAGAGGTCGTAACGGCAGGCCCGGTCCTCCATACTTGTAAAGCCAAGGCACTATTGTCCTTGCCTATGAGGGCAGAGTTGTTTCTTCTGACTGGCTTAGCTTGATACGCTACTTGATTTGCAGCACAGGCTGCTTGTTCAAATCAATTGTATCAAAGTGAGGCTGGGAGGGGGGAAATAGTCTGGTGCCATGGCGGTATGAGGAGAGTCACTATTATTGCACATAGGGATCAAGACACAGATGAATGATGGACTATGGATTAACTTCTTTACCTTTTCTGTTTTCAATGTTTGGTGGGTAGCGAAGAACAAGAAGTACTACTTCCGAAATACTGCGTTCACGTTTGACCTTTCGTTTGGGAAATTAAGGTTGAATCGATGAGATATCTGGCATTCTGCCATAGAGTGAGTTGTCCTTGTCAACAGAGGGCGCTGCTGCATCACCTCAACTCCACCAGTGGCTGGCTTGCCTCTTCTGCTGCATGTAAACATACAATAAAGAACCGTTAGCACACTGTAAATGAAGATAACAATTACTAAAATAAAATTAAAGGAAGGTTCAAATTTGATCGCTTTTCTGTGAACTTGCAATTTACAACATCAATTTAACCAAGAAGTGAAAGTCAACCACAAGTACATTATATTTTAAGCATTTTCAAGGAAACAAAAAAGCATTGGTCTAATCTGTAGGAAGTGACCCATTCTGAAATGGGATTTTTATTTTGTGATTGATGACAGCTGAGGGTGAAATTGTTTTACCAACAGCATGAGGCCATTGACATCCTCGCTGATATTTCCAATTGGGGTACAACTACATGTATATACCCAAATTAGAATAGTGCTTGATGAAAACCAAATTCTGTGAATGGAAAAAGGGTCAACCAGAGGTTGATTATTTGGAGGGGGTTGTGTCGTCATGATCAAAGCAGGACTGTGGCTGTACGTGGAATTATAAACTCTCACCCAGTTACTGCACTCTCCCTCCCTATCATGCGAGTGCACACCCATGCTGTAACTGGGTTAGAGTTCATCCCTCCATGTACAACCACATGCCTCTTTGATCATGACGGCACAGCCCCTTTAACCAGCTGAAGAAAAAATGTATTTGTGGTTGGGGGTTTGGGTTGAGAGTCCAGCAAATACAGGATACACGATTGTAGAGAAAGGAGTGAAGTTAACAGTTTTGTTGTTGTTTAAAACAACAAAATATAGCAGCTCTTTATCTAGGGTACAGATGAAATAAAATAAAAATATAAGCAGTATAGAAATGGTTTTGAAGGTTAAACCAAACTCAAACAAAAAATCAACTCCAGGGCCCAATTTCATAGAGCTGCTTTAGCCAAAAATATAGCTTAACACTTTTCTGCTGAGCAAAAATAAGCAGGTTACCAGTCATAGATTGTACACATTAGATGGTATTTTGGCTGGTACCGGTAACCTTATTCTGGTAAGCATAATTTTGTTGTGCTTAGCTACTTTTTGTGCTTAAGCAGCTCTATGAAATTAAGCCCAGATACAAACTGAAAATACAGCATGCAGCAATACTTGAATGAGTCATAAAAAACAGTGATAGCAAAACAAAAACCCATTTCATTCCATGACACTAAACATCTGTGTAAAAACAGGCAATTGGTTGAAGTCTAAAAGTATGCCAAGTTTCCAATTCCTCTTTCAGAATAGACTTTCATCAAACTTTATTGTATCAAAATCTTTGTCAAGTTCTCTGTTTGCAATAGCAATAATGAATAGTAAATAGCCTGTATTGGTTTTAACCTTGTAATTTGAGCCGTACATGCACAATCTACAGCCATTTTTTTTTTTTTTTTCTAAAACATAAACCAAACATGCAACAAACAAGCAATCGTTAACAAAATATTTTTAAAAACAATAACCAGTAAAACCAAGAAATACTTTCTAATACAAGACAGAAACGGAAGTGGGACAAATCAAAACTGAAAACAAAACTACACCGTGACAATGTGCAGTTGAAAAAAAATGTTCTTTCGATTACCGACTTGGGTTGTATAGAAAGCTATATGTGTGTAGTATAGTGTAGTTGGTGAATGTTTTAGTGTAAGTTTTTATCTGATTTAAAAGTTTGTCATGTTTTCCACTAATATTAAATGTACCATACTTTGGTATAATGACCCCGAAAACAAATCGTGTAATTTTCATCCCAAGCCAAGAGCGTCACTGAGAGACAGATTTAAGAGCTATATAAGAAGCCACTATTATTATTGTATATATTATTATTATTTCAATTGAGTCAACAAAAGTGGTTTTTTTTTTTTGGGGGGCTCATCAAATGCCTTTTGTTCTTGTTTTACTCATGGCCAATTCCAGTCGATATAAATATTTCTGTGAAGGAATGGTTCTAAAGTTTTGTGAACTTCAACCTCTGGTACATCTAAGATTGAAAAGTATCTATGTTCATAGAAGCTTTAGCTTAAATGGTACAGAGATGGTCACGGTGGACAACTTTTCTTTAAATATTTTTGCTTGAAACTCTATAGTTTTTGAGGAATAGTAAAAAACAAACTAGTTTTGTTATTGAGTCCAAAACCCAGTGTTTGAAGTGTGGTTGAATAAAATTTGTTTCCACTATTTTCTTGTGACTCTGACTCTGACCTATTGAGATTAAACTTTTATAGGTTAGTTATTTCATAAGTTGGCTCACATGAGGTGTGGATACTGGTCTTGGACAATTACCACTGTTGTCCACGTTTTGGGTTATTACCAATACATGTATTTGTTATAATGATATTATTTAAATAATCTTTAAAATTAAATTTCAATAAATAAAACCCAGGGATATTTGTGTGTTAGGTGCAGAGTACAACCCGTGAAATATAAGTAGAATTAATAATGTAATGTACTGTCATGAGTTGATAAAAGGGACAGTTAAGTTGGACATCGTACCTAGATGTTCCAGTGGTTGAGTGACGGTTTACCTGAGAATTTTTACAGCTATGTCATCTGGCACTGAACTTACAGATAACATTTCAGACCTCTACGTTATTCACTTGTTATTTCCTAAAGACTGCAAGACCCCCCTCCCCCCCTCCCCCCCCCCCCACCCCACCTCCATCCAACCCTCCCTCCACCGCAATTATCAAAGGATTCTTATCTTTCTGAATATACAGAATTGGAAGGAATACATATTTTTTCGAAAACCAGATGTATCTACTGAGCTAAATGTATGTCAAGAGTCGTTGAATTGTTACGTCTCTACTTTTTGGTTTTGTGGAAGCTGATGCAGTATAAATGAAGTTTGGTAATTGCTGTTTTTCTTGGCAAGAAAGTTTGATTAACTTTAGCACATTCAGTTGAAGATGTTAAAAGTGTTTTATGTTAATAATGCATGCACATGTTAGTACTGCAACTATCTAAGTACACGCACAAACATTCACAAAAATCATAGCACAAATTCTGTCCAGCTGTTTCAGGCCTGAACTTTCATGGAGGCCGTGGGGGGGGGGGCACAGACGACCTTTGGCCTGGTCTTGACTTTGACAAACTGTTCTGGCGAGATTTACTGTTAGCAAGAGTGGTTTTCGTGAGCCCAGCTTAATGGCTCTGCTTACCGTGAACTTCTTCGCTTACGGTACCTGTATAAAGTGCATAATGGCCCATACCCACTACAAGCGCTGTCATATAGCGCAATGCATCTTGGGAAACCGAGTACAGTTAAAAAAAAGAAATCAAGCTGCCAAGATGGACGCCATGCTGTAGTTCACAAGTAATCATGCCAGGGGCATTTCCCAAACCTTGGCTCTGGCTCCAGGCTCCGTTTGAAGTTGGAAACCCTTGCAGAATTTGAACTGCTCCAAAATTATGACTGAGCAAGAAGCCAGAGCCCAAGCCGGTGCCAGAGCTGAGGTTTGGGAGAAGCCTCAGGTTTTATATTTGCGTACCGCACTGCTTCAAAATCAGCGCGCCACGATGGTGGCCAGCTTTGCTCGGACTCGGATTTCACCCAGAATCCCCAAAGATCATGCACGTTGGAACATGCATCAGCCCCTAATTCTGAGGGTCGTAAACGCAGAATTTCCCAGGTAAGTCGAGCCATAGCATTGGGCCCCAATGTGAATGAACTCTATGATCAGCGAGCATTCAGATTGCAAATGGTCTTTCTCATGAAATGGTCCTCCCCCCCCCCAGAAAGTTCCCGATCTGACTACTCTGTGAAAATAATGGCGTGCGACTTACCTACGTAATTTGTCCGATAAGTACCGCGTTAAAAAGCCATGCGTGAACCACTATACCAATCTAACTCTAGCCTTCCCCCCGTCGTTAGGCGATCTCCCTGACACCATTTCCTTCTCATCACATGATACCAGTTCAACTTTAGCTTCTTTTCCTACAGGTTGGAGGCGTGGTTATAAAAAAAGAGGGGGGGTTGTTGTGGTGGTGGGCGACGGCCGCGTCCCCAGAAAGGAGGCGGTTTGATTGGGTGGATAGAAGAGGGAGGGGAAGTACAAGTCGATTAACTTTCTTGTTAAGCTGTTAAGCAGTGAGTAGCTAGCTAAGCAGAACTATTTGCCTTTTTTGCTTATTACGAGAGATCCCTATGGAATATATTGTCTGTACATTTTTGCAACACAGAGAGTTTTTATCGTTCATTCCTAAGTTTTGATGATATTTCATCAAAACGGCATTGATTTCATGAAAAATGCAGAAATTTATCTTTGGAATGTACACACCAATTTTTTTGATTAATGTCAGATGACTTCATGTATCCAATTTCGCTCTGAAAGACTATCAAATAAAATGACATTTTACACCATTTTAACAAAAGGTTAGAGACTTGTATTTTTTGTCCACATTTTCATGAGGACTTTGACATAAAAGTTAAAATCTGACCTTTAGCCTCCCTTTAAGGCTGGTATATTTTTATACTATGCGTGTATGCCAGGCTCATTATTTCTGCTTTATGTGCAAAAAAAGCTCATGGAACGTTAGTGCAACCAGTTGGCCCTCAACCATGCTTTAGCTTTGATTGGCTGGCGTTGAGGTGAAGTGCAGCAACTGACCAATCATCA
The DNA here is from genome assembly GCA_032158295.1 of Pycnopodia helianthoides. Lineage (NCBI taxonomy): Eukaryota > Metazoa > Echinodermata > Asteroidea > Forcipulatida > Asteriidae > Pycnopodia > Pycnopodia helianthoides. Next base: position 1,356,424 of record CM063251.1, read on the forward strand.
TTCATAAACAGTGACCAATCACAGGGCTCCACCATCATCCCCTGGTCTTGGCCTTGGCCTTGGTGCCCCAAAGTGAAGGTGTTCTCCAAATTGCCATTGGGTGGAATGACTGGTCAATTGCTCTAAGAACTTAGCTTTGTATTTCAAAGAAATAAAACTTCTAGACTGGTTACACCCAGCACCTACATGACACCCATGTAACACCCATGTGACACCAACATGACACCCATATGGCACATACATTGTACACGGCACCAATGTGACACCCACATAACACCCTTGTGACACCCATATGACATCGATGCGGTTCAGACACACTCCTTGACCTTGTCTGATTAAAATTAATACAAAGTGTAATAATCAGAAAAACAAAACTTCTTTTCATAGCAGAAAATAATAGTAATTTTTTAATTTGACTTTTAAGACGAATGTGTGAAATATAAATGTAGTTCTAAAGAGTGCAAACGAGCTCTCCTAACAATTTAGGAGAGAGCAGACTTAGAGTTCTCTTCATAACTTCTTAAAACGAGGACTGCTAATGGACAGCTTGTACAGTGTTTAAGGCAGAACCATACAACAGAGGGCCCTTGTGCTACCCACTGTCACCACATTAATCGTGGATGGATTCTGGATGAAAATACTGCAACAGTTTTTTGTATTCAGCTGAAACTTCCACAGGTGACTTTTATTATATCTTTACCGTGTTTACTGATAAGTTGGCCGATAAATCAGCAGTGCGTTTACAAAAACCAATCTATGACCCTACCCCTTAAGGACACACAGATGCCCTTCTGACGACAAACCATGTGTACTTTAATTTAAAACGACCTTAAACTTTGAATGTTGGTGGCAATGAGATTAGTACCTTGCCTTGGGATTAGTAATGAACGCTTCAAATCCTAAGGCCCTTCTGTACGGTACGCAAAAAAAAATTCTTGAATCCCACAAAAATATATTTTTTGCTTAAAGGCAGGATATACTTTTGTAATTGTCATCCTCACTTGGTGTATCCCAACATATGATGCATAAAATAACTAACCTGGGAACATTTATTATAGGCTCATTTGGTCATCGAAGGTGCAAGAAAATAATGAAAGAAAAAACACCCTTGTTGCATCTAGCAATGTTGCTTTCAAATGCCTGAGAAATGCTTCATGCCCTTTAAGCCTTTCACAGATTCAAATACATTGCATTTTAGTGAGAAATTACCACTTTCTCAAAAAACTACATTACTTAGGAGTTGCTTCTCAAAATGTTTTACACTATCAGCAGCTTTCAGGTGCTCCTTACCAAGCAAGTTTTTTTTATGGTAACGTATTTCTTGAGTTGAGTAATTACCAAAAGTATCCACTGCCTTTAAGAGATTACCTTGCACGTAGGCACAGTTGTGCTTATTTAATCGACTGAACTATTGAACTGTTTGTGCCTTGCACCCTGATAGTGTTTTATTTCAACATTTGAAACCTGTTACTTGGATTACAAGTACAGTGTGTACATGATCTTGTTTGGAAGAAAATATATAAGTTAGGGAATGATAATAAAAGAAACTTTAAGTAAATAAATAATTTAACACAATATTAAGTATTTCTAACAACAAATTTGTTAACATATTTAAATGAGTAAATTTTGATTCATACGCTTTTCAAGGGCAGTGAGGAATTTATCCAGGAGGCCTAGAGAGTTTGTTGGCACTGGTTAACTATTAATCATTATTTTTATTATCATTATTTTTTCTTCAAGGCCGTTGATACGGTATTGTGCTTGTCTTATCAACGGGATAAAACAATGGTTTCTTATCTCTTCTTTTGTTTTAGTTGAAAACAAATGCCTGTATATTTTTTTATTACTGTGAATTTAGATATGGCTTGGTATCCATTATTTTCCATGGCTAGGGTAAGAATTTTCATGCGTCTTGAAGCAGAATTTGTTTTATTTTAATTTGTTTTATTTTAATTTGTGTGTGTGTGAGTTTGTAATGACATTCAAACCGAGGACTTACAACAAAAGGGACAATAGGTCCACGTTTGCTATCACAAAGGAAAACAATGGGGTCCATGTTTGTCAGGACAAAGAGTTGAACAAAGGAGGGTTCACGATTGGAGGTCATGTCATTACACACTTGGGTGTGAAGTGTGTGTCAGAATTACACACAATTAAGCAATAAATAAAAAATATCGGATATTTCCTTAAAAAAAAAATTATTGCCAGTGATAAAGGTCTGTCACTGTCAGCCTAACAAGTAACAGTGTATTGAATTTTGTAGGCACAGCTGGCTGGCTGCCTACCAAGGCCGACCGCCTCCGACCAGAAATGAAGGTTGTCCATAAATAATTCATGATTGCGTCATTCATCATTTACAGACAGTGGGTTAATTATCGTCTGAAATGGACTTGTGGAATTTAGAAGATGAAAAACAAGCTTTATACTGTAATGGAAAATTATTGAGAATGGGTGTTAAGATTCAGTGCAAATTAGAGATGTGGCACCCAAATTGTTCTTTGTACATGTACTGTACTTAAAACAAGGAAATGAATGAGTGAAAGAATGACACCCTTCTGGCTTACCCCCATGCCTACCTTGGGCTAGTCTTGGCCCAAGACGTCAGTGATCGATACTGGCTAGCGTGTGTACGCTCAAAGTAATTCCTAATAATAGTACCCTCTTACAGAATGATTTAACCAACTTGACCAATAACCAACTTGACCAGTGTGAGTTGGTCAAGTTGGTTAAATCATGCTGTACGAGGGCGCACTTTTACGAATGGCTACGCGCCTGAACTATCCACTATCAATCTGCGAAGTCTTCAACCGAGACTAACCTATGGCAGGATGTGACTGAGGAAGTTGATGCAAAGGAAAAGTGAGTTTGGGTTGTGATGACGGCCATAAAATGACATACAAGTATGAATCACTGGTCTATCCGGCCCTTTATAGATTCTCTCGGTACCAGACGGACAGGCCTGAAGCCAGAGTCGGAGCCATAGCCGAAGCTGTGGTTCCAAGAACCTACTATATTGACTAAGTAGAGATTCAACCCATTGGTGCCTCACAGGGTGGTGAGGGTACCAGGGGGGGGGGGGGATACTCAGGGGTGAGAGTCATTGCTGAGTCAGAGCTTTGAAAAACAGTATCCTCAGTGCTAGAGAAGCACATCAATCAAAGAGCATAACTTATTTTATTTTGGAGAAAAAAAAAACTGCAATTTTTTGTTTACCAGGCAGACTTTAACAAACAAAAATTGAAAATTCTCATCCCTGGATATTGTGCTTCTCTCATTCAAGAGAAGAGTAAAGATTATTAATTAAGAAACTTTAAAAGGTCACTCTAGGAATGTGTATGGGCGCAATGAAAGAGTTTTTTTTCCCCCCCAGACAGCTTTGCAATACAATTTGGTGTAGCAATAATGTCACCCGGTGCTTGTATACGAGGGCATCGAACCGTTTTATCCAGTTGGATACAGATGAGTCAGAAACTGTTTTTTTGTTTGTTTGTGGTTTCTAGACTTCACCTCCATACAGTCGACTTCATTTACCACAAGTTCACATTGTGACGGAACTACTTTAGGAATTGCACAGTCCGGCTGTGACTGTGGGCTCAGAGACGCTGTGCTTTAGCCGTAAGCCAAAGTCACTGATGAAGGTGCAGCTATATTTACAACTATACAAGATTGTAAATACCTTGGATCTTACTGAAAAGCTGGCATGCCTGATATGTACTGACCTAGATGGATGTAGGAACTCCATCAATAAGTACCACAGACTGCACCTTCTTCTTGGAAGCTCTTGTTCTAATTTTGTTCTTTGTTGTTGTTGTTGTTGTTGTTGTTGTTGTTGCCGTTGCTTTTTTTGTCGGGGGAGGGGGGACAGAGGTAATCATTGCACTTACAAACAAACGTACTGTTAGAAATAAATAAATACAAAATACAAAACTACACTTGTACAAAGAAGCGCAGGGTTCCCCCATCCCATTGACTTGTTCTTCAACTGTTGTGAATTTGGATTGAAAACCATGACAAAAAAATGCTACACCTCAAAGGTAAAGTGTCCATAGCATTAGCAAAATATTTTTATAGCATTTCAGATGAAATCTTTAAAAAAAAAAATATTATATGTAATTTAGTTTTGTTGGCATATTTGCCATTTTTCCCTGGGTATTAGGGAAAACCTGAATGCTCTCACAAAAAAAAAAGTGGAAAACCAACAGTGACAAACAGAGATAAATGTAAACAATACGGCAATTCGCAATAGGGCGCCCTCTACAGTTTGCCAAGAAGAGGCCATTTCCGCAGTGCATCATGGGAAAAAAGAGTACAAGTTAACCAACAAGCTGGGCCCACCACATGCCCCCAGATTGTTTCAATTCAATTGGGTACAAGATTTTTTTGTGAGGCCAGAGAATGTTTTTCAACCAGCCATTTTGAGCTCCCAAACTGCCCAGGCAAAGTTGAGTTGCAAGTGTGATTGTTTACAGCCAATCGCTTTTTTTGGGGGGGGGGGGTGGGGAGGGGACAAATTGCCACTTAGGGGTAAACTGTAGAGAGCACATTGGATTGCCAATCCCCTTATAACAGGAATTCACATTTAAACCAGACACACTACACTCAACTCTGCATGGTACTTACATGTATAAACATGTATCAAATTTTACTATTCAAATCGTGCATACAAAAATACATAAATATAGAATCTCTTACAGTCTTAGCCGTTCTTCGTACAGTAGAACTACCAAACATTTTTTACACCTATAAACACTTGATTACTAGACAATAAATACTGCGTGTACTGCATATAAAAATTAAAAAACTAAAATATCGTCTGGGGGGACTTCTTAAGCCGGCAGTTTCTCAGTTACATATTTCTTGTTATAACACAAACTTAATTCAGTATTTTCTTCAGACTTAAAAAACAACAACAAAATAAGGTCATGTCAATGGATGATGCGATGAAAAAACAAAACAAAACAGCCATGCGAATAGACTTGTTATCATGCTGCCACCATTTTGGTAATGTTCCCTGTATCCCATGACAGTAATGAATGCTTATATTGTTCAAAAAGAAACCAGACTATTTTTTCCCCTTCAAGCCTCGTTTTGGAATACACTGATTTGAATGGGAGAAAATCAAGATGGTCGCACCGTGATAAAAGATCTACAAAAAGCTATTCAAAACTCAACGAGCTCTGTCCAGTTCTGTGCGTCGATGGTTAACACTTCGACTTTTTTCACGGGAAAAAATGACCGCCCCCTACCTTTACTAACTCCACCCCTCGAGAGCTCATTCAGTGCATCCCCTCGTCTCTGCCCCCGTCCGAGTTGACTGTGACCGTTCCTGTTTGATAGCTGTTGTTGGCAGAACGTACCGGATGTGGACGACACCCTCGACGGCGACTTCTTGGTTGAACTGCTCTGAACGTTTGGTGAGATGGCTTCAATATGTGAAACACTACAAGAGGAAAACAAATAAAATGGAAGGCAAAACATGACTCACTCTGTCAGTTGAAAAGTGATTCTTTCAGGAATTTTGAGAAATGAATTGGGTACTCTCATGAGAAGCAAGGTACAAGATCAGATTTATCTGAGAATAAGTTGACTACTTTTTTAATATGAGGGCTCACTTTTATACTTAGCGCTTTATCTGCGGGTGTCTCAAAGAGCTGGTAGCACATTTACCATGAAATTATCCATAGAAAAGACAGAGGCTGGCTACAGCTGGGAAAGAGGTTGTAACGTTGTACCCAACCCTTCACCAACAAGATTAACAATAGGCTTCTGCACTCTACACTACATGGACCTACGCTTACCATAACACCAGAAAGACCAAGCAATTAATTGTGTCTTGCTCGAGGAGTGCCATGACTGGGGCCCGAACCCACACTCTGACAACACCAGAACTTCGGTCCGAGGCACTCGACCGCTCAGCCAAGACACTCTTCATACTCCATAACATTCCAGACTTGATTTTTTCAGACATTTTACATCAAATGGAGTTTTGGGTTTAACCCCCCTCGATGATTTGAGTGTCTCAACCAACCTGCTGTTCGTCTCAATTTTCTCCATATCATTCTTCCTGTCTCTCATCTGCCTGTCGATTCGATTGAAGAAATCCATCGGCATGTCTCTGGTATCTTCGGCGACCACTCCTTCCTCGTCCTCCTTCTTCTCCTCTGCTCCAAGCTCCTCATCTTCAGAGCTGTCACAGAGAATCGCATCAATGGCTACTTTGTGGATGGGGCTCCCGTTCGCCCTGGAGGAGGAATTAATCAGGTTGACATGAATATTCCGCAAACTCCAATCATGTTTTTAAAAAACAACTTACAAATAAACATGTATTCGAGCATTGACAGAGTAAACTCATCCTCAAGTAACCTGTTGAAAATCTTTTACGAAACTACCCTTTTTTTTTTCAGATGATCCATAATTTAACCCTCCTACTGTCAGTGACGCTTGGCAACATTTTCCAGTGAGTTGACCAACCATTTGAAACCATTCGACTGCCAAGGTTGTGTATGGTGGCACAACTGTGCACAGAACTAACTGTGTACTGTGTACATGCATTCCCTCATGGTATCATATTTCAGGCTGGCATTGTTTATCTATCATTCAAAACCACTTGAACGGTATTGAATGGTCAGACAGCAAGAAGAATAATGAAAACATGTTTTTTTAAGCATATTCAAAACAGTGAAAACTATACTTTAAGAACCTTGGACAGGCAACTACGCTCCAACCCAACTTAAGAATTATCCCAACTACAGTTGGGACCGGTCCCAAAGTTGGAATGGGGCATTAATAATTTTCTATGATGGAAGTGGAAGGGTTACTTCAGATGGCAGTGATTCTTTTACCTTGATGTTGCGTTCTCGAGGACATGAGCTGGAAGGGGTTGATCACCCACTGGAATACTAAGCGTTGAACGAAGGAAGATACTGTCATTGGTGTACAGTTTATTTGCCCGTTTGATTTGCTCAACCTGGCGACAAATAAAATATGGAAGTTAAACTTGTGAACCATCCTACTCCTACTCTTGTTCACATTTTTCAGCAAGTTGACCAACCATTTTGAAATCATTCAACTGCACAGGGAGTGTATAGCCGCACATCTGTGCACAGAAATAGCAACTCAAACTGTGTGTGCTGATCAGGTACGGTCAGTGGTTTCTTTCCCTTCCTTTCACCTCTGTGGACCTCGGTCCAAATCCTACTTCAGACAGAAGCCTTGCATGTGGATCGGGTTTAATTAAAGTCCCTTCCCTGATCCTGTGGGTTTTAACCCGTTGGGTTGCAATACGCGTCATTGACCGCCATCTTTGATGTAAAACGATGGAAAAGTGCACGCGTGTACGCGCTACGCTCGACTCTCAGCCAATGATAGCTCTTCACATGTGCCAATTCATCAAAATGGTGGTTAATGACGCGTATTGCAATCCATCTATTGTCAGGATTGTGCTTTGGATGTGTATAAATAGATCAGTTAGGTCAAATAAAATAACATGTTTAGCGTCCCAACCCGCTTCCTTTTAAGAGGCCACCTCCTTTTTCTTTTTCTTTTAAAGGATATTTTAACGATCTCCGACGAAAAAAATCAATTCTAAAATACACAACAAAGCTGGCAACCTACTTGAAAATACCCGCCGGTTGTCAAGCGGCCATTTAAAAGAAAGAATAAAAACCTGCATGTTTTCTTTTTTATTTTGCTTTATGCATTCACCGCATATTTATATTGTATGATTGTAGGCTGGCATACTACCAAGTCTCTGGTTAAATCGCTCAAAATGCCAAAATATGTTGATGAACGATATTTAATTGTCACACAGTCCGTGCCGGCTGTACCCATTCCAGAAATGTTTTTTTTTTTTTTTATTTAAATAAAGAATTCAATTGTTTAAGTGAATTCAAAGTGCCTGTAATACTAATGTTCATCTTTGTATATTCTGTAAACAGATCTTAATTTGTAACAAAAACAAACAAATCCCTAAACTTAGTTAGTGTGACCATGGAGGTTTTGACTGTCTGATACCATGACTGATGATACTGAGCGATGTACCGCATTTTGCATAATTCCCATAAATAAATAATTTAGGTACTGACAAATTTACAATTTCCCTCAATTTGGAATTATCAAAACAAAATTAATCTCGTCGTTCTCCCCGAAACTTAACTCATTTCACATGCACGACATTCACAAGTGAAATGTTCAGAATTTTGACCGTGGAGCTTCCGTGTTGGATAATTCGACCTACCGATACGGCGTATTTCAGTGCGATCCCGGCCAGTGTGTCACTCGGTGTTACGATGTGTTTGATGAAAATATCCTGAGTTGATTGTTTCGTGCTGCCGTACGACCGCCCGTACGACTTCTTGGCGGGACCCAGCAGCGATTTTTCGCCACCCTTTTTCGTCTGGGTAGACATGGCTATGAAGACGTAGCCGTTGCCTGCAAAATGTCGGCTTTTCTCGCTTTCCTTTGACGCGAAGAAACCATCAATTAATCCAGACAAAAGTACACACTATTCGTGGAAACGTTCATCATCCCAATGAAAAAAATTGTATTGTACGTGCTTAGTGAGTACTGTAGTCTGGCACATTATTTAAAAGACCACATACATCTGTAACAGATCGCCTGAGTACCAGACAATGATTTTTACATTATTTTTTTCCCATGACCAGACTGAAGCTAACCGCGTATTGGGCCAGATTCCCATCCGCGTATTCAAGGAACGGCCAGCCGCGTATTCAGGGAAATTAGAATCCATGCAGTAAAAGGTGGTAACATTTCTGTCTCCCCCTTTCTTCTAATTTTAACGAATTTTTTAAAAATATTTCTTTATTAGTATAATTTTGTCAATATTATTTAAGAACTTATCACTGACATCACTTCAAGATACAAATAGATTACTTGGCTGCCTGATTAATTAGTGATTAGCCGCCACAATTAAGACCTCATCCTCCAGACCATAGTACACACCTGCATAAAAACTTGCACTCACCCTAAAGTAAATGTACCCTTCATGTTTAATAAAAGATTAAATTTTATTCCAGAATCTGATAGTCCATACCACTGGGCACACTTAATTTTGGAGGTGGTTAATTCGGCTCACTAATTAGTACCTAATTAACCTCGAGAACACAGGCCATTTTTGGTCATACGTTTGCGGTATAGCACTTGTACACAATACTTACTATTGTGACAGCACTCGCCGTAAAGTAAATGTACCCTTCATGTTGCATAAAAGATGAAATTTTATTCCATAATCTGATAGTCCATACCACTGGGCACACTTAATTTTGGAGGTGGTTAATTCGGCGCACTAATTAATACCTAATTAGCCGCTTGAATACGCACCATTTTCTATCATGCGTTAGCGGTATAGCACTTGTACATACTACTTACTATTATGACAACACTCGCTGTAAAGTAAATGTACCCTTCATGTTGCATAAAAGATGAAATTTTATTCCATAATCTGATAGACCATAACACTGGGCACACTTAATTTTTGAGGTGATTAATTCGGCTCACTAATTAGTACATAATTAGTCGCTTGAATACGCGCCATTTTCTATCATGCGTTAGCATATTCAAGCGGCTAATTAGGTATTAATTAGTGAGCCGAATTAATCACCTCCAAAATTAAGTGTGCCCAGTGTTATGGTCTAACAGATTATGGAATAAAATTTCATCTTTTATGCAACATGAAGGGTACATTTACTTTACAGCGAGTGTTGTCATAATAGTAAGTAGTATGAACAAGTGCTATACCGCTAACGCATGATAGAAAATGGTGCGTATTCAAGCGACTAATTAGGTATTAATTAGTGAGCCGAATTAATCACCTCCAAAATTAAGTGTGCCCAGTGTTATGGTCTAACAGATTATGGAATAAAATTTCATCTTTTATGCAACATGAAGGGTACATTTACTTTACGGCGAGTGTTGTCCTAATAGTAAGTAGTATGTACAAGTACTATACCGCTAACGCATGATAGAAAATGGCGCATATTCCATCGGCTAATTAGGTATTAATTAGTGAGCCGAATTAACCACCTCCAAAATTAAGTGTGCCCAGTGTTATGGACTATCAGATTATGGAATAAAATTTCATCTTTTATGCAACATGAAGGGTACATTTACTTTACAGCGAGTGTTGTCATAATAGTAAGTAGTATGAACAAGTGCTATACCGCTAACGCATGATAGACAATGGTGCGTATTCAAGCGACTAATTAGGTATTAATTAGTGAGCCGAATTAATCACCTCCAAAATTAAGTGTGCCCAGTAGTATGAACTATCAGATTATGGAATAAAATTTCATCTTTTATGCAACATGAAGGGTACATTTACTTTACAGCGAGTGTTGTCATAATAGTAAGTAGTATGAACAAGTGCTATACCGCTAACGCATGATAGAAAATGGCGCGTATTCAAGCGACTAATTATGTACGAATTAGTGCGCCGAATTAACCACCTCCAAAATTAAGTGTGCCCAGTGGTATGGACTATCAGATTATGGAATAAAATTTCATCTTTTATGCAACATGAAGGGTACATTTACTTTACGGCGAGTGCTGGCATTGTGTACAAGTGCTATACTGCTAACGCATGATATAAAATGGCGCGTATTCAAGCGGCTAATTAGGTATTAATTAGTGAGCCGAATTAATCACCTCCAAAATTAAGTGTGCCCAGTAGTATGAACTATCAGATTATGGAATAAAATTTCATCTTTTATGCAACATGAAGGGTACATTTACTTTACGGCGAGTGTTGTCCTAATAGTAAGTAGTATGTACAAGTACTATACCGCTAACGCATGATAGAAAATGGCGCATATTCCATCGGCTAATTAGGTATTAATTAGTCAGCCGAATTAACCACCTCCAAAATTAAGTGTGCCCAGTGTTATGGTCTATCAGATTATGGAATAAAATTTCATCTTTTATGCAACATGAAGGGTACATTTACTTTACAGCGAGTGTTGTCATAATAGTAAGTAGTATGAACAAGTGCTATACCGCTAACGCATGATAGAAAATGGTGCGTATTCAAGCGACTAATTAGGTATTAATTAGTGAGCCGAATTAATCACCTCCAAAATTAAGTGTGCCCAGTGTTATGGTCTAACAGATTATGGAATAAAATTTCATCTTTTATGCAACAGATTTATTTGTAACAAAAACAAACAAATCCCCAAATTAGTTTTGTTTTTAAAAGGAAAGGTTTTTACGTCGATCCAAAGATGATGATCTGACGATGTAACCCCATTTTGCATAATTCCCCTAAATAAATAATTTAGGTACCCGACAAATTTTTAAAATTTTTTTTCCCCCAATTTGGAATTAAACAAAAAAAAATAACTTGTGAACCCCAAACTTAAACTTTTTACCCCCCCCCCCCCCCCCCCCCCCCCCCCCCCCCCCCCCCCCCCCCCGGGGGGGGGGGGGGGGGGGGGGGGGGGGGGGGGGTACAAATAGATTACTTGGCTGCCTGATTAATTAGTGATTAGCCGCCACAATTAAGACCTCATCCTCCAGACCATAGTACACACCTGCATAAAAACTTGCACTCACCCTAAAGTAAATGTACCCTTCATGTTTAATAAAAGATTAAATTTTATTCCAGAATCTGATAGTCCATACCACTGGGCACACTTAATTTTGGAGGTGGTTAATTCGGCTCACTAATTAGTACCTAATTAACCTCGAGAACACAGGCCATTTTTGGTCATACGTTTGCGGTATAGCACTTGTACACAATACTTACTATTGTGACAGCACTCGCCGTAAAGTAAATGTACCCTTCATGTTGCATAAAAGATGAAATTTTATTCCATAATCTGATAGTCCATACCACTGGGCACACTTAATTTTGGAGGTGGTTAATTCGGCGCACTAATTAATACCTAATTAGCCGCTTGAATACGCACCATTTTCTATCATGCGTTAGCGGTATAGCACTTGTACATACTACTTACTATTATGACAACACTCGCTGTAAAGTAAATGTACCCTTCATGTTGCATAAAAGATGAAATTTTATTCCATAATCTGATAGACCATAACACTGGGCACACTTAATTTTTGAGGTGATTAATTCGGCTCACTAATTAGTACATAATTAGTCGCTTGAATACGCGCCATTTTCTATCATGCGTTAGCATATTCAAGCGGCTAATTAGGTATTAATTAGTGAGCCGAATTAATCACCTCCAAAATTAAGTGTGCCCAGTGTTATGGTCTAACAGATTATGGAATAAAATTTCATCTTTTATGCAACATGAAGGGTACATTTACTTTACAGCGAGTGTTGTCATAATAGTAAGTAGTATGAACAAGTGCTATACCGCTAACGCATGATAGAAAATGGTGCGTATTCAAGCGACTAATTAGGTATTAATTAGTGAGCCGAATTAATCACCTCCAAAATTAAGTGTGCCCAGTGTTATGGTCTAACAGATTATGGAATAAAATTTCATCTTTTATGCAACATGAAGGGTACATTTACTTTACGGCGAGTGTTGTCCTAATAGTAAGTAGTATGTACAAGTACTATACCGCTAACGCATGATAGAAAATGGCGCATATTCCATCGGCTAATTAGGTATTAATTAGTGAGCCGAATTAACCACCTCCAAAATTAAGTGTGCCCAGTGTTATGGACTATCAGATTATGGAATAAAATTTCATCTTTTATGCAACATGAAGGGTACATTTACTTTACAGCGAGTGTTGTCATAATAGTAAGTAGTATGAACAAGTGCTATACCGCTAACGCATGATAGACAATGGTGCGTATTCAAGCGACTAATTAGGTATTAATTAGTGAGCCGAATTAATCACCTCCAAAATTAAGTGTGCCCAGTAGTATGAACTATCAGATTATGGAATAAAATTTCATCTTTTATGCAACATGAAGGGTACATTTACTTTACAGCGAGTGTTGTCATAATAGTAAGTAGTATGAACAAGTGCTATACCGCTAACGCATGATAGAAAATGGCGCGTATTCAAGCGACTAATTATGTACGAATTAGTGCGCCGAATTAACCACCTCCAAAATTAAGTGTGCCCAGTGGTATGGACTATCAGATTATGGAATAAAATTTCATCTTTTATGCAACATGAAGGGTACATTTACTTTACGGCGAGTGCTGGCATTGTGTACAAGTGCTATACTGCTAACGCATGATATAAAATGGCGCGTATTCAAGCGGCTAATTAGGTATTAATTAGTGAGCCGAATTAATCACCTCCAAAATTAAGTGTGCCCAGTAGTATGAACTATCAGATTATGGAATAAAATTTCATCTTTTATGCAACATGAAGGGTACATTTACTTTACGGCGAGTGTTGTCCTAATAGTAAGTAGTATGTACAAGTACTATACCGCTAACGCATGATAGAAAATGGCGCATATTCCATCGGCTAATTAGGTATTAATTAGTCAGCCGAATTAACCACCTCCAAAATTAAGTGTGCCCAGTGTTATGGTCTATCAGATTATGGAATAAAATTTCATCTTTTATGCAACATGAAGGGTACATTTACTTTACAGCGAGTGTTGTCATAATAGTAAGTAGTATGAACAAGTGCTATACCGCTAACGCATGATAGAAAATGGTGCGTATTCAAGCGACTAATTAGGTATTAATTAGTGAGCCGAATTAATCACCTCCAAAATTAAGTGTGCCCAGTGTTATGGTCTAACAGATTATGGAATAAAATTTCATCTTTTATGCAACATGAAGGGTACATTTACTTTACGGCGAGTGTTGTCCTAATAGTAAGTAGTATGTACAAGTACTATACCGCTAACGCATGATAGAAAATGGCGCGTATTCCATCGGCTAATTAGGTATTAATTAGTCAGCCGAATTAACCACCTCCAAAATTAAGTGTGCCCAGTGTTATGGTCTATCAGATTATGGAATAAAATTTCATCTTTTATGCAACATGAAGGGTACATTTACTTTACGGCGAGTGCTGTCACAATAGTAAGTATTGTGTACAAGTGCTATACCGCAAACGTATGACCAAAAATGGCCTGTGTTCTCGAGGTTAATTAGGTACTAATTAGTGAGCCGAATTAACCACCTCCAAAATTAAGTGTGCCCAGTGGTATGGACTATCAGATTCTGGAATAAAATTTAATCTTTTATTAAACATGAAGGGTACATTTACTTTAGGGTGAGTGCAAGTTTTTATGCAGGTGTGTACTATGGTCTGGAGGATGAGGTCTTAATTGTGGCGGCTAATCACTAATTAATCAGGCAGCCAAGTAATCTATTTGTATCTTGAAGTGATGTCAGTGATAAGTTCTTAAATAATATTGACAAAATTATACTAATAAAGAAATATTTTTAAAAAATTCGTTAAAATTAGAAGAAAGGGGGAGACAGAAATGTTACCACCTTTTACTGCATGGATTCTAATTTCCCTGAATACGCGGCTGGCCGTTCCTTGAATACGCGGATGGGAATCTGGCCCAATACGCGGTTAGCTTCAGTCTGGTTTTCCCATGATGTCAGGCCGCCTCCCCTATGAATAGTCTCCTTTTCAAGCTCCATGTAGTCAGCTTGAGTTAGAGACTAGACGTTATTATAAGAGCGCCCCTGCTGCAAAGCGGTATAGCCAATCCCCCGCTTGAGCAAAATAAATGGTACATCCCTTTTCTTTTCTACACCTCTCTGACCAATGATATTACAGAGGTTTTTGTAAAAATTTGAATAAACAAAACATACCTACTTTGAAAAAAAAACGTTGAGTACTTTTTCCTGCAATTGTTGACTTCGTTTGGCTCCACATCAGAGTCTGATGTCAGAGACTCACAAATAATATTGATGATTAATCAATCCTTCAGATGAAGTCTAGAGTCTTCCTCAAATCCATGTTCAACAACAACATATGGTCACGTTTTAGTGCAGGACAACGGTAAAATGTCTCTCTGCCTCGCTTTCAAATTCTCTGTCGAAGTATTTTCTTCTTTGCTGTGTGCATGCCCGATTTGTCGATCCCCGAATTGTCGACCCGCACTATTTTTCCCCCGAATTTTTGGGTTGCGCCCCCCCCCCCCGCCCCCGCCCTGGGTCATACGCCTATGAAGTGCTACTTCAAAGGAGAGCTGAAACGTGCCAAGCAATAAAATTGTGCCCTTTCTTTTCCTGCAAGGGTTTGCTGAATGAAAAGCACTCTTTTTGGCGTTTGGGGGATGGTATGAATCTTACATGATATAAAAAAAGTAGAATCAGTGTGAACCACACGGTATGAATAGCTCCCTCTGTTGTTAGTATTTTTTATCAGTGCGACCAAACGGACACTAGAGAAGCAGCATTATTATAGTCTGACCAATTTTTTTGTATAACATGTAAGAAGTACTATTAATTGTTGCTTTCGTGCATATTACATGACACACATAATGGCAGTTCGGGCAATGGAGACAGTTTCCCTCCTGACCCTGCTGGTCATTGCCTTGGTGCCCCAGTGAAGAATCGTAAAGATTCTTTAGGTTCCTTCTTCATCCAGGATGCCATCATTAGCTAAGAAAAATGCTTTGTCTGTACAGGGACATAGTATCAGAACTGTATGTTAAAAGTCAGAGGGTTACACACTCATGTTCCGACACCCCTATGTTCACGATCCGACGCCCGGTCACCAAAATGAAATACGGTGAGTTTTGGGGTTACACATGTTCCGACTCCTCTATGTTCCGACACCCCTGATGGTGTATTTTTCTAACCGTAAACCTAGCCCTTACCCTAGCGTGTATGTCACGAGGGTTTTTCGGAACATAGGGTTGTCGGAATATAGAGCAGTCACCAGTCAGAGTGCCGCACTGGCAACAAGGAACGCGACACGAAGAACGGGTTGTGGAAATCATGTATTAATAACACATGTGTGCATGCCCGAATTGTCGATCCCCGAATTGTCGACCCGCACTATTCCCCCCTCCGAATTTTGGGGTTGCACCCCCCGCCCTGGGTCATACGCCTATGAAGTGCTACTTCAAAGGAGAGCCGAAACGTGCTAAGCAATAACATTGTGCCCTTTCTTTTCCTACAAGTAGGCTACGGTATGAAAACAGAAACCGCCATATAGTAATATTTTTAAAATGTAGGTTTTTCTTTTACAATGTGTAACTTGAAGAAAACAACAGCACGAAACCCTGTTCTTGGAAAGGTTAAAATCCCATGAAAGTACAGGCTCAGAGAATCATTAGAGTACCATGTGAAACAGTTTCCGTCTCCATTAATGTTTATAAACGCCGTGAGACTAGACTTGTGGACAAGTCGTTAAATGTTCGTCGCGGTGATAGGGTTCCGACTCTCTCCGCAATTCTCGCGACACTGGCGATGTTCTCGCGAGACTGCTGGCTTCCGCGAGACTACTGCTCTCACGACTACGGTCCCATTTAAATGGGAGCGTTGTCGTGAGAGCAGTAGCCTCGTGCCGAGCAGCAGTCTCGCAAGATAGTTGCGACAGAGCCGTCTCGCTATCACTGAGTCAGACATTTAACGACTTGTCCACAAGTCTACTGTGAGACCTAATCAGTCATAACCACTTCACCTGACTGGAGAGCTTTTAGTCTATTATTCACCAAGGACCCCTCCCAATTGGAACTTATTGTTTTTTGAATGAAACTTGTCGATCGCGTAGTTGAATGAAATGTCCAGTAAAGTATTGCAGTTTCATATAAAATGGGTTTGAAACAAATGGAATTTCTAAGAATGCATTTTTATTCTTACAACGTTAAACTAAATAATGGACAGAGAGTAGTCAAGTAACGGGGTTCGTTTTCGTAAAATCCAGTCATTAGAAAAAGAAAATAACAAATTTAAACACCGGGAAGTTACGAACTATTCACATTTATTATTTAACATCTGACAATCTGCGCTCCATGCAAGAACTTCTGTGTGCTCCCTATGTTTTTATTACGTTAAAACAAAATTGAAACAACATAATATTATCCATGGCACAAAATCTTGATTGACCCTAATCCCTAAAGTTGGAATCCAAGGGAATGAGTACCGTGTTTGCTTCGGTTCATCGCCCAGTGACCTAGAATCCGAGTTACAAACACCAATCTGACCCGGATCAATAATGAGTTCTTTAATCCCCAATAACTGGCAATACAATTCTGGATTAAACTTGATCCGGATCCGGTTCCCATGTGTGCTGGAATTATTTCCGGATCAGTATGACCCACTTCTGTGTCCAAACGTAAACTGACCTGAAATCTCGGGCAGGAATGTGATTCAGACTCAGAGAGCTATATTTCACCTTACAAAATCCGGGTAAGACTGACCCAAAATGAGTCAGTGCCTGACCTTATAATATAGGACTCAGATTGTGGATCCTATATTTGAACGTATAGTTTAACCGTATATCAGGAACCCTACAGTTACGCTGAATGCAGTAGGCCTACTCAATGTGAAACCACATTCCCGTCCTGCCCTTGATATAGATTAGAGTTGGTATCAGTCCACTATCAAACTCCTCCGATTTATTTGTAAACATCGGATTTCAACTTTCTTTTAGATAGAGTCTTACTAATAATATTAATCTTACTTTTAAACATTGTATTATTTATATTATATAAATGAGGCTGAACACTCATTCTATCTGGATCGTAGTTTCCAACAACACAAGTGTCGACTCAATATTAAAAATGAATAAGTTTATGCAAAAAACAACCTGCCTAATGTAAAAATAAAATAAATATTTGAAATATTGAAAAAATAGCTCTTGTTGTAAAATTCTTTTCAGCAAATAAATAACGTATGTCTATTTAGAATATAGTAAAATAATGGTGAATTTTCTATGTCGCCAAAAACGTTATTTTAATGAATGATACAATGGAAGACTTTGGAACGCTGGATGGGTGGCAGCAGTCATCGCTAGGTGGCAGCAGACATATCGCTAGGTGGCAGCAGACATATCGCTAGGAGGCAGCAGACATGTCATGCGTTTACGTAGTTATAAGCATGTGCAATAAATTCACCTGGAGCATGCTGCCACCGTACCGAGCGACTCCGAAAGTCCCCTACTGTTACCGTAAACTGGGAAAAAATGGTTGCAAGAATAGTTGGGCGGCGGGTGGTATTAGGATGGAGTCGAGTTAGAAGGGTGAAAAAGGTGTTCATGATAGATACATGATGGGAGAGATGGGATGGGAAAGGTAACCCCTTCCCTAGAAACACCCGTTTTTAGGCAATTTTATTTTCTGAGAAAAAATATACATACAGTGAAACTCCTCAGGACACCCGCCTTGTCTCAGAATCAGGGATTCACATCATTTCATGGTACATGTTTACCTGTATGTTTTCCACACTATCTCTCATTCCAGCAATTGTTTTTTCCTCTTCTTCCAATTCCAGCATGATTCTGGATTTAATTCAATAATTTCTTCGTAGTTTCCAGCGGCTTTCCCAATCACCCTGTAAATTTTTCACTTTTGTCAGCTGCTGCGGTTATGACGAACACTGGGATTTCAAAAAACATTTTGCTTTACGAAGTTCAAAACTACATGTTAACAACACATTTTTAAGTATATTATTATTATTATTTTACCCATTTCACAAAATGCAGAGAGCTCTATACACAACAGATGGTGATGTACATGTACCTTTCCGTCCATGTATGCTCAAACCGAGATAAACTCTAGCCACCAAGTTGTTGACTCTCTCATGAAAAAAGTTGTTATGTCACTTCTGGGGCTCCGTACACAGGAATGCTATATCTATACACGATGTTATTAACTTCTAACAGTATAGTAAGTGTATTATGTACAATGAATTCTACTGCGAGCTACAACTTATAGTAGTCATGTAGCGAGGTATCACTAAGTATACATGCGTTTAAGATAGATATAATATTGGTATTGATTTGATATTTGATATCTTTTAGGATATTTGAACGGTTTGAATACAATTTGCAAGCTTTTCCGTAGGGAACATAATATTTATTAATTTTTTATAGATTTCCTTCATAAATCTTTTGATTACTATCGTATCACAAAGACGCCGTATTATTTACAACATTTAGTTATTAAATTAGTTATTAATCGTATACATTATAGCGTTATTATGTACAGCATCGGCGTGGCGGTTAACAGGATGCAGCGCAGCCTCGTTACCATGAGCAGCGCGCCGTGAGTCGATCCCGTCTCTTGTCACTGAGCGAGCAAGGCAGGATGGACCAAAAAATGGCGCGGCGAGTTCGATGGGAACGAGGTTGGATGCAGCGAAATACTACAAGTCTGGTACCTAGACGTCTGCTGTGATCTATATGCGATAAGGCTGGCTCATGACCACAAGCAATCTTAATTGCGCCGATGGACATTATTTTTTGTTAATTAAACAAAAAGTTGTGTTGAAGTTTTTGCAAATTGTTGAGCTTATTAATCCATTTCCACGTAAAATGAACTTAGTAAACATTTTTCAAAATAGGAAAAACATAATAATAATAGGCCTAACAAAAAAACAAGTGCTTACCGAATATGCAAAACTTTTTGATATGAAATCCAGATGCCGAAAATGTTCATTCTTACTGGACTGTTTTTTTATTTTTAAGGCATTTTCGAAACTCAGGCTGCGTCATCGGCTCTGGCTTGGACCTTATCCATCATTTCGTGAAGCCTGTTTCACCCCACTTCACTTTAGGAGCTGAAGTCGAAGTCGCAGTTTCGAAAAGGCCCTTGAGTGTCCGGTTTAATCGAAGTCGGCTCCGTGGAAATTTGTCTTTAATTTGCAAAATATTCAACACAACCAAATAAAGTCGAAACAGTTTTGGGTGTTAGTTTTTTGTTCTATCATGAAACATACTCCTTTTGTTTGGGAGGAAAATTGGGTGCTCTTCATTAATAAAAACTAACAGATGGATGGGTATAGTTAGTTCACATATCTGTATAAGGATGACAAATCTAAATTCGGAATAGTCATAATAATATCTTTCAAAATAAAGGAATAAATGTGTACACTGATAATGCATTCTGTGCCAATTTGTAAGTCAAATGTAAATAGAAAAATACAGCTGAAATCTTCATCAAGTAACAATAAATATCTGACTTATATATTATGCTATAATATCTTAATAATATCATCGAAAATCTCTTTTACAATTGAATCACTATATTTCTTTAAATATACTAGTTTTCGTTTTATTTATTTTGGTTAGAGACATGCTAGAGTTATGCATATACAACGAATGCGACATAAAGGCGACCAGTCTGACACTGAAACTATTTCTTGCGTTATTTTAAGACTATATTATCTATACTGTTTTATTTTTTAGTTTGTAAAATATTGACATAAGATTGCGTATGAAAATAAAACAAAAGAGCCCAGACCAACGTGCATCTATTGTCTTGGAAATAAAATGAATTTACACTGAGGTTTTTCATTTATTTATTTATTTGGAATAATGTTTGTTTAATTAAGGCCACACTATAAACAAAAAAACCTTAACGGTTTTCCCCCAAAAATGTTTCTGTCTCCCTTTTTTGTATCCCTTATCTATAAAAAAAAAAAAGGGCAAAACAAAGAAAAAGATGAATGACTAAAATGGCTAACTCTTGATAATGTAACAAACTAAAATAATACAGCATTCTTTCCGTCGAGGGAAAAAACCAATTGAAAAAAAAATGGTGTTGCAACAATATCAAAAGTGAATACATCGTGTAAATTAATTTGCAAATCGCTAAACGGTTTCTAAAATTTACTTTCAAAATAAGTGAGAAGATTTTGTTAAAAATGAAACTTATAATCCCCAATGTGCATCAGAGATGTATAGGAAATGTTTGACAGTCAGTGTGATGAAACTTAAGTTTGCAAATCGCTAAACGGTTTCTAAATATTACTTTCAAAATAAGTGAGAAGATTTTGTTGAAATGCAAACTTATAATCCCCGATGTGCATCAAAATTGTAGGAAATGTTTGACAGTGTGAGGAAACTTTAAGTTTGTATATAGGAGAGGAATAGCTATGGGTATACAACGGTTCACAATTGCTAAAATACCGCAGTAACAAAACAACGGAGAGAGAGAGAGAAAATAAACTGATGTGGAACAAATTGAGGTGAAATAGAACGAGTGTCTCTGCTATATAGTGATATATTATGGTGACTTTGAAGTTAACAAGACGTTTTTATTAACTATTTAAGAAACAACATGTTATTATAACGAAATGACAACGTTGTTAAAAATGATTGAACAATTACAGTTTAATTGCGTGTTAATGCTATTAAAGTTACTGTAACCATGTCGGATGACGATTTGAAGTCATCTCTGCAATCTTTGATGAAGTCTTGCGAAGTGGTATAAAAAGAAAGAAGACATCATTATCGACGAGAACAGAGAGGAGGATTTGCGGGTTTATAGGACCCGCGGGATGAATGTTGGGTTTTTTTTTTTACTGGTGGTTTAAAACAGGACGGACGGAATGTCCAGGTGTAGGTCAAAGCAGATTGTATTCTTCAACAGGAATGAGTTTTTACAAAATACAATGTTTTTTGTTAACCCTTGGTTCATAATTTAAAAATTGTTGCCTCAGTTGGTATCATATTACATTAACCTCTTTAAGTCAGTCCCAATATCATTATTATTTAATTTTTTATTCCAATTCGCCCCTTAAATCCAGATCTTTTTTGAAAATTCCAAGCTCTTTCAGCAACTCGTCTGAAACTTTGCCTGCATAAAAAAATAAAGTAAATAGTAATAATAACGTACATTTTAATTATTAATCAAAGCATTAAATAATTGTCTTTCAAAGAGGTGTTATATTTGTAGAAAAGGACGGGCACAACTTTGGCAGGAGGGAAAAAACAATCGTTCACAGATTTGCAAACCGCCATTACATAAAGACGCGGGCGCGGTGGAAAACTTCCCATGGACTGTTTTTGCTTAAAATGTTATAGTTTTTGAAAAATGAGTAAACTCGGTGTTTGAAAACAGTATACTGACAACACTTAAGTTATTCCTCCGATTAATGATTGAGTTTAAACTTTCACGGGATTGTTGTTTCATTTTTGGTCACACAAAGTGCAGATACTGGTCTTTACAACAATAATTGTTGCCTACGTGCTTTAGGCCCTGTATCAACTTTTTATTAAAAACTTGTATTTTCGAATGTGATAACGAAACCCCCCACTATATTTGTTTAATGCATTTCTTTGAAGCAATTTTGGAAGATGACAAAGCTCAAACTAGATCAGATACAGAGTCTAATATATTTCCAGACTCAGCGTCCCGAATTAAGACTAGTTACCTTCGTCAAGCAGCAATACAAGGTCCTTCCACGAGTTGTCTTTGGCGGCCTCAACCATCTCGTCGTCAAGGCCGTCGTTAGCCTCCTCCTCAGCCGTTGCAATCTCTTCAACATCTGTTGGTCATAAAGCAGGACATTATATAACCTCAGCGGAAATTGGCTTCCGAGGGTTAAACCTAACCCTTTCTTCAAGAAATGTATCATAAAACTAAAAATATTGTAGTTATCAAATGAAGGTTTATTTATCTTTATTTTACTTTAAATTTGTCTATATATTTATCTAATCTTTCGAGGGGGGACATGGATTTAAAAACTGTGGTGTACAATTTTAAAACTACCTTGAAGCGCTTGTTCAACTTCATCTTGTTCCTCTGGTTCGATCTCCTCCAGCTCTTTCTCGAGTTCCTCTTCGGCGTCCTCGGCATCTTCTCCCTGCAGGACTCCTCCCGTCTCCTGCTCTTCCTCGGTTTGGAGCACCTCGGCGACGGGTCGACCCTCCTTGTCCACCACCACCTCCTCCTGGACGTGCCTGTCGCCACCCGGTATCGGCTGGTCCTCCTCGTCCTCGTAGGCCTGGTAGCCGTTCCCCATGGGCATGGACGGGTAAGGTTGGACAGGTCTTGGCCCATCTCTTGCATCATCTCCTCCGAGATGTCGTCTTCGTTCCAGAAGCTTTCCGGGAGGAGCTGTGAGAGGATGTCTGGATTTTGGATGTTGACAAAAAAACACACAAACAACATTAGAGTTAATCTTCATTGTGCTCTCCTCTGCATTGAAACGAAAGCTATGCTTGTGTTTTGTTGTTTTGTTTTTGTTGTTGTTGTTGTTGTTGTTTGTTGTTGTTGTTGTTGTGTTTTACAGGGACGAGGCACCATTTTCAGGGAACGTTTCAGGACAACAATATTCATAGGTCTTCTTTTTGGTTTGCAGTTAAATCTACTTTTGTTGCTTTCAGATGCCTGAGAGAGACTTCATGCCTGAAGCCTTTCTCAGACTTTTAAATTTTGTGGTGAAAAAATTACCTCTTTTCTAAAACTGCATTACGTTTGAAGGGGTTGTTTCTAACAATGTTTTATAATATCAACAACTCTCCAGTGCTGTTTACAATTTTTCGTTTTAATATTCTTCAACTTGTGGAGTAATTACGAAAAGTACACCCTGCCTTTAGGATGAATGATAGCTTAAACGGAATACAGTACCACGGAAAATGCTGTCTGTACCCAAAAGCAAAGTCTGACCGTTTTCGAATTAATGGCTCTAGTGGCTTGATCCCTACGTTGGAGCAAAGGCTGCCCCATAGCAACAGCCTTAGAAAAAGCCACAGCCTTAGCCACCAATTCGGACACGGGCTCACATCACAAAACGGTTGATTGATCAAACTTCATTTTTGCAGTTGACACTGTAAATGTGCTGGGATTTTTTTTTAAATTATATATACCGTGGCCATAAATCTCACCGATTATTCTCTCTCCTCTGTCTGTGGACATCTCACCGTTTTCGATTTGGTCTGCAACAATGTTAGCGATCTCGGACAGGGCAATAGTCTCTGTAATCAAACAATTACAAAATAATTAAAAAAAACTAATCAGAATTTAATGCACACCATTTTTTTTTAATAAACAAAAACAGGCATGATTGTCAAGTTCATCTAGATTGTTGAGAAATAATGGGTTATGAGGCTCGTTTTTTTCGAATCCAATGCGGACGTTTTTATACAGACTGGTTGCCAGTCTAAAAACGAAGCTCCTAGCTTAGGAGTGAAACATAACTAAAATAATATGTAAGTAGCTTCTACATTTTTTGGGATTTGAAAACAAACGAGGCTCATAATCAATGGCACCATTGTCTTTTAGCGATCTGAAGTACTGATAACATTGAACAGTTCACTGGAATTATACTTTTAACGAGGTTCCATTTGAAGCAATTAGCGTTTGGTCTCGGTAGCACGGCAATATTAGGTCCCTTTCGAAACCGTGGCTTCGGGCTCCCGGCTGAGGCACAGTCAGCCTGTTTGAAGCCCCCGTACAGAAAGCGCACGGTTTGAAAATACCTTACGGAGCCTATAATAAGCTGGAAACTGAGTACAGCTAAAAAATAAATCAAGCTGTCAATAAAGGACGCCATGCTGTATAGTGTACATGTAACTATGCCAGGTTTATAGTGTTATACCGCACTGCTTCAAATTTAGCGCGCCATGATGGTTGCCTGCATGGTGTGTTGTTTAGACTCGGATCTCACCCAGAATCCTTTGCGACTCACCCAGGACCTTTGCGCGCCGATCATGCGCATTGGGAAATGCATACGGGCTATTTATATTGTTCTTTTATCCACAATGCATTAACTTTGCATCAGTCAAAGTGTTTCCTTATAGTTGTCTTACCTTCGGAGTAGGGTTTCTGGAACATTTCATAGTCTACGGATTCGGGGTACGTCTCTTCGTATGGCATTTGGTAGTCCATGTAGTCTTGAGGGTTGTACGGTGCAGGTCTGTTCAAAATCTCCTCAACCTGCATACACAATGTTCAGGAGGAATTTGAGCAACTCTATACACAAAAAATCACCCTCTAGAACGGGGTTTGAACCCACGACATGGAGTTTGTGCATTAGACCACTCTATCACAACATTTAATTACATTGCTTATTATTTCTTTCTTTCATTACACATCTCACAGCGCAAACGCTAGTCTTGGTGCAAGACGTCCCGTTCTGTATTTTGCTGCCATTAGAGGGCGCTATCACTCCACGAACCCGCTATCAACCACGAACCGTTCCTCCTGTGATTGCGGTTCGTGGGATAGCGGGTTCGTGGAGTGATAGCGCCCTTTAATGGCGCCAAGTATACGCAAACGCCAGTTTAACAGGATGGTGATTAAGGAAACAACACTTGAGATGTGGGAGGAAAACCCCAAATGGGGGAAAACCCACGCAATCAGGTAGGGACTGAAAACCCAATCCACATGCAAGGCTCCACATGGTCCACAGAGGTGGAAAACAGGGAAAGAAACCACTGATGAGCTAACCTGATGCCCCCAAAAGGGCCACTAAGCAAAACAATACTGGAAACCAGTCACAAACAATTATACCCATGACAACCTGCTTCTGGCTATAGCTATAAGCAACACATGTTCTGTGCTAAGCACTAAGCACTTACATAATCTGTGTCCACGGGGTTGACGGGCTCAAGACCCAGGGGGTTGCCGAAGAGTTCTCGGTCTTGAAGCATCAGAAGTTCTTCCAGCTCTTGGGACACCGCTTCCTTGACGAAGAAGGCGTATTCCTCACTGATCTAAGGATTTCAAAATGATTAATGATAGAAATGATGAGATTGCATCAATAAAAATTGAAAAATTTATGATGCCAGAAACATCAACGGTATTTTGATTTGTTGAATGCAAGTTCACCCCCCAAAACGGCCAATGGCCACTTTTGGTACTAAAAGAAAACACTAAGGATGAAAATAACTATGGGTGCTGAAGGTAGGAGTTATGAATTTAAAGAAACTGTTTTGTTAATACAAAACGGCGAAAAAAACACTCACAAATCCCTGCTCAAGGAGCATGCCCACTGCCCTCAAGAAACCTGTGACGTCATCTGACTCCATGATGAATAGCGCCACCTGCGCTGGATCAGAAAGTTCTACTAGCAGCTCTCTGGCATCTTGCTCGGTGAGATGGTAATCGTCAACGTTGTTGTCGAATAAACCTGGGGGAGAACAATTTCAATTCGATTTGAATTTCCAATGTACAATTACTCTTCTCTCCAAAGCAGCACCGACGGGTAAATCTGACTCGATTCTACTAGGTTATGGGATCGATGGGATTGCGATCTTTGAAACATTGTACGTTTCACAAGTGAGTTTTGTGGCACCAACTTGACCCCTCACCCTAATATGACCCTGGTACTCGTTCTAACGTCAACACTATCACTAAACCGAATAGTAACCAGACAATTCAATACGACGAGCTGCACAAAGTTTGAACAATGATTAAACCGACATAAATAACAAACAAATCTTAGTCGATCAGAAAAAGATCCAGAACTTAACCGAGCCCCAGAACCTATAACGATACCAAACCATTTACCTGAATCTATCAACCTTCTCCCCAAACCTCAACCCTACATCAACCCCGGCCTTGCCCTATTGACCAACGTCAAAAGCGGCTACTGTCTGTCAAGCTCGCCATTTTGGGAGTCAAATTACAAAGTACAAATTTTGGTAAGCGTGTAAATGCCGCGTCGCCTGAAATGCGCATGCGCCATACAACACACTGGAGCATTGACTCCTCCAAAATGGTGCAACCAACACTGATGTCACGGTGACGTCAGGTGAATTGGGTCAACACATTACGTTACCCAAAGCTTTACCCCCAAACCCTATGATCACATAGTTATTTTCCGCACCTGCGTAAGAGACTTCATTATTTTCATTGATGACGTCACTTCCGTCGTCGACCTGTATATCTCTGTAATCGACGACTTCTTTGTTGGGCGAAACCACCTCCTCCTTTTCCTCCTCCTCTGACACTGCCCCCGATCCTTCTACTTCTTCTGGTGTCTCATTCGAAATAGCGCCCTCTATACGTGAAAAAATATCAAACACCAATACAAAATGTTATAATTAATTACGCGGGAAAGTATGGATAGAAAAATCCCAAGGCGTGATTTTCCCCCGACAGTTCCTTTTTCTGAATGACGATAACATTTCCAAAACAATTATGAGTCTTTTTCGTATAACATCAGATAGACGAGTTTCATGTAATTATTGTTTGCATTATTTTTCTTAATACTAATATGGAACATATCGACGTGGCTGTGTACTTTATTATTATTTTGTTTTTACTATAGCCAGAAATTCTCACTTTTATCAAGAAAAATAAGGGGAAAAAGTACAACAGGGTTGCTGGATGAAAAAAGTAGCGTCTAGTATTCATGGAACGGGCATAAAACATGCTCTCGTTGGATTCTAGTTATTTCAAAAGTCTCCGAAATTTCCTGTCACTCATCGCTTGATATTCAAATTCAAATCCATCGAGCGCCCTCCACGTCAGGTTCATTGGAGCTCCCATAATTCCATTGGCGAAAACACCTCACACGGTTTTCATGACGGTCTTCATTTAGTGCAGGTAATTTCCCCTTTTTGTCTCATAAATGCATCGTTTTAGGGCATCCATGTAAATCGTTATATTTTATTGATTATTAGGGATGGTGTACAGAATGTGTTGTTTTCATTAAGCATGTATTTAGACTATTTATCTGTGTTTATTGGTACAACAACACGACAAATGATCGTCTTGCTCGTAAATCCAAGATGGCGGCCCCCATGTATGTTTCGGCGGGCCTGCTAAGTGTGTTCGAATCCGTCACATGAACTAAATCGTATAGGTGGCTATTTTATATTCATTATGTGGAAAGTGTTCTGAACTATTTCTTTATAAAAAAAATACCTGTATCTTGATAAATAACACACTGCTATTTTGTTTTTACGTTTAATGTGTGAAAAAATGTAGGTTTTGTTTGGACACTTCTTGATATTCTTGTGTAATTCCTTGCAGGGCTAATCTTTGTTTGTTTTCAGTGCTATACCTGTATGGAAAATCCGACTTTCATTTGTTTCTCTCATTCTGACGTAGAAAGATTCTTATTTACAAAATAATGGATGTTTTTGGACAAAATTAATGATTCAGCATCTTCCCCTACCGTTTGATTAGATAATGTTGTGTATAATAATATATTGTATAGCACTTAAATCTACATATTAGTCACTCTTGCGGAACCTAAATCCGTATCTCCAACTGCCCCTTGTCTCTTTTCATCCCTCGTTTTGGCTGACTGAAATCCGCCTCTTTCTGTTCGATTCTTTCTGTTTGATTGCTTCTGTTGCATTAGTATAATTGTCTGTATGTGTGTGTTGCCATGTCATTGAGCCTGTGAGAGAGACTCTTCTAGGGTCCAAACGTCAGGCCATTATAAAACAATTTGAACTTGTGTTTTATAAGTTATTTCCAGGACATTTACGTGCTTTTCATTTCTGTCTTTTTACAGATGAGTTGCTCTCAACATACCTGTACCGACCCTCATCCTATCATAATTAAAGATCATGTTATAAAAGTCACATTGTTATAAAAGTGATATATCAATTGGATCTGCGTGGGGGGGGGGTGATTACCTTTTGTTTCATCTTGAGGCGTTTCCTCTCCCTCGACGTCTTCGATTTTAACGGGATCTTTACTCTCAACACTCGGCGTGTCTGTCGCCTGCAAGAGAAGAGTATACAATTGAAGGCGTCAACATACGACACTCACGATGTAAAAGAATACGTTCGTCGACCTACGTTTTTGCCGCCTTTTTTCTTAAACTTGTTTACCGCCAATTTTTACTGCAGCTACATCATCTTCTGCGGTTGGGAATTTCCTTTGCCTCCCAACTGCCAAAAGGTCATCCAGAGTGGGCGATTGCATTAAGGGGATGCACATTTATTTATTTATTTTTTTGGGGGGGGGGGAATTTCATTACATTTCCATCCCCTGAAATTATTGAAAGTTTGTTCTCAGATGCATTTGACTTTGCTTTCTGTTATTTTGTGCAATCGTGCTTTTTATTAATGGGATTGTTTTCAATGTTGACTTTAGGGAATTATTCATGCTATTTATAGTTAACCGGTGATTCTTGGTACAAATCAATTTCAACATTTGTTTTTTTCCCCCTGTTTTAAAGATCAATTTGTAATATATTTGTTTTGCTCCCAGGAGCCTCTCTGTTTTCCTCCCAGTGGATTTCAGTGGGAGGTGTTGACACTCGCTGATGAAATCTGTACCAATTCACCAAATTTGTAAATCGAAAACAGGCATCGGTAGGCCTACATGTAACTGCTCGAATGTGCCACAATTTAAATGCATTTGGTAAATATCAATTCTCGTGGATCGAGATGTAGCTCTGTCACAGAATAATTGCATTCGTCTTAAAGTTCGATTAGATTAAACCCACGAAACTAAAGTGTAGTATTGGTGAAGTCTCCAAAATGGTAAATTCTTGCCTGGTTCGCTTTGGAAAATGGAGCAAAAAATTTCTGTTTGTGTTTATCGCTTTGTTTTAGAACTTGGTGATTTGTAAATAACCCTGTTTTCAGATGGTTAGTGTTGTCATATAGAGCAAGGACTGTGTGGTGTTCTGATCGTGGCAAATTAAATGGCGCGTCGAGATTTGACATTAGGAGCAATGGGAGGCTTTTAAATGTATGGAAATATTGTCCCCCAACTCGACCACTGTAGTAAAAAACAAAACTACATGAAGTTGCATCGTTTGACATGGGATGAGTTGACGTGGGACGAGTTAACATTCAGCTATTCATGTGAATGGATACAAAGTGCGCGCACTTCGTGCAAAACAACTTGGCATTGATTAATCTATGCCTGCTATCTTTGTATCAACCGGACGCGATCGCTAGCTTCTAAATCGACAGTCCGGGGGTTGACGTCCGAAGAAGACGACGACGACGATGAGGATGATGAACAATTTACGGAGGAGTTTTCTTTTCTCCTCTCTTTTTTCTTTTCTTTTCTATTTTCCCCCAAAGTAATTAATCATCACAGTCCACAACAAGCTATTGGAACGCGAAACACTATCTGTGTTATGCGAGGAGTGGGTGGCCGCAGCGTGGTGAACAACACGGCAAGGGACCGACTCTTTAAAAAAATATATATATAGGCCTACACACTGGTACATTTCTCTTTTCCGTCACCAAAGAAATATGACAATTTTCTTTTTCTTTTGAGCAGGTAGGAAAAATCTCCCCATGCACATTAAAATTGAGATGTCTAAAATGAGGTAAACCATTTTCTTTTGTGCTTGTTTTCTTTCTGTCTTTGGCGGGGGAGGAGGACGAGGCAAATCTAACAATGAGTTTGATGCCACCGTGACGGGAGATTCCTTAGTTAGTTTCACATCTTTTGTATAGATAGGTTGCAGTGTGACGTAAATCGGCCATCTTTACGGGCAGCTTAGAACAAACAGTCGTGCGTTTCGTGTGAGAACGGCGTGCAACACGCGCGCATTTCACGAAACTCATTGCAGGATTGGTCAGTGAACAACGCGGCTGTGTTAATAAGTTGAGCGTTTGACGCATCTGCAAGCCAAAATGCAATTTGCCCGTAAAGATGGCGTCTACTGGGAACTATCTATTTGTGTTTTGGTTTTGGTTCTAAATCTTGATTGTAGAGGTTTTATTGGGTCTGACACAATCTCTGATGACAGTTTTTTGTGGAAAATTATGATGAAGGGGGGAAAGTCGGATAAAACAGATACGTATCGCCACGTTTCGTCGAGGACGCTCCGCGGTAAGCGCCTTCATCCCAGAAGGACTTCGTGCTTGCTTGGCGGGAAGAAGTTCCGGGGTGGGGGGGGGCCCTCGAGTTTCTGTTTCGTCTTCGTTTGAAGGACAAGACACGTGACATTATGTTGCATTTGACTGATTCAAGGTAGTTTCATAATAAGTGGTTGTCACCGAGAGTCATCCTCTCATTTTTGTTTTTATTGAAACACGAGTTGTTAAATTTTGAATAAAATTCAAAAAACAAGTCTAAACAAATCTTTAGGATGTCTTAATAGAGTTCTGTACTGATGACGCCATGGTTTGTTTAACGTATTGCTTAAGTGCTGTTAATACTGGGTCCTGCATTTCTGAGGATGTATTCCCATTTTTGCATCCCTCTCTAACTTTCTTTTATTCTTTCCTTTGTTCCTTACTATACCTCCTCCCATAGAAAGTGTACATTAGATCTCCTTGTGGAACCTCCCCCTCTTAATACAATTCCAATTTTGATACATTTCGATCCCGTTGTCTTCGCCCCCCCCCCCTCCCCACATACAGAATTTGGATTGACCTGTAGCCCAAGGAGTTACAAAACACAACGATATAAATTACTTCTGCCCATGGCGGTTTAAAGACGAACGCTAACTGAAAGACAATATTAATAAAAGAGCATAAAAACAACACGAGATCATAAAACTGTCTTCTGGTCATTATTTTGTTCACAATGTGATTTCAATAAAAGTGAGCATATAAAGTAGCGTGAAGTGTATTAGGCAGAGGAAAGAGGGTATGACACTGCAACGGAGTGACATTTATACACCACAAACATTTGTAATAAACGTTAAGGGTACAATTATTCACTCATAAATTATGGAGAACAAACAATGGCATCCGCCTCGTTGATTCCTCTTCCCACGCAATGCAGGCTGCTTCGTCTCTTGTCGGTTGAGCCTCGTGTTTTTTTATTTTTTATTTTTGAGGAATTTGTAATTTGTGGGTCTTCGGTCTCCACTCTCAGTATAACAGATGGACATATTTCCCTGGAGGCTGTTGTTATCAGTGAGCTTTAAACTATTTGTGTTTTTCCATTAGTTGCTAATTCTGAACTTGTCTTTATAAGCCTATAGCGTGACCCTGATTTGCTTTTACTAAAACAAAGCGTTGCATGCCCAATAATTGCATGCATTAATTTTGACACCTCAAACTGGGGCTGGGAGTTAATCTATCATCGCAATAAAACATACATTTCTGTTTTGTTTTTTTAATCTTTCAGCAGGCATCCATAACAAAAATATATATTTGCGTTGCAGATGCAATCAGGAGCTTTGCCGATCCGAGCCGGACAACAGGCAAGAGGGAGCGAGAGAACCCCCCGTGAAATCAATAATTTAGCTCAGATGCTCTTTTTTTTTTGGTCCCGGCTGCGCGGTGAACTTATTGGAAATGCGTGGATGACACAACACTCCCATCACCCACGCAACACCACGCTGTGCACAAAAGACTATAGAGTGGCCGTACAAGTAATTACTTTGTGCAATGTATTCAGCCACAGGTATAACCATCACTGTAACACGTCTTGTTGTTACAGTGCATAGTGATAGTTTTCCTCCATATGGTTGCACGTGGTCTGAGGGGAAATTTAGTTTATTTCTTCTCAGTGTCTGTTCCAGTAAAAGTGATTTTGTTTTCTTTCTTCTCAGATGTCTTGCCTGGAAACTGTATTGGTTTAAAGGCAGGGTATACTTTTGGTGAATGTCAAAGACCAAGGTATCCTCACTTGGTGTATCCCAACAGATGCATAAAATAACAAACCTGTGAAAATTTGGGCTCAATTGGTAATCGAACTTGCATGAAAACGATGAAAGAAAAAAAAATACCCTTGTTGCATATAATTGTGTTCTTTCCTCAGATAAAGGCTTCGTGTATGAAGCCTTTCTCAAACTTCAATTTTGGGGTGAACAAACTACCTCTTTCTCTAAAACTAGAGAGGGTCCTTTCTAACAGTGTCTTATAACATCAACCAGGCTCTCCAGAGCTGTTACCAAAAAGCAAGGACAGTCCTCTCGTTCTATGCCCTTACCAAGTAAGTTTTTTATGGTCATTAAGTTGTGGAGTTATTACCGAAATTATACCCTGCCTTTAAACAAAATACGCTTCGCCTAATCATTGCAAAATAACATTATATGGTTATTTTATTGCGTTACAATCAGCTTCCTGATTCGCCCATGTTGTGTTGTAGTCAATATGAAACCATTAGTATGATTGGATGCTATTTCTAACAGTAATTCAGTTTAATTCGATAAAACGATGAAAGCACGTTATATAAAGCACAGTATACCCTATCAATAAAATAATTATCTGCAATAAAAAATAATAATAAAATAACAAAAAATCAGCAGAATATTCTTAGTCTATTTTTCATTTTCTACTTTTTTAATGTGGGTGTTTGTTCAGTTTTCATTGTGATATGCTAAGGCCATCTCCCCTACTAGTTTTATATATATAATCTATATATATTTATATGTTGATCTTATATATTGTTTTCCTTTTTACTGTCTATATGTTTACGTCTTCAACAAAATACTGTACAAAAATACTTATCCAGTAATCAAAATGTATAGTTATTTTATTGTATTTATCTTATTTCAGTATGGTTTTACTTTAATGACGACTGTCATCAAATCTGCTGCCGTCACGACATGCCCCTGTTTTGTTCTATATTTAGCGGATTCTGTCCGGCTCCTAACAGTGCTGTTCTAGAAGAAAATGCATCGGTTACGAGGGGTGGGGTGTGGGGGGGGGAAGCAATAATCATGGAGTGTCTCGGCAATTCGCGTCTGCATTTCATTGCTAGCCGTGTGACCCGGGTCCATTAGACTCGCCAGGCCCGTACAAGACTCTCGAAGTATAATTAGCGTCTGTCCCGGATGTTTTGAGCCTTATTATTGTGCGGAAAATCTGCAAAGGAATATTCATGTCTTATTCCAGTCAAAGTAAAGACAAACAAATAATGAGAGCCGAAATAGATCGGCAGGAGTTTCGTTTATAGTTTTTTGTTAACCCAAAATTACCCCTTCCCAAGACTAACCACTGCACCCCCTCTTTTTTTAACCTCCATCAAATCCAAGCCCCAATCTACAAAGCAACATCAAATCCCCAGCTCCCTCTTCTTTTGTCTTAAATGATTTATGAGCAATCTAGAGTTATACTGCGCATTATGCAAGGCCTACGACAGCCCTTCACAACAAGCCCTTTCAGAGAAACCTGTTTTTTTTATATAAATTTTGTTTGACCTACATCCATCTGTGTTGGATTCTAATACGGAGCAGACAAAAAACTGGTACCCTAAAAAAGCAGTTAACAAAAAAAAAGTGTAAGTTTGTTCCTCCTTGTCTTAATTGTTGTCCAAAAACAATTACGCTTCATTTTTTCTTCATGGGTGACGAGTTTAATAAAAAAAAAACTCATCTATTAAAGTTACGCATGGTTTCGAGAGAATTTTGTTGTTTCGAATAGAAAAAAAACCTCAACCCAAAACACACACACAACCTCCCCTTTAATTCCAATATTGCGAGCCACCAGCAGAATGTACATCGATATTCACGGGTGATAGGGTGGGCATTTGATTACTTACACCAAGTTTTGAAGATGAATGAGGGTACGGGTAGTTACCTTACTGCCTTTGGTCTAGATACATAATATTAAACCGATAGGATACGGAGTGGCGATATATATATACCCGCTGAGTCTGGCTTGCGCCTGCTCTTCTTGTAGAATCAAGATAAACGACAGAGCATTTAAGGTTGGCAAACCCGGAGCTGTGGTGTGTGTGTGTTCTTTATTTTGTTTGAATCAGTGTATAGGATACAATGTGCTTCGGGTGTGCTTACTCTCTTTGAATCAAGATCAGGCACGACAAATTTGCTGTAATTGTTGGCAAAGCTGCTGCAACTTTGGTACGTTGACTGTGCTTGAACCAAGATAGGGTGCGGAATAGTTATGTTGGCAAACATGCATATGTTGTACGTTTACTGTGTTTTAATCAAGATAAAGTACACTGTGCTCCAGGTATGCTTACTCTATTTCAATCAAGATAAGGCACAGCATTTATATAAATACATAGTTTTTTTAGTCATCTCTTTTGATTAAAAATATTTTTTTTCCCCCAGATACAGTAAAAAATGTGATCGTGTTCAGAAGCAAGTGGTCCATTTTAACACCCTCTTCTCCGCGTGGCAAGGCGGCTGCATCCCGGACAGTTACAATCAGTCCTCTCTAAAAATAAACTTGACTAGTCCACTGCCCTACAAATCATAAAGCATTTGTGCCTCCATCAGCAACCACCCCCCCCCCCCCAACGTGTAATTTGCGCCACGTCACCTTCTCAAAACGCAGCAAAGCATGAAACAAAATGGCGAAGGTATCTCAATTTATGGGGGGTATCAATCGCCCAAAACCTTTCACGGATTTAAATTGAGAAAGCTTCAATTTAAATCCAATGCAATTTATCGGGCGCACTACAAGGTCGTGTGGCGATATTCCCGGCCGTAACTCCTCAACCTCCTTTGTTAGTGTGTTTTCGCTACATTTAACATCGTCTTGCTCAAGACTGCCTTGAATTGTCGACCTAAAGGGTAAATATAAATTGCAACGATATCGGCTGGATGCAGCGGTGCTCGGGCTCTGGCCTTGGCAGGCCGTCGTGAAGTGTTTATTAATGGTTGTCAAGCGTATAGCTATGATTTTGTATTGAGGGGAAAAAATGACATATTGATTGTTTTTGAAACAAGAGGGGGGATGGGAAAGAGAATATATAACCAGGGCAGGTTATCAAGGTTTATGGGGTTGAGGACAAATTAGTGATGGAGAGATCATGATGGGGTGGGGGGGGGGGGAGGGGGAGACCAAAACCTTGGGGCTTGGTTTGTAACCAATATGGCCATCAATCGATGCAGTTTTATCTTTGCCCTTTACAATAAGAAATACCGGTGTTTGTTTAAGTTGCAATCGATTATAGTTATCGTAAAGCGGCACCAGCACAGCGTTAGTTGTATTTATAGTTTGTTCGTTTTGCTGTTTTTTTTTTCTTCTTTTTGATGGGGTGGGGGTAGGGATTATTTTCACCATCCAGATTTCAATCAACACACCGGACAACCCATAATTTTATTTAAACTCAGGCAGTCCTTTTTAAAGCAACTAAAAACGAATAATGTCTCTGTCGGGGAGTTTATGCTCGCTATAGTAAATTGTTTTCTTTCTTTCGATTTAGCAATTGAAACAAGCAACGGTGATTTTTGTTACATTATTCGAACAATGTTCTTTTCAACAGTCTTTGAAGTTGCCGGTGCCGAAGTTTGTAGAAACATTCCTTCTTCTACCCTGAAATTCCTCCTCCGTTGACAGTTTTAGAATGTTTATAATAAGAAGCTGTACTTTAGTTGTCCATTATATAAATTTTTAGTTAAACAAAAAGAAATATCTCGGTATTTTAGACGAATAGTTCCCTGGAGGATTGGTTTAGGGCATGAACTTTACAATCAGTGAACTTTAAGATTGGAACTAAATATTACTTGTTTCCCTCTACAGCTGACATTCCCTGTACATGTCTCTTGTAATTAACGCAAATGGTAGTTGGCTGATATTTCTTCTCTAAATCATGAAATACTTCAGAAAGCACCATTTAATTATTCATCATATTTTGATAGTTTGAGCTAATATCTTTATCACATATCCTCTCATATCATCAAAATTGATCTCTTGATGGGGAATAAAACGAATGAACTATGCATAAACAGAGCTAGCCGTGTGACCCGGGTCCATTAGACTCACCAGGCCCGTACAAGACTCTCGAAGTATAATTAGCGTCTGTCCCGGATGTTTTGAGCCTTATTATTGTGCGGAAAATCTTCAAAGGAATATTCATGTCTTATTCCAGTAAAAGTAAAGACAAACAAATAATGAGAGCCGAAATAAATCGGCAGGAGTTTCGTTTATAGTTTTATGTTAACCCAAAATTACCCCTTCCCAAGACTAACCACTGCACCCCCTCTTTTCAAATGGTAGTTGGTTGATTATGTTTTTTTTTCTTCTCTAAATCATGAAATACTTAAGAAAGCACCATTTAATTATTCATCATATTTTGATAGTTTGAGCTAATATCTTTATCACATGTCCTCTCATATCATCAAAATTGATCTCTTGATGAATAAAACGAATGAACTATGCATAAACAGAGCCCTTTGTTGAAGAGAAATAATAATAACAGATGATCTTTTGTGGCACTCCTTACC
Source organism: Pycnopodia helianthoides (assembly GCA_032158295.1). Lineage (NCBI taxonomy): Eukaryota > Metazoa > Echinodermata > Asteroidea > Forcipulatida > Asteriidae > Pycnopodia > Pycnopodia helianthoides. Next base: position 1,393,275 of record CM063251.1, read on the forward strand.
CTTTGTGGAAAAATAATGAATTATTTTCGACGCGGGGGCAAAATTGTATGTGGGGGGGGGGGGTATTGATGGCAAACCAACATGCGTCTCTTATTAATAACGGTTTAAACTGGGGTGCTTTAAAATGAGTTATAATGCCTCTGACGAAGGTCCGGTCTGGATCGAAAGCTAAGGCCATCTCCCCTACTAGTTTTATAAATATATATTTTTTGTATTTTTTTTTTCAACAATCGACATTTTGTGAAACAAAAAAATTATCAGTATACCTAATCGACCTAATCTTGGTGTTTGTGTTGTTAAATTCATGTTATTATTAATAATATGAATATTTCAATATCGGCCTTATTAAATGGGCGCATCAGTCATAGAAGGGTTAATAATTAAACAAGCGGATGACATTTCAGATGGCTACCCTCTTGTCCTTTGCCCCAGTTGATTGTTTGTGTTTCCATGAAGTGTTTGAGAGCTGTTGCGAAGTTACGCAACATCATCAATTTTAGTCTGGCGCCGCAAGAGTCAAGTCAGCAAACCGTCTTAATCAGAATATTACATTAATTAAGATCATGAACCCAATTTGATCACAACGTCTCATTAGATGTGTAATCAACTTAATAACGAGGTAATCTTTTTATTGGTGTCTTCAGAGGGTGTCTATTTGTAAAACATTGCGTGTGTATTTACGCAAGAGAATAGACGTAACTTGTTTAGAAAGCCAATAGACGTAAACGGCAGTGTACATTAAATCATAAAGGCATGCGGGTATCAACCTCGACAATAAAATGCGGTGATAATCATCAACGTCTTCATAGGTGTCTCTTTGTAAAAAATGCGTGTGCATTTACGCAAAAAGAAGATGTAACTTGTATAGAGGGCCTATAGACGTAACTGTAGACGTAGCTGTATTCGTAAGGCTTTCGGCTAACGTAACGTTTCTAGAGTTAACTTGTCTTTACCCCCCTCCCTTCTCCAAAAGTAAAATATAAATAAATCATAAAAAATTACCAGCGGTGGTCTTACTAAAAGAAACGAAATGAAGACAATTAACCACTTCACCCAGAAAGTGCGTCTTAATACTGCCAGATGGCATAGATTCGCAATCGGGCCCCAACTGAAAGACAAACTTGACATTTTGAGGAGACACGACGAACCGTTTACGCACGTCACCGACGTGCATCGATCGATGGACGAGTCTCTCCTATCTTTATTGCCGTGCCCTTTCTTAAATCCATCGCCGTGTGTCTAATCGTCGTGTCACTCGCCCAACTTTGGACGTCATCGGTTGTGGACTGAATATCAATTCAATTTATTAGGAAATAGCCGGTTGTTGTTAGAAGAGCCTCTACTATAGGGGCTGCGTTTTATAGCGAGAACTATTTCAAGGAGTATTTGAAGTAGTCTCTGTGTTATATTGGTCGTGCGTGCGCGTCTATAACAGCTGGGTATCTCGCCACAACTCTGGATTTCATGCACTGAGAACTGCATACTTCAATTAAGGAATAGCACACTGCAATTATTATACCCGTAGCATTTAGTAGGATATAGGTGCTTATTATAGGCTGGTACCAGTGGAAGCATCATAAAAATCTTCGAAGAATTTCAAAGACTTGTGGTCAAAATTAAATCATGTCATGTTGCATGTCACCACTTGCTCGACCTGCTCGACTTGCTCGACATGCTCGACTCGCTCAACATGCTCGACTTGCCTGACTGCATGCTTGTTTAGCCCTCTCTTCAAGTATTAGATTGAAATTTAATCTCTAATCGATTGAAACTATAGTGACAACTATATATGATTTTTGTTCCTAGTTTCAATTCGCTTAGGGTGAGTGTCAGTCTACAACTTTAAGAAAGTTACTGACAAGCCTCCGGGTGAGACAGTCCGTACAAAACAATTTTTTGTATTGGTGCTTGTGCATGTTTTTGAGTCCTGTTTAAAAACAAAATTATTTTACATCGCCCTTGTTCCTTGTGTTTTAAGGTTGTTTTGGTCTAAGTAACTTTTTAATTGCCTTCTGTGTATTGTTGTTTTTTACCTACTGTAACCACTGTGCAATTCAGCCTCCGGGCTGCAATATGGTGTGAATAAACCAATAATAATAATAATAATAAATACTACACTGGAAAGCTAAATTGTATTGATATAATTAAACAAGTATTTCGAACTCTTGGAATTATGTGAGACAAGTGACAAATTCCAAAGGAAAACAAACCCCAGCTGTTTGTTTCATGTTTTGACACATTGATGGAATGTTTAAAATAGTTCCTTAAGGTTATAAAAAAAAAAACACCACACCCACACGGAGACAGTCTCGGATGCATTGTCGATGACATAATTATTGTCCACGGCGCGAGAGCTAACTTGACGACTTGATTATAACGCATCAGAAATAACGAGGTCTGTAATCAATACTGTACAGACAATAAAATAAATGATTCATAAAGATGTCTTTATATATATATATATATATATATATATATATTTATTATATATTTTTTCACTCCCCGTTACAATGACACTTCAGCATAGACATCACAATGTGGCTGATAAAAATAACAGCAGCTGCGCATTGGCCCGTGCCTTAATTGTCCGTGTCCTGTGTAGAGGTCTATGAGGCAAGACCCAATCGATCTCCAACCCACCGGTCCCTATAGTTACCAGGCAAAAAAGATGAGATGGAGAGAGGGATGGGGGGGGGGGGGTTGGGGGGGGGGAGAGAGACAGGTAAAAAAAAAGCAATCGCCTAAAATACATCATATAGCGACCAAAATGATAAAACTGCTCGTTGTCGCTATGAGATTGCTTTATGATATGGCAGTTGTTTACCCTCATAACAACTTTTAGTTGTGGAATGTACGATGATATTGCCTGGGTTTTGTGTGTGTGTGGCCCCCCCCCTTTCTTTTTTGTTTAAAGGCAGGCGACTTTACCGAAGGCATCTGTGCTTAGGGGAGGACAGATTAAACGGCATAGCGTGACTCCCATTCTCTGATCTAATTGCGAGGATCTTCCCTCCGGGATTCCTTCCTAGTTCCCAATTCGATTTACTGACCTTTAAAGTGCTAATATCTACCGGGAAAAAGAGAGGGGAAAAAAAAGTCCGAAGCTTAGATCTGAGGTGGCTATTTCAATGTCGGCTCGTTGGTCTCCATAAAAAATAGGAGACGATTTCGCGGGTGAAATGCAATTATTTCACGGTCCGGGAGGGACGAGTATGACAAACCAGCTTTACCTTGATTATTTTTGGGTTAATTATTGAAACGACTTTTGCTCGGGGAGGTAATTCATGCAGCTGACGTAATGCGATTGTTGAGGTCTGCAATTAGATCGTATAATGGGTGGAAAACTGTAATGATTTAAGCCGGTTTTATTGACAAACCCATGGCAATGACGTCAGAAGACGGCTCCATATGGTTGCTGTGACGGAGGGCTTGCATCATCCTCCTGCGTGATGATGCAACAATAAATTATAAACGGAACAACCTGGTGCCTGCATGTTGTTTGCACATTTGTTTCTCAAGCAATTCAACCGGGCATTTTGTCGTTGTTTAGTGCTCATTACAAATTCAGAAAAGAAAAAAGAAAAAAACCTTCGTATGAAATTCAAAACTTCTTTTTAAATTCAATTAATTCAAAATACTTGAAAATAAAAAATATCCGTGGCATTTTGTTGTGAATACAATTCGTATCACATTTATAAAAATCTTCTTTGAAACAGAATTAAAACTAGGAACGAGAATGCTTACTATTAAGGAATCCCATTTGACAATCACGCCCGAATATGTGCGACCATTAAATAGGTTTAATGATAACGTGAACGTCAGTCGGGCAACGTTTTTAATTGGTTACTAGTAACCGGAAGCGAAGGTCAAGTCTTACTCTTGGGTTTTTCTCGTTAATTTGGTAAATTTGATTCTACTTTCATATTTTTCAAGGCTAAATTTAGTATAATATATTAGGCAAAAAAAAAGCATGTTTAGCGTCCTACCTTTTTGAAAAAAAGGAGGGAGAATGGCTTTTTTTTTCAAATGGCCGCCCGACACATTTTTCAAGACAACCGGCCGGGCTATTTTTTCAAAATGGTTGCCAGCTTTTTTTCTGTGTGTTATTTCGGTGTGCTAAAGTCTAAAAACACGGTCTTATTTATTTAAAATGTTATTGTTTTCGTCAGAGATCGTTATAATGTATCCTTTAAGGAAAGGAGGCGGCCTTTACAAAGGAAGCGGACGGGGACGCTAAACGTGTGTTTTTTTTTATTAATTTATTATTTGGCCTGCGAAGGCGAAATCCGTAACTACCGAATAGAAACGACTACGTTATTTTTTCGAACGCTGGATCAATCTTGATTACGAAGCGCGTGTAAACCAGATTGAAAAGTTCGCAAATTATTAACGACCGGAGCTGGAGTCTATCTATTTTGCAGTCGTGTCACGTGCGCTCTCCAGTCCAGAGAGAGCCTATAACAATGTTTAAAACCGGTGCGGTGTGTGCTCTAACTCGCTTATTCTGCGAAGGGCATCATAATATAGAGAGTCCATAAACGTTAAAAAATATCATAAAATAGAATTATATTTATTTTCTTCTTTAATATTAATGATTCGAAATCAACTATTTGGATGAATCATTGTGGATCTACTGACATACAATTTAGAATGTTTTATTTTGTACAGAGACGATCACTCACCGCCAGCTAAATTATCGTTTCATTTGGTTCAGGCGTTTTTTGTGCTAAGTGAAGCATTATTCAACCCAATTTCACACATGACTTTCCACCGTGGAAGAAAACACTCAGAGCCTTCGAAGTAAACTGGAACCCCCCCCCCCCACCACCAAATCATCATAAAGGAGCAAATTATGCAGCCATGAAATCTATAAATACGCGTGGCCTCCGGGTTAAGGAAGTTACCATAGGAACAAACCCCACCCCGGGTGACGTCAATAACACGAACAGCACTACCACAAACACTGCATCAAAACATAAAACTGTGTGTGTGGTGGTGGATAGGGGGGTGGGGGTTCGACAGGAGGGTGGTTGGCAAGAGACGGTATAGCTTCGAAGAAAATAAAAAACATCAGTTTTAAAAACGCACCTGTCTTTTTTTCCCCCATCAATAATATCATTTGAAATCTACCACAGGTTTCACGGGAAGAGAGGAAATTGTTTACACCATCCATGCGGAGAGGATCTGGGCAGATGTCAAATCCTTCTTGATTTAAAGGAGGTGAGCGCTTTCGGTTCAAAAACTTGTCTTCGAACCCAGCGTATACGTTTACAGAACAAAATTAGATTGAGCGCACGCGACCATTTTTGTTAGCGTTCAGATTTCAAACATGATGAGGTTGCGTCACCCCTTTAGACGGACAGTTTATCCGGTGCATTGATTCCAGTTATATTACTTCTGACCCTTTTCAGAACCATCTGACCAATTTAGAGCCGCGACCATTTGCGAATCACGTAGGCGTGTCCCTCCCCAAACAAACCAATAATCTGAACGCCTACCGGCAGAGCACTTCACCGCAAAGTACCACCCCACTTTCTTTCAGCGAGGATACAGTTTGTAAAGCGTCCAATTTAGTCTGTCGTCATCGCTTGGTCTATGAATTGCTTTGTAGGCGGCTGTTTAAGTTTCCTTGCAAAAAAACAAACCATAGTTTCTTAAGATTTATGTATTAGGCCGATAGTTTTTCTCTCCAGTTCACCAAGTTTTGTATATCTTACTTTTCCAATTTCCAGACACATTCAAAAATGGGAAAGGTCTCCAAATCCCTTTAACTCGTTTGAGTCCCAGCGGATTCATTCCTATTATCGATGTCAAGCAGAACGTGGGTGTGTTTTTTCTCGTTTTTGCTGCATTTTTTTTTATCCCTTCTTTCTCTCACCACCATGGGATCATTGCACTGTTACTGAGACATCGACTGCTACGAGACGACGACCAACTGACGGCATCAACGGTGTTATATGCATTCTCAAATGGGGAGAATAAACCCACAAAACAACAACAACGGAGTGCTATTATTTACAATTTTTGCAACGCAGTCAAATTCTGATAAAACAAATCAAAAAATTGGTGAAGTCTGTCTTGATTGTTTCAAAAGATTGATTTATAGTTATTTAATTCGTCAAATGTACACTAAACGGACGGTCTTTTATAATCTGCCTGTTTTTGGATGTTATCCGCAACATAATACAAATTCCAGCCCTTTTGCCGAAATAACCTCGGTGGTTATTGGTGACATCATGACGTGAAACCGTCAAACAGTTCTTGTTTGGACTTAACTTATTATTATTTTTTTCTGAACAGCGAGGCTTGTTAGTTTTCGAAAGTGTTTGTCTTGAGAACTTATTAGCGCGTGCCAACGCTGTATTGAATGTCACTTATTTGCAAATACCATATACATTTGACTCGTATACTATTTCATTACCATTGGAACTATTTTTATATAGTCTGTCATTGAGACGTCTTATATGCTGCCTTAGTTCCCCTCAAACGTGCTAGCTGTCAATTTCTTGCAAACCTTTCCCCGGCCACTGCGATCTGAACCGAGTTGGATCGCTAAAAAAAGCCCACGCGGTCAGCTCGCGACGGATCAATTCTCAGACCAAATAAATCTGACTCATTCCTCGGGTATAGGGTTTTTGAAAGGGAGCATATAACATATAGGTGTTAAATATCACGGACGGGCAGAGCGGGGTGCTCTGCAAATGCGTGGGCCGCCCCCGGTTTTGGCCTTTAAATATAATGTTTCCATGTCGCCAGTATAAGAAAGGTGCTTCAGAAGCTTGTTTTCTATGCTAAATCCACCACTGAACGCGAGTTATAAGAGAAAATGGTGTTAAACCGGATTTTTATGGGCTCTTTGTTTTAAAGGGCAACTTTTTTTTGGGGGGGGGGGTTCACATGTAGACGCAGAGCTTGTTGACTCTATAAGGGGGAACAGTGCAGTCGGGTTGGACGCCTTCGGGCTGTAGAAGCGTTTGGTATGAAATGAATATGGTTGATATGTTTTAAAAGTAGAATGTAATTATTCAAACAAAATCCCCCTCGAAATTTGTGTGGTTTTTTCCTTTTACTTCGTGAACTGAAACGGTCCGTAACTTTGTGGAGTCAAACATTTTGGTTCTACAAAATGGCGGACCGTGTTAGCTCACGAAGTAAAAGGAAAACCACACAATTTCGAGGTATGTTTGTGTAAATCATTATATTCTACTTTAAAAACATCTTTCCAACCATTATCAATTTATAACAAACGTGTTTTTTTTACAGCCAAAAGCGCCCAAACCAGAAGGTAATGTTCCCCTTTAAAGGTATTGTACACTTTTGGTAACAGCTCAAAATCAGTGTCCACATTTTGTGTGATTAAACATATGCATGAACAAACAAACCTGTGAAAGTTTGAGCTCAATTGGTCATCGAGGTCACGAGAAAATAGTGAAAAGAGATCTTATGTGTTTTCTGTTTTTTTTAATTATCGCGCGCGATAATTACTATTGTTTTACTCGTTTCTCAGAAACGATAGCATTTTAGGCAGAAATATTTTAAGGAACCCTTTCTACCATTACTTACTTTAAATTATGTAAGTTATGTGTGAATCTGTGAACATTGTGTTTTTCGCTCTTACCAATAGTGTACAGGGCCTTTAAATTATATTACCGTGACATGAATGCGTACCTATGTTCGTCTATCCGTTTTTAACATAGTGGCGCGTGAGTGTTCGTGATTTATCCATAAAGTTAGAAACACGATTTCATGCCGATTTGATCGAGCCCTGCATTAAACCATCCATCTGCCAGTGAACATACAGGTTTGTCATGGCAACTGATAAATCCTTGAGGCTGAAGGTTGTTCTGTCTATAGCTTTTGTGAGCTTCGCCAAAATGATGTAAATTATTTCGCGATTCGTTGGATTTAGTAGTTTCAGAGCGTTTGTCTACGTGTATAGTAGGGGCCTACGTGAGCACTGCTGGGGTTTGGGGGTACATTAATCAAATGAAATCAATTGTCTAATATAGACGTTACCAGACTGAGTTTTCCCTCCCGTTTTTAGGAAACGAAATTGTTGAAATGTGTACATGGAGTCAAACAATATATTTACAATGAAGCCATCATATTGTTGTAAGTAAAATTCACAACAAAATGTAAAATAACAAAAACATGAATGACTTACTATTGTTGATCCTGCACTCACCGGCGTTTCATTGTTGCTTTCTGTGAGGTAATAAAACAAAACAAAAAAAGAAAGTTTTGACTAAGGTTCACTTTTTTCCCCGACAAATATAGACAGATGGTACAGCCAACAATCGGCAAGGGAATTATTGAAAGGCCGTGCCTTATTGAAATTTTCCACCCCGTCCCCCGAGGGTTTTGTTGGCGGGGTTTTCCACACCCCGTATTAGTCAACAAGAAGTGATACTATACTGTTTGTATAATAATGCAGGTGCAACATTTATTATGTGTGCTGTCTTGACAGAAGATATCACAGTGCATGTTCTGATTGTTTGAAGCGAATTACCACTTTCATGCATGCAGTATGCATGTAGCAAACATTAACTTAATGAATGTAACAATGTATGCAGAGCCCAAGTGAAAACCGTGATTATCCTGAAATAAATCAAATTACATAAGTACCGTAGATCAATCTTGAATGTGAGGCCTGGTTCCATACTCAGTTTTTTTATTAGCAAGAAAAGAGCAATAGGCCTAAACATTAAAAAAAGTAACAAAACACATTTTGTAATGAATACATGAAACCGTTTCATGTTATTTAAACTGAACAAATTGTTAAATGAAATAACTATACATATTAAATTGATTTATTTGTGGCGTTGTTAGCTGCTGTTATTGTTTCCAATACTCGATCGATCCAACCACGTGTAATGCCTTTACAGATAGGCTCAAGACATAAAAGCTTGCAACATTGGAATTGAATTTAGTAAAACCCTTTTTTACGAAAAGTGAATTGCCAGTCGAACCGTCTGAAGGATTGGCCCTGAGTTAGTGCAATGTAAAGTGATTTAAAAGCGAGTTTGTGTCTGAAATTCGTATAGGGTCTCCGATGATGTATTTTTTTAAAATCATGATTAGCAGAGGTTGAGATTCCCAATAGCGACCTTCTTATTCCTAATCGGGTGATAAATGACCTTGCTGTTCCTAATCGGGTGATCACTTCTTATGATGAGAGGTGGCAATTATTGTATCATCTAATATGTAATATTCCCCCAACTTAAAAGCCCCATAAATTTTCCCCGAGTCCGTTTCAAAGCCATCGCAATTCTTCAGCAAGCATGGCTCGCTTTACTTTTTTGTATTTTTTTTTTTTATAAAAATGTCTTTGGTTTCCATTGCATCCATTATGTTTTAGTCTACAGAGAGAAAAAACACACATTTAGTTTGACAGATTGGCCATTTAGTTTTGGACGGGGCACTTGTATGTTTGAATGCTTAGTACCACATCCTTATAAAACGCAAAGCATTTTGTTAAAAGTCACATCACCCCCATGTGACGGCGCATTCCGCAGTCCACTGTATTCCAACCAGGAACGCACAGAGGGCCATGGAAGCGCACGCCCAAGACCAACTATAGTCCAAGTTAGTATGCAAATTCAAAGTCTCGCGTCCCCCCAAATTTTATTAGAGACGAAGCTCGTGACTTCATAAGTTTCCCCCTCTAGGCAGGATTCTTTTTTGGGGGGTGAGGCTAGATTCCCCGCAGAATGTGGCCCCAGATTTCGAGTCCTGAAGTACCCCCGTCACGATTCATGTGTGAATTATAAGCACTTATATCCCCTACGAGCGACTGCGTGTGTGTAACACGTGGTGGTATCTCCTTTTTCAAATTTCCAGCCGTTGGGCTGTTCATGTCTTGTACGCGTACCGGCGTAGAATTTCACTCAGAGGCACTGGAATAATTCCAATCGCCCGAAGCTCTTAAAGTGGCACTCGGGGAGGAGGGGGGGGGGGCTTTGATTCTCTGTCATAAAGATTACACATTGGAACTGTAAGGAAATTATTCATTTATGATCTTTGATGTTAGAGATTAAATCAGCCTCAAGATTGGCGTGAAAAAAACTTTGCATTTGTGAAATTGTTTGTACATCAATTTGCATCATTTCATGCGAGGCGTCAGGGATACTCTCTCGAGAGAGGGAGGTGTGTCTTAAAGTGCCACAGGGGTTTTCTTCCACAGACGGTGGTGTTATAGCACGAGAAGCTATTACAGCCAGTGACGTCAATGGTGTATACTGTGCTTGATTACCACACGTCATCAGGCGCGGAAGCACAATTCCCGAGTACTTGATGATGAAAGTTACTTTACATTTCAGATTCGTTATTGTGAGGCGGCTAGGACGTATAATTACTGGTTCAAAGCCGGGACCATAAATCTCGACCGAGCTAACTAACACCAGGTGACAAACAGGTGCCGTCGTTCTCGCCTGCGGCGCCGACAGCATTCCTCGTATACTCCGAGGCGTCGCGTAACCGGCTAAGTGTGCTCCCTGTTTATAGCCCGTGCTTGTACCACACTGTGGCTCCCCCGGGCCTTTTCACGAATAGCAATATTCGTACTGCAGTGCTATACGTCCGTTTCTGAATCAGACGGCCATTTCATGCTTGAATTTATTTCTACTCTCACCCATGTTCTGACCCGAAAAAAAACGCCAAAACATTTCGACCTCGTTCTTGTCCTTACTGAAGTCCAAAAAGCAATTTTGTTTTGTACATATCGATTTAAATATTTTATGTCTGGATATTTTGACCGTCTACTTTGAATTTGGTGCATGATCTCTCTTCTGAATGGCGAGGGAAAGTTTTTGCCGCCTAATTTACATTAACAACATCTTAGTTTAATCAAATCAACACCAATTAGTTCCAATATAATTATGGCAGGCTATAAGGAGGCTTGGCATTTCGAGATCAGTTGGCGACATAAAACTAAATGGATTCCTCTAATGGTTGACGGTCGTATCTAATCAGTATAGTACCTTGTCAGAATCGAATAATTCAAAGAGTCGATAGTTTCTGCAGAATCAAATTAACATCAAAGGAGGGTTGGGGGGGGGGGGTCGATGACGTGCCACGCCGAAAATTGTCACAGCCGCTCCCTTTGATCAGAATCGATTGTTCCAGTTGAAGTGTTAAAGAGTCATTACTCAGAACCGAACAGTCTATACACAAGTGATGTTGATACTAATGTTCGGTATCGACGAATTTTTAGGGTCAAATATTCAGAATCGATTGATTTTGCCGACTAGTTAACACGAAAGTCATAGTGCAGTAACGACTTTAACCGTTGTACGCAATGCTCAATGGGAGGTTTATCGAATGAACGCTTTACCATGGGCAGCCATCTTGTTTTTCACCAATTCATACTACGACCGTGTTCGAACTAACGGTCGTGGCCGTGGCTCAATTCGCACTTGGGCATGTGTTGAAGCATGAATGCCCGTAGCAACACCTTAGCAGCGGCCGTAGCCGAAGCCACAGTTCGCCAATTCGGAATTGGCCTATCACTGTATTCAAAACGAGGCTGACTTGGCAAAATAGAACCCCCCTTTAAAGAGGCACATTGCCTTAAATTGTGCCATTTGGACTATAAAAAGTGTTAGTGTGACGAAAGGAGTAATGGTTGGAAATATATTTAAAAAGTAAAATATAATGCTTCACGTAAATATACCTTGAAATTGTGTGATTTTGTTTGTAATTCCACGACAGAACACGGTCCGCTATTTTCGAAGCAAACTTTGGACGCCACAGAATAGCAGATGTTGTTCAGCTGGTTGTATTTCAAAAGGCAGGTTTTTGATCAGTACTTACTAATCATAACAGACTGTAGGTGTTTTAGTGCACGAACAACTCTTTAAAAGGATAAAAGGAGCAATTCCAAACAACCAAATGTTGGGACATTTGGCGGCAATGTGCCCCATTTAACGGCATATACAGTCAAGAATCAAATATCATTGATATACTGAGCCCATTAACATGAATAAAGACGAAGGTTCATAAATTGAGGTCTAAATGGACTCAGTTATCGTTCTCTGTCAAAGCTAACGAATAAAATCGTGATGGATGATCGCCACAAATCGTTACCAAAAATGAAGGTGTGTGTGTTGGGGGGGGGGGTGGCAGGAAATTGATTGGGTTATAAAAATTGACTCGCTTCAATATCATCGGAGTTAATATGGAAGTCTTTACCTCATCGCCAATGATTTGCTTTCGAAATTTAAGAGGCACCTAGTGCTATATAGTTGTTGCCATGACAACACATGACAGAATATACTGGTTAGTCAAATTGCTCATGAAAGGAGAGGACCCTATTTGATTGAACTTGTGTTTACTGTCTGCACATGGAGCCAATTTGTCTGAAAAGACAATTGACTATTTTTTTAATTAGCCGTGTTAATGAACATTCTCTGAAGTGAACGGATAAGCTGTGTGTACCCACCGTTCACTGCGAGTACACTGGGTTCAACTTGGTTAACCTATGTCTGAAGTAAGTTAAAGCAATATTGGCTATAAGGTCAGATTTTCTGAAACGTTTCCTCAGTGACTATATTATTGTACGTCACGTCTACCTCATTATCCAGAAATGGCCCCAAATCTAACCTTTGACCTTCTTAAATGTAGACGTAACAGCCAGCTGCACGTGCCCCTAAATCTGTTAAACGTGATCAGCCCATTCCAATATAAGGTCAAAGGTTATACAACTGCGGTGAAGACCGTAACCTCGAGAAAAAACAAAACAGCAACTTTAAGTTCGGATACGCACAATTCCAGTTAATAGCTGACTTACAAAAGATCCTTTGTCCCTTTTGTCCTTTTGTCGTTATCCGCAGAGGACATCCTTTCTGCCGACCAACCATGTCATGGTTAATTAAAGTCCTAGCCTTAGCAACCGTGGACTTCAACGTCACCCGTCATGAAGGCCTCTACCGCCGAGCATATTACCTTTTATTTTAATCATCATCACAACATTGGCCGTTAGAGGGTATTATGTCCCAGTGACTTTGTACATTCAAACTGTATTTGAATCTACTCTTGCGCATTATTGTCCGCCATCTTTGTCTTACTCCGTGGTCCACGAAATAGGGTGCACCCCACTAAATTGGGAGAAAACAGAGCGTCGGCCTCATGACTATTTTGTAGGACCTCAAAATATTCGGTATACGACAGATTTGAGAGCCTTAATAAAAGGGGTACAGTGTAAAATGTTTGCCCAATTGTGACCTGGGGGTTGTTGACTTCCAGCTAGCTTGAGGTAGTTTGGATGACATAGGCCCTGAATAAATGGGCCTATTTGCCGAGAGCTGTAGGAATCTGTTTTCAAGATTGATGCTCGGACGTTTGGGAAATTACACAGGTGTAGGGGTGTTTTTTTATATTTGGAGGGGGATAACTCGACGGGTGTTAGGACTCGCCATATCAAATTGAGCCGAGAATAGAGTTCAAGAGTCAATATATAAATCTCCCTTTTACTGTAAAAAGCTGTGAGACTCTAAAGTAATTTTTTTTTTTTTTTTTTTTTTAGCATTTTGCACTGTATGCTATGGGGGTGGTGCACCCATGAATAATTGGCCACCTAAGTATTGTGCGTATTTGAACGAGGTACCACTCTGGGCCTTTTCCAAACCTCGGCTTGGGCTCACAGGCACCGGCTTGGGCTCCGTTATCAACGTTGCAGCGGTGTACATTTTGCACGGTGTTTCCGACATCAAACCGAGCCTGGAGCCGGAGCCAAGGTTGAGCAAAAAGCCACTTTTTTTTTCAAGTTGACATGTTAAAAAAAAATTATAATAATGTTCGAATACGCAGTGCACGTGCCCTTTTCCACAGGGCTGTGAGAGGCCACTCGCGTGCATTTTCCCTGGCAATCGAAATGTCATTGAATTGTCAATACTATTGCTTCATAGATGATATCTATAGCAATACGAGAAAAAAGAAGATGTGACGATAATGGGGAACCATTAAGCCTTCGACATCTGTTTCGATGTTCCCTACACCAGGAATCGCTCTTAATCAGAAAGTATGGACTTCCAGCATTCATATTTTTTTATGAAGTGAGATTCTTGTCAAAAGAAATTGTACTACCGTTCCAAGATTAACTAAACAGGGAGTCCAACGTGAACAAAATATTAGGGGTTGGGGGAGAACGATCACGAAAAGAAGACGTTGAGTTATTATTTAAAGGTTGTACGGATAAAAACATGATTGTTTAATTTTAGTCTGAAAGCTTACTAATTATGAAGATCATACTAGAAATCTGTGAAATATTTCCCTCTGAAATGAAGTCATATTCGAGAAAACCGTTAAAAAAAAACCTATTATTAAAAAAAAAAAACGCAGATGCTGATTTCAGTTGTTACCACCAAAACTTAAGACAATGTGTTTCATGCAACCAATTTTGCACGGTTAATTTCTCCTGACACACACAGCAGATTAAGCCAAAAAAATTCACAGGTTTATTGTTTCATGTATTATGGTTGATTGCACAAAAACATGAACACCCTAACCATCCAGTGTTAATCCATTGAATGATATGTTCACTCTCAGTGCACGCGAGAATGCGCAATGGTTGCAGTTTATGTCACCCATGCCGTCTATCGTCGCTAATGGCACCGTGTAATAATTCGATAGCGAAGCCTTTTTTCTACCCAAGTCACAATGAGGGGTAGTTCCTGAATCAATCATCTAAAAATGCAAATGGTTTCCATGGCAATGAATATGACACGCACAATAAGCATGACATTGTGATGAGTCGAATCTACTTGTTAATGAAAGCACTCCCTATAATTATAGCCACGAGGCGACACAAAATGGATAAATATGTGCGTAACAAATTCCATTGCTAAAATTTTTACTTTCATAAAGAATTAAGGGCATTGCAATGCATACCAAATGCTTGCACACCTTACCAAAAAGCATTTGCCCACACCCGAAAGGGCTGTGTTGATATCTTATTTTTACCACTACTATTATTATTTATTACAAATTGCCGCTTTTTGAAATGCATCTGAAACGGAAACGCCACACAAAGACAAACAAGAAATTGCGTTTTTATAATTAAATACTCAAATCAAAACAGTGCATGCCCAAGGCACATGCCCAATGATGTGACACACGGGGAGAAACAACCCCGAAGCAATGACCGATTGCTCGGTCGAAAAAAACAGTCCTGTACAAGCGTTCCCACCGTGGGCTAATGACGTCAGCAGAGTACCTGTCCATTTCTAATTAATTCAGTGAAATTGTCGTCGCCAGATCGAAGCGAAGAAGACGAGTATAAACGCTTCTTATTTACACTGTCCGTCGTGCACGCGTATAATATATATACAGGCGGTGATAACAACCAATGCGTCAACTCTTACAATTTGAGTGATATAAGCTCGGTGTAAATATGGTGTAACGTTAAAGTAGCGAATGGGGCAACCGATGCCCTGTCACTGTGTCAACTGTAAACACAAATTGAGCGATTTAGCTCGTGTAAATATGGGGAACACGTTGTTTGTAGCGAATGGTGTAAAGGATGCCCTGTTCCCAACTA
The DNA here is from genome assembly GCA_032158295.1 of Pycnopodia helianthoides. Lineage (NCBI taxonomy): Eukaryota > Metazoa > Echinodermata > Asteroidea > Forcipulatida > Asteriidae > Pycnopodia > Pycnopodia helianthoides. Next base: position 1,408,810 of record CM063251.1, read on the forward strand.
CGTCAACCGTTACACAAATTGAGTGATCTAGCTCAGTGTAAATAGCGTGTAAACATTACACTGTAAGTTAACTGATGGCGTCACAGACGCTCTGTTCTCAAATAACATCAACCGTCACACTGATTAAGTGACACAGCTCGGTGTAAGTGTGGTATACAGATTACACCATAAGATAACCAAAGGTGTAACCCATGCCCTTTTCCCGAATACCTCAACCTTTACACACAAATTGGGTGATACCGTTCGGTGTATATTTGGTGTACACGTTACACCACAAGGTAAGCAATAGTGTAACGATGCCTTTTTTCATTTACTTCAACCGTTACACAAAGTAAAAGAGATATCTTGGTGTTACCATGGTGTAAACGTTACACCATCACTTAACTAATGGTATCGCAAATTCCCCCTTCTCAACTGTACGTCAACCGTTAGACATTATTGAGTGACATAGCATAGTGTTAAATTGGTGTAGACGTTACACCCTAAAATAACCAACAGCAAAACCAGATGCTCCATTCTCAACTACGTTGATCCATTAAGTAATTGACGCCTAAGTAATCAATCCAAACAATGGGAGAACAAAGATAATGTCCTCCATTTTTTACCGGGTCGACAAACATGTTCGCAAGTGTACCAAGGTAACACCTTTTTATTGCTTTGGAAAATCCTCCTCCAAAAAAATAATAATAATTTCATGAATCGAATCGATTCCGAAAATGCAACCAATGTCAACGTTGACCAGTTTCATGACCCTTTTTAATCCAGAAAAAGAAGAAGATGTATTTCGTCTGCAAAAGTTGTTGTTGTTATAGTGACTCGTTTCAACTGACTGGGTTAATTTTGGGGTGGGACACTCTGGGATAGTTTCTTCGCGCCTGACCGAACCCTCTCAGATGACAGGAATAGAACTAAATGAGGCTCATCTCGTTTTATTCCTACCATGCCACAGGGAATTGTAATCCGTACACGTTCAGAAGACATTTATTTATTTGATCTTTAAATATTTAAAGAAGCTGGAAATGTGTTGAGGAAATCTCCCCTCGAACTTGCCGTTAATCGTATTAGCATTGTCCCAATTGGTAGTTCCCGGTTTGTTTTAAATTCTCCTCTATACACAGAACAGTAATGCAGACATAGTGCATGTCTAAACAGCATTAAAGGTATAGAGTCATACTTTGGTTATGAGCCCGACGAATTGGTGTAATTTCTATCCAAACAGCCTACTTGTTATAAAGATATTAATGGTGGTGAGCATCCTGCGAAATAATGATGTCTTAAAGGCACAGTACACGTTTGGTAACTGGAGCCTACTGATTGTGTTAATCCTATATAAATGTAGGTACATACAATAAAACTAACCTGTGAAAATTTCACTTCAAAAGGTGGTCGCGTTTTTGAGATATCCCCGAAAAACCGGAGCGAATATTTCCACGCAGGAAGAATATTCCCCATAGGAATACACAGTCTGAGAAGCGTTTCTGAAACGCTTCTCATATTCAAATTTTGGGGAATAAAAAGTGATATATTTTCCATAACCGTAGTACTTCGAAGTTAATAGTTTCTCAAAATTCACTATACTACCCAAGGCTGCTGTACTTCTTACCAAGTAATTTTTTATTGCCATTCATTTTCAGAGTCATTACCAAACGTGTACTGTGCCTTTAATTGCCCCCGTCGATTAGAAATCTACAAAGTCAGTTGAATCTGAGAAACGACTCGTGCACGAATCGTTTCTCGCGGCCGGAGATGTGATTGGTACCCACTGTCGCCTTGCTAAACGAGGATGGATTCGACGTTCGTTTGGAAATACCGTTGCTGTATTCAGCTGAAACGTTCACAGATGTTTTTTTATTGTATCTTTCTTTATAATTTTGCCCATAAATAAGCAATACGTTCACAAAATCCAAACCATGCCCCTGACTTGAATGCACCTTGATGCTGAAGTTAAACAAATAATCATAAATAAATGAAAAGATTGAATAAATAAACAAACATCGCCTGTCACTGCAGATGACATTTCACACTCCCACTGCCGGTATGAAACGTCATCAGTTCGACTAGACTAATTTTTTATTTTCTCGAAGTGTGCGCATGCTCAGACTCAAGTAGACAATGGAAACACGGTACGTCTGCTGCCACCTAGCGTCCCAAAGTATTTTTGAACGCTAGGTGGCAGCAGATAAATATATTTTTTCCCGGAAGTGTGCGCATGCTCAAACTCACGTAGACAATGGAAACGCGGTACGTCTGCTGTCACCTAGCGTCCCAACGTATCATGGAACGCTGGGTGGCAGCTGACTTATCAGGGAAAGTTTCCATCGTTTGCGTAGTTCTGAGCATGCGCACATTTCCAGAACATTGGATTTCCCTGGAAAATCTGCTTCCACCTAGTGTTCCCAAAGTCTCTCATTTTAATGAATGCATTGTGTGAGTAAGACTTTAAGCTATGTGTGGTTGTAGTAGTATCAGTTAGGTCCGCACTAGAACATGTGATAATCTGTCTCGAATAGTGTTCGATCCCACAATTACATGGTTTATTTTGCTCTATCTACTGTTAGTGGCTTTTTCAGCGCCAGGCTTATTTCCGTCGAGTCTGGCTTTGGTCACGGAGTGCCATACCACGTGAAAACTATCTTTAACAAAGCTTGTCACGGCTGCTTGGTGTAACTACGTGGCGTGTACCTTCTCGATGAAGGCCTAATGCAAAATGCATGGCATATGGTGATGGTGGGGTTGAATTTCCCCCGTACAGCAACCGCTTCGGGCGGGGGAAAACTGCTCCTCAAATGCCAATGGAGGTTGCAAAAGGTCGCCCATGTGTAGCTTGGTATTTAGAGAACCTTCTCGCCACAACGGCTGTTTCGTGAATAAGTTTCATGTTGTCTTGATTTCCGCGAGGCAGCATTGAACGGTTCAGGATTTAAAATCCAAAAATAGGGTGGTTACATAGAAGCCCGTATGCCACAAGACATCGTCACATTTTGTCGATGAGAAACTGCCGAGTTTCAAAAGTCTGAGAAGGCGAGAGGCTTGCTCTTTCGACAACCTTGATGAGACGGTAGTGATGTCGCCTCTATGGTGTTACAAGATGCCCACGCAGTTTTAAAGGGGGTCACGATTCTTGCTCATGCAGAAAAAATCGTGGCACTAAAAGCTAAGCACACAATGATACGCCCAAATTGACGAAAGTAATCTTGTCTTTCATGGGTGGATGATTTCAGCGGAAATAGTGACTCTGGTCCAAATTAACGGCTATCGCTAACCGACTCAACCGTCACGTCCTCCTTCAGCAAACACTCCCCCTCTCTCTTCCTCAAAACCCCAAACACATCATCACCAATTTGAACCCAAACCCAACTTCATAATCAACCGAACGCGTACACTCACGAAACAGTCGTTGACATTCTCACACGACCTGATTTCTGTCCTTCTGTACCTTGCACTTAATGGCTGTTCGCCCACGAGCTCTTTAAAAAAACCGGCCTACTAACGGGTAGCCCGTAGCCCGGAAGAAAAGGAGTGCGTGACGAGGAAGAGAAGCGAAATGCCAAGATTTGAGGCATGGAGAACCAGGAAATTATTGTCTCTTGAGTAAAAGAAAAAAGAAGAAAAAAGCCACATACAGAAACCGCAGAAAACTCTCCAAGACTTGTATAAAAATGTAACACATATTTTGGGTGCACAGAAACCGTTTATGTTAACAAAAATGTGTTTTAAAGTAACAACATTTCTTTGAATCCTTTGGCTCAGAAATGGCAAGCATTATCTAGCCCCCCCCCCCCCCTCCACTGCCCATCCACCGTGCCTCCCCAGTCCCCATCACGTCAAAATTCCTTCCAAGAACATCCCCCGTTTCGTCAGGTTTAACAATACGTAGTGAATAAATCGCACCGGTCAAAATTCACGCCTGTCGAGTAGAACAAAATTGATTATACCTTTTCGTTCAAAACCCGCAAAACAAAGGCAACAATTAAAAGCCATATTTTTTGTTTGCTGGCAGCTTGAGACACAATTGCCCTCAAATTGCTCGAGGAAAAAAATCAATATTTTCCATATTGAGTGAGTCCACTCAAAAATGTCTCTAGAGATACTGAAAAAATGTCCAGTAAGTCACGCGCCCACGCATTCATAATCGAACCCATCAACGTCCTATAGAGACGAGTACATGACTATTTTTCGTACTTGCTGATCGGGAACAAAACTGTCAAGGATATCTCTGTTCATGCACAATGCGTGCCAGTCTTTTATTTATAGCCAGAAATCGATGGCCCTTTTAACCAACCGTAGATTTTGTGTATGAAAATCTACTTCCTCCGGGTTTACATCGCTGTAGGGTTGTTTGTGGTCGCAAGAGTTAAAAGGAGTCTATTTTTGTATTGATTGCAAAATTGTTGTCCTCAAAATCTATTGGAAAAAAATAATCCAGTGCAACTCCATGTTTGGCTTCAGAATTAAGTTGTTTCCGCTGATGCGAGCTCAAACAAGAAAAAAGAAAAATGACCGCAAACAAAATGTAGTACATTTAAAGTAATAATTCAAAGGAATTATTACGATTCATTTCAAGTAATTCATTCTATTCCCCATCGATATCGTGACCAATGAGCTTAAAGAATCATTTGCGCTGACAACAAAATGCATCTCTCAGTCCCCTGTGATAAATTCTCAACACGAGATTTATTTTTTCCCCTCTTCTTTTTGGTCGTTGCCAAGAGCTATAGTGACACCCTAAGTCAAGTTGTGGATTGTAAGATCCAATTGTGTTTACGTCTTCTATCGGTTGTGATTAAGAAGTTCCACGGGCTATGAAATATTAATGCGTCTTGCTGAACGTGGATCAAACCCGATGAGTGTCTGTTGTTCCAAATCCATTGCACGCAGGGAGAGAGAATAGCGAATCGCGCATTCGGTTCGCACACACACACGGTTTCTCAATCGACAATGCAAACTACTTACCACGAACCTTTGTTGTCTTCGCAAATTTACCAAAATAAAATCATGGCACTAAACAACAAACTCAGAGACGTTCAGTGAGTATTTTACATGCTGAGTATTAACTGCAGACCATATTAAAATGTGTACAATGTAAGCTCTTTGCGGCAGGATTGTATCAAAAAATGGAGAGGTTGGAACAAAAATGATCTCTAAAAGTATAAAACTGTTGAATTAAGACGCCTTTAAACAGTAACTAACATTATAAGTACGTTTATTATTGAACCCAAATTGATGTTAGTTTTAATGTAAAAATGTATCATCAAAAATCAAAGGGATTGGGTACAGTTATTTTGTTGTTGATTTTCGAGGAAAGGTTAATCCGACGATTTACTCGGACGAATTTACTTCTCATTTTTATCAATAAATGCAAAATATTAACAGATTGCCCTTTTTGTCAGATATTGAACTGAAAGAACTGGTTTCCCCGCCTCACATTACAAGAAATGAGCATATTTTAATAATATTCAAAAACACATTCTCGAAGACCCATCTATTTACATGAAACGCTCATGCCCAAAAAAACCACCCAAAAATGTAAATGAAATTTCCCGTACATAAACAAATAAAAATTCCATGACTTTAAAAATAACAAAACCTTAAAATTTACAAAAATATAAAAAAAGCAAAGAATGAAAAAGTAGACGACTGAAAAAAAAACACCACCATGAAATATGAATCTGTGACGGCAGATTGCACCCTTGAACTGAGCAGCCATTATTCATTCAGATCGATTAACTGTCAGCTCTCTCCTTTTAGTAAAAATTGACATAAAGTAAACTCGGAGTAATTTGCCCGAGCCTCCCTCTTACGGGATCGGCAGTGAGGTCCCGCTGTCAGCACATCGCTGACATGTTTTAGTATTTCGATTGTCTTAAAAAACCACATTGTACACACTGGTCAGCTCATAAATATGCCATGATATCCTAAGCTGGACCATTACACATTCTAGAGGGGGTGTTAATCAACACGTGATTTTTTTATTGGAGGGGGCACGGACAATACTCTGCCAGAATCCTCTGTGTACAAAAATTGGTATGTCAATTATCAGTGGTAGATGAAACCAAATTATAATAACGATAAGTGTTTTAGGTTCTTTTATCGAGCACTACAAACCTTAGTACACGCGGGACCTCGCGGCTTAAAATGTCCCATCCGAAGAACAATAAATTACGGTAAAGTATCTTTGCTCAAGGACACGAGTGCCACGACCGAAACTCCAACTCACACTCTGCTGATCAGAAACACCTGAGCTTATTAACAACCGATCGGTCATAGAACGACACGTCATAGTAGAGCGCATGATCGTCATGCATAGAAGCGTTATGGCACAACCTTTCGAAAACTGCAATTACGAAATATATTATTAATCGTAAGTTGATGGAGACATACTGATCGAAACGTCAAGTTGTTAAAACCATCGGTTCTATAGTCAGAGAGTTAAGTATGCATACATGGTGTTGCGGCAACCTTCTAGCTAAATTGTTTCCCCGTCATACAAGTTCCCACTGTAAGGATAATGTATTTCTAAATAATTCATTCTTGCAAAACAGGGTCAAATATAATGTGACATCATCATAAATTGTGTATGCAGCAAGCATTTATCGATATTGACCAGTTATCACACAATGCCGCTGACTGATCACAGCAAACAGCCGCGTAGTCCAATTTTACCCGTGCATCAGCACACAGGTGGTAGATGCTCGTTTCTTTATTACTCTTTTATGCCGAATCCACATCACCATGGTAATTGGGGGGTTTCGGTTCTTAAAAAGCCAGAGGTTTCTAGCTCTCCAACCGCGGCGTCACCCTGTCGACAAGATCAAATCGGTGAATTGCACGAGCGTGGAGAGTCCAGTATTGGAATAGACATTCGAAGCAAGAAAGAAGAAAAAAAAAAGATAAATAAAAAATAATGGTACTATACGGACACTTGATGTTTAAACCTTTTTTTTGACATTAGTATAAAAGGAGAGACGCAAGTGTTTCGCAAATATAATAACCGCGGGGACATTTCAACGCATCTCCTCTCTGCCGCCAGGAGAGGGAGAGAGAGATAGCTTTAATTTCGATTTGACTGCAGTCATATCGAGGGGTGGACATGCTCCAAATTGGCGGTAATGGCTGTTGCTAATATTGTGAAATGTAAAAGGGATGTAAATGAGAAAGGCTTTTTTTTTTTTTAATGGCTGACTGGAAGTGAAAGGACGTTATTAAACTGTGGCATTCGATAAGCCCTTGACTAAATCAAACATCAGAGGGGGGTGTGTTTGCTATATTGATTACGATGTCAAATTTGACGATCGGCTAAATTTAGGCTTGTGTGTAAAAACAAAACCACAAAAAATACCCCAAAACAAAACAGGGGACTAAAAAACCATGGGCCTATGGGAACTCTTTGGTTAAAGGATAATGTCCATAATTTTTTTTTTGTCAACGTAATGCTAATATAGGCAACATGGTCGAGAAAGATACAAGAAAAGTCACTTGTGAAAGTATCAGCTGAATACAGTGTCTAATTATTGGGAAAACTGTCACTGTATTTTCACAAGAACGTCGAATCCATCTACGTTTAGCGAGGTGACAGCGGGCACAAACCGCATCTGTGGCCGCAGAATTTGCGAACGGACTGACCAACCTTCAGAGAAATCTGAGAAACGGTTCATGCATGATGAATCGTTTCACAGATTCAAATTTTTTGGGGTGAAACATTATCCAAACCATATCACTTCGAAGGGAATCCTTTCTCAGAAATAGTTTATGCTATCAACAGCTGCAGTGCTTCTCACCAAGTAAGTTTTTATGGCCATTAATTTTTAACAATCTTTATTTATTAATCTATGATCCTACCTTTACCGTTGATAAAAACATACGTACTAATTTCTAATACTTGGTAAAAGTTTGTTTTGCTCTCTCTGTCCTTTTTTACTTCTTGCCGTGCTCTAATGTCCCTCTGTTTTACCTAAATTTGTGATGGCAGTTCCCCCCTCCCTGCCACCTGGGATTGTAAGAAAGTGGAAAAAAGATTCTTGTTCAAGTCAGTTATCTCGAATTTGATACCTTGTCTGCGTGGTATAAAATAATTCAAGCCGCTATTGTTTTGATCAATGGTTATTTACTCAAATTGACGCTATTGTTGCATTGCTGACAATGGTGTTATTGTTCTGTTGTTAGTGCTATTGTTGACGTCGTTGTTAGTTGTAGTAAATTAAGGTTATTGTTACGAGTGTTGAAAATGAGTTTGTTGTATGTGATGGAAAAGGTAATACCAGTGGAGGTAGGGCAGAGAGTTTTTTTTATGAAGCTGCTCGGTTTTTGCTTGCTTGTTGGGGTGTTGGGGTGTTTGTTTGTTTGTTTGTTTGTTTGTTTGTTTGTTTGTTTGTTTGTTTGTTTGTTTTTAGAGACGGTCTTGTCGATGCTCTCATGGTTTTTAAATCTCGTATGGAGCGGATTTTTTTTTTTTTTTTTTGATACGTTACTATCGGGCTTTTTCGAAACCACGGCTTAAGGCTCCGTCTCCGTCTCCGGGCTCCGTTTGATGTTGGAAACACCGTGAAAAATGTACACTACTGCAAAAATTGATCACGGAGCCAAAGCTGGAGCCGGAGCCCCCAAGCCGAGGTTTGGAAAAGGCCCTCTGTTCTGGAGATTGTGTGTCACTATAGGGGTGTTGTCGCTGTCACATTACCGGTAGGGTGTCTTTTCGGCTGCTGCCGTTGGTGTTTGTTCTAGTCGATTTTGTGTCCCTTGTTGGTGATGTCGCAAGTCGTAGGGCGGGTTGTGGTGTGTGCTTTTATTGTGATGTCGTTTTCGACGATTTTGTGACACAATGTGATTGTTTGTGTAGTCGCTGACGTATAAATGGTACGGTGTGGACCTTCTCATAGTGCTGGTTGGACCGTGCAGTGTTCTAATTGCCGATGTTGTTGTTGTGGTGTTGTTTTGTCAACGCCAAGGAACAGCAGTCCCTTTGTTTTCTTAGTAGTAGTTTTAGCTTGGTGGCTGCTGGGTGTGTTTTGATATCTTTCATCATTCTGTTTATGTTTGCCTCCTTTTGGCCACTCGGGGCAAGCCCTGTTTAACCTTAACTTATCAATTAATACATCGACATAAATAAAAGACCATGCTGACCAATAATTGACTGTGTCATCCTCACGTATCGTGTGTTCTGTTGTAATGGTCCGTGTAGTCGCACCCGACTATTGGGTTACACTGAAATGCCCGAACTTCCGTGAAAACATCGACACGCGGCAACTTGGCAATTCCACCCCGGCCTTTGCCCCGGTTTCCTATATGGAATCGTTAGTCACAATCACTCTAAATTTATGCACTTTGAGTTAGTGCCTTGGTTACTGAGCAGATGGGATTTAGTGCCTTTCATTTGATATCCTTATTAATCCGGGCCTTCGGTGCATTATTACAACTGCCCTTTTCGAAACCACGAATTCTCAACCGAGGCTCTGCTGTTATACTGGCTCAGTCCAATACCTTGAAACCCTAAAGCACGCGATTACAAAAAAAAATGCCATGATTATGCAGGCCCTAGTTTCGAAAACAGATAAGGACATGCTGACATGTGATATTTGAACCTTTGCATGGTGTGGATAGCAGAAAGTGACTGTTCAGCTTGCGAGTACAACATGTGTAAATCTCTTTTGGGAGGAGTGTTGGCTCTGAGAAGAGCCGTTGTGATCTCGACGTTTCGAACAGTATACCCTACTCGTCTTCAGGAGAATGTGCCAACAACAACAGACAAATGAATACAGCAGTCTGTTGCCGCTCTAATTGTATGTCATAAACTGAGAGCGATTGTGTTGATAAGTGGTCAGGGAGTCCGACACGATGCCTTCCTACGAGCTAAGCCAATGTCTTGGGTTGCATCCCCCGCGCATGGTCGTGAATGCATCAACAGTGTGAACCCACAGCGGGAGGAGGAAAGCCGAGAATTTGCGAAGGCGAATTAAGATGCCCTCGCGGGGACTACTTACACCGCGTGATGCGGACAAGTTGCCGCAGTTGATTTCAAAGCCTCAAAAAAAGGCAAAAGACGAAAGGTATTTTCAAAGAATCTGAGAAGAAAAAAAAGTGCCGCACAAAAAAATAACGGCATCGTTTCCTGGACGGGGAATGATTGGGGAACGAGGTTAGAATTACAATTGTCCTTTGGCTGTACGTATGAGCAACATGGTGAGCGAAGTCCGCGGGGAATTCTGTTCAAAGACGAGCAGGGAACCATATCATATTTGTATAGAAACAGGATCGGCGAGCACAATAACACCGCCTCGGGAGAAGACTAACTTTATTTATTGTGCTGGAACATTTTTCGGCCCGGGAGGGTTGCGTTTCGCCAGTCAATTACGCGGCAGTCTGTGGGGATTACATAGGATATGTCATGCGGGGCTTGCTAAATTATCTATCGGGCATGGGCCTTCTTCTGCACGGCACCGTGCAGAGGAACAGTTGGGAAAACATGATTAGTACAATATGGCCCGCAACCGGATATTGGGTTTTGTTGCGTTGCATAAATAGTTGAAATCAAGAACAACCTAAATTCATTGTGACCGTCTGATACTTTACACTGTTAAAAATTGCCGTAAATTTACGGACTCCGTAAAGTGAAATATTCCGTATTTTCGCCGTAATTTTACGGACTTTCCGTAAATGCAAATATTAATTATGCTAATTAGCGTAATTACAATCAACCACATTTGCCCAAACACCTACACATAATATAGTACATGTAAGTACATATTGTTATTTCACCCACAACCGTGTACACATGTACAAACTCATGTTCAGGTCTTTCTATTTTACGGAATGAAAAAACTTTTCCGGTAATTATGCTGCAGGAATACGGAACGCTATTTTTTTTCTGGCAGCAGAATTACCGGAAAAGTTTTTTCATTCCGTAAAATAGAAAGACCCTTAACATGAGTTTGTACATGTGTACACGGTTGTGGGTGAAATAACAATATGTACTTACATGTACTATATTATGTGTAGGTGTTTGGGCAAATGTGGTTGATTGTAATTACGCTAATTAGCATAATTAGTATTTACATTTACGGAAAGTCCGTAAAATTACGGGGAAAATACGGAATATTTCACTTTACGGAGTCCGTAAATTTACGGACATTTTTAACAGTGTAGACTGACATTTTCGTCTGACGCGAAATCAACTGGCACATTTGACACGACATCAACACGATTCTTTATCGGTAAATACGTCATCACTGTTGTTTTTGTGTAGTTTCTTCCCCCTTTGTCACAGTAGTAGTAATTACAGCCCTCATAGTTTAAACAATAAACACATCACTGTAATCAACATGGCGAGAACTCCATCAGGAGTGGTTGCTGCGTGTTATCGAGAACGCGGTGATTTGGCGAGGATCGTGTGCACGCGTGTTACGCTCTGCTCAAACTTTACAAGAGAGGTGTTTTTTTTAGGGCAGTTATTATTTTGCACTTTGCAATATAAGGCTAAAGAAAATGTGACTGTTGTAACCCAACGCGCAATGCGTGACGAACAGGTATAAGTCTACAATTCACACCCCGTACGGTACCCTATCTGTGTCGATGAAATTTGTAAATATACCGGAAAATTATCACCAATAAGTATTTGATATTAATTAGGTTTATACTCTATAACAAAAACAGCACATTTGACCATGTTACTGGTACATATTGCCTTCTTGTTTGCAATGACAAGCAGGAATATGCTGATTCTACTATACAGAGAAGGCTCCAGACTAATTTTCCCTGGACGGACGGACGGACCCTGATTGTCCATTTTTTGGTGAATTTATAGAAAGCGCATGCCACAACATTTTCAAAGTTTTGTTTGAAGTCAGACAGAATGGACGATTATGTATCTATAATACACTAGGCCCAGAAATACTTTAAAAAAAGCCTCCGTTGCCATTAATTAAGAAGCACGAACTGCGACTTCAACATTCGCTCGTCCGTGTTTTACAAATTGCCGTGCAACGAGATCGATTTCCCACCACAGCCATATTGGTCATGTTTCTATATAGGCACTAAACTTTCAATAATTCAAAATGGCACCTGCAACATCGCGCCGAACAAAAGGAAAAATTGATTTCGATAATACATTCAACACACTACAGCGGAAGTGCCCGGGGCGACCACCAAACAACTGCACCCAATAAAAAACGAACGTAATAAAAATTTTCATTTCGGAGTAATCGATTCCATAACCACCCCCCCCCCACCCAAAAAATAATGCTTGGTGATAATTTAGTTCATAGCACCTTTCAAAAATGTTGTACTGTGGCTAAGGTATACGGTGTACCAAACCGTAGACATTATTCGCAGCTCACAGTAAAACAATTAATAACAGTGGAAATTGGGAGTTTAGTGTTGCGGTTTCCATAGTGTTGGCTTACTATACCGTTTTCGAGGCAAAGCTGTATCAACCTTGCGTGCTTGGGTCCACAAGAATTTTTTCCCGCTACAATTGGCGAAACTGGAGCCAAGTTTCCACTGGGAAAAACATGTCGACCGAGTATATTATATTCTCGCATCGATGATGATTTTGAAAAAAAAAAATATATAGGCTTATGAGTTGGCGTCTACAAAAAGAAGGAGACACGCAGAGACAGTAAAAATACACTGGTTGTTGTGTTTGAAGTAATTAATTTAGCGGCATTGAGCAATGAATTTTTCGTTGATTACTGGAGGTATATATATCTCTGTCCTGTCGTTGAGGAGGCGGGGGTCAACGCCTCGAACTCTAAATTCTACGAAGAATTTAGATTAGCTTTACCTGAGATATTTTTGTACCGGTATTTTGTAGCATATACAGTAATATGACCATCAAAAATAAGAAGGATTGACCCACGTGAAATAAAGGGTACCAACCAAACCCAAGTACCACCGGATGTATTTGGGGGTATCTGTTATTGTGAGATGTATGTTACTGCTTTTTTGCTTTTTCTAAGCTCATCGTTTGTTTTGTTTTTGTCACTGTAGTGCTGATTTACAGACCACATTATCAAGAAAGATGAATTTAAAGTCACATGTGACAGTTTCAGTTGAATACAGCGTCTATATTTATTCAGAAAACAGCAAAAAAACTGCCACTGTAATTTCATTGCGAGCGTCGAATCCACCCACGTTTTATGCGAGGTGACAGCCGCGAGTACCAACCGCATGTCTGGCCGCAGCATTTGCAAACGGAAACCACTGAAAAATGTGGATTTCCCCAAAATTTCGCCTTTGGGCGAACTTTGATTCAAAACTGTCAACATACACTGATTGATTTCTAATCAATCACACTAATTGATTTATAATCATTCACACTGATTGATTTCAAACATCGAGTTTTTATCGCGTGATAACAACTATTGTTTTACTAATTTCTCAGACACGATAGCATTTGAGGCAGAAATATTTTAAGGAACCCTTTCTACCATTACTTACTTTAAATCCTGTAAGTTATGTGTGAATCTGTGAACACTTGTGTTTTTCGATCTTACCAATAGTGTACAGGGCCTTTAAGCAATATCTATATGTTTACAAAGAAACCGAAATCAGCAATTAATGTTAGAAATCCGAGAGTCACAAGCAAAATCAAAATTGACGATGGGAAGAGCATTGGATTGTGACAAAAATTAAAAAAAGTATTTATTTTCCCGCCGATACTTGAGATGGCTTATAGAGACTTCCTTCTAAAACTGTGATTTAGGTCGGGTCAAGATTCGTTTTTTTTTAGTGGGGGATGCTGGACGGGGCTTGCTTCACAAGCAATAATTAATTACATCAATGGATCGACACTTGATACCTCTAAACACCTTCCGCTCTGTTATTCGCCCCGTACTTAGAGATTATGAATGATTCTCGCGTCTCAGCAGCACTGCCGCTGTATTACAGGAGCGTCTAAAAAGGATATACATATATAGCCTGTCGAGATTTATGTGAGATTCCCTACGGGGCAGTACTTTTTGTATTTCCCCATAATGGATACAGAATTGCAGGCTGCCGGGTGCAAACTAGCACCCTTTCTCTCCATTGTCGTACCCGCATGGTAATTGTGGATATTCAATTAGACTTGGTGATCCCACGAACTATATCTGCATTAACGGTGTTATCAGTTTATATCCGCGTTAAGGCTGTGGCCCCGGTGAATAGTGCTTCAGACTCTCTCGCTGATGTATATAGAAAGACAAACCCGTACAGTAAAGATTGAGCTCACTGCGAATTCAATGCAGCTATAGGCGAGCTGTATACATTATCTCATAAATATTTCATGTTTCTGGGCCTGAGGTTTGTATTGGGTCAATTTCACATTAAAGGGTGCGCACAACAATAAGATTGGAAACATAAAATGTTCACAGTTTTGCGCAAAACTTACATGGTATATAAAGATGATGGTCATGGAGATGTTTTCTACGTGAAATGCAATATATTTTTTTGAGAAAACGAGTAAAATAATGTTTGATCTCGCCTCTCTGAAACTCGTTGTTTAAAAACACTCTCGTGACTCTGGATTCCATTGTTCATGTAGTATGTAATTGGTTCGTTTATACAAAGTGCGAATACTTGACAATTTTTGCCGCTTGCTTTGAAGTAACGGTGTTGCAAAATTATAGTTCTTGTGAGGGAACATTCATTCCAATCTTTAGTAAAATAGTTTTAATACCAACAATTTCTAAAAATGAATCAGAACGGCGGAAACATTCTCGTAAACATTTTAATTAAGAGACAAGATGTAAAGAATTAGTGTTATGATTGTTGTCGTAACTGCTTGGAATTAAGTAATGGCTTTTTCCGAAACTTATTCCCAAAAAACGTAAAACTAAATGCTTTAAAGTCAGAAAGTTCTCCGGAGAACCGTAAATGCAACTACATGGGATGGATTACCGAAGTTATAATTTTCAGAATAAATCTAGTACCGATTCAGATATTAGGTGGTTTTTAACTTTGTTAATTGCATTTTAAAGGAACATTACAGAATTGGTTTTTGCTAATAAAACAGTTGCTGGCAGTGTAAGCACTTTATGTAATCCACCTTAGTACATAAACTGACAAACCTGTAGAAGTTTGAGATCGAACGGCCATCTGGGTCACAAGAAATAGTGAAAACCGATTATACATTTGCATGAAATCATATAGTTTCAAAAAATGAATAAAACGCTCCAATCGGAAAATTAGTTTATTCATTTCTCATCAGAAATGGGATTTCAGACAAAAATATTTCAAGGGATGTTTTCTACTATCATCATCATTAGACCGTGTAAGTTTTATGTAAATCTGTGATCAAAAAGTATATTTCACAAGTTTTTTTCTTACCAATTCTGTAATGTTCCTTTAAATATTCAAAGCACATGTGCAACATTGGTAGTTTTCACAAAGACTTGTATCCGCACTCTATGTGACCTCGGACAGTTAGGACATGAAATAACAAACCTGTGAAATGTTACGCTCAATCGGTCATCGGAGTCATGAGAAAACAGTGAGAAACCCCGGTATATGTTCTCATTGTTACTTTTTCAAACTTCAGGGTTTGGACTCGCGCGATAAAGACAAATTGTTTTACTCATTTCCTAAAATCTATAGGCATTTCGAGCGAAACTATTTCAAGGGAAGTTTACCACCATGACCATCTTTATACTGTATGTGTGAATCTGTGAATAGATTATTATGTTCAATCTTGCCCATGTTGTACACACCTTTTATCTTTTAGGAAGGTATATGATTGGCAATCACTCTCAATAGTTATGGCAATAAAAACTTACTTGGTTAGAAGTACAGCAACTTTTGATAGTATAAAGCATTTTGAAAAATATTTCAATTCAAGGAAAATGTGGATATGGAAAGGTTGTCAGTTTTTATCCCCCAAAATTTGATTCTTAGACAAGTTTCACAGATTGTGTATTCCTATTAGGAATTATTCTTCATGCGTGGACATAACCGCTCCAGATTTTTGGTGATATCTCAAAAACGCTACCACCTTTTGAAATGAAATTTTCACAGGTTAGTTTTATTGTATTTATCTACATTTTATAGGATTAAAACAATCGAATGGTCCCAAAAAACCAAAGGTATACTATACCACTAATCATCTCTAGCCAGTGCAAGTCCAGTACGCATTTAAATATTTTGGGAACCATCGCTGCGATGGAAACAAAACCGCGCACTTCAACGTTTTTGAAGACGCGCGAGATCTCGGCATCGATCCGTATATTAAAATACGCACGCCATCAAAGACGCAGTTATTAGTGAGGCACGCCGTGTATTCGCAGCACGTATGCGATACAGCGGCCAAGGAACACCGCGGTTGTTTTGACGGATCGTGGAGACGTCTAGGCGGAATTTCATTTCTCTCTGTAAATATTTGAGAGGGGGTTACCTCCAAGGTTTATGTCAATCAAGTTACTGGTTCGTTATTCAAAGCGAAAGGGGGTGACTCCACTCCCAGGGATCATAATGGGTCGAAGATCATGGTGTATTTTTTTTTTAAGGGGAAAATAATGTTGGATTTGTTTTTTTGTATTCGTGCTGGACAGATTAATATACGCTTATGTAACGAGCTTAAAGAATCAACAGTGACGACATATTTCTATGAAAAGTGATGACAAAATATTAACATTTAAGCCTATATTATTGTAGACTTGTTTGAGGCTTCAATTCAAGGTAATCAGATCAACCGAGTTGGTTCTTCCTTTGCCATTTTTGCCCTTTTCCCCAGTCTGTGGAACCCCGGCTCGAATCCCGTCTCGGAGCGGATGATGGATTTGTGTTTCAGTCTCCATGTGGGTTTCCCGCCCAAAGTACTGATTGCCCTCCTAAAACTGAACGTTAGTTCTTCATCGTCTGCTACTCACCCATTGCGCCTGCGCAGTTTGATGTGTAATAAATAATGAATAAAGTAATTAAGATTGTGGTTTTTTCTTCTTCACGGAATTCTTTCTGACGCGTATTATAAGGAAAGTTAACAAACCACATTTATTGTATCTGCAAATAAATCTTTAGATTGAATTTTGTTGAATAAAAACCAAAAAAATCCCACAGGACTACATCTCATAAAAGTCAGTGCTCTATCGAAGAAGGTTACAGTGTCTTACAAAATAAATTATCAAGTTGTCGATTTTTATGAGGTCAGTAAGCAGAGACTAAAATGAAACATTAGAAATTAGAATTAGCTGTTGCAAACTGCTTACCAACCAAAAGGACCTGTAGTATAAATGCAAAAATTTAGTTAGTGGCCTGACGTTTCGACCCTAGCAGAGTCTTTCTCGAAGGCTAAAAGGCTAAAATGAAACGTGTAATGTAGAACTCGGGACCAATGTGGCCCAACCCAGCACCTATAAGGGTAGCTCGGGCTACATTTAGAGCCAGATATTGAATGCATACATGATACGAGCCACAGTTAGGTCCCGTGATACACGTAGGTGCCGCATAACAGTCGTCACGATTACGTGGTAATTGTATAGCCTTTTTCTGTGGGTATACTATTCTCGAAGCCATTGTTGTAGATTTTATATTGAATCCGTTTCAATACAGGTATCAAATCACACCATGGCATTATTGCGCTCCCATGTTCCAACTAGACAACATGTGTTCGTAGCTGTCTGAGCATGGGCTCTTATACAAACGACGGGGGGAGGAGACAAAAGCACACAACGCTCGCCTGAAGATGATGAAATAAAGATGCCCGGTATTATGTCTTGCGGAGTCTCAAATTGCACCGTGGCACGGCTCAGTTCGCTCCCTGATTCAATCATATTGAAACTTAACCCTATTCACTCTTCATTCCAGTCAATATGCTTCGGGCAACTAGTTGTATTTCATTGTTATTTCAAAGCTAGAAATGACAACACTATCTCGTTTATATTAATTTTCCTAGCGAGGGCTTGTCTAGATGGTTATTACAAGGCAAAACCTATTCACCATTGTAGCTTTTTTTTTTTTTCTTTTTTTTTTTTTTTTTTTTCCTTATGTTTTCCAACCCCATGTTGTATCAACCTCCAATCAAAACAAAACAACAGCAGCAGTAACAATAATAACAACATCAACAACAACAACAACAACATCAACCGCAACAGCAGCAGCAACAAGAACAAGAAGAACAACAACAACAACACCAGCATCAAAAGCATCAACAACAACAAACAACAACAACAACAACAACAAGGAAACAGCAACAGCAGCAGCAACAGCATCATCAGCAGCAGCATCAGCAGCAGCAACAATAACAAAAGCAACAGCAGCAGCAGCAGCAGCTGCAACAGCTACAGCAACAGCAACAGCAACATTAACAGTAACGCTACCAGCAGCAGCAACAACAGCGACAGCATCAGCAGCAACAACAAAAACAACATCAGCAAAAACAACAACACACGGTTCTAAATGATGTGTCTTTAAAGACGGTGAACAACAACAAAATGGATCGATACCATTTTAGCAACGTTACTGTTTCCGAACATCCCTGATCGAGCGAAACAGTAAAACCCAATACAGAACAATATCACGATTGGGTAAAACATTGTCCTTGTTTATACGATGCCTGCCCATGACAACATTAGCCTTGATTATCCACGGCTTGATTGATGTTTTACATATTGATATTTGACAAGACTTCGTTAAACGTCTCCAAAATGACACATGGAGGCACAATAGCCTGCCGATAATGATACGTTGTGTAAACCTCTAAAACTACTCAACTAAATTCAGCTGGCCAGTGTGAACACTTTTGTCTTCTTCTTCAAATCATGTGGTCAAATCATCGAGAATTAGCTGCATAATAATGGTTTCATGTCGGTGTTTTAATGCAGGCTCGGTACGTGCTCTTGTTGAACTGACAAACAAACACTGAGAACGGTTGCGAGTTGTTCTCACACAGTGCCGATTCCCAGATGGACAAATTTCAGGACAATTGGCACTGGTGTGAGGATTATTTTTTACAAATTAAACACTCCTCCCCCCAAAACATTCAGATTGAAAAACCATTCATATATTTATTAGTATCGTTTATTATTAATATTAACCACGTATCATACCTTTAAATTGGTCCAGGGCAATAGCTCGTCATTTCGTATTCAGTCATTATGGAATCCCTCAATGACAATGAGGCTTTTTTGAGTGACCATTCCAGCGCTGTCAATTGCTACCGTGCAATCAACGGAGATTGGCAGATTATTTTACAGGACTGAGTTGCCCAGAAGGAGGCAGAGAGGAAGGGGCGTTGGTTTACTGCGGTGTGGGGGGAGTGAATTGTCTCTACTAATGGCTTGATAAACACAGCGTACGACAGGACCGTCCTTAATAGTCTAGCGTCGTGACGTGCGGTGCTGTGACTGCAAACAACTTTTGGTCATCGTTTCCGTTAGATCACTTCCCCGGGGACTTTCCCTCATTTTTTTTTTGAAAAAATCAACATCAGGGTAAAATATGTTTATGCAATTATATTTAGGGACCACTGTCTACAAGCTTTTGCTTTATAGGCATTATGCATTGACGTCATCATGCCGCCATCTTAGAGGTAAACCGATGTTTAAACAATGGAAATGCACAGATTTGTACGCGCGGCCAATGAGGATTTGCCAATGAACACCTTTTGACCTCTAGACGAGGGCGCCCTACTCAAATGATGTCATGCGCATAAGGTCTATTAATGGATCTCTCCGCAACATCACAATTCACTTTATTCTCATCTCTTTGGTTTTATCTACATATTAGGCTTATGTAACTTTTTGTGGTTTACTTTCCTTGGTTTAACACTGTGGAATAAATATACCTGATAACATGAACAAAACATTGGTCAACTTTAGTCCAATGGTGACGCAAGCTACATAGACAAAGAAGCTGCACATCACAAAAACAGACTCAAATACAAATTGACAAATTCATATTTAAAGACACAAGTGCAGCACTTACAATGTAGCAAGTGCCTTAATGCAGCCCGGCATAAACTGGCCTACACCTTAACGTAGCCTACGCCTAAATATAGCCACAGTATAGCCCGAACCTTATAGCATGTACCTGTACCTAGGCATAGCCTGTACTTACACGTAGCTCAGCCCTAAATATAGCCAGAACCCTGTACCTAAATGTATCCCAGGCTACAGTTAGATAATGGTTTTGAGTTATATTTAGGTTCAGGCTATATTAAGGTCCTGGCTATATTTAGGTACAGGTCTGATGGGCATTTAGGGTCAGGCTATATTTGTAAGTAAATAGTTTGGGCTACGTAGTTCTGGGGCAATAATCCACAGGCCGTAATGCCTGTGGATGTTTACAAACCTACAATGAGAGCTTCATGTTTAGTCCAGTGCAATTACCCTTCTAATTGCAGACCCCGGAGCCGGAATTTTAGACTATAATTCATGTGCAAGACTCAAGCTCTCATTCATGTTATGCACTGCTCGTTTTTTCTGGCCGTATCAATAATTAATTCAGTCCCATCTCTTGCCTCTCGCGTTAGAGCATCATCCTTCTATAATCCATAGATCACAGGGAGATTGGTGTTAAATCGTTCACTTGCACTCTTCGTGTCCGCGGGAACGCATAGACCCCCCCCCCCGCTTGTCCTTCAGTATAAAAGGGCAAGTGTTTTTGTAAGCCCACAAAATGCTGTCTTCACGACTCAGATCGGGGTGAATTTTTAATGTTAAAAGAAAAGGCTCCCTGTAAAATAACTGGAGCGTATTGGGTACATCAATGACTAATGTTGGTGGATTTTCCTCCCTTCTTCTTCATTGTAAAAAACTTCTTCATTGTAAAAAAACATTTTTTTTTAAGGGTGTCTAAAATACGCTTCAGTTTTCGTACAGACATTGTCTTTATAAATATATATACATTGCATATATAAATATGATGTTTTTTGTTTGTTTTTACATTATATGAATAAATCATTCGTATCGGAGAGCACTTTTACCCCCATCCTCTAGTTTTCAATAAATAAGTCATCAAACCAACCTTATTTATTCTATAAAATAAATAATCCCGTTTTAATAAAAGAAAAAAGAGAGACCGAAATATATACATGGTTTATGCCTCTGACGATGGTCCGGTCTGGATCGAAAGCATAGGCCATCTCCCCTACTAGATTTATATATTTACATAAATGTCAAAAGGATTTTGATATCATTTAAAACATGCTTATTTTGATTGCGGCAACTGAAATAAGCGCTCAGGGAATTTATAGTCTTCAAATTATGTTTCATCGTTTATGACAGACTTTAAGATCGAAATAGATCTCTGGAGGAAATGGTGCTGGTATAGGAACTTTCAGATTGAACCAAATCGATTTTTTTTTGTCGATAGACTTATACCCAGTCTTGTTAACTTTGTCTTGAAAATGATTTGCTGCTCAAGATCTCCAAACACAAATACCTTGGCCTTTGAAGATGAGGGCTGACTTCGGAATCACGAAAAAGGGGGGGGGGGTG
Source organism: Pycnopodia helianthoides (assembly GCA_032158295.1). NCBI lineage: Eukaryota > Metazoa > Echinodermata > Asteroidea > Forcipulatida > Asteriidae > Pycnopodia > Pycnopodia helianthoides. The sequence continues at coordinate 1,430,211 of CM063251.1, forward strand.
TAGAGGAGACAAGGAACTCACAAATTTATCTTAATCCTTTGATCATCGTAGCCTTTAGATCGTAGGAAAGCAATGAGGAGGAGACGGTGGTGCCATTATACTAAGGTCAGAGAAGATTAAACTTTGTCCTTTGCTGGATTTCTAAGAGATCATTTGATAAGATGAGGCCGAGCCGAGATTAAAGTAAGGCCAACTGAAGTCAACATCCCGTTCCAAACACATGTCCAACCCATAGATCCTATCAAAATCCATCGGCTATTTATACTTCTTGATTTTTATTTGATTGGTCACGGTCTTCCATAGTGGATAATACACCGCGCGCATGTCACGACATGTACTGAATTTGATCAGTGCCAACAATGTTGGTTGTCAACGCGGCAGCTCGTGTACAGAGAGAGTCCGTTTGATCCCGCAGGCTCTAGTCTTTGCATGCTATAATAAATTTACGAAATTGTGTTACAATCCCTCCCGGAATGAAGGCCTTTTTGGCGGGAATAAGAGCCAAATCTTGCATTATTATAAAGGGTGTTTACATGTCAATGAGAAATGCTTTCGATAGGCTAATTCGATTTGCTTGCTGCTAGATTTCAATCAACAAAACGCATACCGCAGTCCCGCTAAAACCGACTGACTCTAAAAGTTGTCGTCACCGGAAAACTCCACGCGGTCGAGTGTTTATGGTCATCCATTATAACTGAGAGCGTGGGTGGTTGTAGGTTCGAGTCAACCCCGAGTCTCACCACATTCATGAACATCGGGTACTCATCCGTTTCGCGGATGCCAGTGAAGAGCATTTTAACTAGGTTAACGTATACTAACTTCAGTGAAGAGCATTTAACTAGTTACGTATACTAACTTCAGTGAAGAGCATTTTAACTAGGTTAACGTATACTAACTTATGTCAATATGTCTTCTTGTTTAGTGTTTGTTGTTCATGTTAACCCGCTGTGGAGAAGATTAGCGACTGTGGCGGAGAATAAACAGCTGTGTTATAGAAGGTGCAACGACGACTGGGGTGAGAACCGTCATCTGCGTCGCCGTCTCAACTCCTTAAAGATAAATATGGGTGCCAAACTCAATCGATATGAGGGCGGGCAATCTGCGTGAGTTTTACCAAGGGCGTGAGATTAAGCCTCTCGCTGCCATACGATATGGATTTAGAACGGAGAAAACACCCCCAAATTAGTGTTCTTTTTTAGTCAAAGTGTGGAATTCAGTTTCTGGAGAGCCTTCTTGGGTTTCAGAGCCCAATCTCATGGCCCCGCTTACCACGGAATTCTTCGCTTACGACCCGGGTGCTTTTACAAGGCGGGTAAAACGGGAGATTCCGCAGTTAGCAGAGCCGTAAAAATGGAACCCAGGTGGCTCGTAAATAAATCTACATGTATTTTTTTTAAGCTGTCCTTGAACACTGCAATGTTTTAACTTCGCTTGGCAAAAAGAAATACTGAACCATTTCCTTGCTTACAAACAGCGTCATGAAAGTTAAACCATACTGCCGGCAAAATTTGTAAAAAAAATCACCCAGATGTTTAAATATTTACGCCCTAAAGCTAGATCTGAAAAGAAACCTATAAAATATCGACAGGGGAAAACCTCACATATATATTAGACAAATGCTAGTAAAGCACATCCATAATAATAATCATATTACTTGAAAACGGTGGAGGCTAATCAAAATGTTCTAAAAATACAAGCCGCAAATTTGGATGTCCCGTTTGCTCTTCAAGATGCAATTTGTTTCGAATTAGTAGGATTTCCGTTACGTCCGCATTAGTGGGATTTCCGAAGTCACGTCCGCATTAAAAGATCAGCTGACCCACGTTGGGCCAATCATCACGCGGCGTTTAAAAAAAATCAATCTTCTCATGCGATATCATGTTGAATGAAAAATTGATTTGCTTGAAACAACGACAGCACGTGGGATACAAAAATAACAACAATTTTAAAAACGCTAAACAAGATCTTCGAAATCACAAAGCGCACGAAAGAAAGCAGGTTTTTAGGAGACCGCTCGCCTACTTCGCAGATCGGTGTCTAGCGTTAGTTTGCAATAAATTAGGTCACAACTGGATCAAAGGTTGAATTCGATCACCAAAATAATCACGGGGAAAATGCGATGAGACCTCACATTTAAGCATTGTAAGTCGTCTTTAGTGGAATTAAATTTTGAGCATTCCGCCGTTTAAACCGTTATTCGGTTATTTTATTATTCCCTCGTCGAATGAAAGAGACCAAGTTTCATGTTTCAAATGAGATTTACGAAAAAAGAATTGACCTAAATGTCAATTTAACCCACCATATGTGTGTCAATAACTGTAAGGGCCTTCAATTTTGTATATCATTGCTCCATATTGGCACAAAATTCCGTACGAAATATCTAATAAAACCAAAAGATTTTCCTACAATGGGGTTTTTCAAAATGATATCATCAAATTTTAAATTCATAAAATCTCATACTGCAATGCAAAATATTTCAACGCGTACCGCCTTAAACTCGATTGAGTTTAGAAGGTCGTCAAATCGGAAATAGACTCTCAGCCTACATTCGGGGGAAAGGGGATCACAATCGGAAAGTGTCAAAATAGTTCGGATAAAAAATGAAGAAAAGAGACAGAGTAGGGGGGAAAATTAACGTCGATTTAATTTTGAAATGTTGAATTGCCCACTTACCTTCTACCGGCGCCGAATAAGTGACAGCTACAACGAGCAGCGCCAGAACCAGCAGCATCTGTTCCCACCTTGCCATTTCTTTAAATTGTGTTTAACAAGTTCCCCAAAGTTCCAAACTCCGAATATATATAAAACAAAAAAGCTCCTGAAATAGTCCAGTGGGGTGACACGCCCCTTATTGTAACCCCTTTGTCAGTGAACAAGATTTCGAATTAAGAAAAATGAAGGCACTGTGGAGTTAGAAGTGAGATTCGCCTTCGCTTATATCACCGAATGAAAACAAAAGGTAGACAGGCCGTGATGGTGTGCACTCCAAGGGTATACTGATTGGAATGGTATGCGATGTACGGCATGCAAGATGAACGTGGTCAGCCCCCCGCATGTAGAAAAAAAACTGAACCCCCAGTGAAAAACAGCGCTTTTCCGGGCGATATTCTCAGCGCCGATTGGCTCCTTCTCCCTCTCTATCTACGAGCAATGAAGACACGGCAACGACGAAAGCGCCACGTGCGTCAATGGTTATCGAGCCACGTCACTGCCAAGCTCGTCAGTGGCAATCACTTGCGTCACAGAAAACATCTTGCAGCGCTATGGCTCCGCATGCCCCACGTATAATGCAACGAGCATCTTCCCCGACACATTTTTCGCCTGTACATTATAAGCCCCTAGTTCGCTTCTCGCGCACACGCGTGTTTCCCGCCAGAAAACCGAATTAATGAATCTATACAACGCATCGCCCTGGGCTATCTTGGCGTCTGATTGGCTAATAAAAGACTGCACCTTCAGATTTCTTTCTAAACGTTTGTTACTAGCGAATTGATTAAAGAGAGTTCAAGTGCACATTCTGCAATACCGAAAGTAGCAAGGGAATTTTCTAATAATAGCTCAACTGCAGGGTGGGGGGTGTAAAGAGAGTGCCTGAAAACCATGATTTGGGATAAATATTCAACCATCAATATGTGGTGACGTGATGACAGTGTATCTCACAGCCACAATCTATAGCAGCACCCATCTTGTTTTTACTCCAATTTTAAATTAATGCAATAAAACAGAGGTTAGATAAGGTAGTCTGGCCCTCTGTTCCTAATGGGAATCAGAATCGATAAGTACTCAGGCACTCAGGGACCAAGACACAGAATATGGACTCTTTATAATAATAGTATCGATGTTTATGGCAGCAATAAGTATATATACATATCAGTTCATGAATTTAGTTCGCCTCCAACAAAACAACTATCTTCGACGTAGGAAATTATAATCTTGAGTGATGAAAATGAGACATAATTCATGCATTATGCTAAGTCGACGTCCGGCACAGTCCCATGTTCACGCGCACGTTGAGTAAATTAAGCTTGTCATTGTCAGCGCGGGTAAAGAAATGATGCATTTAACGCAATAATTTTTCATCATGAATATTATGCTTAGACCCCCCCGCCCTTCCTCTCTCTTACTCTCATTGCTCTCTTCTCTCTCTCTCATTCTCTCGATATCTCTCTTCTCCTCCCTCCTCTCCCTCCTCTCTCTCTCTCTCTCTCTCTCTCTCTCTCCTCTCTCTCTCTCTCTCTCTCTCTCTCTCCTCCTCTCTCTCTCTCTCTCTCTCTCCTCTCTCTCTCTCTCTCTCTCTCTCTCTCTCCTCTCCTCTCTCTCTCCTTCTCTCCTCTCTCTCTCTCTCTCTCTCTCTCTCTCCTCTCTCCTCTCTCTCTCTCTCTCTCTCTCTCCTCTCTCCTCTCCTCCTCTCTCTCCTCTCTCCCTCTCTCTCTCCTCTCTCTCTCTCTCCTCTCTCTCCTCTCTCTCTCCTCCTCTTCTCCTCTCTCTCTCTCTCTCTCTCTCTCTCTCTCCTCTCTCTCTCTCTCTCTCTCTCTCTCTCTCTCTCTCTCCTCTCCTCTCTCTCTCCCTCTCTCTCTCTCCCTCTCCTCTCTCTCTAGGCTCTCTGGTGTTTGCGTTTGTGATGGTTTTTAGATTTTGCAAGAAACAAAAGGACGATTTGTGAGTGGCAGGACAGAAAACAGTAATTTGAGTATTGTAGCAATGTCTAATGAGTACAGGAATTGAAGAGTGGTATTCTGAGATTTTATTTTGTACATCTTCACACACACACAACACACAAAACACAAGTGAGAGAGATAGTTCTTTTGATCGAAATGGTGTTGTTTCGCGAGTTTGTTTTATCTTAGTATTTATCAGATGTATGGCTTCAAAAGAAAGCCAGGGAGACCTATTAGTGTCGCAATCTTGCATTTTGTTCCACGCAAGTCAACATAATCAAAGCGAGGCCAGAGGGAAAAATAAAGTCTGGTGCCTTAAAAAACAAAAACACATGTAGAATTACCATCGCCACTGATGGCGTAAGGGCTAGACAGCTGAGGTGTAGAAAGTCCATGGAGAGTATTTGCTTCGCCCGACGAATAATGACGGAGTTGTACAAAACTAGAAACAGAGGTTTGAAGCCGATCGAATGTACAATCCCACACACTTCAGAATGCATTAGCTTCAGACGCGTTCCTTCCCCGGGAAATTGTTTGACACAAAGAGGGAACGGAGAACAAAAAATAACGTACATGAAAAAAACATGATACACTATGATTGTGAATTTACTAATAACTTGTGACATTGCACGGCGATTCTCTTTCATCTCCACTCCATCAATTATCAAATAAAGAAGTTCTACAAAAATAGAAACAAACATTGATATTCCATGCGATGCATGACAGCTCACATTTTTTTAGCATGCCAGTTCATGTTTTGAGAAAACATATTTTTGTAAAGACCTACAGACACTTTGCCGATAGTGTGCCATGTTTGACAGTCGTAGGGGGGGGGGACTAAGTGGACACGCCACGGCAGCGGTCCGTAAAGGGAAATGGCAATCGATTTGTCGGACCATGTGGATACTGCGCGCTATTCGCGCATACTATACAGACCTCGCACACTTTAAACAATTCAGCTTTGACACAAAAAGGCATGCGTCAAATAGATGCGATCTGTTGCCATGGGAACGGCAGTCCCAGTATGTTTGCCTAATCAAGGAGCGTCTAAATGATATTTTAACGTTAAGCACCTGAGTGGTTTGTTCGTATAGAGACATGGTAGTATCTGGACAGGGAAAAGGGAGGGGGGAGGCAGAGAGACATAGTACCGCAGGTATATAGGTGATGACGAGTATGGCTTTGTTGATACAAGCATGTGGAATTTGGCATACAGTCAGAAGATGTCATGAGAAAGAGATTTTGGCTGTAGGGCCATCGCAGATTTTTCCTTTGAAAAATAGGCAGGATGATAATAAGCAGTGTCAGCCATTTTGAAAATGTTGACAATTCTACCTCTATGTTTTGTCAACCCCCCCCCCCCCACTACTATCAAATATTTCCCCTATCTGCCCCCCTCTATAATTGTTTGGGGCGAAGAATAAATTCACTTCCGGCCTCTATACTTTATCAATAAACACCGTCTACCCAGTATGCGAACATGATGTCACCAGTATTATAATGGTGACGTTTTAATTAAAAAAACAAAACAATGAAATTACAGTTTACGGTTGTTCCGGGGTTTTTGTGCACGTTTATGTAAAATAAAATGTATCTGTTGGAATGATGAGCACAATGGTGAATTATATGGAGACTTCAAAATGCCGTTTCATCGGCTGTATTTAGTATGGATACTGGTATGTGAGTTTCATAATTAATTAATAATCGGACTGAAGCTGCAATCAATGTTGTGTTCTTTGATTTCCAATCCTGTTTTGTCTTTTAAGACAATTACAGAAAACAGCATCCGTATGTTTTTTCAATAGCTCATGGTGTTATCTAAAGCTTTGAACAGAGAGTGGATTTATGTCGGCTTTCAGGCACGGCTCTTTGAATGTCTAACCCTACGAGCTTAGAGATGTCAAACTACACTAGTCTACTCATCTATAAAAAGGCCTCACCGTCAAAGGGCATCAAAAAACTCTCCTTTTTTCACATCATGATGAAGTTATTTTCTCTTTCGGAGGGGTCTGTAGATATCAATCATAGAAACAAAAATCACTTCATCTCGAGGAGGCTAGCTGTTTTTCTTTCTTTCTTTTTTAAATATATTTTTGACAGTAAATGACCGCAGCGATTTGTAAAACAAACGTCAAGTATTCACAAAGCTTGAGAGGCCAGATGAACTGTCTGAGACGAGTAAAATTTCTCTTGTTTGTTTGCGTTGATATGAGGATAGACTATATATAGGGGAAAATGACAATTATTTGATGAACAGATTAATGAGTTATTACTTAATTAGTGATTTTGTGCTGTCAGCCACAGTATAAGGGGTGTCATTGTACATGGTTTTAATTTAATAGTTTGCCCTTTGCTGGAAACATAATATATGGGAATCTGACGACAAACGACACGACACCGAGACGGAATTACGGGTTTAAACATAACCACAATTTTCTTGTTTCATAAAGAGTATTTCATGTTTAAAATATATATTATTATAGTGTGAATATGTTTTTAATCTCTTTAGTGCTATCGTGGTTCTTGGGTTCTAGTCACATTGGTGATGAATACATCTTCAACATATCTGAATGAGCATTAGTCAAGCAAAATGATTTGTTGACCTTGTTTTAAAAAAATCAGTAACCGGTAATGATTGATGTTTGTGTTAATAACTCATTTGTTAATAGGCTAATAAAGCAAGTAAGATTTTAAACATTGCATGGGTGGATATACAATCTAGTAAGGTTTGCGGTAACACCAAGTAGGCCTACGATAGTAAGATTTGAAACTTTGCTTGGTGGATATACAATCTAGTAAGGTTTGCAGTAACACCGTGTACATGAGTAGGAGTTGAAACTTTGCATGGTGGAGATGCAACTTAGTAAGGTTTGAGGTAACACCATGTACACGAGTAGGATTTGAAACTTTACATGGTGGGGATACAATCTAGTAAGGTTTGCAGTAACACCATGTACAAGAGTAGGATTTTAATCTTTGCATGGTGGAGATACAATCTAGTAAGGTTCGCAGTAACACCATGTACATGAGTAGGATTTGAATATTTGCGCGGTGGAGATACAATCTAGTGAGGTTTGCAGTAACACCAGTACATACATTTCTTTTTTGGTTTGAGGTGGTTCTGAGAACCGGGTAGTATGTGTGGTGACATCACCAGAACCACCACACCTCACAGAAGGTTTGACGTCAATGGTGAGTCTCAACAAACCTCACTTATATATATATTACATAATCAAACACCCAAAACACCCACATGTGCTAGTATTGAAAATGTACAAAAACAACAACAACAAAACACAAAAACAAAACAAACGAACAAAAACCCCAAACAAGCAGAGTGACAGAGTAGCTTTGACGCCACTCAGTGATTGGCGACGAAAGCATTCTTTCAAAATGTCACTTTTCTTGAGTTAAGGGTGTGATACATGCATAGTTGATTTTCAGACGAGCACATTTTTTTTCAAATTCCAATTAATATCTTGTTTCGTTCTTCACAGTCTGTTCAACACTGGTTTGTGGCTAGGTTTAAGGCTGCACAGTATATATTTGTAAGATTGAAAACAAAATGAATTTTCATAGATTTGCACACAACTCTAGATGGTCTGTACAAAGATGATCATGGTGCGAAAACTTCCCTTGCGTTTTTAAAACTTTTGAGAAATAAGTCACACCAATTAGTTTTTATTTTGTGAGTCCCAACTCGATGGTTGAATACAGTGAAGGAGTTGTTTCCACTATTTTCTCGTGAATCCGATGACCGATTGCGTTTAAATTTTCCACAGATTGTTATTTCGTGTCAATGTTGGGTCAATTGAAGTGCAGAGACCGGTCTTTGACCAATACTGTACGTTAACAGAGATATCTGATTTGGACATCACTTTTATTTTAAAGGAACATTACAGAATTGGTAAGGAACAAACTTGTAACATACACTTTTTGATCACAGATTTACATAAAACTTACACGGTCTAGTGATGATGATAGTAAAAAACATCCCTTGAAATATTTCTGTTTGAAACGCCATATTTGATGAGAAATGAATAAACTAATTTTCCGATTGGAGTTTATCGCTCAGTGAGCGTTTTATTAATTTGTTGAATCTATATGATTTCATGCAAATGTGTAATCGGTTTTTCACTATTTTCTCGTGACCCAGATGGCCGATCGATCTCAAACTTCTACAGGTTTGTCAGTTTATGTATATGGTGGGTTACATAAAGTGCTCACACTGCCAGCAACTGTTTTATTAGCAAAAACCAATTCTGTAATGTTCCTTTAAAAGGACAACATATGGTATTTCTCTTCGCAATTTGTTTCGTTTCTCTTCCTTATACATCGGGTGTTGAAGTTATGAGCTGTCGCGTTGTTTGCACTATGACAAATTTAATGCTCGCGTCCAGACGTGAAAGGTCAAAACTACGAATTGGATTAAGAAATACTGGGCTAAAGTCCTGAATTGAGCCAAAACCGTCGTAGAAACTCTCTTTATATACGGTTAGAAGTGGGTCAGTATAAATTGCCTGGAGACCACGGGCAAGCCACACTTTGAGAGCCTATCGAATGGTGAAGGGGGGGGGGGTCGGAAGACTGAAGTAGAAAAGGGGAAAAAAGAACAAACAACTCAGAAAATGTACTTCGACCCCGCCGGCAACAACCTTTTCCCCTTACTCTCACAGTCTATCCCTCTTCGTCTGTATTTGATAGATTTCGATCTCGCAGGCCTGATGAGTGAGAGGCGGCGCTGCGACTGTGTGCACGGCCGGCCTCCAGGCGGTCTCCACGGTCTCATCAAAAATTCATTATACACCCCACTTGGCATTTCTCAGATTCCTGAAAAAATTAAATAATACATGTTGGATTCTTTCTTTAGTTCAGAGTATTTTTGCCATTAAGCTAAAAAAAAGCTATCGGGCGAGATTTTCGTACAGACAATTTTGTTCTTTTTCGTTTAGACCTACGTCTTTACGTTCAGCAAGTCTTCAGTTGTGCATAAAACTTTAATAACAATCATTCAAGTTTGTGTTTACATTGGAACTTCTTTTTCAATCAAAGTTAAAGGAACATTACAGAATTGGTAAGAACAAAACTTGTAAAATATAATTTTTGATCACAGATTTATATAAAAATTACACGGTCTAATGATGATGATAATAGAAAACATCCCTTGAAATATTTTTGTCTGAAATGCCATACTGGATGAGAAATGAATAAACTAATTTTCCAATTGGAGTTTATCGCTCAGTGAGCGTTTTATTCATTTGTTGAATCTATATGATTTCATGCAAATGTGTACTCGTTTTTTCCACTATTTTCTCGTGACCCAGATGGCCGATCTATCTCAAAATTCTACAGGTTTGTCAGTTTATGTATATGGTGGATTACAAAAAAGTGCTTACACTGCAAGCAACTGTTTTGTTAGCAAAAACCAATTCTGTAATGTTCCTTTAAACACCTGTCGTTCTGAAAGACAATTTTGTTATAGTTTTAAAGAATTTGAAGACTGATTTAAGATCGAGCGAGTATTTAATTTATAACCTGCTGTTTTCACACGTCGGTCGACTTGTCTTCCGACTTTTGCAAGCATATAACACAGTAGTACGCCAACCCATTGTTTTACAGCATATTTGAGAATATTTCTTTTAAAGGCAGGGTACACTTTTGGTAATTGTCAAAGCCTAGTTTCCTCACTTGGTGTTTCCCAACATGTACATCAAATAACAAACCTGCAGTGAAAATTTGGGCTCAATTATTCATCGGAGCTGCAAGAAAATAGTACAAGAAAAAACACCCTTGTTGCATAGAATTGTGTGATCTCAAATGCCTGAGAACCTGGGCCTTTCTCAGATTCAAATAATTTAGTGAGAAACTACCTCTTTCTCAAAAACCACATTACTGCAGAGGGAGTCGTTTTTCACAATGTTTTATACTATCAGCAGCTCTCAGGTGCTCCTTACCAAGTAATTTTTTTATGGTAATGTATTTCTTGAGTAATTACCAAAATTATCCTCTGCCTTTTTAAATGAATTGTAATGCAATTCCAAGAGAGCATGTTGTCCGCTTGGTACACATTTTGTACAAAATGCCACATGCGAAATATCTTTTCCGCAAACACAAGCATATCCCTAGCAACATCCACTAAGCTACTGTGGGTGGGTGGGGGGGGGGGGGTACTGTATAGTATTATTAACTTAGAGGCAGGAATCATACGGTCAGGGTCTAACACAAAGGAAAACAGATCAGTTACCATGGCATCATGGTGAACTCTGACGTCAGAGACAGCAAAGCTATATTTATTTAATTTCAACTGATTAATGGTTCCTTCGGTGACCTCTGCATGCTCATCTTCTTTCGTCTCTGTTTTTTTCCTCAAGTTCGGCTTGATTATGATAAAGCAGTTGTTTTATTTACAAATATTTTTTACAATGTGGGCGACTATTCCAAGCATGCATATGTGGTGATTTTCAAAGCCCGGTAACCGCACTTTTCGTGGCCCAAAATAACAAACCTGTGAGTTTAAGCTCTGTCAGTTATCAGAGTTACGGTAAACAGTGAGAAAAACACACAAAAAAGAAAAGAAAAGAAAAGAAAAAATCAAACAAACACCCTCCCCCCCCAAAAAAAACAACAACAACAAAAACAACAACAACAAAACAACAAAACTTTTTTGTTTACTGTTTTCAAACAAAGGGTTTTGGACTTGCAAAATCAAAACTGATTGTTTCATTTATTTCTAAAAACAAACTATAGCATTTCAATCAAAAATACTTCAAATTCTGTTTTCCAACCATGACCATCTTCGTGAGTAAGTTGTGTGCAACCCTGTGAACATTTAGATTAAATCTAACTAGTATTAATTGTGCAAAAAAGCCTTCAAGTTAGGGGACGGTACATCATTGCTGTTTCTTCTTATTTTTATAATTTTGTTCAGTGTGAATTTTATATATTTTTCTTTCTAAACGCACCACCTAGCAAACGACTTGTGAACATTTCGCCAAATACGGCCAGTGGTCACGTTTTAGTCAACATTCTGCGTGTCAGCTTGTATTCTGATCGCGGCAATAATTATAAATGGCACTTGGGGAACTGTGGGGGTCCTCGAATCGCGGCTATTTCAGTATTTTGAACAGAAGTAATGTTTCTCTAGAGGATTGGTACTGGTACAATTTTTGTACCCAGAGAACTTTTAAATCCATTGAACAACCAAAATTATCCATTTAATACACTTACAACTCCGACCTTGCCTTTAACGTAAACGATAATTGAGTTCCGTTATTTGAAAAGGAAGAAGAAGAAGAAAGAAAAAAAAATTAAATATTTAAAAACAAATTGACGCAACTTCGATTTGTTTACCTACACGAGCGGACGCAACCTCGTACTCACATTCATTGCCCTTTCCCGGCACAGCTTCGGGAAATATTAACGAGCTGTATGTCCTTCGGTGCGGCAGGAAATACTGCCCCATATAGCAAATCTCTTTGCTAAGCCAAAACCGATTGAGACACAAGCAGCAACAGTGTATTAAAAAAGCTTCGTGGAATTTTGGGCTGGTACTCCGTTTCTGCTAAGCAAGATTTGTCTTTGCTTAGCACGTTTTTGTGCTTACTACAGGCTTGATATGAAACATGGCCCAGGTGTCAAGCGGCGGGTGGTAACATCCTGCCAAGCTGAATCTAGTCTTGGTCCAAGACGTTTCTATTCTGTGCTGAATCCTGAAATAGTAATGTTCCTCTTTATACTAACATTGTATCCGAGAGTAATATAGGTTTGCCAGGCCAACTTCGGAAGTGTTCCGATCATGTCCATGAGTATCCATTATTACACATAATGCGAGCAAACTGAGGTTTGATCGAGTCTTCTTTTTTTAAGCCGGAGTGATCACACAGCAAATGAAAAAAAATATTACGGGAACAAAGATAGACTATTGACTAACTGTCTGTTTTAAAAAGTCATAGCTGGACACTTCTATACCGCACGGGCGAGCCATCGTCCAGATTCGTCTTGTGGACGGTGCCCACAAACAGACAGTAAAACCGGGGGTGGGAGGGGGGGGCAAGAAAAAACATGCATCAAACTCTTATGTGAGTATCTTTGAGTGGCAATGGCAGAACTGTCGTTCCTTATGAACAACACATTGAAGCCTTGTGGCGTTCGATCGACTAGCTCCGGCCTCCGTCGATCAATGTGGAAGCTGCTTATGATTCTACTATGACTTAAATTGAGTCCTGGCTTGATTACTGATGTTTATTTTTATAAGTGTATTTGCCAAAATCGTTGGCCAAGTCAATGCATCTCTACCGAAACACATCTCAATTTTAACTTCTTCAAATAAATGTTGCTATGGACTTCGTGCATGACGTCAGACTCTTTCAAGACACCCATTTGCGGATTCCATATTCGTCAACGAACATCACGCTTGTGATAAATTTTCCGATTGTCGCTGAAGTGACAGTTGCATTTAAAGGTCGAAGTGTATGAGCAGATGTCTTAATTACAAAGTAACTATTTGTTCAGTCGGATGGGGGTATACTGTTCTTACTTGGGTCCCGTTTACAATTCCAATGACGTCATTGCACGAAGAGTCTTGCTTTTAAACCCAATCCCTTCTCAAACAGGTGTCACAGACGATCTTGATAAAAGAGGTTATTGGCTCCAAGTTCAAATTACGGAATCGATCCCACACCCACGGACAACGGAGCAATGACAATGCTAAAACCCGGTATATAAAACACCAGCGCGTGCAAATCGGATGTTTTTACTGTGGCGGAGCTGGATGAATTCGACCGCCTTGGCGAGGCTTGGGCGCTTCCTGCGCGTAAGATTGAAGAAGCTTTGAATTACCTACTCGACACATCACTAAAGGTATGTCTCCTCAGCAGCCATCGGGGTCTGGGAGAGACTGAGAGACAGAGAGAGAGCGCAGGAAGCGAAAGCCGACGTCACACGGTCTCGAAAACCTGGTCCATGCGATAACAGAGAAATATGGCTGATGCAATGCACTGGCACGTGCGCGGCTCGGATATATTCAAACACGATTGACGGTTAGGAGTGCCCCAGCTCGCAGTCGAGATTTCTTTTAGAGGAATCGAGTGGCATCGGTTCCTACACGGTCCAATTGCACGTTAGAAAAACACAAGGAAAGGTTCTTCACCTTCAACGGCATTCATTTTGATGTTGTCACGTCACGCCGTACTTGCCCCGAGACCATCAAAATGTTTCCGTTGTAGTAGAACAAATAACGGGGGAAACCTGCTACGGGAAACTTAGGTTTATTGCACCTGCATAATAAAAATTGTTCGGAGGAAATCTGTCTTCTTTAAAGGTAGGGACTCAGGTTGGTTTTTGTCAACGTAGTGCTGATTTATAGGCAAATTCATTAAAAACAAAAATACAATAAAATTCACATGTGAAAGTTTCGGCTGAATACAGTGTCTACTTGCTGAGAAAAAACAAAAAACAAAAAACATGCCACGGTATTTTCACACGAACGTCGAATCCATCCATGTTTAGCGAGATGGCAGCGCGGTACCAACCGCATCTCTCTGGCTGCAGCATTCGCGAGCGGACACCAACCCTCAAAAAATCATGCATGGAATCGTTTCTCAGATTCAATTGTTTTTCTGGGTGAAAAACATTATCCGAACTATTATTACTTCCAAAGGGAATCCTTCCCTCAAAATTAGTTTATATTATCGTTCACAGCTGCAGTGCTTCTCACCAAGTAAGTTTGTATGGTCATTAATTTTTGGAGTACTTACCAATGAGCTTACCTTTAAAGGCCCTGTACACTATTGGTAAGATCGAAAAACAAATTGTTCACAGATTCACACATAACTTACATGATTTAAAGAAAGTAATGGTAGAAAGGGTTCCTTAAAATATTTCTGCCTAAAATGCTATCGTTTCTGAGAAACGAGTAAAACAATAGTAATTATCGCGCGCGATAATTTGAAAAAAAACCAGAAAACACATAAGATCTCTTTTCACTATTTTCTCGTGACCTCGATGACCAATTGAGCTCAAACTTTCATAGGTTTGTTCATGCATATGTTTAATCACACAAAATGTGGACACTGATTTTGAGCTGTTACCAAAAGTGTACAATACCTTTAAGAGGCTCTTTGAATTGGCCGCAGGAACCTCTTCTTTGTGCATAACATTCTAAGCTACTACAGCCGTTTGTCTGTATTAAAGGAACATTACAGAATTGGTTTTTGCTAACAAAACAGTTGCTGGCAGTGTAAGCACTTTATGTAATCCACCATATACGTAAACTGACAAACCTGTAGAAGTTTGAGATCGATCGGCCATCTGGGTCACGAGAAAAAAAGTGAAAAACCGATTACACATTTGCATGAAATCATATAGATTCAACAAATTAATAAAACGCTCACTGAGCGATAAACTCCAATCGGAAAATTAGTTTATTCATTTCTCATCCAATATGGCATTTCAGACATAAATATTTCAAGGGATGTTTTCTACTATCATCATCATTAGACCGTGTAAGTTTTATGTAAATCTGTGATCAAAAAGTGTATTTTACAAGTTTTTTTCTTACCAATTCTGTAATGTTCCTTTAACCCCATGGTGGCAAATTGAGCTTTTCCTAATGTGTGTTCTGGTTCTCATTTTGGACTGTGCGAGCCTATTAATATTTGATTGAGAAAACAGCAACGTGAAAAAAAGGTCTGTAAACACCATGCATCAAGAACTAAACCAGGAACTCCGGCGAGAATGGAGAAATCTTGTTGACCAATTATTTAAGCCACGTGTATGTTTTCCTTCTTTAATTGGTCGTGTTGTTGGCCGGGGTGACAATAGTTTCTTGTTTTGGTCGGTGAGGAAAGTGAAAACAAAGTGGGGAGATGTACCCCCCTCACCTCAGTCGATCAAAAGATGGTTTTTAAAAGATGGATTGCAAGAGATGAGTGTACGTCGAGGCGTTATCTTAATATACCCAGGGGAACCCAAAGGGCTTTCATTTGCAATCTCATGTATGATTTCACACTCACTTAAAGCTTTGCGTCAAATTATACCCGAGACGGACGCATTAACAGGTTAGAAACCCATCGACGGGGCGACTCGCAGAGATTTAATATAAAAAAAAAACCTTGTCACCTGGACTTAATCATCTTAAACGACCGGCCCATCGACGGAGCGAAACCTCACTGCAGCCCCACGGTAAAAAAAAAAAAACCCCCCCCGTCTCCGCGCAAGGCTTCCCCTTCTACCCTCGCCCCGCGCTCCTCGCCAGTGTATATAAATAAGACGGCACATTGACGCATTCGTCAAACTCCTACTGACGTAGTCAGATTTCCGTCGCCATGGCAACTCTTAAATGGATACGAACACTTGTGACTACGTAGAAACACTTGTTTTTTAAGATGGAAAGTTTTTTTTTCTTCTCTTTCTTCTTTTGTTAAATGACTAGGAGGAATTGTAAACTGGTTTATGTGTCCCGTTCACCGTCAAGCAGTGAAAGGGGACAGATATTATATTGAATGGAGTTTGTCTTATTAGTTTAAATATACCCCCCCTTTCCCCTCCTCCTTATCCCCCCCCCCCCTGGGGAGCACGAGGAGGAGGCGGACGGAAACAGACACGAGATGTGTCCAGGAAGGGAATGTCCGACGGAGGATGGGACATGTTTGTCGAGGGAGAGAAGAAGGAGAGAGAGAGAGAGAGAGAGAGAGAGAGAGAGAGAGAGAGAGAGAGAGAGAGAGAGAGAGAGAGAGAGAGAGAGAGAGAGAGAGAGAGAGAGAGAGAGAGAGAGAGAGAGAGAGAGAGAGAGAGAGAGAGAGAGAGAGAGAGAGAGAGAGAGAGAGAGAGTGTTTCAAGGCAAGATCCTTCCAAAAGATTCACGATGTCTTTTTTTTATAAAATTGTATTCACAAAGAATGTCGTTCTCTGATACGAATAGCTTGTCACGATCAAATTATCAGCTACTTCAAAAATGTTGACAGTATTGAGATTACACTAATAATGTAAAATGTACGAGTTATGTTTAACAGCAAATGTACTAATTTAATCATACATTAATTTTTTTTTTTTTTTTTTAAATGCCAGTTACCCCCCCGAAAGACTCAAAGCCGCTCTTTGTAAGGGGCTACAAGAAGAAAAAACATTTAAGATGAAAAAAACCTCAGGGAAGCTGAATGTGGGATTTGATATTCCTCTTAAAACAGTCTAGATTGTAAGACGGAGGGAAACATACACCAGGCAAGGAGTTCCAAGGAGATGCAGTACCTGGAACACATGTAGAGCTGTTGGAATGTGTAGTACTGCTTTACAACATTTTATACTTTTTAAATATTCATAAATATCTAGAAAAACACCTCAATAAAATAAAATTGAAATTAATCGTATTTTTTGTGCATAACAAGGCAGACAAAATAACAAATACAATTTACATGACATTGGTAATTTTATTGTCAAATCATTCATTAACAAAATAGTTAGGAAGACGTTGATTTTTAAAAAGTTCAATTGATTTTGTATGAATTTATTTATTGACTTATTTGTTATTAGAAGGCTATAATTGTTATTAAATATTAGTATTTTTTCTGGTTATTTTTTATTATATTAATCCATCTTTAAGGTGGGAGGGGGTGATCTAATTTATGAAAGAATTTATGCCTTTTCAGGCTTGGCATCACTGCCTGAACAACCTTTCACACTAAATATTTAGTGTATGCCTCTAGAGACATACTTTCATGTTGCTCTCTGCAGGGACTGGGGAAGTAGACTCCTTGAATGGGAATCGAACCCCAGACCTTTGGCATTCTAGAGAAGATGTTCTTAACCATAAGACTGTAAACCCCTTGCATAGGCCGCCATCTGAGGTCAAACAGCATGTCACACGCTACTCTCAGCCAATGTAATACAGGACTGATACTTCACGGAGGCAACAGAGGCAATTGCCTCTGTTGCCCCTGGTCATTGCCTTGGTGCCCCTTGAAATGTTCCAATAGAAATTTACAATTTCCTCATAGAGGTGCCCTTTACCAAGGAGAAAACGCCTTGGTGCCACTGCCCTTTCAAAAACGAAGCATCAGGCCTTGAAATATCTTCCCTTTGACCTCAGTGAGGTTGCTGCTTGAGCTTGTGATGCACGGCAGAGGCATAACCAGAGCCCCCCCCCCCCTCAGAACTCATACCCCTCTCTTCCCATTGATGCAAGGAGGGCTATTGATTTTGCCAAGTGATAAGAAGTAAAATTGACGCCTACAGCATGTGCGATGTGTCACACTGTTAAGTTAAAAAATATGAGCGAATGTTTCAAGGACGCCATCATGGTTTGATTTTAACTGTATCGTTTTGTTATTTTTTCTGGACCCTGCTCGGCGCTGTGAAACCATCTAGTTTGATGAGTGAGAGCGCTCTATAAACATATTTATTGTATTGTATTGTAATATTGTATAAGGACAAAGTACATGTACAGGATTGATTTTCATCCAGAAAGTTTCAATCTGAAAGCTCACTGATTATAAAAGTCATGTCACACGAGGCAATCTACAGGCGACCAGTTCCAGGCAATCTCCTGAAAGAAAACTCATTCACATTTCAGTTTTCTCATTATTTTCTTGGGGATAATGAGTTTACAGCCAGAAGATTGTCTCTTGTGCCGTTGAGGTGCTCCTCGTGCATGCAGTGTCAGTTGTTTGCCTCCAAGTTGCCTGAAACAAAATTGCCCTGTGTGACATGTCCTTAAAGGTATTGTACACTTTTGGTAACAGCTCAAAATCAGTGTCCACATTTTGTGTGATTAAACATATGCATGAACAAACAAACCTGTGAAAATTTGGGCTCAATTGGTCATCGAGGTCACGAGAAAATAGTGAAAAGAGATCTTATGTGTTTTCTGTTTTTTAAAATTATTGCGCGCGATAATTACTATTGTTTTACTCGTTTCTCAGAAACGATACCATTTTAGGCAGAAATATTTTAAGGAACCCTTTCTACCATTACTTACTTTAAATCATGTAAGTTATGTGTGAATCTGTGAACATTGTGTTTTTCGATCTTACCAATAGTGTACAGGGCCTTTAAGAGTCATGCCAGCACCGATTCCCTAGAGAAAAATTCCCATCTAAAACCCTGTCCAAAGTCCAGAAAAAACAGCATTTAATCCCATCAGTCCTGCTTATCTTGATCGCCACAAAATAAGCAGTGATAATGACAGCCACAAAAAACACCAAACAAAACATAAAGTGTTCCTGCATTGTTTTCAGTACAAAACAAGATCACCCAATTTGCATAGTGTGTTCTATTGCAGACTAGAGGATTAGAATGAATTTACTCCTTCGGCACGCTCAACCAAAGGTCATTGGTTCAAATCCCACTCAAGTAAATTTTCTTTGTTCGACCCCCAAATTATTAAAATTTTACCCAGTCAGTTTCCCTTGTAGTTTATAACTTGATTGAAAAACCAAAATACAACAACAACTATACATTATCCATGTGAGAAAAAATTCTTGAAAGTTGAAGAAAAAAATACTCTCTTCCGAAAGAAAAAAACCTGCTAGCTCTCTTTAAGGAAGCACTTCATATAGAGATTGCCACTATACCTTCTGGCTAGGAAAGAAATCCTCACAGAAACGAGACGGTGTTTTCTCTTCGAGTGCACCACGTAGTAACAGAACGTTTCCCCACTTGTCAGATCACCGATGCTCATGTCTGCAAGACACCATAATAAAAACATCATTAGAATTTTAAATGAGTCATGATTTTTTTTCAACCCCACGGTATAATGAGCTTATTTTAAATGCCATCAATTAAATTAGTTTAATAGTGTGGGATATGATCAAAGATGATACACGGACTGCGCTGTGTTTTTAGTACTCCGGTGTAATGAGCTGTTTTTTTAATGCATCAATTATTTTAGTTTAATAGTTTGGGATTTGATAAGTCTATACATGAACTGCACTATGTTTTAATACTCCTACTTGGTACTCATACTAGAGTACTATGAGTACTAATCAGTACTACTCGAGCACTACTCGAGTACTAATCAAGTACTACTCGAGCACTACTCGAGTACTAATCAAGTACTACTCGAGTACCATTTTTTATGGTACTCGTACTCATAGAGCAAAATACTCATACTGCAAAAGTCCATACTCGATACTCAACTGTAAAATAATCCCCACTCAAAGTCTTGTACTCAGTACTCGGACACTGATTTTAAGTACTCGCGGTCAAAATACCACTTTCCTTTTTAACTTTTTCTTTCCTAGGAATAGAGGAACAAAGCTCTGGTAAAAAAACAAAACATTAAAGTTGTCTTTGATGTATTTGTGTTGAGAAGATAGTCAATATACCATTAATCTATTTATACCTCATTTTGCAGTTTTTATTTTTTATAAAGTACTTGTCTTCGGAGATCCAAGTCCTTGGTACCCGGCTATTGGACTCAGTATTCAGATACCAGAGATCCTTGGACCCTTGTATTCGAACTCCATGGCCAAAGTACTCGTACTCAAGTACTACTCGACCACCCTGGTATACTCAGCAGTACTTGATACTCGACTGAATAGTAATTGACTTCAACACTTGTACTGCGTGTAAATTCTGCAGCACGGTGGCAAATTCATCAGGGCCACATAATTGTTGAAACAACAACTTTTAATTAATTATTTAAACCCTCCTACTGTGTGATCATTCAAATCATCTACTGTGTTTTTGAATGATAGATAAACTATTCCAGCCTGCAATGTGTATGACATCATGTGGTGAATGCATCTACACAGTACACAGTCAACCCTCCTACTGTCTTACCATTCAATATCATCCACTGTGGTTTTGATTCATAGATTGTGCCAGCCTGCAATATGTCATGTCGAGAAAGCATCTACACAGTGCAAAGTCAACCCTCCTACTGTCTGACCATTCAATATCATCCACACAATGGTTTTGAATGAACCAGGGTGTACAAGAGACACTCGGACCCCCTCCCCCCCCCCCCCCCTCAGCAAACACCATGAATGGAAGTGATCTCTATTCCCAAAGGAGAGCATTCTTTTTCTGGCAAGAAGAAAGTTATGTTTTTCTTAATACCTTATTTATTAGTGTCTGACACTAACAGCAACTAATCATCCCCTTAATTATCCGTAATTGCTCCTCAGAATTACCCTGTCATTCGTAAAAAAAACACAAAAAAAACCCACAAAAAACACAAAAAACACAAACATGTGGTTGTTTTGTATGTTATGGAGGAGCCGGCCAATTAGCTGCAAATGATGCGACAGAATGATGTAGATGGAGTCGGGGATAAAAAGGTCCCTTGCCATGTCATGTGACATCCACAAACTGGCTGCAACACATTAAGCCATGACACACACAAACAAAAATGTTCAGATGATGACAAGGAAGATTTTGACGTTCCCAGAGAAAGCAAATTTAAAGATTAAAGCACAGGGCTGCCCGTTGGAAATTGGAAATTATTGTCAAAGACCAGTATCCCCACTTTATGTGACCCAACATATACATGAAATTGAAAAAAATCTATAAAAGTTTACGCTTAATTAGTCATTGAAAGCACAAGAAAATTGCTTTAAAAAATAACATTATGTATAAGTTCACTTTTTTCAAAATGTCGGATTTTGACTTGCGAGGTCAGGACTATTTGTTTTACTGATTTCTAAAAAACGATTGCATTTCAGACCAAAATATTTCAAGGGAGGTTTCCCACCACGACCATCTTCATACCATGTATGCTATGTGTAAATCTGTCAGCATTTGAACATGCAATCTTTCAATCTTATAAATGTTGTAAAAACACATACCCTACTGTTGTAAAACAACAATGTTGTAAAACACTCTTAAAAGACAATCTAATTCAAAACCGATGAAAAAGAGCGTAATTCATTTATTCTGGTTTTAACTACAATTGATAAAAAAAACACCCAAAACAAGAATTTACAAACAAAACAAAACATGTTCTGATTCCAACTGGGGAAGAAAAGTGCAGGAAAAAAAAAAAAAAAAAGCCTCCAGGCTAAAACGATCATCTCAAATCGGTGAAAAAAAACATCAAATCTGTACGAAAGATTACCAGGTCAAGAAACTGACAGTGTGCATTATGCGAGCATCAGACATTTGACAAGCACAATCAAACACAAATGACAGAGCCAATGCAAATATGTTGCATGATTCTCTTTGCAAGTGGTCGGTGAAAAAAAAAGAATCGACAAATTTGCCATTCTACGAGAAGAGATGTAATGACATGACAAAAGGCAAGGTTTTTTTCGGAAGTGGCCAATATTATCTCAGCGTTTGCAAGGCCCTCTGTTTGTACTTGTGAGATATAATTTGATCAGGGCAAGAGAAGTGGACGTCTCTGTGTTTTGAGAGGGTGTGGAGTAATTCAATTTGGGCTCCAGCAATGACTGAATAGGAATATCTGCAAAGGCACTGGCACGGCTGTGTTTCCCTTCATTCGGTACGGAGAACCGAGAGTTTTTTTATGCAAAGCAGCTGAATTCTTCTCCTGACATCACAGCCTGCGATGAAAACTCATTAGCGGTTCCTAAGCAGCGCATTGATTTGAATTAGATTAAAGCCTCAAGGTATCCTGGGTAAAGCGTTCTTGGTCTGGGAAAAAAAGATAGTGAGGGGAGGGGGAGGGAGAGGACAAATGTTGTAGTAGGTACCAAGACCGGTCTCGAGACCCTATTTGTGGAGGTCTGAAGACCCTTGATGAGGTCTGAAGACACTACTATTTGTTGTGGTCTGAAGACCCTCGTTGAGGTCTCAAAACCCTATTTGTGGAGGTCTCGAGACTCTACTTGTTGAGGTCACGATTTTGAAGACTAAGTCTCTTTCTGAGTCTTGGAGCAATGATCTTGAGTCTTGTGGGGAGGCCTTTAGAGACCTTAATTTCGTTGTCGTCCAAAAACTTTAAAATATGAAAAGGAACCCAAAGGAATAAAAGGTGGTGAGGGGACGGGGTAGCAAGAGATCTCGATTTTTAAAAACCTAGTCTCGGTCTGGATCTCTGAGCAAAGGTCGAGGGGTCTTATGCCAAGACCTTAATTTCATAGTCATTCAAAATATACAAAAATGGAAAAAGGAAATACAAAGGAATAACAGATCATCGAAAGCGTAATTTTCAAGGTCACAATGTTTTTTTCTTCTTCTATTTTTGGAGGGCAATGCAGCACGGTCACATTTTTTCTGTACCACATACTGGCTGTGATTGCCAGTCAAAGTAAAGGGCGAGCGAAGACATCATACAGCGAAAAAAGCAGTGACTCGGCATTAAAAACAAAGAGAGTTGGCTTTGAAAAAATGTTTTATTGTTTACAGAAGAGATTTGTCTTGAGGTCTCCGTCTCGGGACTTTGTGGCCTCGACTGCAACACTGACAAATACATCCGCCATCAGTGACACTCATACTAAGTGCCACGTCACTGAAATATCTTGTTTACTAGAGACAAGGTCACCAGCTGAAATGTGTGTGTGATTGAAATACAGGCATGACTGGTGCCCCTCTCTATTTTTGCAACTAAGTAACTAGCAAATAAGTTGGGTGTCATTTTCTGCTTCACAGTAATACTGTCAAATGAGTCTAGGGCCCAATTTCACGGCACCACTTACCACAGAATTCTGCGCTTACAGATCCCTGTAAAGCTGGGCCCAATTTCATAGAGCTGCTTAAGCAGAAAATATTGCTTAACAAATTTTCTGCTTAGCAGAAATCAGCAGGAAACCCGTCCCAAATTGTACATGTGACATTGTATTTTGGCCCGTAACCTTATTCTGGTAAGCATAAATTTGTTGTGCTTAGCTATTTTTTGTGCTTAAAACAGCTCTATGAAATTGGGCCCAGGTGTATCTCTGGGCCGTAAGCAAAGAATTCCGCAGTAAGCAGAGCCATAAAATTGGGCCCCAATAGGATGGGCGTGACTTTTAGTCTTTAAAAAAGTGATGCATCCATGTCAAAATCATATTATTTACAGATTAATAATCGCTGCAAATCGTGACACCACAAATAGAGATTCCCATAAAAGACCATCAAAATGATCAACAGGGAAAATGATTTCAGAGGTGCTTGCATTGGCAGCTTCGCAGGCTTTGAACTTTGCTCTTGAAGGGGCACAAACATTCTCTTTTGGTAAGGGGCACTTATATGAGAAAAATGTAAATTTGTATCGGAACTTTGCAAAGGGCACCACAGCAAAAGCACTGGGCACCAGAGCAAGTGCTGTGGGTAACGTTGGTTATAATTCGAGGCCTGCTTTGCTTTTGAATGAAAACATTCACAAAAGATGATCTGACTGATGATGAGTGACAAAGAGCTTTTACCTGGATTGAGACCGATGACATGAGGCAGCGGCTGCTTGACACTCAGCTGATAGGAGGAGCAGGTCCCCGCGTTGCCTTTCACATTCAATCGCCAGACAGAAGGCTGGTAACTAGACAAAGAAAACAAAATTAAGCGTAATTTGCATCTCATCAATAATACATGAGTGTCTGGTCCTGGACACAAGTGTCACTGATTATTCATCTAATTTCAGTAATCATATTATCATATTATGTAAAAAAAAAAAAAAAAAAGCAATTTAGAATTTGTAGGGTATGAACAACATTGCCAAGATTATAAATCATATGTTTTGTTTTTTTGTTTTTTCACTACTTTCTTGTGACTCAGATGACCGCTCACCAGTTGAGCTTTTGAACTGTCACAGGACTGTTATTCATGTATGTTGGATCACACAAAATGTAGACACCGGTCTTTGATTCTTACCATTGTTGTACGTTGTATACTTGGGGAACTTACAGAAAAATATATTATACTCAAATGTATGCCCACCTTGGAGAAACCCTATGTGAGCAACAAATTGTGGTGCAGTGACTGTACCTTTCTGCTAAACAAAAGCTAGTACACCAACCACTATACAGTATACCTGTTTCCTCTAAGCAAATATTTTTCTGCTAAGCAGATTTGAGTTTTTCTTGACTCATGGCCTTGGCATGAAATAGTCAAAAGTAGAGCGCCGAATTTTCACCCGCAGAATCGTCGTTTTGGGGTCAACGGGGTATTTCTGCGACACTAGCTCCAATTGTAATTAAATTTTGCAGTTGATCTCACTTTCCAGCGATTGCGTCCACACCTCAAAACGGGTCAAGCGTAGCAAAATTTTGACATGTATACAATATTGATTGATGTGTATTCCGGGGGGCCACAGTGTGGCTCCTGAGTTCAGTGATTAACGATGCATGGTTCATCAATAGTGTCCTTGAACACTCCAAGAACCAACTGATTACAAATTACAATGGGGGGGGGGGTTGGAAGGGAGAGGGGGGGGGCAGACGGGGGGCCTTGATGGTCAGTAATGATGATACAGTAATGAGACCGCTCACCTTGTGTAGAGTCGCTGTAGGATGGTGGCCTCCACAGCTTGGCTGAACGTGTGGCAATCGTCCTCAGGATGTGTCTGGTAATAATTTAAGGCGGACCTGGCGGAGGTGGAGGGTCGGAGGCGGAGCGTTAAACCATGGATGTAGAATCGGCCAAAACCGAGATTGAGCAATCCCAAGACATTTTATGGTCACTCTAAAAAACAAGTGTTTGGACTCTAATAGGAGTTTAATGCCTGGCCTCACTCTAAGAGTGCATGTGGATTGCTATTGGCTAGGAGCCCCAACCCTAGTGTCTGTGGGTAGAGACCCTCCCAAATCCTTCAAAATATCCCACTCTATGGTAACTCAACACCCAACTGTTTGGACTCTGATAAGTTTGGTATGCTGGCCTCATTGTAAGAGTACATGTATGAAGATGGCTAGGAGCCCTTATCCTAGTGTCTTTAGGTAGAGACCCTCCAATAGCCTCTAAAATACTACACTTTATGGTAAAACCACTCCAAATGCCAGGCATCATGTGGGTTTATTGGGAGTTTATTTCCAAATCCATCAAATTTAGGCCAAACCATCTGGAGAGGACTTTCGGAAAATTGGGGCAGATTAGGGTTAAAAGGCCCTTTTTTAGGACCCTATAATGGCGACCTTCTTAAATATTATATTAAAATATATGCATCTTTAATAAAGGCTCTTCAAAGGCTGGTCACATTTTCTGTGTAACAATTGGGAGCTTGTTATTTATAACCCCAAGCAATATTTATGATTTTACCATTTTAGGTATCTGTGAAGATACACCTGTACATAGTGTCGGTCTCTTCGTCTTGACAGGTGGCAACTTGGCAATTGAAATGACATTTGTTTTTATTGACATTGACAATGGCAAGGAAGGTTCTTTTGATGTACAGAAAATCAATCAGCAATCATTATTAAAAAGAACAAAGGCGGAACACCTGTCCACGCCCCCCCTGCCTCCCGATTTTTACTCAAAGACAAAGTACAGGATTTGTAATTATCGAACAAAGATATTGACATAATAGGGAGACCGCCAACATTAGGGCTAGATAGCTCATTTGGCAGAGCGCCGGCACGTTAAAATCCTGCTCTAGTGAATTTTTTTTCCCAAAATTATGAGAGAAAAAAATGTTACATTTTAATCTATAAGTCCCCTGATTCTAAAGTTCATACAAGCACCGAATCCTCCTGAGAAATATCCCATGTCAAAGTCAAGCGCATTTGTGAAGACCCCATCAAATCACCGATGCTTATTTGGATTGCCGCAATCGGATTACACCCGTCGTGAACATGCTCAAAATTCCTGACAAAACATCAAACGTTGTTTTCACAGGAAAAGCAAACAGATATTTAGCGAATAGCTCACAGGTTCGATGGACGCTTTAATTCTTGATGGAAACGATTCATAAAAAAAGCAACAACGTTCTTTCCCTTTAATAGCTAAGAGAATATCCCATAAACGACAGCAAAAAACAGTTACACCTTAACGCTTTTAATCCCCAACGCGCTTTTACCCCGGAGCGCTGCATGTCTAGCTCACCTGACAAGTGACCTGCGGTGCTCTGGGGGCAGCTTCAGCGAGGTGACAGAAACGACGGCTACCTCCAGGACATTATGGAGAGCTCTGAGACGTGACACCTGCTCGACGATGTCACAGGACTCAGAGGTTTTGACGTACCATTGAAGCTGGTTTAAGGTCGTCAGCTCACTCGCTTGGAAATAATATCAATTTGTGGAAATCGTGACTTGAGATTTTAACATGATCCTTCTCGTAAATCCATCTCGTATAATATGATGGATATTAACTAAATAAATTAGCATTATTATATTACATTATTGATGCATGATTTTCAATCTATTAACTATCCTACTGTCTGACCCTTAAATATCATCCACTGTGGTTTTGAACGATAAACTGTTCCAGCCTGCAATTTGATATTATGTGGTGAATGCATCTACACAGTACACAGTTAACCCTCCTACAGTCTGACCATTCAATATCATCCACTGTGGTTTTGAACGATAAACTGTTCCAGCCTGCAATTTGATATTATGTGGTGAATGCATCTACACAGTACACAGTTAACCCTCCTACAGTCTGACCATTCAATATCATCCACTGTGGTTTTGAATGATAGATAAACTATGCCAGCCTGCAATATGAAATGGCCTCCAACATCCTTAAAATGAACATTTCTTCTCATTTCCAACTCGCCATCATTGGCGCTTGGTCTGTTGGGTATAAAATAAATAAGCAGTTACAACAGCTATTTCAAGAAAATAGACTCACCAATGAAGAAGTTTGTGTAATCTCGTCTGAGTTTGTCCAGACCGATCTCAACCAGCATGGTGAGGTTGGCGACGCCCTCAATGTTGATCTTATTCATCTCCTGCTGGTACGATGCACGGATCATCTTGGCCAACGTGCTGTGGTTATCCCCATGCACCTGTTAATAAAAAAAAAATCAGAAATGCAAGGCGTTTCCTCATAGTACTTAATAAAAGTCTAGTGAACCGGACTAAGTTCTGATGGTTCACTCATCGGAGTGTAGGTTCGAATCCCAGTCGAGACACATTTGCCCTTGGGCAAGATTATTTCAACCATAATTGCTTCTCATCACCCTGGAGTAAATAGGGGAAGGCATACACACATTTGTGGGGACTTGTACACCATGGAACAAAGGTCCCCCACAGCGTTTTTCTTTGGTGAAGTTGGTCCCCACAGGGTTATCCGTCAGAAAAGGGAACAATATAAACAACAATAGCAAAGTCTCCACAACTGTGTGTGCAAAAGACTGTGTCTTCCTGCGAGGGTCGGAATGAATTAGCAAGCCTGTGTGTCCATTCGACTGCCGGTGCTGCATACTCCAAAGGAGTTTTGATGGTTTCAGGAATGATGGACAGTGTAAGAGTTCTTTGACTCTTGGTTTAAAAATGGCTAATATAAATGCCTTTTTTTACTGTAACTGCCCAGAATAAACCTGGATGAATCCTGTTGGCAATTTATACTGTGTCATACTGACTGGACACATACCATTGTACACGCTATTTGTATGTTACTTCCAGCCCATGCTGGCAGACAATTTAATTTTTTGCCACAATAAGATTTTGCTTCAATTTCCTTGCTTGACAAAAGTTCATTCACAATTTAAAGCAAGCGGACATTACTGATTTCAAAGAACCACTTGCTACTGAAGCTGAAGTAAGACATGTTGAACTTGTGGAATTCTGTTTGCACCGTGCCATCGGTGGGTTTTAAGCTTTAACTTGATCAGAAGATGCTCTTACAATCGGCTGAAGTTCCCCCTTTCTCAGCTCGCTGAAGACCAGCGAGAAGGCTCTGATGACATCATCGTAACAGGTCGCCGTCGACCAGAGGGTTGTCCATAAGCATTCGGAGAAATAAAGATCCTGCCGCTCCGGGATGACGTAGCAGCGAAGGAGGGAGTCCAGGTCTGTGTCACCGTCATGGATTGGAGTCTGCACCTGAGTTTGATGAGAAAAGAGGCAAAATTTGTTGAGTGCGAGGGTTTAAACATTGAGAGTTCTTTTGTGACGAAAGAAGTTGTTGCGCCAAACTTCATTCAACTTTAGCTCGCAAATGGGTTACCATTACGGGAATCACCCATTAAAAGCAGACCTGAGTTTGCCTATGACAAACTCGGGGTCGGTACTTGCCGGTTTGGGAATGAGCAGTTTTCAACACGATCTTTCTTTATCTGATCAAAAATTCATTAGGTGTAAACTTGTGGATTAGGGTGTCACTGCCTGTGAGTTTATGGACACAAACATCAACAAAATTTCACAGGTTCTTGTTTATAATGTGAAGTATTGGGAAACAGTGCTACATAATTGTTATCATGAAAGCAACTTTGAATCATAAAAATTTACCAAATATATCTGGAGAAATTGAATAAGCAACAGTAAGACTTTCTCTCTGCTCGTCATCATTTCCGTTATTTTACACCAGCAGCAGTAGGCTTGTGGGTCAGGATCACTGGCCTTGGGGAAGTGGGTTCCAGAGTGAATGTTTAATATTACAACTACTTTACTGATAACAGCTGATAAGAGTCACAGTGAAACCGGTGAGTAGAATGAGGAGATTTTGATTAATAGGAAAGTCAAAACTTTGCATGGTGTATCAAGCTGATAGCTGTTCCAGGTGCCGTTTCCCCACTGCCTAACCAATTCACAGGAAACAAAACCCTCATTTGGCGTGAAAGGGTAATCACTGAGCATGGTGTTAGCAAGAGATAAGTCTGGGTGTCTTTCTGTCGCAATGTTTGTAACTTAGACACCCAACTTTATCTTCCTTGGGGGTCAAGGGTTAAGATGGCTGCTGACCTTTGGCTCTGGTTTCCTCTGCAGACCTTGCTTCTCTTTCTCTACGAGTCTGGCTACGACCTCCTCCACTGACTCTTTGGATGACTCTTTCGTGTTCCATTCTAACTCCTCCGTCTTCAGCCCTTCCATAAAACCCTACAAGAGAAAGATGTAAGAGCTAAACTTGACTTTTCACTTCTTAAAATCAAGCAGGCATTGATGAATTTTATGTTTCGAAGGTCCCGTAAAAAATTTTCAGTTCAGTTTGGTGGTTCATCAATCAGGCTCAGGGCTTGGTGTTTGAGTAACAAACACTTCATAATAATCCCAAATATTGACAACAGTACTGGCTTAAATGGGAAATACAAAATGTCTTAACCCCCAGTGCAAGAGCCAAAGTAAGGATACCAGCCAAAATACAATGCCCTCTGTACTGTTTGTAATTGGTTCCCTGCTTAAAATGTCAACTTCAAAGACATTTTTTAAGAACTATCTTCTGTTTGTTCTCCTTGATACTGGATTGGGATAAAGGGCCTTATGGTTAGGCCCTGGCTACCAGTGTTTTGAAGAACCCGTCAGTGTATTTGTCTTGAGACTCTGCAGTGCCCTTCAAAATACTCCACTCTATGGTAACTCAACACCCAAATGTATGATAAGATTGGTATGCCTGGCCTCATTCTAAGAGTACATGTATGTAGATGGCAAGGAGCCCTAACCCCTAGTGTCTTTGGGTAGAGACCATCCCATAGCCTCCAAAACACTCTACTCTGTGGTAACTCAACACCCAAATGTATAGACTCTGATAAGATTAGTATGCCTGGCCTCATTCTAAGAGTACATGTATGTAGATGGCTAGGAGCCCCAACCCCTAGTGTCTTTGGTGAGAGACCCTCCCTCCCATATCCCCAACAATAGTCCATTCTGTCATGGAGGAAGGAATATGATTCTACAGTAACTCAACACCCAAATGTATGGACTTGGATAAAGTTGCTCTGCCTGTAACATGATAATCAATAGTGCCTCCAGCACCATTTCCTACAAAGTCAGACGACTTCCTGAACAGATTTTGGAGGATTTGCGACCTACAGACAAGGTCTTTTGTCAAGTCCCTGATCCATAATTTGATTTATTGACTCACCACAAGCGTTGCTAATTCTCTGTACATACTGTAAGCAGCACTTCTCATGTCACCGGCCACAGCACACACATGCTTTTAATATCCACAAGAAACACAAACAAAGAAGAAAATAGTTCAACTGTCAAGTTAAGAACTCCAAGACTTGTCCACTGGTCATTTATTTCTGACAAAGAATCTTGCTTAGAAGAATCGGGTGACCAGTCAATATTCCAGAGTGTTTACAATGTTGCGACTGGTGCCCCACTCATTTTTTCGCTCAGCAGTGGAATTGGCTAAGCATTTTCTTTGGTGCTTCACAGCCCAATTACATTAGGCCCAGGAAACTAACGAGTGTCCGCAGAGTTGATGGGCTTTGCACCTTGTGTTGGAGAATCTTATTGAAGGCAGGAGCTACTGGGGTTAAAATAACGAACGACGAAGCCCCAACCCAATTGAGAAATTGATCACCCAAATTACATGTTTGGCTCAGGTCCGAGGTGGGATTGAACTTGGGGCCACAGAGCAGCGGTGTAGCCAGGATGTTTTCACTGGAGGGGGGGTCGGGTTGCGTTCCAGTTTGGAGGTGGCAGGGATCATGTTTTTTATTTTTTGAGGGCACTGCATGTAGCCTGGTGAGGGCACATAGGGGGAGGGGGCACACTGGAAAATTGTGGGGAAGGGGGACACACGCCACAAGCTGCCACATAGCTATAGTAGGCCACTCACCACGTTGCACTTGGCACTGTGCGGCCTCTCCAGCATTCCCTTTACATTGTCCCAGCTGCAGTCCATTGTGACCGATGTACAGTGCGTCTGGCTGGCTGGGTCTAGCATGGACACCTCATGGCAAGACATTCCTACGATTTCATACTGAGCAAAGGCCGTAGTGGTCACCTACAAAGCCACAAACAATGTTACACATCAATGACTGACCGCTGACCAATGGAGACTTCAGTCACAATATTAAGTGAAATTTGAAAAGAAACAAAATATTTACATGAGAACTTAATAGCCGCGTTAGTAACACACAAATGCAAGTAGCGCCCTCTGTAGTCACTACAGATATTGCCTACGACACTTACACTCTCCTTGTTTGCAAGGCTATCACTTTGTTGTATAACCTGGTCCACAGTTAGAAGACTTGACTTGGATGTGACTGGACCTAAAAAACAGAGCATTGCAGAAACACTTAGTTTTCAATTCAGATTTTTCTACATAATGACCAAACATTGTATCATATTTTCCAAAGTGTGGATTTTGACACGAGTCAGAAAAGCATAGCAAAACAAAATAAAGAGAAACAGCTCTGCAACCTGAGAGCTGACTTCTTTGAGTTTGTGTTGACAGTTTGTGTTTACCACAAGAATTTGAAAAGGACTATCGAATTTGACACCTTTTTTCAAATATTTTAACCTAAAAATGGAATCTCCAATACTTTGCCTTAAAACAAAAGTTATCTCCAAGAACTACCAAAAGTTCACATTCAATCTCTGGCCAAGTTCTATCTGCCTTGGCAAAAATGTCACAAACAGAAAAAAAAAAAATCTAAAAATATTAAACATGAATTTCACAGCAAAATCTTTGCAATTTTTATGCAATTCCACCAATACCAATTTTCTCTCACCAAAACATGACACAGTAGTCACCGACACACCCGGCGGTGAACTTTGACCTCTGTGGTCACCTGACCCTGCCTTCACAACAGAGGAGCATCCCATCACAGCGATGTTCTCTTTGTCTTTCCCGTCACAGAGAACCAGCATGTCCGGGATTGTAAACTCTGTGCTTCTGTCCGACATCGATGAGCGGTTTGGATTTGTACACAGATTGTGAATGGATAGAAGATACCTGTATTCAAAGAAAAAACCCGGTGAAAAAGAACAAACAACTTCATAAATTATGAGACGAGCGAAAAACTTTTTTAGAGGTTTACAGACTCTCTGCATCACTTCATTCAAATAGAAATCTCAAAGTTTGGTCACAAACAAGTTTTTTCTAGTCTGCACTGTATTTCACCTCATTCAAGACAAGACGGTCCAGTATGAGCTAGAACAACAGGCCTAGAATTTCATCTTTGTGAAGGCAAGGCTATTTTCATTTTGCAAAAGGCACCTCCATTGGAAAAATCTTGCAGTCTATGGGAAACCTTTGAAAGGGCACCAAGGCCATGACCAGGGGCCACAGAGGCCATGGTCTCTGTGGCCTTCGTGTAATTCCAGGCCTGGAACAACTGTGATATTTTACCTAGCTTCATCAACTGACACTGGAGCACCTAACGAGCCGTCCTCCACCCCATTCCCAATAATGGAATCACCCAAGACTCTCTCCGTCTCCTCGATCGATTCATCGTTAAGACTGATGCCCTCTTTCTCAAGATGCTTTGATTCAAGAAATGTAAATCAATCAGTTAATTGTAAATATAAGATAAAACTGTTACTTTTAATTTGCATTAGTTAACATCTTCACCAAATTTCTATGAAAGTGCTGAAATTTATGAATTAAAATACTTTTTTCTAACTATGACAACAATGTACAAACCTCGAGTAGGTCTTCTTTTTGAACCAAAATGACTTTCCCATTCTTCGAAGGACGTTGACTCGATTCTAACATAAGCTCGGTTACTTCCTCCGATGAGTAATCGGTAAGACACAACTTAAAGTCTTTGAAGACAGCGCTCGTCTTCCTCCCATTGTTGACGTTATTTTCACAGTCTGATGCTAATAATCTAAACAGTCATAATTGTGTGTTT
Source organism: Pycnopodia helianthoides (assembly GCA_032158295.1). Taxonomy (NCBI): domain Eukaryota; kingdom Metazoa; phylum Echinodermata; class Asteroidea; order Forcipulatida; family Asteriidae; genus Pycnopodia; species Pycnopodia helianthoides. Next base: position 1,463,430 of record CM063251.1, read on the forward strand.
TTAAGTAATATTAAAAATGTACCGTATTGATTTTATCATGTCTCTTCAAAACCAATGACAAAAACAACTTAAACATCACAATCAAAGTCAATGATATTGATAATTATTAATTAATAAAGCACACCATAGAAAAGTATAATAAAAGAAACAAGGATGCAAACAATTTCAACAGAGCCCAACCCCCCCCCCTCACAAAATTCCCAATCACATCACCCTTCCCCTAAATAAAGTAAGATCACTCCATGGATGTAGGAATTCTACCTCCATGATCACTCTGACATGTCTGACTCTGTCTCCGAGTAGTTGGTGCCGGGGTAAGTCTCCGAAAACATTACAACACATGTTTTACAATTTACCAGACGTTTAAATTTTGGACAAAGTCTGCTGTCATTCACCTGTGCTTGTCGGTAATTGATTGTTAATGTCTCATGTGAATCGACAGTCTAGACAGTCATTGTCATTGTCAGTATGTCACTGTCAGTGTCACCATAGATGTAGAATTACCTCTAAACTAGTTAGTATACGGTGTCACTGAGCATAGAGCAAGCACTGAGTGTCAGCACTCACTCACTCCAGCACTGGCAGCAGTGTCAGTGTGCCGCACACGCACTGACAGTGACACTGACACTGACACACTGACACTGTGACAGTGCCATCCACTCCATCCATCAAGTCACAAGTGTCAGCTGGTTGATCAACATGATCAAGTGAGTTTAAAAACACAACCAAAACTAAAAGTACATTTTCATTCAATTCACTGACTTACTCTTTTAATGTAGCCAAGATCTCGTTGATGTCTGCGGTGAAGTTCTTCATGTTAAACCATGGAGCTATGGTTCAGGGTTAAACGATGTGAAATAAAGCAATATTTACAAAGCAGACGCAGATCAACCATGAGCCGATGTAAACATAAAAATCATTTTAATGAGAAAATAGACTTGCAAAAAATTAGTTAGTGGCCTGACGTTTCGACCCTAGCAGAGTCTTTCTCGAAGGCTAAATGACAAGACAACACACATACATGCATACAATACAACAAGGGTGACAAGAGCAGTCAAGTGGAAATACATGAATATAGAGAGTGGAGATAGAGAAAAGCATAAAGCAAATTTACCGCTCGGACATTCCCGTCTTTATAAGGTCAACCTTGTCTCCATCAACCTGCCGTTGATTCGTACACGATTCTGGTTTCTCAAACTCACTATAGTTTTACACATGCAGTGATGTAGACCTGGGGACGTTTATGACTCTGACAAATTTAAACTTTTACAGTCGCTCTGGTACTCTGAAAGAGTTTCTCTAAGGGCAAACAACGTGGAACTGATGGTTAGCATTAGCAAAGGACTGAATCAAGTTTAACCCACATTTCCGAGCCTCATCACGAAAAGCAGATAGCCGCATGCGAACAAAACGTAGTTCTTACTGTGAAATGAGTTATCGTTTAAATAAACTAAAAACACAAGTAAACAACAAATTAATAGTATTCTTCCATTCACTTGTTAAAATAGTTATGTTAAATGTTTTCATTTTTCTATTTTTTATTGACTCAAATGGTTTGGTTAAAACCCGAAGACCAAACTACAATTACACTCGCATATATCAATCCTCTTATCCCCGGCAGCTAAAATCAACGAGAAGGCAGACAAAATCTGCCCTTAAAAACGCTCCATTATGGTAAGAAACAACAACAAATACGGAAAAAGGGAAATTGTAAACATGTCATGAACTTTAAATGTACGTGAATTTTTGCTAGAATTAGCAATATTTTGTACCTTTGTGGGGGAAAATTATCAATTTCTTCTAGGAAATTTTGTTACTGTTTCCTCGATGGTCGCCGCCATTTTGCTGGTGTTGTCCACGTGCCATGACCAGAAATGTGCACGGCGAACAGACGACATATGGACGGCGCATTTCAGAATTTATGATACGCCAAAATAATGGGTTTATTACGAGCATAGTTAGTCATTGAGACGTGAAATATGATTCTAAGTATTTGTCGAATAAGTGACTGATTGTTAATGTTAAATAAAAAATAACCTGTCCTTGCTAAGCACAAGTTTAAAATTCGTAAAAACTCTTCTTTTTTTTAAGGTAGAAAAATGGGGGAGGGAAAGGAGGGGCCCAGCCAGGATGATGGGTGGGGGGATCATGGGATGTATAATTGACCCGTTGGTGGCGTGAGCCAGTTCATCTACAATGATCTAGCTATTCTCCCGGCTATCCTAGCATAAGCAAGGCATAGGTTTTTGTGCATCCCTGTCCATGTCTTGGATACCTTACTTTTTCCTTGGTCCCGGGTCCATCTGGGCCGGTACTAGTTGCGATAATCGTAACCCTCCATCCTCCCGACGGTCGGAGACCGGAGGGTTACGAGTCATGCAGTGCAAAAAAGTGGCGAAATAAAAATTTCGACTATTTTGGTCAGACTAGTCACCAGATTTGCCCAATTTTTACCACTTTCAAAAAACATGACACACATTCTAAGAACATGGATTTGATCTTCAAGGTATAATGAAACAATTCATAACACTCTAAACATCGATGAAAAATTATTTGAAGAAAAAACGAACAAAAACTTACCAGAAACTGACCGAAATGTCCATGGACCGCACTTCCCCTACATCAACCAATCAGCGTAAACCAAACCGTTGTGTAGGCGTGGCGATCGTCTCGTGTGCGACTGTGCGTGCACGCAGTTAATGTATTTAACGGATTTGCGCTATTTGCAGTTTGCGCTGATTAATTGCAGGAACAGCTTTCCAGAATGCGCGCTCAATCTGTAAATTTTTCCTCGTAAATATCCTGTGATTGTGCAACTCAACAAAATGCGCTCAACGACGAGTTTGCTTACGCTGATTGGTCGAGATGTTGCTAGGTCACGAATCGCGAGGTTCGAAAACCGGACCTGAGATTGTCTACGCATCATGAAAATTTCGCTCAGTCTCTGGTAAGTTTTTGTCTTTTTTTCTTTAAATATTTTCTCAATGATGTTTTGAGTAATACGAATGGATTCATGACACATTGATGATCACATCCATGTTTTTAGAATGTGTGTCATGTTTTTTTAAAGTGGTAAAAATTTGGTAAATCTGGTGACTAGTCTGACCAAAATAGTCGAAATTTTTATTTCGCCACTTTTTTGCACTGCATGACTCGTAACCCTCCGGTCTCCGACCGTCGGGAGGATGGAGGGTTACGATTATCGCAACTAGGCCGGTACTACAGTTTAAGCCAGGCACTCATTGGAATTCCTATTTTTAGACCTTGCCAAATACATAATTTCTGGTATATAATACCATCATATGGCTCTGCAAACTCTATTTTTAAAATATGCGCTTTTGCCTGGTAGGCCTAGTACTAAAATAAATCCATATTTTACAGAGTAGCACAGAAATTGGGCTTGTGCATGTTTGTTCTCTAAGCAATACCACTTAACCATGTTAACACTCGGCTAGTACTACAGTAAATTTATAGACTATAAGCTGCGGCTTATGAATTTTGAGGCCTTCATGATGCTCCGCGGCTTACATGCCGTGCGCAAATACACACACGACATTTAAAGTAAGCGTCTGCAATTTTGACCAAAATTAAAATTCTCTAGAGCTCTTCTTTAATTCTCTTAAAGTTCTCTAGCTTCAATATATTTACCAAAGTTTTAAAATAATATCGCTGCTGTTTCAAACCTTGTCTTCTGTGCATGTGATATAGGAAAATTGGGCATTTTCTGATGCGGCTTATATTCCGGGCGGCTCATAATCCAAAAAATACGGTAATCTTTTATTAATCTACTTATCTTTGATTAATCCACTTATTTCCCCCCCCCCCTTTTTAGGCTGTCGCCGCTGCCCGCCCCTTGATCACCGTCTATTCGGAGAAAAATGAAACAAGTGGCGCCAATGTGAAACTACCGGCTGTCTTTAAGGTGCCCATCCGGCCTGACATTGTGAACTTTGTGCACACCAACATGCGCAAGAACAGCCGTCAGCCCTATGCCGTCAGCAAGAGAGCAGGTGAGAATTGCTGTCTTTGAAAATCAAACGGAATTAGATTTAGTGATACAAAAGACTGCATCCACTTTTTTCGCTGTTATGTTTCATGTTTTTGTTTTCGTATAGTGGATGATCTTGAATGGTCAGACAGTAAGAGGGTTGACTGTGTACTGTGTAGATGCATTTGACACACGATTTTATATTGCAGGCTGGCATAGTTTATCTATCATTCAAACCCGCAGTGGATGATATTGAATGTTCAAACAGTAGGTGGTTTGACCGTGTATTGCATAGATGCGTTCAAATCAGTGCTGGGTTTAGGGGTGTTCGTTGAAAGCAGGGAAATGATGACCTTCACACTTGGTTCGTGTTTCTGATTAGCTGATGTTATTGAAGACCTGATCCCTGTTGCCCAACCACAAGCAATCTTACATGAGGCATTAATGTCCAACTGTCTAAATCGGAACCAAAAATGTTAATACTTAAATGTGAATAAGGTTAAACAGCCCATAGCTATCTTGCCCACAGGCAACCTCAGTTCTCCACTATCCTCCCCTCTTTAGTCACTCAACACCAATGTGTTTAGACTAAAGATTAATATACCTGGCCCAGTGATAAGCAATTGTTATTTGGGCCTACAGTCCTCAATCCTCCACTATCCTCCACTCTATGGTCACTCAACACCAACATGTTTGGACTTGGATAAGATCGATATGCCTGGCCCAGTGATAAGCAATTGTTATGGATTTGGAAGAGTCGGGGTCATATAGGGTAAGAAGTTTAAAAGAAACGCATGAGCAGATCAAGAAAGAAATGATTGATAATTTGAGTATTAATTTTGTGCTTGACAGGTCATCAGACGAGTGCTGAGTCTTGGGGAACTGGGCGAGCCGTTGCTCGTATTCCTCGTGTGCGAGGTGGTGGTACTCACCGATCTGGCCAAGCTGCTTTTGGAAACGTATCCTTTAATGACAAATCTAGTGTAGACAGTTAAAGGTGGGGGTCAATGATTGTTTTTTTGTTGTCACTGTTATGCTGATTGATGGGCAAAATTATAAAGAAAGATACAATGAAAGTCACATGTGGAAGTTTCACAGTCTGAATGGTCAGACAGTAGGAGGGTGGACTGTACTGTGTAGATGCATTCGACACATGATATTATATCGGAGGCTGGCATTGTTTATTTATTATTCAAACCCACAGTGGATGATATTGAATGTTCAAACAGTAGGTGGTTTGACCGTGTATTGCATAGATGCAATCAAATCGTTGCTGGGTTTAGGGGTGTTCGTTGAAAGCAGGGAAATGATGATCTTCACACTTGGTTCGTGTTTCTGATTAGCTGATGTTAATGAAGACCTGATCCCTGTTACAGTGTCTACTTGCTGAGAAAACAGCAAAAAAACTGTCATGGTATTTTCACAAGATCTTGACATGCGTTTGCATTTTTCTCGGTGGTTATTTTCTTTGCTGCATTTCTCATGGTGACTGAAATGCCCGTTTTGTAGATCTGTGTTAAATCCTGAAACTTCACGGAGGCAATCGCCTACATGCCCCTGGTCGTCGCTTTGAATGTTTCTGTTTAGATTTAAATCTCCCTCATAGTGCCTTTTACTAAAGAGAAACGGACTTGCCCTTACACGACAGGAACAAGTATCTAGCCTGCCTGTTTCACTTGTTTCCTATTAAAATACTGAGGCATACAGAGTTCACAACGGGTTTCAGTGTTTGAGTTCACAAGGGTTTCACAAACTGTTTCACAAACTCAGGCCTTGAATTTCGTTTTCAAAAGGGCACGGCAAGTTTCCCCAAAATGAAGGGCACCCAATAAGGAAAATTTGAATTTGTATTTAAGGTTTTTAAGAAATTCAAGGCCTGCAAACTGTTTCACAAACTGTTTCACAAACTATTTCACAAACTGTTTCACGAATTGTTTTCTTTGAGTGCTAACCTCAGATGTGTCGAGGTGGGCGTATGTTCGCACCAACCAAAATCTGGCGCAAGTGGCACTGTCGCACCAACAAAAACCAGAAGCGGTATGCCATGTGCTCGGCTCTGGCCGCTACTGCCGTGCCTGCCCTTATCATGTCCAAAGGTAGGACCCTTGATGATTATTTCATTAACAAACTAGCTTAAATGGTCAGACAGTAGGAGGGTTGACTGTGAATTGCATAGGTGCATTCAAATCCTTGCTGGGTTTAGGGGTGTTTGTTGAAAGCAGGGAAATGATGACCTTCACACTTGGTTCGTGTTTCTGATTAGCTGATGTTATTGAAGCCCTGATCCCTGTTGCCCAACCACAAGCAATCTTACCTGAGGCATTAATGTCCAACTGTCCAAAGCGGGTCCAAAAATGTCGATACATAATAAAGTTTGTCCAAATTTAGAGTGCTAAGACATCTTGTTAGACACCCGACCCACCAGGCTAACACAATGGTCTTGACCAATTAGCTTGGGTATCAATAGCTTCAACTGTATTGACCCAGTTCACCTGCTTCTTTTCCTATGATAAATTTTGTTTATACTTTATATTTTATACTTAATTGAGACAAACACAAATCGTAACCTGCAGGCCAAAATGGATGTGTTCTTACTTAAATTTTTTTAAAGTACAGAAAGCGGTTAAAAGAAAATGAAAACAAATTATAAAGATTGTTATAATTATGATTATCATTGTTTGCATTACTTTTGGAATCAGGTTCCCCGTGTGTTACTGTAGAGGGTGCTAAGCACCTAAGAAACTATTAAGAACCATGTTGTTTGTTTGTTTGTTTGTTTCAGGTCATTGTATCGAGAGAATCCCAGAGGTTCCTCTTGTCGTCAGTGATGCCATCCAAGACTACAAGCGCACCAAAGAAGCCGTTCTCTTCCTGAAGAAATTCAAGGCGTGGGCAGACATCAAGAAGGTCAGTCTGATGGGTAAAACCCTATAGGCGAAAACAAAAATACTAATTCATGAAGCTGCGAAACACATAAACCTGCTTAGCGCAGAAAAATCTTGCTTAGCAGTGATAGGGGACCGTGCTTGTGAGTTGTTTTCCCTGCCTGAGAAAATGTGATGGGTTTTTAGCAAGAATATATCAATTGTGCTCATACCAACTTTAACAAAGCTAACGATTCACTGCTAAATATAAGTAGCGTGTATAACGGCAACTAAATCTGTAAGGACAGACTGTTGATGACAACCGCTGAATATCGACTTCAAGTCTTGGAATTTTTTTTGTAATTTTATCCCCAAAACATTGAAAACTGATGCCTAGGCTGGTTCTACCTGTACACCCAAGATATCCTGATTGATTTTGATGCAAAGTGGAATTCATAACGTTATGGCCATTGATTCTCATTGAAATGGGTTTAACTTGGGTCGCTCAACTCTGCGTTTGCAGACTGTTGGACAAAGCTCTGAATTGCAAAACGCTGATGGAAAATGTAAAAGACAAACAACAGGAAAGCGAGTGCTGTGGCACTCCTTTGCGCTCACAAAGAAAAATTCACTCATTAAATATTTTCCGTGGATTGTAAAAAATGGGGGATTGACAAGAATTTCATTCACTGCAGGAAATGAACCATTGATGTGGCATTGATTGCTCTGATCATGTGTAACAAAAATAACAATCTGCCTATTCAACTCGTCAGAAGTACAGTTAGATTAAATATGATGAATAGTCCGATTTAAACAAAAAATTGTGTTTTAATTTCACTTTTTGGAAATCATGTGAATATGAAGTTTGGTTCTGAGGAGTGCAAAGAGCTCTGCTCAACAATTTAAAGGATAAACAGTTTATAGCTCTCCTCTTTCCTGAAATGGAGGTCTGCAACAATTACAAAATTAAAAGCGATTAAAAATGTAGATAGGGATGCTTTGAAATGTGAGAGCTCATGTTGAAGTGCAAAGTAATTCAATATTGGGGGTGGGGGAAGCATATATAGTGCAATAAGATACAGCCAAGGGGATATCCTGCCTGGTCATATTGCAGTCAGCCGTGAACTGTCTGTAAAGCTGGCAGATCCAGTTGCAAGCAGCAGACTGGACTCCTATGCCCTTTCCTATAGCTGGACTCGTATGCCCTTTCCTGTAGGCTGGACTCCTATGCCCTTTCCTGTAGGCTGGACTCGTATGCCCTTTCCTGTAGGCTGGACTCATATGCCCTTTCCTATAGGCTGGACTCATATGCCCTTTCCTATAGGCTGGACTCTATGCCCTTTCCATAGGCTGGACTCATATGCCCTTTCCTATAGGCTGGACTCGTATGCCCTTTCCTATAGGCTGATATGTTTTGGCATTTTAAGGCTGAGCGTTAAACTTGCAGAGACTGGTAAAAATATTACATGATGAACGTATCAAAGAGTAAAGTAGGTTCATATTTCGTCAGCTCGGAGCAAAACGCTTAATGTAAGACCTAGAAAGACCCAGTCAGTCAGAGGAGAACTTACGACTTAAAGACCTAGAAAGACCCAATCAGCTCAAAGCAGAGACTTTTGAGACCTACACACAGAGTGGGGGTGGAAGGCTTTTCCGTTCCGAGCTGACGATATATTGGGACGCTTTCTGTGTACCTTAAAGTGACCCAGGGAAAAGCCAATTTCATGCTACGGTTTATCTTGGTTGATTGGAAAAGCGTTGGAAACGGAAGTAGGACACATGTTCTCCAGGGAAATGATGACCTTCACACTTGGTTCGTGTTTCTGATTAGCTGATGTTAATGAAGACCTGATCCCTGTAGCCCAACCACAAGCAATCTTACCTGAGGGACTAATGTCCAACTGTCCAAATCTTGCGTAAAATGTCAATACCTAAACATGTTATAAGGTTGTCAAAAGTATAAAGCAAGGTGTCTAGCAAGGGACCTCTTCTACACCCCAGGCCAAGGTTTTAGACAGGATTTGGTAAAAGGGTGTTCAAATTGTCCACTTACAATATATTTACATGTAAATCACAGATAAAACAGGGTGTCCAAATTTAAAACAGAGTGTTCAAAAGACACCCACACACCCCTCTGCTTAACACTCTGGCCCAGGCTAGCACAATAGTCCAATCCAATTAGCTTGGGTATCGCACGCTTTAACTGTCTTGAACCAGTTCACCTGACCTCATCACCCATGATTTGGAAGTCTGAACCCCCGTGTTATTGTGCAGTGTGCATTTTAGGCGATGAGCACGTGTGGTTAAACGTGGACCATACCTTTACATGTAAATTGATTCACAAAATGGGCAGACCATTGTTTCAGACAGTGGCTGCTTGTGATTAGTGCAAGATAGTTGTGGCAGGTCATGGCCGAGTGGTTTAGTTCACCTGACCCAAGCTCGGGTTTCGTCAGCAGCAGAATGTGGGTTCAAACCTCGGTCATGACACTTGTGCCCTTGAGCAATGCACTTCACAATGATTGCTTCGTAAAAAAGTAGTGCATTCTGCTCTACCAGCCAGGCTCCTAGTGGATGATACCCATGCCTACATCCTTACGGACTGTGAAGGGGGTTAACCCTGTTTCAGCCCCAGGAGTAGGTGGCAACGTGCCCTCAGTGATGGTTGATTCTTTCCCCTTGTAGTTACAGTCATTCCTAAGTAAGAGAAACGTCCCCTCATGGGCAATCTTAAAATGCAAAGACATTGTTTGTTCCTCAGTCTTCCCAAATTTTTGATTTCGATGAAACTATAGTTTATGATTTCTTGTTGATGCAGGTTTACAAGTCCAAGCGTATCCGAGCTGGTAAAGGAAAGATGCGTAACCGACGACATGTCCAGCGCCTAGGACCCCTCATCATCTTTGACAAAGATAACGGAATCACAAGAGCCTTCAGAAATATTCCAGGTAGCTGAAACTGTTAAAATTTATCATCTACTTTTTTTTTCCCCTCTTCTTTTAACCCAATAAAAAGAAAGTAATAAAACCAAAAGGAAAAATTGACCGGGTAAGTTTTAATTTAATTTTGGGTTGATTAAGAAAAAATCACTAGAATAGGGTGTTGAACTTGCACCCACCGGATTTTCCCTAATCCTCTTCTAGTCAATTTTCCCCGGAGGTTGCAGATTCAATCCTGAGGCCCGAGGCCAATGATTTTAGCATTGGGCCAGTAAACTCATGACCGGACAAGTCCGGCGGTCTTGTGTTTTTAATTCAATAACAATTCATGTACCTCACTCTATAACATCTTGAACAGAAACAAATTATGTTCAAATGTTGACTTTGAGTAATGATTTGAAATAAACTCAATACCGGTTAAAGAAACAAATAGGTTAACTTCGCTTGATTTCGTCTTCTCTTCTGTCAATTTTAGATTGCAGATTCAAATCTGTCAGAATTTCTTGTCACTCGTTTGAATCTGGTCCGCAAATTATTTTTTGGGTCCAGTAAACATCTTGAGTACAAACCGTGGTCTTGTGGTTTTCAGTCCAATGATATGTTTCACCATAATATCTAAATAACAAAAGTAAGGGTTCATGTGATTACTTGGATCTTTTTAAACCTACTCGCTTTTTACAGACAACAGAGAAATGATGATTTCCATACTTGGTTCGTGTTTCTGAGTTATAAAGATGATAGTGAAGTCCTGATCTCTGTGGCTTAGTAAAGAGGGGCTCCAAGGTCAAATTCATTTTTCGATTCCAAATAGATTGAGTTTTTCCGGGTATCAGTATTTTTTCATAGATTTTCTTTTGGCGTTCAATTTTTCTTGAAAGACATGACATTGCTCTTGTAGTCTCGACCTCCATATTTTTTTTATTGTGGTGGATGTGAGATAGTGTAGTAAGATTCCTCAGGTATTTGCGGGTGCAAGTTTTCACCTCACTAGGACTAATAGACAGGGACTTAAAAACCTTTACACTTTTTTAAATTTTGTATTCAGGAATCAAACTGATGAATGTCGCCAAGATGAGTCTCCTCCGTCTCGCGCCTGGCGGTCACGTCGGAAGATTCTGCATCTGGACGGAGAGTGCTTTCCGAAGACTGGACAAGCTCTACGGCACATGGAAAAATCCATCAACAGAAAAGAAGAACTACAAGTAAGTCACATTCCCCCCACAGAACTAGTCTTTTGGGGGACAAATCAGGACCCTGTCAAAGTAAGCAATTTGGCCATGCTATGGCCGTTGGCAGCAAATTTCTTGTGAGGAATTGGCCTTTCCAACAATCCGGCCATGCTAAAGCCATCAATACCGATACAGCCTTACTAAGCTCAAAGCAGTTTGTTACTGAAAGGTTTATATGGTTTCACCAATTACAAATAGTCCGATGTAGGAACCAGTGGTTCAAGCAGAGATCTTACAATTTACATTTAGGTTCTTTTTGTAATAGTCAAGATCATAGATGATAAAAATTTCTGATCTTCGTCCACTTTTAGGCAGATCGTAGTTAAATACCAGCATTAAATCAGAAGTCCTCTAGCAGGCCTGGATTTACATGAAAGCCACGTAGGCCATGGCCTCTGTTGCCCCTGGTCTTGGCCTTTAGTGCCCCTTCAATAGTTCCCCATAGATTCAAAAGAATTTCCAGTGGAAGGTCCTTTGTATAATAAAATGTCTGTGCCCTCTCAAAGATGAAATTCCAGGCCTGGTCTAGTATTGTCACATGTGGTGTGTTTTCACTGTGTGCTGGTCCTTTACTTGTAATTACTAAATAAATCAGTTTAACCAAAGTGAAGCTGGAGGGCAAATAGTCTGGTCCATTTTTGATATAGATTTGAATCAGTATGCATTAGTAACATTGCACACAAGGGACTTTACAAAGACGGTGTCGGCATGACACAGATCTATTGGAAAAATGCACAATCCAAAGTCTCAAAGTCTCTGACCCAACTGTTCTCTTTTGTTGTATGCTTATCTAGATGATCTTGTTGTTCAGATGAGTTCAGGGAAAGATTGATGTAATAAGATTAATTCTTTATTCTTTGCCAGCTTACCCATGCCAATGATGATGAACTCTGACCTCAGCCGTCTCCTCAAGAGTCAAGAAATCAGGAGAGCACTCCGACCCAAGAAGTGAGTACCAATTTTCTTGGAGAGTATCGTATGTTTCTCGCTCCGAGCAGATATGATGAATACTACTCAACTTGGTTCGTGTTTCTGAGTTTTAAACGCAATGATGATTGTGATGTTCTGATCTCTACTATCTAAAGCTACAATAATCAGAGTCCGACAGTTTGAGTGCGGGTCTCAGTATGGAGAGATCCGAATGATTGACATTTTTAAGTCCAAGACGGTGACACCATATTCTTGATTTATTTCCCAGGTTGGATGCCAGCAAGCGCAAGGTCCTCAAGAAGAACCCACTGAAGAACATCCGCGTCATGTTCAAGCTGAACCCCTACTCCCAGACTCAGAAGCGTCATGCCTTGCTCCGCGAGGAACGCTCCAAGGCACAGAAGAAGGCCTACCTGGACAAGAAGCGTGGGGTAAGTTCTCTTTTTTTCCCGGGGGTTGGGGTGGGGGGAAACAGTAGAATATCCACAACATGATGGGACAAATCTCATACCCTGTTTGTTGTCATCAGCGTGTTGTTATTATGAACTAACCGCAAAATATAGAAAAGCACAAAACAATGGTGCTCACCAGAACAATGTTAATACAAGCCAAAATGCCATTTTGTGTGTGCCAGTTCCTGGTTAACTTTGCTCAGCAGAAGATTGGTTTTAAGCAGCTCTATGAGATTGGTCCCTGGCTGATATCATCTATGACATGTTCCCTGTATTCAATCTTATGCCAAAGAGGTATCGGACTGTCTCTGTCCTTCCCAGCCTCACTTTGGATGCATTGAATTGTATGGGAGAAAGGAGAACAAAAACAAGATGGCTGCGAAGATTCAAATGCACTAAGATATGAGTTTTATACTCCGTGGTCCTTGTTTCTGATCTTTTTTGATGATGATGGAATTCTGCACCAGAGTGTCACCAGTTTAACAGGGATTTGTAAGCGCAGAATTGTGTGATATCAGTGCTGTGAAATTGGGCCCTAATCTCTTCGTTGTTTTAAAATAAAGAAACACTGTTCATTAACTTGGTTTATAACATTATATTTTTTATAAGAATCATTATTTAATTTGTTTTTATTTTATTAAACCATTGCTTTGTGAAGTTCTTTCTCACAAGATGCAATTTGTTATGTAATTTTTGTGCAACTGATAAAATGAACTTAAAACAAATAACCACTGTATTCCCCTTTGACCCCTGTTTCCCCTTTGACCCCTGTATTCCCCTTTGACCCCTGTATTCCCCTTTGACCCCTGTATTCCCCTTTGACCCCTGTATTACCATTTGACCCCTGTATTCCCCTTTGACCACTGTATTCACCTTTGACCAATATATTTCTCTTGACCAATGTATTAACTTTCCCCCCTCCTAGCCCCTTTTTGTACCTTTCCTGTAAATATTATCTCAATGTCATTTTTACCTGTTATTGATTGTTAATGATTTGAAAATATTTTCATTATTTTATTGCTTTGTTGCGATTATTTTGTGTAATTTCTTATGATTCTCATCCTACTAATAATAATGTCATCATTTTATATATCTTTGTCACTGAAATAGTTTGTGTCTTCTGCTTGTTACTATTTCTGTTTTGCTCATTATTGATTTATTTTGTAACTGAATACAAATAATAGTTTGTGTCACTACTAGTGTCTGATTGATTTTCATTTTACCATTTACCGTTTTAAAATTACAGATTGTGCCTGCTGAGGAGCCAGCCAAGGCTAAGGCCCAAAAGGGTAAGGGAAAGGCAAAGGCCCCAGCCAAGGCCCCAGCCAAGACCCAACCCAAGGTTCAGGCCAAGGGCAAAGGCAAGAAGTAAATCACCGATGACGACAGCGGGGGGCATCAAGGCATCCACACAGCATCACAGCTTCGTAACATCTTGGAGTAACTGTCGAAATTAACTTTTATCACTGCAGAACTTTTTCTTTCTTTAAAGTACAGAACACGTAGATAGTGTTGTTGGATATCGCGGTGGAAGATTGGCAGGCAATCTGATCAAATTTGAACCTCTGGGAACCTCTGGTTTTATTGCAAATGTGATGTGACGTTTTCGGTAATTTTACCCAGCAAACCTGACATAGTACTAATATCTTTGTGGGGCTGAATTTAGGCATCCGAGACGTCAATTGTTTTTTTCTGTAAGCATTTAATAAATGTTTTCATATTTTATTCTAGTTGACATTTGGAATCAAAGATATGATTTCACCTTTTGCTAATATTTTGTTTGTGTCAAGCTCACTGGGTGTGCAGTCAATTGCTTATGTACGAAGGACGACGTGATGTTTGAACAACATATACATGTAAAACTCGTCAGAATTTAGCTCTGAAATTAAAACTTAGGAGACTATCTCTGGTTTCCTGCTTGTACTTGGGGTTGGGAGTAATTCATTTATATTTGACACTGGTGGGTGACACACTTGCAAGATATTTACTCGTGATTTTTCAAACACAAACTTTGTGTATGTGTGCATAATTAAACACGTGCACTGCGGTGTGAAGATGCCATTTTTTTTAAGGAAAGAAAAGTCACTCCTTGTATATTATACAAGTTAATTTGTTGAAGGAATTGTCAGCAATGTTGATGTCATGTTAAAGCCAGCCGCATGTTTTGAAGTGGTTTAGTTTCTACACATCCGGGTAAATCCCTGGGTCTGTACGCTATACCACATGATCCTGTAATAAAAAACTGAACTCTCGAAGCAGTAAATTCTGCCTGTCTGAATTTTTTTTCTTTCGTTTTTTTTCTTGCTTGATTTTAGAATATTTTGAACAATCGTGAGAAATTGTATTCCGTTTGTGCCCGGAGCATTGTGAACGTAATTGTGGTTCTGACATTTTTGAGGTGTTTGAAATTGCAATTCTTGTTAGTATGTGTACTCAAAATGTCATGTGTCGTTGATTTTGTGTGTTTGAAGTAACGGCCGGTGAATGATTTGGTGGTACCGGTGTTGTGTATGGCCTACAGTGGTTATTTAAAGAAGTGTTAGGAACATATCGTGTGTAGGAATGACTGTCTCTCGGGGTTGTGTAAACTAAGTTTCCTTTTTTTTCCCCCCACTGCTCCGGGAAAAGATCCGCAGACGGATTTGATCAATCGTATCCACTCCATCTTCTGGAAATACTGAAAGAATGCTTGCGGGGGGACATTTTATACCTGGCCAATTACCGCTGTATGCATTGACTGAGAGGGGCAGCTAGTTTTCTAAGAAGTTGAAGACGGCATCCCTTGACAAACAACCCTTGGTGTTCTATAATTGGTACACCCCGGCTGCTTGAAAACGAGGACTATGTGCGATGAGTCGGGAAAACCAATGAGCCCTTTACAAACATGAATGTTTTCGGAGTGTCCCCTTAATTTCCTTTCATTTTCCCCCGATCCCTGTGAAAATAAAGCCTTGTTTGGAAACAGTCCCGGTATTAATTCTCCTCCTACTTTTAAGACTGGGAAAGGTCACGATACAAAGTGTTCCCTTCTGGTCCGATTGATGCCGTGTGTGTAACACGACGCAGATCGGGCAAATTACGCGCGGTGTTTCAGCCGTATTGGGTGCCGTGGCAGACAGCCCAAACACTGATGTATGACACGCTCTTGAGTACTCCGTAATGAGATGCCGTACATTCACCGTGCAGGTTAAAAAACCTTTACAACTCGACTGGCTTTTAAGCCCTGATTGAAGACGAACAACGAGTGTTAGTAATCAAGTATTTTTTAGTTCACACTGCTTGTTTTTCCTTGGGTTTTTGTTTTCAATCTTTTTTTTTCTGTACACCGTGGTAACTTTCACCAATAACGGGTTATGTATACATTTGTATGTGTATTTTACAGGCCCGAGGAATTTCAATTAGCACTTTTTAATTCATCCTGGTGAAGAAAATCAGCCGTATTTTTTCCCCATATAAAGAATTCCTGCTCTTTGACATACTTCTGAGTGCTGAGGACACTGTACCCTAAAGCTGTGTGATTTCTAAACCAATGAGGGTTTACCAGAAGGTGGAAAAGCCATCATTTCATATCAACAAACCTCCTAAAATGTTGATTCTAGTTTCGGATTTTTATTTCTTTCAGCAATGACTCTCACCTCTGATTTTAGTGTGAAGCACTGTCATTAATTTCAGTTTGATTACTGTTTGTGATGTATCTTGGGGTAATTTATCTATTGGGGGTGTTCAAGCGGGAACGAAGCCCCAGCTCATCATATAAGGGCCGGCTGGTTTCATTTTAATTTGATTACATTTTTGGGGTATTCAATTGAAAGGTGCTCCAAAATCTGTTGGGTAAAAATTATTCGGGGTTGAGGGGAGTACCCTGCTTAGGCTACGGCTACGGTCGGATCGCCGCCTCACCATGCATTGAAGAGTACAAGACGTCCTTAGGAAAACACCCTTAGCAAACCAGTCGTGGCTGTATAGCCGTAGCCGCCAATTCGGATACGGTCTTCCTTGCTGTTCGTCTGAAGAAAGATTGTGAATCCATAAGACGCCCGTGACTACCCTCCGTCAAAACGCCTACAACACTCACGCACACCTGTTGAGCTAGTTAGAGTGAACATTCTCCTGCGGGGGTTGGGGCGGGTGTAGGGCCTACAGGATTGCCAATTATTTTATCGAAAATAATACAAATTGGTTGTTTTGGTTTCAGAGCTCAATGGTGATTGTTCAAAACATGTACATACCCAACCCTCCTAAGAGCTTGCTCCGTCTCAGTCGAGAAAATGTCATTTACCCACCCCCTGAACAAATTCTCTATACATGTAAATCTATAGTGTTCTGCGTTTAAAGATACTGGAGACCTTTGGTAATATTGTCAAAAACCAGTCTTCTCACTTAGTGTATCTCAACATAAGCACAAAATAACAAACCTGTGAAAATTTGAACTCAATTGGTCGTCGAATTTGCGAGATAATAATGGAAGATAAAACACCCTTGTCACACGAAGTTGTGTGCTTTCAGATGCTTGATTTCGAGACCTCACGCGTGAGGTCTCGAAATCAATTCAAATATTTTACTGAGAAATTACTTCTTTCTCAAAAACTACGTTGCTTCAGAGGGAGCCGTTTCTCACAATGTTTTATACTATCAACAGCTCTCCATTGCTCGTTACCAAGTAAGTTTCTATGCTAACAATTATTTTGAGTAATTACCAATAGTGTCCAGTGCCTTTAAAAACGAGGTTCGGATAATACGAGGAATTCAGATCAGTTACGGCGGACCTCGTACTATAACGAGAGGGACTGTGTAATGTCGCGTGTTTTTATTTTGGTGAAAGAAACAAGATCGTAAACAGATATGCGCTAAATCCCCGAATGACATGAGCCAATTTTCGTGGGTTACACTCTCGAACTGGGGGGGATCACCTAACTTGATTAATTTCCCGTGGTTGTGTACCGGTATGCGCTTATTTAAAAAAAACTAGAAGGGCATGGATGCTGTTTGTGTAAATCAACACTGTAAACTAGTTTCTCCGGTGGGCGGGAATGTTATCTTTGGGAATATTATCTCAGATGGAAACGAAATGACCGCGGAAAAAGAATAACACACTTTGTCTTCATTTTTTTCAAGTTTTCACGACGCGGGAAAGCGTTCCCGTCGTAATTTAAGCGGGTAACCGCACACGATCGACAATTATCAACGATCGATCAAAATCTTCACGTGATTTTCACGGGGGGGGGGGGAACCCCTCACCTTTCACAAAATAAGCCACGCCCCCTTCACTGTCCATCCCGGATCCGTGGCCCACCTGTAGCGGTGATGATCATTTTTTTGTTTTGCAATTTGCGTAAAGAACGTTGAGTTATTATTATGTACAACAACAGCACTAATGGCGAATAACTTATTATTGGGGGTACTTGGCTGCCAACTCGTCATCATTGAGTGGATGGCTTAAAAGGTTAATGGCGTCCAAGCTGTGAGAGTCAAGTGACTTGCAAGACTGTAGGGACGATCGAAGAAGCCATTTTAATAATTTGTGTTAGGGGGGGGAGGGGAGATGTTTAAAGGCAGTGGATATGAATGTAGAGAAAACGCTCTGTAAACATAGAATAGCCACAGTGTATTGGTCGGTTGGCAAAATAATTGCTGATATTTAAAGTACATGTACAACATTGGTATTTTCAAAGACTATACTTTCGCACTTTATGTGACCTAACGTAATCATACATGAAATAACAGACCTGTGAAATGTCAAGCTCACTTGGTCATCGGAGTCCAGAGAAAACAGTGAAAAATACCATTACGGCCTACATGGTGCACTGTTTTCAAACCACATTTTATATGTTTTCACCCATCGAGTTTTGGACACGCGCAATTGTTTAACTCATATCCTAAAAACTACAGCATTTCAAGCAAAACTATTTCAAGGGAAGTTTTCCACCATGGCCATCTTGACCATGAAAGTTAAGTGCAAATCTGTGAACATTTATATTTCCAATCTTACCAATGCTGTACACACCCTTTAATGTCGGCAAAATGTTTGCGTTCGTGGTGGTGTTGTTTGTTTTTGCTTGTGTTTGTTTATGGTTTGTATTTACATTTTAAAGATGCCAGTTCAGATTTGTGGCCGAACGGGACCCGCACATTTAGGTCAATTTCAAATAGCTATTTTTAAGTTAAAAGCTTTCATTACGGCATTGTACAAATTGAAACAAAAATCCGCCGGCGATTAGGGGTATTTTTAAAATTAAGAAACTAGAAATTAATTGTTGTCGGGATTCTGACATTTTCTCACGTCTTTAGCCATAAGACACATTTTCACGTATTTTGTGCAGTGCCTTGGCATTATGCACAATTTGTATGTCTTCGTTTTGAAACAGCATCATCTGTAAATATTCGTTAAGAGAAAAAAATCCCCCCCCCATAAAAGAATAATAAGGAAAGAAGGAAAAAAACTAATTAAATGAATCCAAACAAACAACGACAATCTTGTCGAAGATCGGGCCCATCTTTTTGAATCCATAAAACGATATACAAATCGAAATACACTCTGCTTCCTTCGTTTGATTGTATTGTGTGATGGAGAGGTTGTACAATACCGTTGCTACCGGCCAGCCAGCTTTGAGTCAAGATAATGTACGGTTTTAAAATGTCGGCCAAAACTACTGCTATTTGTATTCTACACTTTGGTTGAATTGAGGCAGAAATATTCACAGCATTGGCAGTAATGGGAAACGTGTACCGTTTCTGTTATGCTTTAATATCTGTTTGGGTCATAAAGTATACAACATTGGTGATGACAAAACACTTGCTATACTGGTACGCCCACTCTCTTTGAATCAATATAAGGTACGACGTCGGTCATCGTAAAGCTTGGTTCAACTGGTTCAAGCTTATACTCTCAAGACGAAGGGCAGCTTTGACAGTATACTGACGCTTTTTGTAATTAAGATAAGGTACGGCAGTTGCAATGTTGACGTGTGTCAATAAGAAGAATGTCTAAAAACCGAATCACTCGCCATTTGACAATTCTCTTAAATTGTACTGTTTTTAAAACTCTTTTCCATCATGGAGTTTATTGCGGTCCAAGCTTATTCATTGCAAATAGAACAAAAAGCAGTGCAGCAGGCAGGAAACCTTTTTATTTTTTTGTACATTAGGGCCTAACCAGCCCGCTAATTCCC
Source organism: Pycnopodia helianthoides (assembly GCA_032158295.1). Classification (NCBI taxonomy): domain Eukaryota; kingdom Metazoa; phylum Echinodermata; class Asteroidea; order Forcipulatida; family Asteriidae; genus Pycnopodia; species Pycnopodia helianthoides. Next base: position 1,483,001 of record CM063251.1, read on the forward strand.
GGGAGATTTAAAGACACTGGACACCTTCGGTAATTGTCAAAGACCAGTCTTCTCACTTGGTGTATCTCAACATGTGCACAAAATAACAAACCTGTGAAAATTTGAACTCAATTGGTCGTCGAAGTTGCGAGATAATAATGGAAGAAAAAACACCCTCGTCACACGAAGTTGTGTGCTTTCAGATGCTTGATTTCGAGACCTCACGCGTGAGGTCTCAAAATCAATTCAAATATTTTACTGAGAAATTACTTCTTTCTCAAAAACTACGTTACTTCAGAGGGAGCCGTTTCTCACAATGTTTTATACTATCAACAGCTCTCCATTGCTCATTACCAAGTAAGTTTTTATGCCAACAATTATTTTGAGTAATTACCAATAGTGTCCAGTGCCCTTAAGGCATTTTTACGACGAGTCCTTACATTGGGCTCTTTATAAAGATCCCCCCTCCACCTCTATACCCAAGGAAAAAAAAACACTAAAAAAGTGACATGTCGTGACATGGGGTCACTAAAGATGTGGTAGATCCAAAGGTTTTAGAAGGGGCGTTTCCAAAATTAATCCGTTTGGGATGTGGTCTTAAACAGATGACTTTCTCACCCCTCCCCGTCGAGACGACTCGATGTCTCGACTCACAAATGTAGAGAGGCAATGATTTGATTTAAGAAAAAAAACGACCAATAGGTCACCTCGGTCGTCAAATCAGTTTTTTGTTAAATCCATTTTGTTGTCAATTATTACCATTCGCATACGGAGAGATGTTGTGACGCCATTTTTCAAATTGCATTTATTGAATAGTCAATAGGCGGCCCAGATAACCGAACAAATTATCCTAGACTCAGCACTGCTAAACCCCTTGGCACGAAATGGCGAACTGACGTCACAATAGGTTATTTAAAGGCAGAGTATGTCTTTGGTTTTTGAAACCGTTCGATTGTTTTAGTTAAATGTAGACATATACAATAAAACTAACATGTGAACATTTCATTTCAAAAGGTTGTATAGAGTTTTTTGAGATATCGCCGAATATCTGTGGAGCGGTTATGTCCACGCAGGAAGAATGGTCCGTAATTGGAATACGCAATCTGAGAAATGTTTTATGCAGAAATGTTTCTCAGTTTGAAATGTTTTTGAATCTCTCTCTCTTAAACCACATTCCTTATTAGAAGGGAACCGTTTCTCAACATACATTATCAACAGCTGCAGTGCTTTTTACCAAGTAAGTTCGTATGGCCATTACATTTAAGGTTTTGGAGTAATTACCAAAGGTGTACCGTCCCTTGAAATAAACAGTGATTTTGTTTTGGACGATCTGACGAAATCCAACCCCACCCCCATAAACGTCTGTGGATTAGTTAGCGTTGAATTGTTTTTGAAAAACTAAAAACAAGAATACTACCCCGTGAGGGGGTATGGTGTTTGGCGGGGCGTGGGGCCGTAATTACTGACGCCACTCGATTATTTTGTGAATATCAAATAAGCTATTTTGTGTTTAGTTTGTTTGTTGAACATAGACGGGGGGCTGACGTGACGCTGGGCATGTGAGCTTGCAATGAAACCTCAAGCCACTGGGAATTTTCAGTAAGATCTTCCCGCCAAATCAATAGTATATTGGATGTGATGGGCCGCACTTTTGAGTTACGAATTTATGGTCACTTATACAGGCTGACCTGCTACGGCTTAAAAGCCTTCCGAACTTAAATCATGTTTTTAGCGGCCGTGGACGTTTCTCCCCCCCCCCTCCCAAAATTTATACTTCGACTTCGTTTTACCATAAAATGCATTTTTATTGCCGCATTAATTTAACAGGTTGGCCTACCGTAAAGATCTGTCGTACGTGTGTTTTTGTTTCTGCGTTTTGTTTTTTGGATGACTTTAGTTGATACTTCTTCATAATTATGGACTTTTCTTATTCGTAAAAAATGATAGCTCGTTTCCCAGCAAAAATAGCAAAATAAACAAACAAACAGAACAAACTTCTACTAAGGATGTCAGACAGAGTCTGGTGACCAGAATTGCCTAATACTTAAAGATTCTAGGGCCCTTTTCGAATTCACGGCTTCGGCTCCAAAATCGGCTCAGGCTAGCTAGGCTCCCTCAATTATTTTAACTTACGCATGCTTTGCGGTCAGGGTTTCAGACAAGAAAAACTGGGCCTGAAGCCCAATCCGGAGCCGAAGCCGTGGATTCGAAAAGGGCCTTAGTCTGATGCTTGGCCGATATGACCCATTAACTATGAATTTGAAATAGCCAAGTTTATTACAGATTCAAGAGAGTTGCAAGCTTTCATCTAAGGTAAAACACTGCCAATGATGTAAGCGGTAGTCAGTTAATTAAAAACTAAAAATTAATTATTGTTGGGGTCCCAGCATTATCTCACGTCCATCAGCCATGTACAAATAATGTTAAATGTCACACTTTCGTTTTGAAACGGCGTCATCTGTCAAAATTTTGTTCAGAAAAAAAAAATCGTTAAAAATTGTTTTTCGGCGAAAGTCGGGCACAACATTTTGTTAGATTGAAGTTATAAATGTTCACATGAATACAATACTATAGAAATTTGTAAAACTATTATTAGCCTTCATATCTCGTTATATGTAGACATTGAACATATATAATGGGGGTTTTCACTATAATATTCTCTTGTGACTCCGATGACCGATTGGGCTTTCAAACTTTCACAGGGTTGTTATTTCGTGTACATGTCGGGTCACATAAAGTGCGGATACTGGTCATTAATTAAATCAAGAACATATAGAATTTCTACAAAATGGTTTGCACAAAAACGCCTTTTGTTGTGACGCCATTTATATTTTCTAATTCAACCAACATTAATGATAGGTTAACCTTCAAAACAGCGATAAGCTGACGCCACAGACCTTGGAAATTGATGCTTTTAATATTTCCCATTTCCTCTTTTCGAAATAAAAAGGCAAAAGCAAATCACAGACTATAGGGGAAACAAGCTCGTGGCAAACCTATTAGTGTAATGGATGGGAGGCAACTGGTGAGTGGGTTTGGCACTATTAATTGGTGTGCATTATGTCATGTAACACACCAATAGAAGTTGACTCTACTTTTTTGTTGATTAGCCTGCTTTCGGGCTGATCAAAATGAGCTAATGAATTGACGTCGAGTTATCGGTGTAATGGAGGGGTGCCATTAAAACACCGATAACTCATTGGTGAGTCTGGGCGTTATCCGTTAATGCTCCCCCATCCCCCTCTTCCAGCATCTTCTTCCAAGGTTCAAAGGTCAAGGGTCAAGGTTCAATCCTTTATCCACAGTTTATCAGAAGTAATCAATGACGATCATTCTATATATAAAAAGACAATAATGTAAAGAAACAGAAAGAATGCAGTGAACTGACGTTGATGGAATTTCTCTCAAAGTATTGATGACGCTATATACAAACTGAGGGACAAACAAGTATATAACAAAATAAACTAGTAAACAAGTAGCGCAACCAAGTAAACAAGTAAACATGTAAATATATATACTGAAATAAACAAGACCATTAAACAAGTAATAAGTGTTTATACATGCTTTATTTTGTAGCGAGCTGAGGTATAGTGGAGATGATGAGCTCAGGACTAGAATGAAGATGCTGTAGTAGAGGAAGTTATAAACAATTGTAAACGAAAGAGCATGCCAAGATGCAAACGAGTGTTGAGCAATAACAATGGGCGAAATATTTGTCTGTTGTGGAACTTTTCAGCTTGGGTCATAGTTCAGGCGTCCCGTGCATGACGTCACAACGCTGGACATCCGTAAATGGTTTCTGTACAGCTAGAAAAACTGCCGGTAAAACGCTATAGGTAATTGGAGATACAAAATCGCTCACACTTAAAAACCCATACACACGGTTCCCAAAGGTTCCCGGAAGTTTGATTCTCGCGAGAATTGAACAGTCTATTGATCTGAAAGCTCACCCTTAAATTGACTCCGGGGCCTTCTAGTGTGTGCGAAATCGAGCCCTGGTATCGAAAGCTATAGCGTTGAATACCCTATAATACGAAACAAAGTGGCCCTATTCGAAATACTCTTGAGGGAATGCTATTCAGAATATTTGTTTAACTTTTTATGATTAGCATTCAAGAATAGTAGAGGCGAAGGGGCGGGGAATAAGGGTCGATGGAAGACAATGGGGGTTTTGTCCTTTCGCCAGCGGTGAGATATTCAGCAACGTCCACAATGCAATGTAACTAGATCCATGGATATGTGGATGTCCTCCAATTTGTCTTTTGTGACATTGTATGTTTTCTAGGGATACCGTGGTCTCTTAAATCATCGTTATAGGTCTTATTTAATCATATGTTCCGTTCTTAAATTGCAGTCAATGAAAACCATTCATTTTCAAATTATCAGAGAGCCAGGTGGGGGGGGGGTGGTGATCCTCAACACATTGACAGAATTTCAAGATAGCTTTTGTGAAGTCCATCCATTGCCTTGTATGGGTCGAATTACTTCTCTAGATCGTTTTTGGACGGGGGGAGAAACGCACACTAAAATCCTGTAGAAAAACGCCATATTTTATCATCCCATTTATTTCAATTAAACGTCAATACATGATTTTTTTTCTCTCTTTCTTTTCCCCAAAACCTCTTGGGAACCAGCAGGGAAACTGCACTGTAATAGTATATTGCATTATGAATGATACCCTGATGTATGTTCTTCTAGTGTTGGGCTGGAATTAATACTTCTTTGGCAAATGCAATTTATGTGAAATCAAAATGCAGATGGTAATGTGACTCACGCAATAACCTAAAAAAAAAAGGAAATCATTATTTAATCCGTAATTGTTCTTTATGTCACTAAAATATCCAAAGATACGTGACTAATACTAGACTAATCTAAGGCAAGGGGGAGATGCCCCGTTTATGGGGAACAAAGAAGTGCAACACTGTCAAGCTTGGTCTCTAATTTACAGCTTTAGTATACTTGACGGATAGTATAGTATGTTGTTACGCTTCTCTGTACATCACCTAGTTTTATGCTGTGCCTGTTTGGATGAATTTTAAAACAATGAACGTGATTGATGATTATCGAAAAACGAATTGATTATTTTCAATCGGAAACTCACTGATTGTAATGTCATGAAATAATAGCAATGACCAATCGTCAATCTATTTTTTTTTTCCTGGATGAACTCATAGAAAATAGTATATTATAAAGATTATGAGCCAATTTGACCCGAATATTTAAATTAAAATCTTAAATAGCTATTTTCACAAATTTGAAATAATGATAAAGCGTTCAGTTAAGGTATTGCACGCACAAATCTGCCAGTGAGAAGCGGTAGTTAATTAAAAACAATAAACTAATTATTGTCCGGATTTCGACATTATCTTACGACTATATCAGCCACGGACAAACATTTCTGCATGTTGACATGCATTTTGTGCATTGTCCATGGCATATGGCAAAACCAACATGTCTTTCAAAAATTCGTTCAGAGAAAAATGTCCATTGAAGTATTTAAAATATATATAATAATAGTAATTTTACCCAAATCGTGCCATGAAGCTTTAATGTTAACTAGTTAATTCAGTTTTGTGATGCTCTCAAATTTCAATAGATAGAGTCCTTAAAAAATGTGGGACAAAATTACAAGTCTCTAAACCCTCGCGTTAAAAGTGGTGTTAAATATCATTGAATTTGATACTGGGGAGCGAAATTTCAAACATGATATCATTGGATATATCAACAATATTTGATCTGTACATTTCAAAGAGGAATTTTTGCCTCAGTCAAAAGGTAAAAATTCAACGCCGTTTTGATTGAATACCACCGAAATTCAGGAGTTAACTGAAACAATTTCCTGTACAAAAAAAAAATGTACCGACCCCAATATCTTTGGAATATATGACGTAATTGGATGTTTTTCAATTTTGACAAAATTCATACCGTAGAAAAGTATCAAATATAATGGCATTTTACACAAGTTTAACGTGAGATTTACATGTTAGAGAGTTGTGATGTTTTATCCCACTTAAATAATTAACATACAATTTCCCCAAACAAAAACCTTTATGTATTATCCCTTTTGCTTTTAGACAGAAATCCTCTGGAAAAAAAACCCCAAAAAACCCTCAAAATGTTGGATAATATTTGTGTGCAGTTGTTGATGACGAGGTCCACTTCATTCGTTCCGGAAGCATTTTGTCGAGCGTAATAGACTCACAGTAGGCACTGATGAAGATGGATAACCAACGCAAATGATTTACATGCACTGTAAATTACGATGCCAAGTCGGCCCACTAATGGTACCGATTGCGTTATGAATCACCAACCTATCTCGCCCCCCCCCCCTATCACCGTAGCCCCGATGTCCACGCAGCCGTGCTATACGACTAGAAATATGATTCTCGATCGACGAGATTTCTGTTATAATAGGTTCATTTTTTAAAGATACTTCCATTGGGATAAAGTCGGAGTTTTTCCCCACAAGCTTCATCCGGAGAAATGTCTTATTTTTAAGGCTGCTATCACAACATGCCTCCGTATAATAATGGGTCAATGACTACCGTTGCATCTGTTTTAGCTGAGTGTTCAAAGATTATAAAGCACCCAAGGCGCAAGATGCGGAACTCGGGCTGAAATGGGAAATGTGCACCGGGCGCCATTTTAGTAAGCAACTCTCTTAATGCAATAATAGATCGGTTCAGCCATTTCCAATTGCTATTAATTATATAACAAAACATGTGCTTGCTGAAATTGCCTCCATGAGTATTTCACCAGTTCCAACAAAAGATATGAGAGCTCCAGTTCTCCGTCTTGCGCATTCGGCGCTCTTTAGTAACCTTAGTAAGGGTGTAGGCCTACGTTCAGTAGCATACCAAGGGGGAAGGTCCAGCCCCTGACCGCAACTTCGATATATGTCTTCGTGTGAAAATATCCTTATTTGATATTTAACCTTGAACCAAGTCAATACTCAATTTTCCGACCCCCATCTCAAAAACACGGACTCCTCCCCAGTCCAACATCTTGGGCTCGATTTCACAAAGAGCTAAGATTGATCTTAACTGCGAATGAATCTTAATTGGCAAGCAAAGTGTGATGTCACATTACAAATCACTATGGTAATACTGACAACTCATCTTCAGATGGATCTTAGCGCCCTGCGGAACCTGACCTGTGAAATCTGGAATACTGGTATTGACCCTGACCGGAAACCCGGGGGAAACAAGCAAACAAACAAACAAACAAACAACAACAAAACACGAGACACACACAGTTTTTGTGAGATCTTTTGTTCACGTTCACATCAGGCTTCTAGACGTAACAGTTTCTTTTGAGAACTGTCACTGCCATGAGCGTGATAATCAGCGAGCTTGCAGATTGGAAAGTAACTCAGCCATCCCCTTTAATTATTAAAAGCGATCCCCTGTAGTGTTTTTTTTTCTTCTTCAAATCTAAACGCATACTATCAGCAACAGAAAGGCTGGCGGTTTTCAGTGACCAATTCCATTTTCTCGGGTCTTGACCTCAACGCCAACGTCTTGAGGTTGACCTCGGAGAAACTACCCCAAACCTCACATCCGATCCAGCAAATTGATGTCAGCAATCTGGAGTAATGCGTTGCGGTTGAGCGTTTTATATCACGGGGGAAGAACGACGAATGTGGGACGTCAGCTGTAACCGCACTCGAAACCTCTTATCAACTTAATTTTCTTTACTGCTTGCTGGACCGATTTTACTCTGGATCAGTCGAAATTGATATTTTTGGATTAACATGCTGGGAGAGAGCATTCCCGTTGAATCACCACCTGTATGTAATCGTCAGAATCTACAGTCCAAACTTTAACACACGTTATGAATTCGCATGCCTTCAAGTCCACGCTAAATCGCTGGTCTGGTTATATTTTTGACATTTTACTTTTGTTAATGAACTAAATGTGTTTTTTTTTTGTGGTTTTTTTTCGAAGTTCGGATTAGTTTTGATCATTTTCTTTTCCACGCCTCACTTTCGCGTAAAGAGAAGGCGTTCATAACTTCCGATGTAGGCCTAATGTGTGTACTACGGTACCATTATTTGTCGACTGTGGTTTGTCCACTTGCATTGAGATTTTCCTTTTAAAACAGAAAAATATCCACCCCCAATAAAATATTAAATAAAAATAAATGAAATAAAATTATTAAATAAAAAACATAAAAAGTAAATAAATACGAAAACAAGTAATACACCGCGACTATGAAACTGACTGGGTAAATTTTTGTTATAATACTTTAATAACATTTTATATGACATAAACATTAAATTCTGAGAGGGCTTTAGTCTTTGAAGAGCTTTTGTGAAAAAGACAAGTCAATTTTGTTTTAACTTTATTGAATAAAAACATCCAAGAAAAACTCCAAGTGGAACCAGTTTGTGTAAAGTGGGCGTGGCCTAGAGTGGAATTACATGTACGTCACATTTACGAAACCGCACAACTGACCACGTGTCCACTGCCTACCTTTAAATCAGGGCCCGAAGCTTTATGTTCCCGCGTTTAGATGAAACAATTTGTCGAAAACGACAACACGATTTGTATGACTCAACAATGTTGTTTTTTGCCCCGTTCTCTCTATCAGTCTCTCTCTTCTTCACCTTGCTGGCACTTTACTCTTCTGGAGGAAAATTCTACCCGTAATTATTAGTCATCGATAAATAAGCCCAATGTTCCATTAATTATCCCGCAGGCTAAGTCATTCCACAAACTATAAGTATAGACGACAAGAAGGGGGGGGGGTGCTTGATGATGATGAACACGCTTTTTATTCACGGACAAAATAATAATTAATTACCTGTGGCGATGGGGGAACCTTGAGTCTAAAGTGAAGAGGGTAATTTAAAAAAAGGAAAAATAATTTTGACAAAGTTGTTGTAACCGCAAAAGAATTAATAAAAAAGTAACAGCTTTTGTGATGAAACAACTCAATTTCTTTTTTGGGAGGGAAATTTAGCAGTGATTGTTCCTACAGGACAGAGTTAACCTTTGGAGAATGACGGGCAAGATGAGAAGGGACAGGGACAACAGAGCCGTCCAGATTTGACGCCTCGTTCCATTGTCTCGGCGCAAGAAGTCGAATTTCTTTCAAGTTGTTTCAGTCATCCGCTCTAAAGCTGAAATAGATCTATCCGGCCGATTGTGATCCCCGTTCACCACTTCCCGTTATCGCTCGAAAATGTCAACGTTTGTATGGCGTGACAACTTTTTGTACCATTGCTGCGTTTCCTTGTATTTGGGGTGTTTTGTGACACTCTCCACACGAACAACATATGACGATTCAAATATACCTATGGAGTATTTTGCAGTTTTGGGGTATTGTGTGCGTGTATATACATAATGACGCCATCGACATCGCCCTCCCACTGACGTCAGAAGAAGGCACGTCATTGGTTGAGAGTTTTGCTTGTTACCTTTAGATATTATATCGTGTGTGCGTTCGAGCCAGAAATGGTGGTATCTGCGTTATAGCGCGTGTTTTGTGTGCAATCACTTCAGATTTAGAATTTTGGTCAGTTGCATGTAACAAAGAGTTACGTGATATGATAAGGAATTAAACTGTGAGAACAAAATGAATCTGTAGCAATTTATTTTGAGATAATAAAGCTCTCTTAACGTATGTAGAATTTCAACAGCCCAAATTTCAAAAGGAAACAAGTATTTGACGAACTTAATCTCACGTATGTTCGTAAGTATGACGTATTTTGTGGCCGGAACTGTATAGTGCAAACAAAATGGTGTATACGCTTTACACTCATTCGGAAATACGTCACTACTTACGGAGTCTTTAGCCATGTTAAATCGAAAATCTGAAAAGGTATACCCTACATTATAGACATGTATCACAAGCTTGATTTATTATTGTTATTATCTTATTTATTTTATTTATTTATTTATTTTATTTTATTTTCTTTTAGGGGGGGTACCCCCACCCTGTGAAAGATTTCTGCCTACGTCACTGAACATAAAACACTGAACATTTTCTCAGAAGCTACGTGTTACATTCATTATTCAGTCGATGTTTTGTTTGGCGAGAATTTTGGAAAGCTCTCCCGAGTTGCAGATATTCCGGGAAAGCCTCAGTAAAGATGGCAATTAATTTTCATCCGAACTCTATTAGAATTGAGAAAAACTTCCGACTTCAATATAAAACTCCATTAACATGATGTGATTATGCAAATTATTCTCCGAGTCTGAAACCACACGCAGTTATTCATGGCCAGAGTATTTTGATACAGGTTAGGTGTGTAATCTGCTTGGTGTGGATAGGCCCATCTACCCCCCCCCCCCCACTCCCCGTTTCTTCCCTCCAAAAAATAATTTTACGAATTTTGAAGACAAAAATTTGACCCTTTTTCTATTTCTCTTTCGAACTGTATTGCATCGTATGCGCTTTCGATTATCTTTGTGGACGACTGATACGTTAGCGTGGGTGACTATGGGTTGTTATATTAATGATCGAAACTCCTCATTCACTTTTCAATTTGGCAGTTATTTCTTCCTCCTCCTTTGTAAAGACTGTCTACGGTAAACAAATATATGGGGGGGGGGCATGTATCCAGGGTTAGATGCACTTCTGATTGACGTATGCAGATGGGTTCCTCTCAATTTAAGGTTTAGCGGTTATTTACACCGGAAGGTTTATAATATTTAGAGACCACTAAATGGTTTTGTCAACTTGATCGTTATTTCTTAGCCGAACTTCCGAAGTTGTCGTTGTCGTTGTCGTTGTGGGTTGTGGTCGTCGCCGTTGTAGCTGTCATGCTCGTCGTCGCCGCTGTTGTAGTTGTCACACTCATCGTCGTCGCTGTTGTCTTTGTTGTCTGTTTTGTTGATTGTCGTCGTCGTTTGTTTTTTGTTTTGGTATAATTGTCGTCGACGTTGTTGTCGGTGGTGATGTACTGTCCTCAATGTTGTCATCCTCATCGTTGTAGCATGACCGTTTATGGTGTTGCATGTGTCGTCTTCGTCGTCGCCGTTTGCTTCGGCTGCTGCTGGTGTGTGTGTCCTAACATTCAACCCCATCCAGCACATTCAAGCCTTCGTTATAGTTTACCGATCACCAATTTGTATTCCAACATTTTAGTTCTGTTTGAGTTTAGCGAATAAGGAATTAAAACCATAAACACGATCGTCGTGTGAGGACGTTCGCCTTAAAAACTGATTCAAAATCGTTACCCACACTTGGGTAACACACATTGACTTTTTTTTTTATATCACACATAATACAGGAAATTTGATACCTATCTTGGATTACTGTTTCCCACATCTTTGAAGCATATTTTCCGAACGTCTGAAATATCATATGAAATCGATATCTGGTGTAGGTTCTCCTCGCAGACCGTGCACAGCCCGTGTGGTATCCTCGAGCATTGATCCTCCCCATTTTTTTAATAGTTTGCAATTGTGTCCATTGAGAATGGGGTACGTGTTGTTTACCTGGCTCCCCCGGGCGGATCAGGGTGCGGATGGGGGCCCGGTTTAGCATCCACCGTTCATTGTTTACAACAGTCTTCAGGATTCAAGAATGAAAACCTCCAAATGCCACAATATCAGTCGATAATGTTGCATGGGAAACAAGACAGGCCTTTAAGCCTAGAAACTGCACTGTCCTCTTTAAGGTCAATCCCAGTGCCCTTACCGTCCCCCGTTCACCTGATGAATGCATAACTGATAAACTGGGTTGCGCTTTCTTCCCGTTGTGAAAGACGGGAAGGGCAAACTTTGGCAATGTCTGTCAAAATTGTACAGTTGGCGGGAAGCCAGCGCCCCTTTATTTGTTGTGAAAGTCGCCCCGATCCATCAGAATTCCTCCTGCCGGGGTTTTCGTGAGATATTGCGCCTGCTTAAGACGCGATGGTTTGGATAATTTATCTCTTTTTTTTTAAAGACGGAAGATGACCTGCCATTAGCGGGGTCTTTGATGAGCTCAAACTATAAGCGGGCAATGACACGACTATTAATTTGTTCGCGTTGTTTTTGAAATTAGGAATATGCCGCTCCAAAAAAAAAAGTGGCATATCGGACATTTTGGGGTTTGGCGTTTGAAAAAGTCTTCAAAGGTACGGGATGGACGTAATAAAGCTGCGACCGCAGATGAGTTACTGTATTCTCGACTTCATTGTAGGCTACACACTCTAAAAACTCACGGGTTGGAGTTGACTCGATTCAGGGGTCACAGATAGTCTGACCCGTTTCTGTGTCAGTATGACCCAGATTCTGTGTCAAAAAAAGACCCAGTGAAATGGGTTTAGAATTACGCAGATTCCATGCTCAAATCCCATTGTTTTCCCATGCTCAAATTCCATTGTTTTCCCATGCTCAAATCCCATTGTTTTCCCATGCTCAAATCCCATTGTTTTTCATGCTCGAATCCCATTGTTTAACCAGTGTCCGGGTCAGCATTAAAAAATAGCTTTTTTAAAGCATGCCGTTCCAATTTATTTATTTCCTTTATTTACCCAGGGTGATCCAAACCAGTTGAAACTGGTTTCCATTTGGGCCCTACATCAAAATTTTAAAACCGAAACATATACTAAGTACGTTAGGCCCTATAAATATATTTAAGCAAAGAAATTCCACGGGTGGACGGTGGAACATACTAAGAAAGTAACAAAGGGCCAATACAAAATAATAAAAGGTGGAAAAACAAGAATGAAAAATATATTACAAGTTATATAAAAGGACGAAACGGCAATGGTACTTTTCAACCAATTATTGTCTAAGCAAAGTTAATTGAGAACGGTAAAAGCAAACAATCGAAATAATACAGTACAAAAACTAAGAGATTAAAACTTTAAACATACACAATTGGTTGTGAGTCTACTTTAACTTTACTTTATTTTACTTCTTTTACTATTTTTGCCCTATTTTATTGATCAATTAATGGTCTTTTCCAGTTGCCTGGTTTTTTTCACTGATGGCTCTATTTGTCTCTTCATTTTGTCACCATCAGCATTTCTCGTTTCTTTCGTTGACTTTGGTTTAACTGTACTCCAGTTGTGTATTATGGTTTCAATGGTTGTTTGCCAGCATTCAATGTAAAGCGACCGGTGTATATATATTGTTTTAATATTTTAACGTTTTCGTGAGTTTTATATCTTGATAGTAGGAAGTTTGATTGAGTTTGATACATCTATGATGGCAGTTCGTTAATGTTTGTCTTGACCAAGACACTTTTGAATGTAAATATGTATTTTATTGTTCGAAGATATAAGCTTAATAGATTAAAAAATAAATGTATCGACAATGTCAGTTATTTGATATAATGCTCCGGGCTCACACCAAGAAAAAAAAAACATGCTCAAAAAAAAAAGCCAGAGCGGATGTTGTGAAACAGTGGCACATTGCCCACAGGGCATCAATCACAAATCTTGACCAAACCCCCTGGAGGGATGAACATCGACGGTTAGAGAGAGACAGAGAGAGCCCGCAGCTTGCCATCTGAGAACCGTGTGGAAACTACACGCCACACGCTCCTCTGTCCTCAAGAAGTCGCTGCCTGCGTCTTTGATAGCCGGAGTGCATCAATTGTTTAAGTCTGTGGTCAATCAACCCAAAAGATGCGCGTTCTATGAGTAGTTCAGAAACAACCAGCGCGTAAATAACTAAAGAAATGCCTTAATGCAGAGCTTTTGTGTTAAAAAAATAAGACATAATAACAATCTGTTTTAGTGTTCTGCGTTTACATGAAAACAAAATGCACATAAAAGGCACAATGCATCATTGTGTTCTTTTCTGATCCGCAGTTTTTTTGATAAATATATACCGGACATTACACTGCAAAAAATAATAACACTTTTCGGTGTTACTAGAGGACTACACCAATTTGGTGTAATTCTAACACTTTGGGTGTTATTATTTACAACACCCATTATGGGTGTGTGTGTACACCATGAGTGTAAAGAATAACACCAATGTGTTAAAATAACACCCACAATTTTAACACCAGTGAAAATTCTTGGTGTGGTCCTCTACTAACACTTGGGTTGTTAAATTTAACACCCCAGCTTTTGCTGTGTACTAATTTGTGAATTCATCGAATTATAATTTCGGGGTGAGGTGAAAAAAACATCGAAACATTTGTTTGGATTTAAATGTTAAGAATACTCTTCTTGACATTTGCATTCTAAATTGTAATTCTTTATTTAAATTCTTCGAAAACAGACACATTTTGATTAGGAGTTGTCCAGAAAAGTTAACAAGTTTTTTAATTTGTCATCTGTCTTCCACAAACCCCAGGTCATAACATTCTTGAAAAGAAAAAAATAGTAAAAATTGTGTTTACATCAAAAACAAACACCCCCGACAAACAAACAAAAACAAGAAAACAAGCAACAACAAAACGTGCTAAACTTGGATTGACAAATCGAAACTACGAAGCTGGTAGTTGACGGGAATTCTGTTCAGCTTATGGCAGCATTTCAAGAGGAACTGTTTTTCAGTTTGAACTCCTGTACGTCGTATCGAGTTTATACAAATAATGTATGAAGTAATGTCAATACATTACAATTGGTGAACCATGTCATTCTGACAGTGATGTTGATTGGAGTCGCTTGAACTCGAATCCAACCCGAGTCATCTTTTTTTCTGAAATTAACTCAACTTGGACAATCAAACACGACTTGTGACTTCACTTGACTAAAAGGAACATTACAGAATTGGTAAGAAAAAAACTGGTAAAATATACCTTTGATCACAGATTTACACAAAACTTACACGGTCTAATGATGATGATAGTAGAAAACATCTCTTGAAATATTTCTGTCTGAAATGTCATATTTGATGAGAAATGAATAAACTCATTTTCCTATTGGAGTTTATCGCTCAGTGAGCGTTTTATTCATTTGTCGAATCTATGTGATTTCATGCAAATGTGTGATCGGTTTTCACTGTTTTCTCGTGACCCAGATGGCCGATCGATCTCAAACTTCTACAGGTTTGTCAGTTTATGTATATGGTGGATTACATAAAGTGCTTTGATACACTGCCAGCAACTGTTTTGTTAGCAAAAACCAATTCTGTAATGTTCCTTTAAGTGTTTACTTGACTTAATGAGAGAACATTCCTCGTTGCAACCCTGCTTTATGGCGGTAAATTAGATTATCAAATTATTTTCAAGTTGAATTTTTACTTCGTTGAGAAACTTGTATTGGTTAAAAACTGAAAACCGGTTGTTTTATGCACGTAAAAAGAAAACTTACGTGGCTATTTAATATGCCTCTTTTGAAGACACCATGTACAACATAATCTTGAGTAGATGTGTTGGCTCTGAAGAGAGATGGGTGGTTGTGCTTGGCGTTTGGACTGTTGTGCTTTACACTCGTCCTCAGGATTTACTAGATTTTCTTTTCGTTTAAAGACACTGGACACCTTTGGTAATTGTCAAAGACCAGTCTTCTCACTTGGTATATCTCAACATATGCACAAAATAACAAACCTGTGAAAGTTTGAACTCAATTGGTCGTCGAAGTTGCGAGATAATAATGGAAGAAAAAACACCCTTGTCACACGAAGCTGTGTGCTTTCAGATGCTTGATTTCGAGACCTCACGCGTGAGGTCTCAAAATCAATTCAAATATTTTACTGAGAAATTACTTCTTTCTCAAAAACTACGTTACTTCAGAGGGAGCCGTTTCTCACAATGTTTTAAACTATCAACAGCTCTCCATTGCTCGTTACCAAGTAAGTTTTTATGCTAACAATTTATATCGAGTGCCTTTAAAGGTAGGGTCATAAATTGGTAAATACTCCAGAACTTAATGACCATAAAAACTTACTTAGTAAAGAAGTACTGCAGCTGTTGGTGGTATAAACTGTTCTGATAAAGGATTCCCTTCGAAGTAATCATGGTTTTGATAGTTGTTCACTTAAAAACATGCAAGAATCGTTTCTCCGATTTCCGAGGGTTGTTGTCTATTTGCGAATGCTGCAGCCAGAGATGCGGTTGGTACCCGCGGCTGTCACCTCGCTAAACGTGGATGGATTCGACGTTCTCCTGAAAGTACTGATAGTGACAGTTTGTGGCTGTTTTCTCAGCAAGTATGTCCAGGCCTTGTATTCAGCTAAAGCTTTCACATGTGACTTTTATTGTATTTGTCTTTCTTATAGTTTGCCTATATCAGTATTTACCTTGACAAAACCCAATTTATGACCCTACCTTTAAGACGATTCGAGCATGTCAGATGTGTAGAAGTTTAGGATACCAAGAAACCTGCGTCTGAAAAATCGGTTGAGCTCGAACATGAGATTTTTAAAGTTTCTTCTCTATTTCCGCTGAAATCGGTAAATATGCATTTGGAATAAGCCGGTTCATTTCATCACGCTCGATTCCGTTCCAAAGAATAAAGGAGAGAAGAAAAAAAAACACGTCCCTACGGGTGAAGACTACAACACACAAACATGTACGGAAGCATAAAGGTGGTGAAAAAAAAACATTATTACAACACGGGAAAAGAGACTACGCTAGTAGCCCACACGATAACGAGAGCCGCACTGGGGTGCTAGCCGTTCCATTAAGCGAGTCCGGAGGGGACGCAACCCCCGGACTGTTGTCTATCGTCTATGAACGACCCGAGTGGCGCAACGAGAATATCAAATGTCCGGCCGGCTGGGAGTAAAAACTCTGGAATAATTCCGTTGATCTTCAAAGACAGTGAATTGAGGCATATCCGAATTATCGTTCAGTGAGGATTTTTCTCTCTCGTTCGTAATCTAAGAAATAAAAAAAACATCGCTAGATTTGCAACCACACTGCAGGGGACGGCGTAGCATTATAGAGTGTGTCAAAATGTATGAATACAAAATAAGCGACAATTGCTCTGCAGTTGGTTTGCCATTTTATAGTGTCCCTATTGTTAACAGTCCCTGAAGCCAGTACTTTGGGGTATTTTTCTAATCACTGTCTAAGGTATCTCACCTTCGACATCAAGGAAATCTATTAACGTCAAACAGCCAACAATAACATTATTCTCATTGTTTTAATATTTTGTATTCTCGTACTGAGTATTATCCTGTTCATTGTTTACTAGACTTTTCTCTTTTAGACTTCGAGAAAGACTCTGCTTGGGTCTAAACGTCAGGCCATTAACTATTTATTCTGTGATTATTCTCTATCTTAAGAACACTGTACATCATTTGTAATGTTAAGGCAAAATGCGAATAATTCAAATTTGTAAGTTTTATAAGAATTGTGCGTTGCATACCGTTGCAAATCCCCCTCAGAAAAATGTCCCTCTGAAAAAGTGCAGTCGAGAAGAATGCCATCTGGAAGACCAATAAAACAACAAATAATAACAACATGACAACTATACCGTTACTTTATTGTCGATTGCCGTAGTCGAAATAAAGATATAAGCCCAAATTGAACGAGCCAATCATTCCTGGACAGCCCCCTCCAAAAGAAAAAGAAGAACGAAAAAAAAAAAACAGAAAAAAAACAACAACAACAACAACAACAACATTGGCCGGGAATTTATTCTTTGTGAGGGAGAGGCCATTTTCATATTGCAAAGGGCACTTCCATTGGAAAATCTTACAGTCATTGGGAAACTTTTAAAGGGGCACCAAGGCCAAGACCAGGGGCAACAGAGGCCATGGCCTCCACGGCCTACTACAGCCCTACAACAACAAAAGCACAGCGTTTTTCAATGTTTTTCCTCAAACGTCACCTGCTAGTTTGATGTGGCTCTGATGGTTGGTTATATCAAGGGAGGTAGTGGTAGCACTTAAAGACTAACTAATTACATGAAAAAACTGCATGAGCTATCAAGGAAGGTAGTGGTAGCACTTAAAGACTAACTAATTACATGAAAAAAACTGCATGAGCTTTCGTAGAAACAGCTACTTCATCAGATGCAACAACTCCTTGTTTTATCGATTAGACTAACACGGCTATTTTTTTTTAAATGTTTGATTATAACGGTTATGTTTAACGCAAACTAAAGGATTCGAGTCAATCGCTTGCTTCCCTAAAAACAATGATGAATCTTTCCTTTAAAAATGCCATTATTCGAAGCCGTCGCCTTTAGTTGTTCCTTTGGAAGTTTGTGGAGCATTTTATGAGAAAAGGCTGGATATACAGAAATCGTACAATTATTAATTATTGTGAGTCATCGTACTAAATCGACCAATGAAGATAGGTATATACATATTTTTAATCGAGTTTACAATATTTGAAATCTTTCTTGTAAGGAAATCACGGGCCCATCAACAACTACTATTATAGGCCTGAAGATGACGAAGAAATGTTCAAATTTAGAAGATGTGTGACAACCCCCAAATTAGGGGGAAACCCCACCTATAGGCAAGTAGGGTTTGAAAACCCAATCCACATGTAAGGCTCCGGACCTAGGCGAGATTTGATTCGGGGCCCACAAATGTGAAAGGCAGGGGGGGGGGGGGACTCCGATGAGCCAACCTGATCATCGTATAACTTTATTGTTATTATATTACATTTTTCGATCTAAAGCTATCAAAATGATTTTTTGTTTTGATTGTACACAATGTCGACTGACTTTCAAATAAACACTCTGGGAAAAAAAGGAAAGGGGGGTAAAAAGAAATTCACACAAATTTAATCAGATGTTTGGCATAAAAAACAACATTTCTCTCGAATAACGTCTGAATATCAAATTCTCCGAATAATCTGTAATAAAAAAAACACATTTTGATTTATCTATGTAGAACTAATATATTCAAAACAATTCAGACTCCCACTCAAAATGCTGACTGGGTTCTTTTCATTCAAGGTCATTATTGGAGCGTCCGGTCGGTGAGCTAAAAGGTAAATTACAACATGTTTCTCCAACATGGTCTTTTTTCGAGGTGAATAATTAATTCGTTTGCGTTCTAGTCAACCGTTCAGTTTGGTATCACGTGATCCTACAATCCACGTATAAAGAGCGCGGTTGGATAGCAGAGGTTCAGTTCCTGCAAGCCTTATAGTTCCCGTATGAAATAAGTTCGCGTTTTTGTTACACATCGGTTCTAGTGGATTTGCCGAAGAGAAAAACCCTCGGAGCACGGTCAAGATTCGGCAACGGGAGACGGGCGATTATTTTGGGGTGGTTTTTTTTTGGCGGGAAAAGGCGAGTCGTCAGAAGCGTGTACAGTTGTGTGTTGTGTAACTATGGGCTACTTCAAAATGAGTTTACCTTCACTATGGGTCGTCATGTTGTTTGTTTTGGCGACAATTCTCATCGTAAACACATCAACAACAAATGGTAAGCGAGATTTTGTGATTTGTTTTTTTATTTAATGTTTCCCCGAAGTTTCCGTTAGGTCTAATTAATTATTTGGAGCGTGTTTTACTACTCAACAAACAAGATCCACCATGTTGTCGCTTTTAAGTAGAGACAATCAATAATTTTCAAGGCCAAAACCTCGGACCGAAGAAGAGAAATTCTCAAGTGTGCTGGATCTTTGACGGTTTTAGAGAACTGTCTTGAAGTTGGCGTTAATACCTCCCCCCATTTGTACCGTAATTAGCTTTGTGCAGCCTTATCAATCTGAACCTTAACAGACAAGGCAGTTCGGGTGGCGTGTTGTCTCAGTTCGCCAATATTTTCTTCTCGTGGTCACTCCACGCCAACATTGTGTGGACTTCGATGAGACAGGTATGCATGTCCATGTGATAAAGCACTTGTTTAGTTTGGCCTACTGGCCACAGTCCTTCTGAATTAGTCGTTTTGGCAAAGAGGGTTAAAGCAAGGTTTTGATTTTGATTCTTGAAACGGTGATGTGAGCTTATACGGTAAATTGGGATGTAAGATTCGAATAGATTTATACGGGAAACAGCCATGTGAATTAAGTAGATTTTAGGGAGAAGTGTTGGTTCTGAGAGGAGGTATAGAGTTGAGGTAAACAGAAGTGTCGACGTTTCTTCAGGGGAAATCATTCACACGGTTGTTATACTCGCAAACCTGCTCAGGTTTGCAGCGTGGGGAAGCAATGGAGGTATATAGGTGAAGCACCAAGTTACACACCTCTGAACAGCTTTGTTATAGGCTATGAAAAGAGCCGGTGCGGCGGTGTAACAACTCGACGTTTCGAGCTGTATACCCTGGTTATCTTCATGAGTTCATGTGTTTTGATATATTGATGGTGTAAACTGTAGTCATGCAACTCGTGATGTATATTTAATTAGGAACAGTGTTTCTAAAGACAATGCTACTCAAACTTAAATGATCTGTGTCACTCTATACGGACCTTTCTCCTTCCAATTTTAGTTCTCGAACCAATTACATAAAAAATATGGATGTAATTGTTAAAAATTTACCCAGTCAGTTTTTTCCTTGTGGTTTATTACTTGAAAATCATTATTTAAGCATAACTTTACATTCGATTTGTCTTAGATAAAAATACAAAAATTTGTCTCACATAAACAACCTGTCTTATGAACACAATTTAAGTTAGTGGCGGCTCTAAAAGTGATTTTGCCTGAACCATATTTTTAGTCCGACCATTGAGTTCATGTTTTATCCCGAGTTGTTACAAGTTTCGCTGGAATGGATGGAGAGCCAGCTGTATAGGGAAGCACAACAATTTGCAATTTTAAAGTCAGGTTCTTCCGTGTTGGTTCAACGCGTGTTAGATATCCCATTCGACATTTTTGAAAAGCGGCATTTGTTCCAAAGATTGTCTGAGCTAAAATCCCTGAAGACTTTGTAGAACAAATTAATTTTATTCTCGCGGAATCATAAGATACTACTCCGCGGTAGTAGAATAAATAGCAAGACAAGTTCTCTAAGAACAAATCTACACAGCAAAGTAGATATTTATACACATGGTGTTACCGCAAACCGAATATATATTGATACCTCACCATGCAATGCCTCGAAACCCATATACACAGAGGCCTAATTAAGAATCTTTTTTTATTTCTTCTTTTTCCCCCTTTTTAGCCCTTTATTTTTAGTACTTTCACTTTTTCTATGGTGAAGATTTTCAAAAAATTCTGTATCATCCTTTTTCTTCAGTCACTTCAACGTTTCTGCAAAAACTCTTATCATGAACCCAGCTGCTGGTTGGCGTTACAATGTGACTAGATTTGTGGCCTTGGTCCATATTTCAAGATTAAAAAATCTCCCCAGAATTGCATTCGAATAATTACTCCTACAAAAGTAGGTAGAATTTTTTATTTTGTTTTTCTTCTCACCAACGCAATTTTGTATAATGTTTGAAAAAAATTGTTTCGTTGACAAACCTGCTGCTAAGTGTATGTGTAATCAATTTGAATCAAGATAATGTACAGTACCGGTAATGTTGGAACCATTGGTCATAGGTACACCATTCGTATTATTGAAAAGCAAAATGCTGCTATCGGCATACGTATACCGGTACTTTCTTTGAATCAAGCTACGGTATAGGAAAAACCCTACTTACTCTCTTTGAATCAAGATGAGGCACATTGCTTGTAACACCTGTTAGGCCGCTTTAAATTTCTCAGGTTCAGATTAAAGTGTATCCAGTAATCCACCAGGAAAATACTTTTGCCGGTTGGTGGTAGAAAGTGGTTTTTTTTTTCTTTACTCTCTATAAAG
This sequence comes from Pycnopodia helianthoides, assembly GCA_032158295.1. Taxonomy (NCBI): domain Eukaryota; kingdom Metazoa; phylum Echinodermata; class Asteroidea; order Forcipulatida; family Asteriidae; genus Pycnopodia; species Pycnopodia helianthoides. The sequence goes on from CM063251.1 coordinate 1,504,530, forward strand.
CTTCATGTAGGATTTTACCAGTGAAACTTGTGGCAAAGAACAATCTTTGTCTTGAAGAAAACTTTTATGAGCTTCAGATGGAGAAACTGTGTGGTTTTGAAAGAGCACAATTAAAAAAAAAAAAAACACCATTGTAATGAAAATGTCACCGAGAAGTTTGAAGATGTTTTTGTGAGGAATCGAGAGCGTTAAATGCTTTTCATGCCCTTTTACAGCACCTCTTTTAAAACGAAACCCCCGTCTTTATCAATATTAGAAGTGAAGTTTTAATGCACAATAAATGATTTCGATGTTGCCATGGCAAGTTTTATGCCCCTCCCCCAAAAACAAAACATGATACGTCGACCTAGTTTGATCTTGCGAAACAAAGCTCCTACCTCTACCCCTTTTCGATGTTGATGTTAAAACCTTAACCCCCCCCCCCCCCCCGCCGGTGCAATCAATGCAATGAAAGTTATAAATAAAGCATCTTTGCAATCAAGGCCTTTCCGAATTAAATCGGATGATCTCTTCTTTCAATCGTCAGATTTTTCCTTCTCTCTTTCTTTTGAAGCCAGAGATCCCGTCGCTTTCTGACCGCTAATTCATTATAAACTATACTCGGTCGCTCTCCGGAAACTGGTGTTCCGTTCTTTTATTGCGGCATGTATAGACAAGCCACCCGTCCGTCTGTCTGTATGAGCTTGTCGCAAAGATTTTGTACAAGAGAAATTGTTGACGGAATTATTGAAAGTCATCACTGTTAGACAGGTCACCAGTCCATCTGTTTGGTTATTGCACCGCTATTTCGTTAGTCTAAGATGGTATAAGGTTGTTGAGTTCCAATCGAGAGAAAAAGTAGACAAGTGACCAGTCCGTCTGTCGTGACATGTCACCAATTATTTGTTTAGCTGGCAGTTGCGGAATTAAAGTCGAGAAATAAGTAGACTCTGTATTAGTCCGTTTAGTCTGGTAAAATTTGTACTCCATTTTTCTCTCGTTAATTTACTGATTAGAATCTGTACACCGGAGTCCCTTTGTCTGAACAGAATGTGGCCAATAGCAAAAGCAACGTGACGGAAGACTCCTTTTTGACGCACGTTTTTTTTCGGAATCCCAATAATCATAATATACTTAAACATTGTAATTGTTTGTTTGTGGTCGTTGTATTAGACGTAGGGCATGATATCAAAGTATATTAAGCATAAAAAGAAGAAAATTGTCTGCTTATAGAAGACATGAGCAGGATACCAGTCACAAATCGTACAAGTGACGTGGTAGTTCAGCTGGTAACCTTATTCCGGTAAACATATTGTGCTTAGCTACTTTTTTGGCGCTTAAGCAGCTCTATGAAAGTGGGCACTGGACGTCGCTTTATATCAAGTCACTTCCGGTATCAAGTTGTGGAACGTTTCTTCATTGTCTGAAAAAAAAAAATTCGTTGCCAATAATAAAGACAATGTAATTAATACGTCTTGCGTTCACCCTGGATGGAAAAATCACAATCTTGTTGAAAAAAGAATGACAACGTTGAATGCTCCGGATAGTACAATACACCGTACTTCTGTTTTAGCAAGCATCAACATTTGTGGCTCAAATAAATCAGAATGAACAAATATAAATGATGACAACTTTAAGATATAGCTATTATTACTTGCGCAAACACAATGTGATAAGATCAACATGGTTAGGCAGAGGGAGCTTTTGATTTGGAGTCATGTACCACATCATGAAACACCCGTGTTTAGTTTATCTTAGTGCTGGGTGTCTGTCCTGTTACTTAATTTGTTGGTGTGTGTATCTTTTAAAGGCTTTTACAATGTAAGGCGCGTTTGAACATAATCTGATGGAGCTTGCCTTTATAAATGAATAAATAATAGTTGTTTATTTTTTTTAAATTATAACTCTCGTTTTGTGTTCAAAATTATTTAGTTCGGCCTGTAAAAAGGCTGTACAAAATCAGAATGTGGATATAAACAATAAACATCATTTCAATGGATGCTAACTGAAACACAGGAACTAACAGAAGAATTATGAACAGAGAACAAATAAAGAAGAGTGCGTTTAGAGAGCAGAATAAAAGATAATGTTTTGTTATTTTTCCTAAAGCAGAATCAAGCAACGTGATCCTGGTAATACAGAGGATGAATTCTAAAACAGTTTGTATGTTTGTTGCCATTTTTTTTAATTTTCAGCCAGCAGCTGTGCGGCACTCAACTGTGTAGACGTCAGCACGGCCGCTTGCAGGTTTTGCCGCAGAAGAGGTGAGCAATTTTTATTTGATTTGGCTGTTTATTTAGTTATTTATTAATTTTTACATATTTCACGGAAAGTGATTCATTATAAAGTATGTTGTACACGTTATAGGTGAAAGGATAATCGAATCATTCTATACTGTTTTCGAAGTGGAGATTATGAATGCGAGATAATTACGGGGTGTTCCGCCCCTGTGTCCGTCCAAAAAGTGGCAAGGTATCTGTCTTTTACCCTCTGTATAAAGAAAAGTAGCCCGGGCTACATTTGTGTACAGTGCTGTTGCTACATTTAGGCACAGGCTACATTTATTTGCAGTGCTGCTGCTAAATTTAGTTCCAGGCTACATTTGTGTACAATGTTGCTACATTTAGGCCAAGGCTACGTTTATGTGCAGTGTTACTACATTTAGGCCCAGGCTACATTTATGTACAATGTTGCTACACTTAGGCTAAGGCTACGTTAATGTGCAGTGTTACTATACATTTAGGCTCGGGCTTCATTAAGTACAGTGCTGCTGCTACATTAAGACCCGGCTACATTTATGTACATTGTTGCTACATTAAGGCCCGGGTACATTTCAGATTTCGGGTCTGTCTTTATTTCCACCTGGTCCCTATAAAAGTTCCACATTTTTTACTTTTAAATATCTCAGATCACACCCGACACATTGTCCTTCGCAGGTGAAAAATGTAATTACTCGGGACTAGATGTCCTTTTGGGCACAATATGCCTACCTAATCTTTAACAACCGCTTTAGACCGTCAATGTCAGAGTAACCGGCTCGATTCTAGATGTCTTTCTCTTGGGACGTGCAAGTCGAAATGGTACAATAAGTCTTTGACCTTGATGACAGGGGCTTCTTGCGTATACCATTCAGGCATTAAGCTTCTTTGAAGGGCGTTTGAGTCTCGTCCTCCAGTGTCAAACCACGTGAAGTTACGTGTGACTTGAGGCAATATATCCGAGAACCTGGAAGCAGATATGCGGAAGTGATTCAACATCACTCACACACGTGCAGTACTCCATTAATGTCACGCGACTGAGAGTAGAGTTCATAAAAGCTAATCTCCTAAGAGTCAATGCATTTCTTTTAAGTTACTCGAACCATGGATGGCGAAGCACAACAAGAATACGATTGTTGGACCATGATGGATCTGTCTAGAAAAGCATCTTATATCGTTTTCCACAAAAAAAGACGAATAGTTTGTTCATTTATTTATTATTTATTTCTCAAATTTTTTCCACCACGTTTAGGCTCCGTAAACTTTCACGACAGCTTGATTTCACGCCATCGGTGTTTGAATCCAAGCGAGAATTGAAGTTTTTGTGTGTTTTTTTGCGTGGATCCCGGACGCAGTTGAGCGTAAAATAATGCGATAACCTTGGTCACACGTACAGCGGAATGACCAGTGTCCCCTGCAGTATAGCATTGACATCAGAGTTCCGGTGTACGTGCAGAATCACCCAGTCGCACTGTTTGGTTTGTGTTTGCAGTATTTAGATTTTGAGAATTCACAGTACATCTTTTGCTGCGGACATTCAAATATAGTTATGTCTTGCATCGGGGATAATGAAAATACACCTGAGTTTTGCCTTGCCCGATACCAATGTGTTTTTTATTTGTTTAATTTTCATTTTTTATTTTTTAATTCTTTGCACAATACAATACGAGCAGAGCCCGTCCAGGGAAAGGCAAAAGTAAAGTAAACAACTTATCGTCCAAACAGATGTGCACTACCAGACCCCGCTCATTTAAAACACTATAAACAAACAAACAAATACACAGAAATCTCAAAATAAAGTAAAAACTATGTGCAATGTGGACAACTAAGAAACAATATATTTGGAATAATGCATGTCTTGGTTATTCTACTCTGGCTGAACACAACCTTATGAGGGTTACAATCCCTTCGAGTATCACCGTGAGTTTCCTAATGACGTCATAAACGACACCTATGCCCGGTACCGCTGCATTTTGAAGCATTGAAAACTAGTGCAAAGTGGACAAGTAAAAATATATTATATAGGCCTATATATTATATATATATATATATTGATGGAATGATGCATGCTTCGGTCATTCTACGCTCTCACATCTTCCTAATGACGTCACAAGCAACCCATCTGACATTACAATGCGTACATAATCTGTCCGAATGTTGGTCCGTTTTATCAATGTGTCGCCAAACAGCAGTTTGCCTAGAATTGGTTCAGGAAATCTCCGTGTTTGCAAATTCGTCAATATATAACTCTCAGAAAGGCATACTATAAACATACCTTGCAAAACATCCATGTCATGTCGATCCGGTCAATCGAGAACTTCTCCTTGTTCTGCCATTGTTCGGACTATTTAAAGTTGATTTATTTTTTAGCAACATCCACGTTGGTTTTGAACACGAAAACGAACGCTCTGAGGTCCGCGGCCGGTCAAACCAAGTCAAAATTACCCGGATCGCTCCTGTATAAAGCACACTCCACCGGAACGCACCAATTTGGACTGGAAAAAAATGTTCCGGATTATATTACTGCTCTAAGGGGCTTCTGTTTCATCAGAGCAAGGTCTCAAATAACATACCCAAGAAGAGATGGGGGGGCAGGGGGGACCTGGCTGATTTTCGAGGTTTTACTCCCGCTAAAAGCAAATATTCTGCAACATACACAAATTGATTAAGTCCGGATCTTTGTATTAAACAACATTGACACTTCTAATAATAACGGCAATTCCACGTGACAAATGGATTGATTCAGTAGCCACCTTTAACAGCATCTGATTGGCACCGAAGTGACGTTGGATAACCTCTACGCGTATGGCCCGTACTTTCATCAAAACTTCATACCGCTTTAATCAAGGCAAGTCTCAAATTGAAGGGGGGTGAAGACTGTTCATTAGCGTTACTTCGTGGAGGACCCTCTGTATTTTGTTAAAGGAGCATTACAGAATTGGTTTTTGCTAACAAAACAGTTGCTGGCAGTGTAAGCACTTTATGTAATCCACCATATACATAAACTGACAAACCTGTAGAAGTTTGAGATTGATCGGCCATCTGGGTCACGAGAAAATGGTGAAAAACCGATTACACATTTGCATGAAATCATATAGATTCAACAAATGAATAAAACGCTCACTGAGCGATAAACTCAAATCGGAAAATTAGTTTATTAATTTCTCATCAAATATGGCATTTCAGACAGAAATATTTCAAGGGATGTTTTCTACTATCATCGTCATTAGACCGTGTAAGTTTTATGAAAATCTGTGATCAAAAAGTATATTTTACAAGTTTTTTTTTTCTTACCAATTCTGTAATGTTCCTTTAACTGACCTTACGGGGTTGTGTATCTATACCTTTATCACCAATGATTTGGGTTACATCTCTGTTGCTCTCGTAACATATTAGCAGGTCATTCATTATTAAGATAACAGCGAACTCGAAAACAGTTTTCTAGTTAAAGCATTTCAAGCTGAGATATTTAATGAGGGTGGCTTGGTGCCAGTGCTAATTTTCACGATGAATCTTAATTTATGTTTATTTACTTTTATTTATTGTTATCATTATTAGTATTATTATTATTATTAATGATTATTTATGTTGCTGTAATTATTTGTTTATACTTGTTTTTCCTAGGAGGGTATGGGTATAGGTTTACCATTCACTTAACAGAAGGGGTAAAAATGATACCGGTTGGATGATGGTCTCCTGCAGTTGGAAAGTAATGTACAAAACCAATGGGAGCTTAATGTTGTCAAAAAGTACTAACAAAAGTGGTGCATTAGGAGTCCACAACTGCAGGTCTTCGGTGCGTGTGTGTGTGTGTGTGTGAGTTTGTAGTGAAATTCAAACCGAGGACTTACAACAAAAGGGACAATAGGTCCACGTTTGCTATCACAAAGGAAAACAATGGGGTCCACGTTTGTCAGGACAAAGAGTTGAGCAAAAGAGGGTCCACGATTGGAGGTCATTACACACTTGTGTGTGGGTGTGTGTGTGTGTGTTGATGTCTAACCCATTCAAACCGAGGACTTTAACAAAAAAGGGAATCCAGGTGTTTTGACAGAGCGAGGACGTCCTCGCTTCGCTTTTATTTAAAAAACAAAACAATGGGGACGTCTCTAAAAAAGAAACTTAGTCCGATCAAAGGGAGAACAAAGAGAAGTGCGAGAGTGGTCTTCTGTTGTTTTGGGTTTTTTTCCCCCGTAAAATCCTTCACTGTCGTTTTGAATGTATGAAGCAAGGAACAAAGCATGAACGTTTTTAATTAACGTATAACCGTTATTATTTGTTGTTGTAGCGAGCACGTGACCGCCTAAATAATATTTTCGCTCCTGGTACATTAATGTTTTCAAGTCAGAGAGGATTTATATTAAGACACTTGTCCCAAAAAAGAAAAAAAAGTATGTAACCCACTACAATAACAACTTAAAAGTAAGTTTTCATAAGTGTCTACGGTGCATTCAGCGCGATAATCTAGTTATTTTAAAGGCAGGATAAACTTTTGGTAGATGTCAAAGACCAGTATCCTCACTTGGTGTATCCCAACATAATGCATGACATAACAAACCTGTGAAAGTTTGGTCTCAATTGATCATCAGAGTTAAAAGAAAGTAATGAAAGAAAAAAACACCCTTGTAACATCTAGAATAAATAGTGTGCTTTCAAATGCCTGAGAAAGGATTCATGCCTGAAGCCGTTCTCAGATTCAAATAATTTAGTGGGAATTTAATTCCCACTAAAAAAATGTTTGTTTACCTCTTTCTCAAGTGCGTCTTACAAAGAAAGTTTTTATGGTAACGTATTTCTTGAGTAAAAGTATCCACTGCATTTAAGTCGAGTGTTCCAAAGGGGAATTTCTTTAATAGCTAGCTTCGAGCATTCAAATTCGGGCTCGGTCAGCAAAATGTAATTTTGTTCCTTTGTAATTGGTTTTTACAATTGATAACGTCCTATTATCAAATGATTTTAACAACTCGGTGAAAAATATTAAAATATTTGTCAAGAGGAAGTGTTTTTTTTTTTTTAAAGCTAGAACATCCAGATTTTGCGAAAGTTAGAGAGGGCTGGACATTTAATTGCAGCTGCCTGTCTCCATAAAAACGAATTTCAGGCAGGCTTTGTGTACTAATAACTCAGCTCGATCAAAGCCTAATATCGGTAGCTTTCCGCGTGCTCTCTAAATCACAAAGATTGGTTTAAGCATCGATCTTGTCTCATCAAGAAGTAACTTATACTCGCCACGAAACCTTTTGTTTGTTCAAAAAAAAAGGGGCTACACGACATTCTACTTTCTTTTCCTCGTCAACCAGCCGCGCGTCTGAAAGTCCCGTGTCGTCCAGGGGGGAGGGGGCTTAATGCGGGCAGATGCTCTGTCTAGTCCGGGATTTTGCCCAAAATGATGTACCCCCACGGGAGCGGAAGCAGTGACCCCTCTTACGGGCTTAGAGAGGGGGACTTAATAGGAGGAGGGGCAAATCGAAGCCTCTTCGAGCCAGCTGCCACTTTATCTACCGTAAACAGAATATGTTTTATCCCCCACAGGCAACACAAACCCGCGAGATTGTAAAGACTCTGCACCGTGGATCTGTGGACCTTTTTTCTCGTACAAGTTAATCTTACTTTCCTTTTTCCCCCACCCCTTCTTGCTGTTGTAGGTACAGGTTCAAGTACACGCACTTACTTTTCTATCCGTAGGGGGGAAGAAAATCATCGACATGTGAGGGAGTTGCAAGAGTAAACCTTACGCTTGTCTTGGCTGGAAGAGCTCGAGGTGTGATCGAGCCATTGGGTCCAATTGTTCGCACCCTGACCCTCAGAAAGAACAAAAAATGGTCGCGTAACAAAGAAGAAGAAAAACTCACGCACAATAAAAACGTTGCAGGCACGCGCGTGGGTGTTGATGAATTAGTCTGGTGTAATGTGATTACATCGCGTGAAATTAATTAAGAACGTCCGGGTTTCTTTCCCGTTCGTCAAACCACTCCCCAAAAATTGCTTTTTTGTTGTTGTTCCCCTCTACCCTATTGTGCATCGCACCTTTTTTAAAAGACGACCTTAGTTTCGTCAAGGCAGACTGCTGACAATGTGAAAGCCAATGTGTTAGGGAGTCGTTTGCGGACCACTTTCGCTAATCGGAAGAATTTCATGCTTTTTTTTTTTTTTTTTTTTACTGTCTTGTGTTTGCACAAGAGACCTCGTTGGTTACTGAAGGCATCCTCCAAAATCCTAATTTGACAAGAAGGTGTTTGGATGCGGTTCCTTTTTTTATTGAAAATTTCTATATGTCAATATTTTCATAAAAATTAGTTGATTAAACGTTCCGTGACAAACTTGTTAACCCGCGACAGAAGAAAAAAAGTGGCCATGATCGTAAACTAAGGACGCTCACAAAATCCCTTAAAAGTTATAAAAAACGTTTGTCAATGTTTCATCCGAAAACGTGACGGCCTAATCTGATGAAGCGTCACCCGATGGCCTGGGTGGTGTTTTCATTCATAACGAGAAGGAGTGATAAATTGTGCTCTCAACCAATTACGGGCGATCCCTTTGATTTCTTAGCTTTATAGCTTCTTCAAAGTCCCTGCTTTCTTTCTGAGCATTTCCGGAGTTGGGTTCCGCCGCGTAGAAAAGATATTCACCACAATTAACTTGAGAAACTCACATGGAAACTTGTTACCAATTTGCAGAAACAAACATTACCGAAATGGCCCGATTATGCTTTTGCCAGTTCACGGAAGGAAACCCATCTTTAAAGCAGTATAAATAGCTGTGAAACAAGTTATTGCATCAGCCACGTTTCTACAATTTCAATGTTTGTACTATGCTGCTCCGTTGTTTTTTTTACTGAACTTTCGTTAGATCTTCTTGATTTAAATCCATTTTTTTGTTCAATGTTTAATGTCTTTATTCCACCCCTTTTCAAATGTAATGTTCAATGTTTTTAAATGTACAAAAATTGTATTCAGCCTTTGTGCCGAAGATAGTTTTTTTTTAATAAACCATTTTATAAATCCATTTTTCTATCTACCTACAAAAGATGATAGAAAACTCCCTCTAAAGTGGCCCGAAATAAGTCGACGCTCAGCCGAACCTACACTTTTTGAAACTTATCGAAAAACGACCGGTTCTTCATAAGTAAAACACCTCTATCCGGAGACAAGGTGGATATATATCTTTTCTTTAAAAACAACACAGATAAACACAGATTGTTTTAAATATTTTTTTTAAAATCAGAAATACACGATAACTGCACACGCAAGTCATGGGATTATTAGAAAATGGGAGAACATTTTGGACACCATGCAGAGCCGGATTTGTCTTGAAGTCATTCGCAACGCGTCACTGCAGCGCTGCGCATTAATGAACGAACCGAACCAGAGCGTCCCCACTGTCCACTCTGATTATCGCTAACCACGCTGCAGAATAATAGTTTGATGTCCTGTGATTTAAAGTGGTTAAAAGCTTGTCATGATTAGGGTAAAGGCTACCCCTTAATGGAGATAGATTTCCTGAAAACTAAAATGACTCGGGCTGCAAATCCTTCTCTCTTTATTTTGACTCGCAGTCAAAGTTATTTCCCCCTATCATCTAGCACTACTTTACTACTCCCAGAGCGTAATTTTAACAGCCTCCCCTCCTTATAGAAAAAGAGTGTGTTTTAATGTTGCCGCAGATTCATATATTTACGACGTCAATTGTGCAACAAATGGCACTTAGTTTACCCTAAAGATGAGTTTGTTTTTGTGTGGTTTTTGTTTTACCCTTGAGAGGAAGTGGATTTTCAAAACACAAACTAGTTGTGTTTAATGGTAGTCTTCATTGCGAGAAACACACAACTATAGGACAACAAACCCTGAAACTTTAGTTCGATGGATACAAATGAATATTCATTAATAGAAACCATGATCGATGGATGCAAATGAATATTCAACAGACAACCGTTTGTAAAACTATAACACATCCGATGTCGTTTTTTTGCACAGTTCTCTCTTGAAACCGTCGTTCCATTTCGTCCTGGTACATTATGCTTCAAAATTAAACATTCTACAGATTGAAAAAAGCCGTCATCCATCCGCTAAAAAAGAAAACACAAAAAACCACTAATGTTGTTGCGCCTCTAGAATAAATTGTATGTATGCATCGGGGTCCGAGATGCACGAACACACGGCCGTGTGGAGCATCTTCTAAGGGTCGCTGGAGTGCCTGGTGGGGAGGGGGGCTTCGGGTCCTTAAGACGGGTAAACTGACAGACCGGAAACATCCTTCTGTGGTTGGAAATACTAATAACAAAATTTAAAAAAACTCCATAAAAAATGAACACTTTGACCGATGTTTGTGTTTCATATACAAATAAAAAGAACAGCTGTAGCACGTGTGGGGAATAAACGTGAAGTCACAAAATTGTTTTATTTGATTTTGATTGAATTTGGTATTGAATATCATCAGCTCTTGTCGAGATATGTTGAACTCAGCACACGACGGTTAATATCACCAGTGGTCCTCGTTGTATAACTTTAATGTGTTTTCATTTTCAAGATTTTTTTTTTCTTCTCATTTCAAGACATTTATTTCCACTCGAACAGAGAATCATGATAACAATAACGACGAACAGTAACGAAACACTCGAGTGGAACACAATCGGCGTGCATTGAGTATGGATATTTGCATCAGAGATTGTCGATGCAATTTGACGCGAGCGCGCAGAACGTTCGTTGTGTGGAGTTATGTCAACTTTTGAACTGTTTTGGTCAGACTAACCGTTTGTTTATTTCTTTAAAAAAAATCAAAGATGACATACTTCTTTTAAAGGAACATTACAGAACAGTTGCTGGCAGTGTAAGCACTTTATGTAATCCACCATCTACATAAACTGACAAACCTGTAGAAGGTTGAGATCGATCGGCCATCTGGGTCACGAGAAAATAATGAAAACCAAATACACATTTGCATGAAGTCATATAGATTCAACAAATAAATAAAACGCTCACTGAGCGATAAACTCCAATCGGAAAATTAGTTTATTCATTTCTCATCAAATATGGCATTTCAGACATAAATATTTCAAGGGATGTTTTCTACTATCATCATCATTAGACCGTGTAAGTTTTTTGTAAATCTTTGATCAAAAAGTATATTTTACAAGTTTTTTTCTTACCATTCTGTAATGTTCCTTTAAGCTCAAAGCTGCAAGGGTTAATCCAAGTCTATGAAATCAAAAAAGTGGGTCTGACTCGGGCTGTCTGACTCGGGCCCAAATCCCGAGCTCTGTTATTGTAACTACAGATTTAATATTGTAACTCGAAGAAGCCATACAGTGGACTATTTTTGGTATTAAACTATTTATGATTTTTCATTTTTTTCTTCTCATCTCTTTTAGGTGGTAAAAGATCCGAAAACTATGCATGGAGGGACGACAGGGACTGGACAATTCCAACGATGTAAGATTCAGTTTCTGTCTCAAAGATCAAACCAAACAAAATTAGTGAAACATATATCGCGAAATGCTCATGATATTCATGAAATTCTCAAGTATGTCTGTCTGTTTATTTTTATGTACGACAACACCCTTTTCACTCATTGTTTTTTGATATATTGTTTTGGGTTAAAAACAAAATTGCAAGGAAGAGTTAGAATATCTTTCTATATTGGTTTCTGTTTCGTTTTCAGTTTTCAGTTTCTGTCTAAAATGTCAAATCAATTATTCTAATTGATATCAGTTCAATGCTCATAAAAATTCATCAAATTCTTAAGTATTTGTTTATTTTTATGTATGATATCTCCTTTTTTGTTCACTCATTGTTTGTCTCTTCGTTTAATTCCGTTTGTATTCGCAGTAAGGATATCGAAAAAGAATTGTGTCTTCTTAATATGTTTTATTCTCAGTCGCCATTATTGTTGTATCGTTATTGAGTACATGTACTTATTTTGCATTATGCCAGTTGAATGAAATTTGAAATTTAAGTGTTTAATGCACTGACCTTATGTGGTGGGAATCCCTCAAACAGAATTTGCATAAGCTATGAAAGGTTATTCCCATTAGAGATTAAGCATACCCTGACGTAATATTCTTCTCCTTTTTCCTACAAAAAGAGCAAAACACTGTTAAGTTCTAACTAAAACATCACTTGTTTTTGTTTTTCAAACACATGTCGCGTTCTTGCGGTGTCTGGGGGATAAATGACGTCAGACCTTTGTTTTAATTCAAACTGAGTTATCGCTGATTGTGTTTGTTTATATGTTTACCCTTTGTCAGAGAGCACCGATGACGTCAGAGTGTTTCCTTGACTCCGAGGTAGCCAATTTGCCGCATGATCTTCAGGAGCAAGTGTTTGAGGTTGGTAGACCTTCTCAGAGTTATTAGCAGTGATGTGCATCATCTCCTCCCCGGACAAATACAAATGAAGTAGACAAATTGCAAGAATATTAGGGGAATGACCCCCTGATTTTGGTTTTAGTAAAGGAAAGAAAAATAAAGGAGTGATTTAGTTTTTTAAAAAAAATCGGAATTGCTTGGGGCCTTTAGTTATAAACCCACATTCTACCACTGCAAAGCATTATCCACAGCCCCCCCCCCACACACACACACACACGTACACAGGCAGACGGACAGACAGACAGACACACAGACACACAAACCACTACACCAAAAGGAGAAGCATCGAGGAGAAGAAAAACGGCGGCTGGATGTGGGTCACGCATCAAAGTGACTATTAAATTCTACAACAGCAAACAAAACAAAAAAAATTACAAAACACTATAAGGGGGACGAGAATAACTACACCTATCATAACGTGGTGTCTCCAGCCCCTGAAGAAATTCGCAACAACCAACGCCCCAAGCTCGTGACTCGATCAAGCATACAAAACAAAGATTACCATGAAATACCCGTCAGTATTAATGTAAGGCTAATAATTGCTAGTGAAGACGTCCTGACAGCAATTTTATAGCCAGTGTTTTTCAATACGAAAGTCACAATTTTTGTCTTTAACATAAAAAAGTGAAAATTTCGTGGTGATTCAGCTAATCGGCTCCGGCTCCACGATCAACAGCATGTTCCGGCTGGTGACGTTCCGATCCGCCCTTCTTACTTATACATGACATTAGTGTAATAATCAATTACGGGTTCCGAATGAATTGCCCAATTACTTTTGCCATTGTCTCATTTCCCGGAGCCATAACAACCACGGATCAATTAGCTCCCCGCTAATTGAGGTGTCTATAACCTTAAACCATCCTATCATTTATCAATGTCCGTTGGACTGCACCGCAGCAGCGCAGACAATTAATGAACCTGTCTGGATCAAATCTTTTTTTCTTCCCTATGTTTTTTTTTATTTCTTCTTCTTTTTCTTTCGTTTGTCTTGACAGGTTTTAGAGGTTGTGCTTGGCTTGAATCGATAGAGGGCGCTGTAGATGCTGTTGTTCACTAGTTTATGGAGACGACACTCGGGAACTTGACGACGACGTGACTGAGATTAAACATTTTACAGTGCTACCGAACCACGAAAGAGTGGGCAACTTTTGGGGTGTTAAAATCTGTTCGCAGATGCCGTTCGTGTTTAGCATGCACTTCTGTTGGCAATGAATTATCCTGTCTTAAACGGTGTTAAAAGCCTAAAGCTGATTCTGTAAGGCATTGTTTGAAGACAGCACCAACTAACTAATGTTGTACTTTAGCTTGCTTCGAAGAGTGTAAAGAGAAACATTATCCATGTTGCGCCATTAATTTACAGAGAGCTAATTCCAACACCAGCAACATTTGGGGTAGTCTTTTAATGCAATGGTTGGACTTCAACTTGATTTATAGAGAGTACGCAACATTCATGTCGGTTCTGCCACTATTTTTTCGCTATCCACCATTTTGAATCAATATGGGTAATCACATCATCAGAAACATTTTGGGCAACCTTAACGCCGTTGTTCGTTTACTTGATTCAAAAGAGTACGCATAATATAACACTACCAACAATACCAATGCTGTACCTTATCTTGCCTCAAAGAGAGTACGCGTAACTATTAGCAGCCGGTTTGCTGTCATTCGACATTCTCAATGCAGTCCATTATCTTGATTCATTGATGGTAATCATGGCGGGAGCAGCAAGCGTAATCAATGGTGTACCTTGTCTCTTCGACACCGATTTAATTGATTAAATGTGCCTAATGCTAGACTTGTAAATATAGAATATTTAAAGACAAAAATTAGAATATACTTGACACAAAGTAAGAATTTCAGAGGTAGTTTTGCAGGTATTTGTGTGTGAAAATGGCCGCCAGGGGGCGCCTTTAGATCCTTGGTTTAGTCTCGGGTCCAGCCTTAAGTTGCTCCCAGTCATTATGTTTAAACGCCCCCACGGATTTCGGGTGACTCTGCGTGGAAGCCTTATGAGGCTAACAGCCATGTCCGGGCTCGTGGTTTCGGCTGTGGCTTTGACTAGTGTACGACAAATGGGAGACTGTTGGGACGCTAGGTGGCAGCAGACTTACCTGGAAAATCCATTATTCTCGGCAATGTGCGCATGCTTAAAACTACGTAGACAAATGGAATTTTTAACTGGTATGTCTGCTGCCATCTAGCGTTCAAAAAAGTATCCCATTCCAATCATGCAACGATTGCAGCCATTTGCTCAAGCCATGTAGTCAATGTCATGAGTGGTTGTGTTTTGCACTGAACATGAACTTCGGATCCGGGTGTAGCTCAAGTTTATGCTTAATCTTCAACGTAGAGACCAACTGCGTTGGCGATGACCTAAACACACGGATTTGATAACGACTTGATTAATCCTGGCTTTAAATTGATAACGGGGCGATTTATTTTCTCGTTCTCGTTCTCGTAATCGTTCTCGTTGTCGTCCCAATGTGACTGGGCCCAACAGTCGTGTTTGTGGATCGGTTTGATAGCTACTTTGAAACGATGTATTTTCGAAAACCCGTTACTTCAAAATGTCTATCAAAGACTAAGCTCAGGCCTAAACGGGGAGTCTAAACCTAAGCCTGGGGAAGAATCCTCGTTTCTTTTCGTGTCGTGGCTGAGCGGTCTTGCGCATCGAATTCAAGTTTTGATGACCGGGTCATCGGAGTGTGGGTTCGAGCCTGGCCGTGACAGCTATGTCCTTAAAGCAAGACACTGAGCTGTAATTGCCTCTAGTCAACCAGGAGTAAATGGTTACGTGCAAGGCTAGAGATTGTTGATGTAAATGATTAGAAATAACAATGTGTGCCCATGGCTGCCGGTGCTGCATAAGGACTTTAAGAGATGAGATAGTTTCACGACCACTTTTAGCGCATAGGTAATAACAGTACGTTATGTGGTTGTAAGAGGCCTATTTGTTTATAAGTTGCATAATAATTGCACATCATTATTATCACTATTGTAATTTTATTATAATAGGCTACGCAATATTGGTCATTGTAATAACTGAAATTGTGTTCCAGTGTACAATTTTGTGGCAATGTTTACGATACCGTTAACTCTATCTGAACTAGGGGCTAAAATTAATTGAATGTGGTTTTAGTCTTTAGGAAAGTACCGAGTGACGCGCGAAATTGCATGAAATAGAAACTGACGACAACAAAATGTAGCACGCCCTCAACAAATGATTTTGGTAGGTAGGTAACGAGAAATGTATCACCGCACTGTTCGCTCGACCCCAGCACCTTGCCTTAAAACCAAAGGCGCTGGGATGGGCAAACGTATCGTTAACATTAATGCTCAGTCCCACGCTCAGTCCCATCATGCATCACACTCACACTGCAAGCACTGCACGCATGACGTACTTCCTGAACAAGAATCTGTGCAAGCTGATTAGCCCATCCCAGCGGTCCTGGATAGGCCGCTGGGGCCGAGCGAACACCCCACTGCTGTGTATCGAGCCGTTTATTTCAAACTGTGAATCTTGAAGGGGAAATGATCTTTGACCTCCCCGTCTAAACCAACCATCCATCCACATCTAACACAGTCCCTTTTCATCTCCGACCACACCCCGTGGATTGCCTTCAAACGAACCCCGTTTGTGACGAAAATGGCCGGTACATTATTGTGGTTGTGCCGTCGTTTTCCATGTGTAACAACTCTCTTGAATATGTGACCAATTTCTTGCTTGAGTCAATGGCCGAATTGGCTACGGCTGCAGCTAAATTTCCGCGTCATCTTGCGTTGAAGTATATGACGTTCTTAGCAACACACCTTTAGCCACAGTCGTAGCCGTAGCTGTAACCGCCAATTCGGATACGGCCCTACGCGGACTTCGCATTCCTCTCCACACAGTCCGAAGACTAGTTTTTTTTCAAGCGCGCCCTCTATACTTATACTTCTTCTTTTTCTTGGTTTTCCTTGTTCACTCGTTCTCGGTGTCTTAAACAACGGTACATTCAGTGAAAACACCGTCTTCCTAAATTTCCTCGTTCAAGTTTAATAAAAAAAAAAGGCTCGAAACATCACTTCACGCACACATGCATGACGTACTTCCTGAGCTAGCTAGAACTTGTACAAGCTCACCAGCCCATCCCAGCGATCTCGGGTGAGACCGATGTGGGGGGGGCCTAGCAAAATTTCACTCCAGTTGCTGTAGACTTCTGTGGCCATCTTTTTGTCTTTTTCTCCCGTTCAGATCAGTGTAACCAAACCGAGGCTTGGGGCAAAGATAGTCAGAGCCTTTTTTTCTCCCTACCATGACATGCCCTCTCGGTTATTGCTATAATGCATACAATAAAATTACAGCATAGCTTATGCTTCCCAGATCATTGCTGTTTAAAAATTAATCCATTATCCTTAAGTTCAAATTATCAACATTTCTTTGTCAATAATAATGTAGCCATAAAGTAGAGTTGTACACCTACAAATTTAAACTTTGACGAGCGACGCGACAGAAATGGACAAATCCTTAATTGTAATATCCCACAAAGCATGTAGAAATAATAAGTAATTATCAATTATTAATCATTGTTAAATATTAATTAGTACAAAGGTAATCAGTTGAACAACTTACATTAACATACAGTTGTTTTGCTTTCTTCAAAATTATATATATTTCTTGTCAGCTCCTTCATGATTTTTTTTCTAATTATCGGTGATTTTATTCAAGTTTTTATGTGTAATTATTTTTTATTTGAATTGTTAAGTTTTTTTTCTGATGACGTTTGTGAGTTTGTTAACTTTTAATTGGTTGACCCATGACCTTTCACCTTGCCTTTAAATGAATAATATTAACTGAATTTTACGTGTTGTAAGAAACCGATTAAAGCACATTAAACTACGTGTACCAAAGTTGGCGTTCTTTGTAGCGATTATTGACTCGGCAATCGTTAGCGTGAGGCTTGGAAACTTGGGGATTGGTGTTGGGAGTCGGGGACAGATTTAAAAATAGGTAGCAACGAATGACTGCAACGTCAAGGTGCCATACAAACGCGCAGAGCAGCCGTGACGTCACGGTTCCCCTACAAATTGCGTTATCGGTTGATTTCCGTGGTACTTATCCCTCATTAACTGAAGTAATGTTTTGGGGTTTTTTCTATTGTGATTAGAAATGCACTCTTAAACATCGGGGTTGGCCTGACCCATTCCTGGGCCAGTATGACCCACACTCTGTGTCAGAATGACCAACAAACGGGTCAAAGTGACGAAGACTTCGAGTTCAAAGTCCCATCTTTCTGGGGACACCCTGACCCGTAAATGGGTCAAGGTCCCATGGGAACTCAGAATCTGGGTCAATTCTGACCCTGGAGTTTTTATTTTAGAGTGTACGTGACCAACCAAACTATACCCTTCCGTATTAATAAGTAAGGACACAAAGTCTCTTCGAAAACCCGTCGTTAATGCTTAATGAATTCAAACATTCATCCCGTTGAGATCATTAGGAGGTCTAAGCTGCAAACATTCAACTATCTATGCCCTCCAAAAGATCGTTGAACTTCTTACAGTTTTCCGGTGTGACGTCAAGACTATGAAAAGCATCTTGCTGGAGTGCTTGTCCGGCGATTGTCAACTTAAAGTCTCCATGAGGCTGCATGCCTCTGGACCTGACGACAAACCTGATGACGTCAGTAGTGCGTCATTGCCCTCGTGCGTACATGATGCTTGAAGCTTATACGGCTTTTTGTTTCCGTTAAAACTTGAATGGTGATTATACATAAAAGTTATATGACGTCAAACATGCTCATGTTGCATTCATGTACATTGTTTGAGTTTGTGCATGCTGTTTGAAAATTGGGTATCTTTATTTAGGCTATTCGATACTCAGATTTTTAATTGAAACTGGTGTATGTACTCGGATGATGTTAATTATACCAGAAGACAATGGGTTTTGTCTTTATTTTATATTTTTCGCCCAATGACGCCTTGTTAGAATCGTCCGTTGCTCCTGGTCCCTGCGCCATTGTTCAAGTTCCATTTTCATAGACTGAGCTGCTTAAACACAATTAGCTAAGCACAACAAAATGATGGTTACCAGAATAAAGTTACCAGCCAAACTACCATGTCACAAGTTCAATTTGTGACTGGTATCCTGCTCATGTCTGCTAATTAGCAGAAAATTGTTAAGCATTAATTTCTGCTGAAGCAGCTCAATGATATTGGGCCCTGGAAGCGTGGTACGCCGTGATATGTATGTGGAGGTGAGTCAGTGTTTGCAATCTATGAGGCCCTGAGGGGACAACAAAAATGTTGTGTTACTTCCCAAAATCACAACTTATATCACAAGTATTATCACAACTACTTAATCTAATGTTTTAATTTTGTCGAAGGGAATTGTCTTTTTATTTTCACTGTATCATGAGTCATGAAGTTTGTAAATGCTCACTTTTCTGAATTTTATTTTTTTAGTAGTTAATTAATTAAATCTTAAAGGAACATTACATAATTTGTTTTTGCTCACAAAACAGTTGCTGGCAGTGTAAGCACTTTATGTAATCCACCATATATACATAAACTGACACCCCTGTAGAAGTTTGAGATCGATCGGCCATCTGGGTCACGAGAAAATAGTGAAAACCGATTACACATTTGCATGAAATCATGTAGATTCAACAAATTAATAAAACGCTCACTGAGCGATAAACTCCAATCGGAAAATTAGTTTATTCATTTCTCATCAAATATGGCATTTCAGACATAAATATTTCAAGGGATGTTTTCTACTATCATCAACATTAGACCGTGTAAGTTTTATGTAAATATGTGATCAAAAAGCATATTTTACAAGTTTTTTTCTTACCAATTCTGTAATGTTCCTTTAACGTTTAATATTGTGGTGCCTGCAATGTTTATGAACTAGTTCCACTCACGGATCTAAAGAGCGCCACCAAGTGACACTTCCATAAGAGTCGATTGAAAGTGGTGCGATTGAATAATGATAATTTCTTTTCAGTGATGAGTAATCGTGAGGTAATGTGAGCATAGAGCCAAGGACCTTGTCCAATGTCAACAAGTTCATTGACAAGTTGAAATAAAAGTAGCGGGTTTTTAGACACCTTGACCACTGACGAACTTGCCCCTGAAGAATTCAGTGACAAAACACAAATCTTTATTTGTTGTTTGTTGGGGTGGTTTTTTTGTGTGTGTTAACCGGAGGGGCGTCTGGGTGTCTTTTGGACACCCTGTTAAATTCGGACACCCTATTATATTATGTCATTTACATGTCAATCTAATTTAAGTGAACAATTTGGACGCCCGGTTTTTAAATTTCCAGCAAATTTCTACACCATTTTACCAATTCCTGGCTAAAACCTTGGAATGGGTGTTTGGTTGTTTGTTTGTTTTGTTTCTTTCTTTGTGTGTTTTTGTTTTTAACGGGATCACATAATTTGGAGAAATTTTTACATGATTTATTGTACCTGGGGCCTTTTGCTGTACTCCGCGTTTATCCCCAAAACGAATTATGCATCATCCCTCAAAGTGGGTTCGTTGAGCTGGAATAATAAGCAGGACCTGTACAACTTTTAGACCGCCCTCTTTTGTTGAGACAAACACAGTCACATTCAGCATTGCGCTACTGTCAAAACAGAGTATGGTAGCTGGCCGTGTGCACATTAATGGCTTTCGACTCTGGCTAAGACGTCCGAAGGCCCCATTCTTCAACGTTGTCGTTGCAGCCAACATCCAAAGTCGTAGCCGAAGTCACTTTTGTTCTGTCTTCCTTCCTTCTATAATTATTCTTCAGGGCCCGATTTCTTAAGAGCTGTTTAAAGGCACTGGACACTATTGGTAATTACTCAAAATAATTATTAGCATAAAACCTTACTTGATGACGAGTAATGGGGAGAGGTTGACAGTATAAAACATTGTGAGAAACGGCTCCCTCTGAAGTGACATAGTTTTCGAGAAAGAAGTAATTTTCCACGAATTTGATTTCGAGACCTCAGAATTTGAATTTGAGGTCTCGAAATCAACCATCTGAAAGCACACAACTTCGTGTGACAAGGGTGTTTTTTCTTTCATAGTTATCTCGTAACGTCGACGACCAATTGAGCTCAAGTTTTTACAGGTTTGTTATTTTATCCATATGTTGAGATACACCAAGTGAGAAGACTGGTCTTTGACAATTACCAATAGTGTCCAGTGTCTTTAAAGGCAGGGGAAACTTTCGGTAATTGTCTAAGACCAGTATTCTCACTTGGTGTATCCCAACATATAATAATAATAATAAAAATATCAGTTCTTATGTAGCACAATTCCAAAAATGATCATTGCGCTTCACAAACGAACATAAACATCAGCAATGTGAACACACTAAAATAAATGGGTTTTGAGAATGCGCTTGAAAGCATCAACCGTTGGTGAGGATCTTAAGGTCTGCGGTAATTTGTTCCAGAGAGTTGGCCCGAACACACTAAATGATCCATCGCCTATCCGTTTTTTACTCTTAGAGATGACAAGACGAGTAACGTCCCGGTTCGAACGTAGGCCTTCCCTTGATGGTAAATGGGTGGCAATGCAATCTGTAAGATAGACTGGCGACAGATCATTCAGAGCTTTGTATATATAGGGCAGTGTTTTGAACTTGATTCTCTTGTCAATTGGCAGCCAGTGTAGGGAGTCTAATAGAGGAGATGTGGAATGATGACGTGAAACTTGAAATACAATGCGGGCCGCCCGGTTTTGTAGGCGCTGCAGACGAGCCACATCTCTGTGTTTGCATCCCGAAAGAAGTGCATTAGCATAGTCTAACTTTGACAGCACAAGAGCCTGCATTGCATTACAACAAGCGTCACGGTCCAAAAACTTGCGAATTCTTGCTAAGTTCCACAGAATTGCACAGAGATGTAACATGATCTGACATGGTCATGGATGTATCAAAAGTGACGCCAAGGTTCTTGATGGTTGAAGATGGAATAATTTCAGTGAACCCGATCTGTATTGTGATGTTAGATAGCCTTTTCATGTTGTATGGGGATGCAGCTATAAAGAACTCAGTTTTTGAGTTGTTAAGTTTAAGCATGTTGTTCGCAAGCCATAAATGAAGCTCCTCCACATAACATGCCAGCCTAAAGGTGGCACATACTGCGTCACCTGGAACCTTAGGGTTAAAAAAACATGTAAATCTGCACATCATCTGCATAAATGTGAAATTTTAACCCATGACGTCGAATTACACAAGCAACATGTTGAAAATACTTAGTGAAAACACTAAGGCCGATGACTGACCCTTGTGGAATCCCACAGTTAAGACCAAACTTATCTGAAAGTTTGCCTTTCACAGAAACTCTAAACTGACGACCTGTTATGTAAGAGTTGAACCATTTGTGCACTGTGCATCTGAAAGCACACAACTTCGTGTGACAAGGGTTTTTTTTCTTTCCTAGTTATCTCGGACCTTCGACGACCAATTGAGCTCAAGTTTTTACAGGTTTGTTATTTTGTCCATATGTTGAGATACACCAAGTGAGAAGACTGGTCTTTGACAATTACCAATAGTGTAACAGTGTCTTTAAAGGCAGGGTAAACTTTCGGTAATTGTCTAAGACCAGTATTCTCACTTGGTGTATCCCAACAGATGCATAAAATAACAAACTAGTAAAACTTTGGGCTCAATACTGGCCATCGAAGTTGCAATAAAATAATGCAATGAGAACATATCCTTGTTGCATAGAATTGTGTGGTTTCAGAATCCTGAGAAAGGCTTAAGGCCTTTCTCATATTAAAATATGTGGGTGAAAAACTACATTACTTCAAAGGGGGTCGTTTCTAACAATGTTTTATAATATCAATAGCTCTCCAGTGCTCTATACTGAGTAAGTTTTTTATGGCCATTAACTTGTGGAGTAATTATCAAAAGTACAACCGTGCCCTTAAGCAAACAATAATAATATAATGGGGGGGGGAGAGCTAAACACAAAAAACAATTTTGCTAATACCATAATAAGGTTACCAGCCAAAATACCATTTCACATGTACATGTCTGTGACTGGTTTCCAACTTGTTGTTTTGCTTAGCAGAAAAATTGTCACGGACAATTTTCTGCTTAATAACAGCAGTGTTATGAAGTTTAGCCCAATTGATGTCGGACGCATCCTTTGTTCTTCAAGTTCTTCTTCAAGGCTTCAGATAATGAGGATGATATAGAAAAATCTCAGAGTATAATGGAATCCATTAAGATCTTGAGCCTACTTTTCACAAAGCGGAAAACACTTATCGTTTTAAATGCATAATTCACCTCCCCACTCAGAGGTTAAAATAGTCGGGGGAAAAAAAGACAAGCACTAATCCGAGCTTTACGAAGCGGAACCGCCGTTTGAGTATGGGGGAATAGGCGGTTCACCTGCCGGCTTATATTATCCCGTGATTGATCTGGCTTTAGCTGACCGCGGAGGGGTCGGCATTGCGCCCGGGGGATATCGGCTTCTTAAGTTCCCCCGTCGATGCTGACCGAGTTCGGTACACACCCCGAATATGTCATCCATCGGTCGAGATCGTAGAACTGACACAAAAAATGCATGACGGACAAAAGCATATACGGGATCTGTTGTCATCGAAAACAGACTTGATCAGTTTCACTCTCGGAGATTTTTGTTTTTCTTTTCTTTTCTCTTTCTCGGACCTGAGAGTTCATACCGGTACCAATCTCGAGAGGCAAAAATATGTCCGTCTGAAATGTTGTTCAAAGGCGACAAAAGAGCATTTCAAAACACTCCCACCTTTGTTGATGTCGATTGTAGTACTCGAGATGAGGGCGGTGTGACACGGATATGAGCTGGCACGAAACACCTGAAAAGACAAACATTTCTCCCGTTGTTTTAACTAAAACGTAACGACCGGTAGGGGGGTTGTGTTTATATTCAAAGCAAGAGGGTTGGAATAAATTTACTCTCTTCTTCCCAAAACCACTTACAGTTTTATTATTTGGGGGTTGTTTTTATTTAATAAATTATTTTGTTTTAGTTTATTCGTTAATTTATATTTATTATTATTTTTTTTAGGGCGGGGGGAGGGCAAGTGAAAAAAGGCATGAGACACCAGGCCAAAGGGCCACACAAGGTGAAGACTTTGTTTTTCTAAAGGTTATGACAATTTAAAGAAAGGGAGAGAGAATGCATCTGTTCACATATCACTCTTATAATAATATAAATAATACAAATATAGACTTATGGTTCACGGAATCAAACTTATGGTTTTTGTAAACAACAATAAACTTTGAGCAAATCCGATCCATTGTCTCAATGTAAATCCCCCCCCAAAAAAAAGCAGATTAAATATCAACAAACCGCTGAGAAGCGTCTCGCGTTTTAATGTGATTCAGATTCTACTAAATCACCGATTGGACATTGAACTGTGTCTTTAAAGTCTGTTTTTCCATGTTTGTACATTTCTTGTGATATTTTGCCGAATACATAAGTTTACTACCAATATTATAATATTATGACTGATGTATAGCGCTGTGTACTCCATGCTTCTGTGTCCTGCGGGTAGACGGTATGGGCAAACGCCACATCGACGGCTGTTTACATCGATGCAGGTCAACTTAAAATCACGTTGTTGTTGTTAAGATAATTAAACTTCGTTCATGAAACAGGACTTTCGTACTCGGGTGATGACCCCGACACGAAATTGAGTAGTTTTGATCCGAAAGCCAACTTGTTTATAAAGAAGTTATAGTGATAGTTAGGCATCCTGCGAAATGGTTTCGTCCAAAGAGTGCCCGTTGATTAGAAATCGAGAAAAGGTATAATTATGTCGAACAATTTGAATCTCTAAAAATTGCCCTCAGGCGACTTTGGGGAATTTCCTTGGTGTCCGTTTGAACACTGCCCTCAACACGGCCAGAGATGCTGTTATTGCCGGCTGTCATCTTGATATGAACATACCATGAAATAAGTGGTGTTTGAAGCTTTGCATGGTGTTGAAAGTAAGAAGTAACTGTAACTATAAATAGTAGTAAACTTGCGGGTACAACCAGTTTCTCCTGAAGACGAGCAGAGTATACTGTTCGAAACGTCGTCGAGACCAAAACCGGCTCTTTTCAGAGCCAACACTCCTCCCAAAAGAGATTTTACACATGGTTGTTACCCGCAAGTTTACTACTATTTATAGTTACAGTTACTTCATACCGTGACATGATTTTTGTTGTTGCTGTTTTCTCATTAAGTATTCAACTGAAATGTTCACATGTGACTTTTGTTGTTTCTTTCTTGACACCTTTGCCTATAAATCAGAATTACGTTGAAAAAAAAAAAAAAACGATGACCCTATCTTTTAATTCTAAAATGTACTGTCCTTTAAGTGCGTTTCGATTATAAAATTATTCAATGTCTTTCGCCTTTAAGAAAAACTCTTGTTTTTTTTACTTGAGGTCAGATTATTTTACTAATGTCTTCTAAAAACAATAATGTAACATTCTTTTGAAATCTGTTTCTTGAGGGTGATGCGTTTCTCGAAACTGTTTGATGTGTGGCGTGTCGTGGCCGAGCGTTTAGGAGCACTGAACTCAAGCTCTGGTGATTCTGATCGGAAGGTGTGGGATGGGTTCGAGTCCCGGTCGTGGCACCTTGTGTGATTGAGCAAGTTAGTGTACCATAATTGACTTGTCCTTCGGATAGGACATTGAGCCGTAGGTCCCGCGTGCTGGAGTTGGTAGTGCACGTTCAAGAACCCAGAGCACTTATCCTGGAAGAGTAGGGGTTCACCCCGGTGTTTCTGGTTCACATAGCAAGCGCCCTTAGTTACAGGTTTCCTCCGGCTTGTAGGCTACAGTGATGAAGGTCACGTCACTTATCATCCCCCACCCTCCCCCACCCCCCGTTTCCGCCGACTGGAACAAATTGAACGACAAACAAATCCGATTTCTAATTTTTAAATCAGTGAAAAAAAGGGAACTTGTTTAAAACAAAAACCGCTTCTGATAGTGCCCTAGATTGCACCAGAAGATAAGTCATGTTTAAATCTAACTCCCGGGGCCATGGAGCGGGCCCGGACCAAATGCCGTGATCGACTTATGTTAAAAAGATTACTGACAATTTTTCATTAATTGGAAATTAATCCCTCAAAGTTTGCGTCCTCCCCCCCCCCCCTATACGAAAGTAACTCTTTCGATGTTTTTCTACAGTTTTATTTGGGTCTGCACGCTATTGAGAGCCCCAAGAGCGCTTTATAAAGGGAGGTTATCGTTTTACGGAAACACATCAATCCGAAATGAGATAATTTTTCCTCCGTCTTTTTGGCGATCGCCAGATGCTATTCGCTCTTTTTCCTCAGAATATTCGCTCCAATAAGCCGGCTCAGGTTTCATTTGGTCTCACGACTACATCGCCACCCGGCACACTGAATCTCCGTAAGGATATACACCTGGACGGCGTGTGGAAGCCCATAAATAATAGAATGTTTTGGGACCTTGTCCATTCAATGTTGCAAGCGGGGTATCAAACTTAATTATGGGGGCACAAAACACAGACCCCCCATACTTCGTATAATATCGGCGGAAATGTCAGCGAAACTCTGGAGAAATCAGGTGCAAATGCCCTGCCAATAATTACACTGGACCCATCACAAAAGGGCAGTTCTGGACACACGCATACGCACGCACGCAAACTCCTCTGCAATTGGCTATTTTTGGCATTCCAAAATCCCTTTTTTTCTCTCTCTCAAGGTACTGTCCTTTTTGCGGAAATAGACCGCAGTCAACGGAAACGTCGTCATCGGTGAACAATCAGAAAGCGTAAGCTAGTCCAACTACTGGAAATACAGCGCCGTATTGTGACGACCCATCCAATCGAGTTATACGGCCCATTCCGGTACAGTGTTAAAAACAAATTAATTAAATTTCCCATTTCCAATTTTGCAAAAAAAAGTTGTTTTTGCCTTTTCTTTCACTGTAGGCCCTATTTTTTCTACATTAGATAAAAAACACACACAAAACTAATATGGAATGTGTTTTGTTGCCACGGTATTAACCTAATTGCCGCCAGTGAATAACAATCTGTTTCATAAGCAATGAGCAATATCGTCAAGCAATACGCATTTGAAGAACACAAATATATATGAGAATCCAAGACTTGTCATAAAATATGAATTATTAGATTGCGAATCGTGGGGGTGCTTCTGGGACAAAAGAGCGGCAATCACGCTCCACTGAGAAAATTTTCACGACAGCATTTCTTGAAATCATCAAACAGCATATACACGGAATGAAATGTTTTGTCCCCAAAAGTGTTGACAGCGTCAATACATAAATAGTTAATGCTTTATTTTTTTCTGATAAAGACCTCGCGATCTAAACAAGACCCCGAACGGGGGAAGAGGAGGCTCAATAATTCACACCGTGCGGATTGAAGTGGGGAGGGGGGGGTAAATGTTATTTGTTGCCGTTTCTTGAGAGGTTGGGCGGGGCTTAGAGTAAGACATGTGGGGGTAATAATTAGGGGTTTGTAACAGAAATTGATTGGGAATAAACATAGGTGAACGGAGACTGTTTTGGTTAAAGGGGGCGGGGGCAGAGGGTTGATAAAACCACTTCTCAGTACCACTTCTAAGTACTGGGTATAAAGTGTGTTTTGCTTTCTCCGTCCATGTTTTTCTTCTTCTTTTTGCTATGCCCGAATTTTCCCAACTGTTTTGCCTGAATTTGGGAGGGCAGTTGCAACCAGACCCCATCCCTGGGTCGTACGCTCAGGGGGAATACGGTTCGTGGTAATACCATGTGAATTTCTAGAATTTCTAGAATTTGTGGTTTTAGCTGATGATATGACTTTTGTGCCCTCGGTTTATCGTACAGCTTTACGCCATTCAGTTATATACAAAAAAAGAATCTTCCCAAGAGTATAACGATGGGTTATCACAAACATTTCCAACTCTTGAGTTTTAAAATGTACTGTTTCTTTAAAAGAATCATACAGGAGTGGTAGAGCAGACAAAATAATCGCAGACAGTGTGCATGTTGTTATGTGTGATCAACCATTTTATACAAACCTGTGAAAATTTTGGCTTAATCTGTTGTGTGAGTCGGGAGAAAATAGTGAAGAAAATGCGCAGTTTTCAGCATGTAAACACGATGTCCTTAATTGTGGTTGTAAAAACCGAAACCAGCTGTTGCCTTTTTTCGTTTTTGGTGTTTTTTGCAGGTTTTCGGAGACAGTTTTCTTGAATATGACTTCATTTCAGATGGGAAATATTCAACAGAAAAAATGGTGCTAGTATGAACTTCATAATCAGTAAAGCTTTCAGACTAAAATTAAACAAAATTGTATCTTTTCATCCTTATCCTGTGTAATACCTTTAAAAGAGACTGTTTCCTTTAATCACCGTTGAGATCTTCTCCCGAAAGGTTGCTCGCGTTTTTGAGGGGAAAAGCGAATATTTTGTCCTTGTTTCTTATTCTATATAACGTTTTGGTTCAATTGTTTATGACATGTGTGACCTTATAACAGGCTGCCAAACAATGAGAGAAACCGCAGAAATTTTCTCGCTATAGACGAAGCTCAGTAGATTTCTCCAGGACGATCGGTTCCGATCGAAGTGGACTATTTCCAAGTCATATCCCCCCATGTTTATAATCAACAGAGTTCTATTCTACACCGTGCCTTTAACGCAACAAATCAGTGTAAATCAGACGTCTTATTTTCATGTTTTATGTGTAAATATGGACGCGGTGTTACCGCAAATTCATCTTTTACTAGTGTATGTTCCCACCGGCATCGTTTGATGTTTATTTATACATGAAATAACACTCATATGCCCGTGCCATGACACGTTGGATTGCACAAGAGGTGCATTGAAAATCTGACTCATTTTTCATGTGCCATGTGAAAGTTGATTTTTTGTTTGTTCTGATGCAAGACTAGCACCAATAACTTCGTACCAAGCGTTTTTAAGATATAGGTGATCTGTCATCTTTCTACCCAAGTATGCAACGACCTCGATCCCAAAGAACATATTGGCCTCTGTATTCTGCGGTGATAAAATCCCACCGAACAACCCCCCACTCCATGCCATCCTACCACACCAAACACACCCAATCCCCCCAACCCCCTACCCCACCAAAACCCCACCCCACCACCCCCACCCAACCACCCACCCATAACAGACCAATGGGGACAAAAGATCACCCCCCCCCTTAAAAATGATCTAAGCTTCGAAGCTTTCTAGCGAGGCAGGGAGGAGAAATATTTGTGGGAATTGTGCCTTTGATGATATGAAATAATTGGCACACAGTCAGAGTATGTCATGAGAAAGATGGTGACAGTATAAACCATCACAGATTTATCCTTTGAAAGGTGGAATAATAAGCAATTTAAAAAAAAAATCAAAAATGGCTGCCATTGCGTTTTGTTTTACCTATTCTTTTCAAAGGACATAGGTCTATGATACTCCTATAGCCAGATATATTTCTCATTTCACTTCTCTGCCGTACTATTCGGTTATAATAAGCCAAGGAGATTTGATTTTTTTCTTCTTCTGTTTCTTTTCTTTTCATCACCGTGTTTTTTTCCCCCTTTTTCTATCTTTTTGTAATGCTGTCGCGCCACGATACATCATTATGCACACTAGAGAGGAAGGCCAAATCCAGAAGCTCTTGGAATTCCAGATGCAATATATTATGATTAGATTATTCAAACGAAATGAAATAATAATTTTTTATGTGACTGAGCTGAATTTTTTTCTTTTCATTCCAAGACACCCCCCCCCCCCCGCCTACGATTCACCTTCGCCGTATAGGCCTATATCGAGGCTCAAGGTTAACACAAGAAACATAAAATAATTACTGACAACGAAAATTCTTGCTGAATAAAATCAAAGTATTTATTGGCCACTACAATACAAATCATAAAATGTAAAATATTATGCACGCAAAACCTTTACTTTAGAAAGAGCAAAAGATACTGACTTTTTCGGCCAAAGGAAAAACATATAATTAGTTAGCGTTGTTCCTTGAAAAATTTCATTGTATAAGCCATTTTTGATATGATGGTGACATAATTCTATGACACTATTAGGTTTGGGTAAATCTGTCTGTATGCACCCAAACCAGACATTGCACTCCTATAGTGTGTTCACCACTTCTCAAAAAGGCTATTGGAGGTTTTACTTCTTCATCTTTTTTGTGTTCCTTCTTTCAACAGTTCTGGGTTGTACATGTATGTTTGTGTACGTGGGGAGGCTTACACATTCAGACCGGAAACCTAGGACAAAAGGGACTATACAGGGTCCCCAGTTGGGCGAAGTTTCCCCAGTTGGGCTGTGTACACAGCCGATGGGAGCTGTTGGCAAACAGTTAAAGTACAAACAAAAGAGGGACAATATAGGAGGTCCCCGATTGTAGGGTTCAACCCGTTGAAACAATAACTTGAACAAATTTGGTCTGGGTGTTTTATTGGGCGATATCGTCTTCCTTTCACTTTTGTTTGTCTTTTTGTCTTGTTTTGCTTTTTTTTTTCTTCTTCTATTTCAATTCTGAAACCCTACCAGAATTCAATTTAAATGGGAAGGCCGATTCCGATGTTCGGATGGGAACGCTAACAAATATTTTCTTCTGATATGGCCGTATCGTCCATCTTCGACAGGTTCCCTGGAATCAATTAGCCTTAAAACACACTGATTCTCATTATTACTACATGGGGACCCGACTCGTTTTTCTCCAAAAGCCAGCCTCGTTTTGGCTGCTAAAAGATGGATGTCACTACATGTATATCGTTCCTAACGTGGCTTGTGATCAGTTATAACATACTCTTAAAGAAACCAGACGTATTACCACATTGTTAACTACAAAGAAAAAATGCAATTGTCAATTATTATTTAGCATTACGTTAAACACGAAATCCAAACTGCAAAAATTCTGCCAGGACACAAACACACAATGGCAACCGTCTTCAAGATTACGCTGGGGCCCAATAATGTCATTAAAAGGTGTTGAGCAGAAAGTGGTATTTGCTTCAGCAACTTCCGGTATAGGGAACCAGTCAGGAGCATCGTATATTGCATGGTATAATTGCTGGTAACCCATTTATGCTTGGCAAGTTTGTTTATTAGCAAGGTTCTGTGCTTAACAGATTGATGATAGTGGATCAAGCTGTCCTCAAAAAACAAAATCGAATATGTTTGTTTAGTTTCTGCGCATTTTCAGTTTTCCTCTCTGTATACTATTAGCTAGGCCTAACCGATATTTGACAGTGTTGTCACGCTAGTAGATAATTTGTGGATTTTGTTTATCTTTATTAAACTCTTAGTTTGATCCTTCGGTAAAAAGAAAAACCCCTTGGCAATTTTGAGAGGGAAATCTAGAAGAAGAAAAAAAGAAAGGTGGGCGGTTCGGGTGGCGAGGCAAAGTGACCCACGGTGCCGGGTTTTTTTTTTTTTTTTTTAATTCAATAATATACCTCCACCTTTTCAAAATCGATTTCTGTAACACCTCCGTGCTGTTGGGAAAGGACATCTTTCCATCGTAATGCTGAACGAGAACACGTTCTGTCGAATGGATTTTTGTATCACCCGAAGCCCATTGTTTTGTAATAACAATCTATGGAGTAGAAACAAATCCTACCTCATCCATCCCCCATCCATCCCCCCCAAGGGAGTGTGGACACTTGCCTTATTTTTAACAGTATATTGATAAAAGACAACCCTCTGCAATATTAATGAGTCTCGCGTTATAGTTCTCGTGTCCATTTTGATTAAGTCTTAATCTGTGCGAACATCTAATCTACTATTTCCGCAACCCCGTAATGAGAGGTGATTTCTATGAATGGAAAAAGACATGCGTGGAATTAAAACAAATGCCGAGTTGCTTGCCAATTAGATTCAATTTCAAAGGGATTTATAGATGTATACGTTAGTTGGGCATACATTCATTTGCATATTCAATGAGCAAATAAGACTTTCTATTAGTGATTAATTCATGATAAACTGCCGCCTGTTCGACTCAGAAATTAATCGAAAACTTTGGTGGTGTAGCTGCTTTGGACCTTTCGAACACCCGGTATTCAATATTGGAAATAAGGGCGAATCGTGACGGGCACTCTATAGTTGCCGGGGAAAGTAACTATGTTTGGAAATACCTTGAATTCAATGATCACGCTGAAGCATTATTCTCTATGAATTTACATTTTTCAAAGCGGGTAAACTTATTACTAATTCTGAGTAAAATTTATATCTTGCCTCAAAATGATTTCTTCGCAGTACAAGCAATGTGAAACAGACTCAAATATTTTTTTTTTTTAACATGAACTGAAAACATATTTCGTAATATTACTTAGTTTTTTTTGTTGTTTTTTTAATTATACTAATTGTGTGTTCACAGGAGGTACAACTACTTTGTGTGATATTTGTTGTTGTTTTGGCTACAACAGGATACCAAGCTAAAGGAAAACGTTTTAATTAATAGGTTTCCCCTTCGATTTTGTGAATACTTAAGTTGATATTTTAACTTATCGGCTACTTTAGAAGGCACTTGGATTGATCAGTTTTGGCAAAAAGCTCAACATTTTTTACAAAGACGATTTTTAGTTACATATTAGTCGCCTAAGTATTTTGCACCGCACAATAATTAAAAGTCTCAAAAAATAGTTATAATTGCAAGTAAAACTCTGAGCGAAAAATAATCTAAACGCATAATATTTGCTTTAAATGCCGAAAACACACCGAGAGAAATGTTTGTTAGTGCGTTCCAAACCTTATTTTGAAAAAAAAAAAATCACAGCTGTGAATTAAGAAATAAGAAATAAGATAAAACAATAACTGACTAAGAAGAAATAAACAACTACAAAGAACAGGGGCTATTTCATTAAAATATATTGAGTAAATAAATGAATAAAATTGATATATATATAAGCTGTTAGCCGATGTTTCCTGCTTACTGAGCGCCCGATATAACATATACTTTGTTTTAAGGTCCAATTTCGTAAAGCTGTTGAAAAACCATCATGCGGGAAATTTGTATGGAACCAATCCCGTCAGTAAAATAAAGTCCATGTAAAAAAATAAGTTGGTATGGTTGATACAGCTTTAGGAAGGTTATAACTCTATGGCCATTTTCGAAACCACCGCTTAGGCCTGGGCTTGGGCTTGGGCTTGGGCTTGGGCTTGGGCTTGGGCTTGGGCTTGGGCTTAGCTTGGGCTTGGGCTTGGGCTTGGGCTTGGGCTTGGGCTTGGGCTTGGGCTTGGGCTTGGGCTCCGTCCGCCTGTGTGAAGCCCCGTACCGTATAGGTGTGTACTTTTTTTGTTAAACTACCGACGGAGCCCAAGCCAGAGCCTGAGTTAAAAACCGTGGTTTCGAAAAGGGCGTATGTTGTACACCAATGTTGTTAAGCGCACTATGAAGCATCGGTTTAACTAAAAGCGGAAACCCAAGCTCGAGTTCACTTTTCTGATGCACTCATTTTCCAATAGTTTGAGTCCTTAGTTACAAGTCTTTAAACTCACGTCAAAATGGTGTAAAATGCCACTGTGTTTTGCAAATTTTGCCACCATCCTAAAACATTCAATTACGTCACATTTTCTTTCAAATATATTGGTCTAAGCATTTTTGTACAGGAATTTTTTTGTAGTTCATTCCTAAATTGTGATGATATTAAGTTATGATGTCAGAGAATTTGTCTTTCAGACTGGCGCCAAAATTCCCTTTTGAATTGTATAGACTGTACTCGTTTTTGACATCCAATGACGTCATGTTTCAAATGGCGCTCTGAAAGGGTATCGAATAAGATAACAATTTATACCATTTTGATGTGAGGTAAGGGACCTCAGTTGTTCTCACTTCCATAAGGACTCTGGAAAACGGGTGCATCACAAAACTGACTTTGACCTTGGAGCTAAGCTTACTTTAAGTCCTCCTTTAAATGGATCGCCAGCTGTATAAGCACAAAGTCTTCATCTGCAGTGACTGGTGTCCCTGCCAGCGTGTGCTTAGCTTAAAACCAGACAAACTGAGCCCAATTTCATAGAGCTGCTAAGCACGAAAATATGCTTAGCATGAAATTTCTTCCTTGATGAAAACAGTATTTCCAACCAAATTTCCATTTGTTGCATATTGCTTGTTAATGGTAATCAGTTGTAGTTTGCTTATCCTGAAAATCACGTTGAAATTTGGCTGGTAATCCTGTTTTTATCGAGGCAAAAATTTCATGCTAAGCAAATTTTTGTGCTAAGCAGCTCTATGAAATTGGGCCCTGGTAGGCAAAACATTATTTCCCAACGGCTTTACGAAATTCGCCCTAAATTCAAAGTCGCCTGCTTTTCCGCCCAATTCATTTCCAAGTGGGAAAAGCAAGACGTTTTAAACTAATTTTACTCTTAAATTTATGAATGTAATAATTTTAACACAATTGTTGTTGTTTTTTTAAATCCAGTTCATGTCTTGAAATTTAAAGTATAGAAACAGTAATGTACTTAACACTCTACTGAAAGGGAAGGTACACATACAGATTTTCGCATTTTTAATACAGTTGTTCATGTTCGGCTTATGTGAGTAATATTAAAAGCTTATTGTACAGACGCTATAACAATCTGATGAAAGCAAAACTCTTTTCTTTTTATTTATTTTTGCCTACTCAGATTTTCAATCTTTTGAAATATCCCAGTGTCATAAAAAATAATGTCAACAGTTTTATTTGACGTATTGTTTTAGTTTGAATTGTCTGCCAGAAAGCGTTCAAACAATAAACCTGTGCGTATTATTAGAATAGACCTCTTGCATTGGCCGCCATCTTTGATGAAAATGTGCACGCGTGAAAGGCTATCATTGGCTGGGAGTGTGCGCAGCGCGTATACGCGTGCTCGTTTCCATTGTTCTTCATCAACGATGGAGACGTCATGTCATGTGCAATCCATATATACTGGTACCCCGCTAAAGTGCGCGAGTTTATTTCCATCGCGCGTGTGTAAGAGCAATGTACGCGGGACCAAAGTGGTCCCAAAAAATGTTCGAATACGCGCGAGACTTGTACGGTCTATTATAAGATAGCCTCGTTTTGGGTCCCCCCCCCCCTTTGTGACAAATCAACTGTACCCGCCCTTTGATGTAGAAATATAGAAAGCAAAATAGTAGGGTGTTTTTTTAATTTCTCGCTGGCATAAATCTGCACCAGACGTCTTTTTAAAAATCGATGTTGACGATCATACGTGTCATGTAGCGGATGCAAGCATCATAACCTTAATCAGCGTTGATTTATTTGTCTTCTTGCAATCCACGCAGTGCCCAATCCAAATACTGTATGTCAGGGTAAAGAAAAAGAGAGGGGGGGAGAGAAAAGAAGATAGTTGATTGAGTTTTAGCTGTAAATGTTATTGTTAAAATATGTTTGAATCGGCAAGAACACTTCAAACTTCACGGCTGAACTTGTGCGCTGATTAGACTTTTAGATTAGATTTTGTCGCTGTGTCTGTCCCCGGCGTACAGCGACTTTATACACACACACAAAAAGCAATATCACGCAAACCATACATATGGTAAAATACATCAAAATACACGAATGATTTTCAAGAAAAGAAGATCTCGCACATCAAAAGAATTTTTTTTTTTTTTAACAAATGAATATGGACGACACCATCTATAGGCCTATACATATTCACCTATGTTTAAACATAAGAACGTACACAGTTATTTAAGCACACGGTTCCAAAGTGTAAAAGTGTAAAAGCCTAAAGGAAACGGATGATTTTTTTTATTTATTGATTTTTTTTTTTTTTTTAACGTGGCCACAGATCAAAATGCTTTTTCCTTTCTAAATAAAACTGTAAGTGGGCTTTAAAAAAGGTAAAACAATAAATTTGTGACAATTTATTAAAGATCAGCCACGGTATCGATTGTTCGATTGGCAAAGAACGCTCTTTGATACAATCTTGCATTAAGCACGATGCCCCCTGTAAGAAGTTATTGAGTTGTTTTTTTCTTGAAGACTGTATGCTGCTTAACCGCGTGAATAAATAGACCTTATGCATTGACGTCATCCAGCCGCCATCTTAGAGGTAAAACGACGACGAAACAATGGAAAACACACATCTTTTACGCGCGGCGCAGAGGATGAGCCAATGAGCAACCTTATTTTGACCTCTAGCCGAGGGCGCCCTACTCAAATGACGTCATGTGCATAAGGTCTATTGCCGTGATAAACAACCCCCAAACGCCCCCACCCCAACAAAAAAAGGGAAACAAATCCCTGGGGGTATCTGTTGGCGGAATACCTTAGTAGCTAATCTTCTTTCTCCTCGTACCCAACATATTTGTGGATTCATTTCCTCCCGATGCTTTCATACGGGTTTAAGTGGAATGGGGGGGAACGCCCTGGGGAAAAGGTCATTAAAGCTAGACGAAGTGGGGAACTTTACCCGATCTTGGCAATTTGATGCGCTCTGGCTTATGCAGATTGTATCAATTACGAGTGCTGCGTTGAAGGGAAACAATAAAATATGGGCGCTGTTTACATAACCATTAATTGGTAATTTTACCTCGATTCATTATGAGTTTAACAGAACCACCCATGCAGCTAATTGATATCCAATCTATAAATGTAGACGGAAATCCGGGCTTGATGGGTATAACCAAAAACCAATTACTACATCCAATTTTATCGAGATTGGAAATGATTGTTTTACAGGCGTGACCGAATTATTTATTGGGGGGAATTAAATTTGGAGCGTCCGTGTTTATTATTAGTGAGTATGGTCGGTCGCTTACCAAGTCCATCGTTTCCGTGCACTCAGCTGACAAGGTGCTGTATAGTTGGATCAGAGAACATTGCTGATTCTCGTCCCTGCGCTTGTACTGGTTCGTCTGTAAACAAAATATCAAAACATCAATAACAACACAAAAGAGATGAGAACAAAGACAGGCCTGGAATTTCAAATTTGAGAGGGCAAGGCCATCCTCATTTTGCAAAGGGCATAAACTCTAGGGGAAGCTTTTGAAGGGGCACCAAGGCCAA
This sequence comes from Pycnopodia helianthoides, assembly GCA_032158295.1. Taxonomy (NCBI): domain Eukaryota; kingdom Metazoa; phylum Echinodermata; class Asteroidea; order Forcipulatida; family Asteriidae; genus Pycnopodia; species Pycnopodia helianthoides. The sequence continues at coordinate 1,541,093 of CM063251.1, forward strand.
GATTAGGGCAACGTAGGCCATGGCCTCCGTTGCCTCCATGAAATTCCAGGCCTGCAAACATGCCATCTTGTTTTGTTTTTTTCTCCCAACATAAGTCAGTGTGACAGAACCGAAGCTGAGAGGGTTGAAATAGTCGGGGTTCCTTTTTGGTGTAGTGAGAATCGGTATAGACTGCTGTTATCCACAGGCAGGGAACTCGACAGAGACACCTGGTGCAGCACAATGATTTAAATGTAGCACTGGCAAGGATCCAACACACTTTTAAATTTGATTTTTTTCTTCTTCTTCTTTTCATGATTTGTTCTCCCGGCCAATGTCAACAACAAACTCGTTCAATTTAACACCCGGCTCATCCAGTTTCGTTTGGAAATGATTGCTCCGCTGCGTCAGCACACAACAGTCAAACGGAGCTAAATCAATTTCAACAGTTTCAGCATTCACATGGTCAAATAAGATCATTCAAATTCACCAGGTCGTAAATATCAATTTAATTTACGTAAAAAGCCAACAGCGAGAGGCTGGTCAACCATTCAATTGCATCAATTATAGGTAGTAGAAGTTCAACAGGTGAAAAAAGAAAAAATGTATAGTCTTGAACGCATATAAAATGAAATGGAATGACTATTAACTGACAAACCTGAATGAGAAGAACGAAATCACGTGTGCACGAGAACGAAATCACGTGTAAACGAGAACGAAAATGAATGCTATAGCAGCAAAAGAAACCATTTAGCTTGATGGATCTATAGAGAAATTCGTAAATTTGAATGCTTGGTTATTTTCTTTTATTTTATTTTTTCTGAAATTGACCCGGAAAACAAATAGACTTGATACCAGCCTATAATTGTCTTGGGCGAAACTTCCCTTCTGAAATACTATACGGTGTGCGAGAGTATTGTCTTTGGCCTAGAGTAGACCATGTTATGTGATCTCTTTTTTTTATGAATCTAGGGAGAGAACTCGTTACGGTCTAATTTTGTCGACTAGTGTGCTCTAGTTCAGCGGCCCACAAACGTTTAGGACGGCAACCTATAAGGAAGATTTTCAGGCAATCGACCGCGACCCACCGCCGATCGCAGTTCGATTGATACCACCTGCTGCAGAAGTAATGTCCGAATGAAAACAGGCTAATCTTACTCGAACCAGCTTTGATCGATTGCGAGACAACCTCTGTTGCTGATAGAATGATCAAAAGTGTTGCGAGTATTTTTTTAGCGCTTCTGACAGAGTTTAACGACCCATCTGAATTTTTTTTTTCTCGTCTATCCATAGTTTGCGATACGTTGCTTTAGTTTTTTTTTCTTCTGAAACTGAAGAAATGTGGAACTGCTTTCTAAAAGGTTCCGATTCAGAACTGACTAGAATCCGGGTCCCCGGGGCCTGACCCACTTGTGGATCAAGCTGACCCGGAAACTCGTCTCGGATTCTACGTCATTTTGACCCATTTCCGGGTAATTTTGAAACAGATTCCGGGTCATACTGACCCAGAAATGGTTCAGGCCCACAATTCTGACCCAGATTTTGTGTAAGTGTTTGTAAAGGTTTCCCAAACACTCATTTTGGAGGGGGGGGGGGGAGTATTTTGGTGTCATAAACCGAACCAAACATAAATGTAAGCAAAACGTAAATCATTGGTTCTTTCTTTCCAGAACTGACGGATTTGATGAAACTTTTATATGGTCGGTTGGGTCGAAATCTCGAGGATCAGAATGAATGCATCGCTGGTATGACTACTAATCGATTCATTCAGAGCAATGGGACAACAAGTGTCGAAACATGTGCACAAGAATAGGAAAAAGTAGTGTTGTTTGACCACGAGTAGTCGGAATCGAGTCCGAGTACTTGTTTTGTCGAGTATCGAGTACGAACTTCTTTACTAGTCAAGCACACTTTAGCCCGAACATCTGACGTCACACTTCGAGGCTCGTGAATTACGCCAGAGACCGGCTTTGAGGGTTTGGAGGAATCCTGACAAACGCACCTTTGACCTCGCATCCCATTGCGGTCTTGCGGATGAGGACAGGGGACCAGTCTAGCAGTGACCATCATTGTTTTATTACTAGGCCGGTGCCTGTCCTTATTCTCGCGGATAAGGACAGGGGTCCAGTCTAGTGTACACCGTCAGCACTACTGAAATGTGTAGCCCACTTGGCGTGTCGTGGCCAAGCGGTCACTCAGGCGCACTGGACTCAAGCTCTGGTGTTTCTGATCAGCAGAGGGTGGAAACGAGTTTCCGGTCTTGACACTTGTGTCGTTCAGCAAGACACTAATAGTAATAAGCATACGGCTTCGTCAGTCGGATGGGACGTAAAGACGTAGGTCCCGTGTGTTGTGTAAAAGAGCTAAGTTCACTTGCCGTTCAGAGAAAGGGGTACCCCCTATGTTTCTGGCACGTTAGACTGCATTAAGTTTGCGCCACAGGACCTTGTAAACCGTTACAAGGTGCTGCATGTATGTAAAACGTGTCTTGTAATTCGAAGCAAAGCTCTTCATACATGTAAACAACAATAATAGCGAGCGTTTGGAATGCCATTTGGATATGAACAGCGCTACATAAGAACTGAGTGATTCTTATTACTAACTAAACTTATCTAAAACTAGGGGCAAAAGTTGGGTCTCGAGACTGTTACAAGCAATTTTCCCTGAGCCCAAAATGATAGTTCCGATAGAATGTTTTATATGCGATTACTACGTGTTTTGCCAGAAGCAAACATATAAGACCACGACCAACACCCACCCCTCTCTTTTCCCCCTGTGTTTGAAATTAATATCCGGAGTCTACCGGATATTTTAATATCCTCAAATCAAAGAATTATACTGTGATTAAGAAAAAGTATATGGCCGTATAGCCTTTAGATACAAATAACAGTTATTACTGTTACCTAACAACAACCCCCCCCCCCTCTCTTCAATTTTCACAATAAAACCGACAGTCCATAGAAGCTTTGATAGACGGGGCCTTGGGGTATTTTGTATGTTTCATTACGCTTTGGTTATTACATAAACATTTGTACTTTTCGGTAATTGTCTTTTGAAAAACCGAACCTGTGAAGAGCAGAGCAAAACGGAGTGACTCTTCTCAGATGTTGTGTTTAAGAAACCTGGGTTACTTTTATTCTTTGATGACATGGTTGGGAATGGATAATTGATAAGACTTATTGTAGTTAGTATAAACCCCTACACTTTGCCGCACGTTGTGGATGGTGGCACAACTTTGTACTGAGTGAAGCACATGTATGGAGTGTGTAAAATGCATTCCCCACATGATGTCATGGTATAGGCTGGCACCGCAGTGGGTGATATTGAATGGTCGTAACAGTAGGAGGGTTGAATATATGCTGTGTAGATGCATTCACCACATGATCATATTGCAGGCTGGCAACGTTTATCTACCATTCAACACGACAGTGGGTGGTATTGAATGGTCAGACAGTAGGAGGGTTGACTGTGTACTGTGTAGATGCATTCGCCACACGATATCATATTGCAGGTGGCATAGTTTATCTATAATTCAACAACACGGTGGGTGATATTGAATGGTCAGATAGTAGGAGGGTTGACTGTGTACCGTGTAGATACATCCACCACAACATGGTATCATATTGCAGGTGGCAAAGTATCATATCGTATTACTTCCAATGCTCTGGTCCCTTTAACTAGTGTTAGAGGACCAACCTCTCCCCCTTCCCCTTTAATCGGCGTGGGACATACCACTTCAAATAGTGTCGGTTAACTGGATCACAGTAAATGTCCTTCCATACTTCTTCGTTGCAATTTTGATCGTCTACGACTAGAGTATTAAAAAATGGCGTGGTAGACAGGATTGAGCATTCCGTCATTTATTAACTGTCATCGTTCATCGAGGCTCTTGTTGACCGCCTGCCATTGGATCATTGTGAAAATGGCGTCATACAATATTTAGTATTTTGTAGTTTCGGTAGTTTTTTTTATTGTCTACTCGTTTTCAACATTCAGTTGAACTTTTAAAGACGGATCATTTTTGAAAATGGCGTCATAGACAAGATTTAGTATTCTCATAGTTTCAGTAGATTTTTTTTTATTTTATTACTCTTTTTCAACATTGAGTTGAACTTTTAAATAATAACGACGGATATTTTGGGTTTTGGTTTTGTGCATATTTTAAAGATTTTTTATCAACTTTTGATGTGAAGAAAGGGGGCGCTTTTTAACATTTGTTCAGCTGCTATTTTTACTTTGTAGAATTCTTGACTTCATATAGAAATTATGACACAAAATGTAAAATTTTCTCATACGACCAGTGTAGTGTCTTGCCTTTCAGAAAGGCCCTGGAATATGCAATATCACTCTTTTTGTAAAGAAAGTTAACATGGTCTTTAGACGCTGTTTTTTTATTTTAAAATTATAATTTAAAGGAACAATTGTTTTCGATATTTGAACATTTGTGTATGCAAGCTTTCTGTTTAGTTTCAATGCAGCTGTGCCTCGTGCAGATTTTCAAATGACTGAATATTGTTTTAGGAGCATCATATAGTTTTAGATCCATTTAATGGCCAGTGCTTTGGGTCGAGTGTGTTTCAGTCAAATATGTTGCACACAATCTTAATATGACTTTAGGTGTTTAGCTAAAAGTGCAATATTCATATTTTACACCAGTGTAAATTGTTTGTCATTATTGTGTAATTTTATAAGTCTTCGTGAGACCTTGACAGTTGAAGCTTTTTGTATTTGTTTTATTGCAATTATATATACATATATATATATATTTTTTTTTAACGGTGTGGTAAGACATATGTTTGTGTGTGTAGTGTGCAGACTATATGGGGTTTTTGGTCAGTGATTTAGGCTGGATGTTGTATTTTAACAAGTTGTACTTTAGTGCGTACATCGCTATGGACCATTTGTTCCAACATAATAAACGCGTATAGTCTTAGCATTGATACAACTGCGATGCTGCATGCTTTCTCCAATAAGCATGATGTAGTCAGGGTTATTAAGAATATTAATATTAATAATGTGTATTTTTACACTCGAGTGCGTTTCAAAGCGCTCATTATTATTTTTACATGGTATGTGGAGCTATACGTTTTAAATAGAAGACCAATTTCTCTTAAAGAGCCAGTTTTAATGGTCTTCAAGGTGCTGTGGTGCAATCTGCAGCCAGCTAGCCATACCCAAAACACAGGGTGCAACCCCTTTTCTTAACGATAAGAGTACTGGGTTCTTTGACGTGCGTTTATTTTATTTTTGTAGTAAGTGCTTTACACCACCTACGACTTCACGTTCCTTTTAGGCGCAATAACGATTTAAGTGTCTTGCCCAAGATCACAAGTGCCAAGACCGGAACGCGAACCCACACACACTCTACTAAGCAGAAACACCAGGGCTTGAGTCCAGTGTGTGCTTGACCGCTCGCCCTCGACGCCCCATTAGTCAATTTCAGTCACCTGACCCCTACTACAGTTGAGTTGGTAGACACTCGATTTGGAGACACAGAGCCGCTTATTATAACGCCATTTTTAGCTAAAGCTGAATATTTTTGTAAGGTAGAGTAGGCAGGATAATTTTTTTTAAATTCTCCTACCTTGAGCGTTTTAAAGAATAGCCACCATGGCCACCTCTGTTCTGAACTAGGCACTCAGTATGTTTGCAAGATGGCACCGCCGGGGGGAACAGTAGGGAAGGAGTTGGATTTACGTGTGTGTACTTGTATTTGCAGAACTGGTGACCACTTTTTTTTCTAGGCCCACAATAGCTTTCTTGAGATGGAGGAACCGACCGTATTTATTGACCTCGTTGCGCCAATGTCATGTACGGCTACTCTGTTCGTCCACGCTTCCCATTTTGGGAGTCAAATTATAACGTGAAGATCTAAAATAATTGGCAAGCGTATGTAGAAACGCCGCTCGGTATGATATTTGCGTTATGCTGTATACACAACACACGGGGACGTTGGCTGCCTAAAAATGGCACAACCAAAATTATTGTGGTGATGGTGAATTGGGCCAATTGAACTAGACTAGCATACAGTGTTGACCCTTGACCTTCACGTTCTAAAATATTAACATAACTATTAGTAAGGTGCCGTTAGCAGACATCGTTAGCAGACATAAAAAATGTAACTTCCAAGTCGCTACGAAATAATTTGTACGAAAGTACAAACTTTTCCCAAATATCCAGCGAAAGCGTCTCCCCAGGTGTTTTTATTTTTTATTATAATGCAATTTTTGTCTCATTTTGAAGCGATGGTCGGCCGACCATCGTTTGAACGTGTGAGATTTAATACAGCAAGGGTCTGTCTGTGACAGCTTAAAGTTGTCATCTTTTTTGCTCTCGTTTTCTCGGCAGCCACGGACGCACAAATGTAAACAGGTCGGTGGAACGATCTTTCATTTTAAATCCTATCCCACAAGTCCACATTTTCTAAAAAATGCAAGATTTATGTTATTTTCCTTTAACCTTGTTGAGAATTCGGACCAAGTGCTGCAGATATACTGTAAACTACACCTGGTGGATATTGTTATTAAAATGCTCGCGCGCTTCAAAGGTAGGGTCATAGATTGTTTTTTGGGGTCAACGTAATGCGGATTTATGGTCAATTTTTTTTTTAAGGAAGCTACAATAAAAGGCACATTATGTGACACTTTCAGCAGAATAGTGTCTCCTTGCTGAGAAAACAGCAAAAAAAATACTGTCTCGGTGTTTTTCACAAGAGCGTCGACAAGGTGACAGCGCGGGTACCAACCTCATCTCTGATGGCCCAGCATTCGCGAACGGACACCAACCCTCAGAAATCTGCGAAACGATTCATGCATGATCATGGGGCATTATTTTGTTTTGGAGTATTTTTCCCCAAATCTACGACCCTTCCTTTTAACTTGAGGGCCGGCCCTTCCCGGTGGGACTGTTCTCATTGCATTTACGTGAACCAATTTATGAATCGTTTTAAAAAGAATCTTGAGATTAAGAGTCTTGTAATTTGTGTCTTGGTCTTCTAGATGAATAGATAATTAAATGTTCGAAGATAGGCCAACAAGTATATTACATTTGGGCTTTAAAAATACACTTTATAAAGAGCTGAAGTATAATGCCACTGCCTTTGTAGGTTTTTTCCCGCGCTTATTTTCGGCAAAAGGGCAGCCCGTTTTAATTCCATGCATTCGTACCAAAGCGATTTCGCCTCTTCAGGCGATGTTAATACTTTGAGGCATGCGAATTCATGCAGCATTATATTTTGTGGCGTGCCGCGGCTGAGTGGTTCAGAGCACCGCCCGATCTCTGGTGTTTCTGATCAGCAGAGTGTGGGTTCGAGTCCCGGTCGTGGCACCTGTGTTCTTGAGCAAGATACTTAAGTTTATCATGATTGCTTCGTCCTTCGGATGGGACATTAAGTCGTAGGTCCCGTGTACTAGGATGGGTAGTGCACTTAAAAGAATCCAGAACACCCATCGTGGAAGAAAAGGCCAGTTAACCCCAGTGTTTCTGGTTCACATAGCAAGCACACTTGTTTAGTTTTCAGTGATTAAGTTCACTAAAGAGGCATCCTTAGTTGGTTTCCTTTCCAGAGATATATAATAATAATCGAGTTTAAGTCGAAACCAGAAACTTCTGCGAAAAAAACGCTGCGAGCGGAATTATACATTGCACGACTGTTTTGAGGAGTTTTCAATTTTCGTGTGCCATAGAGTAACGCGACCTTTAAATTGACCGCTTATTTGCCGAAAGTGACCGTGAAGGCCCATATTTAATTAGTGAAATAGACCAACGGTTTTAGTCGACATGATTTTTAAAGTTTAAAAAAAAAGGCTCAGTCAGTCTCCACATTTTAATGAACTAATTTCTTCTTGAAGATAAAATGCTTGGTGTTTATCAGCTGTTGTTTGATTCCGGAGGAAGTAGTGACGTTGCTTAAAGCTAAGAAGCATTCATATATTTTAGTATCATATAGGATTATGGCGTGTCGTGTTCGAGCGGATAAGAACACCGGACTCAAGCTCTGCTGTTTCTGATCAGCAGAGTGTGGGTTCGAGTCCCGGTCGTGACACTTGTGTCCTTCAGCAAGACACTTAACCATTATTGCTGCGCCCTTTGGATGGGACGTAAAGCCGTAGGTCCCGTATGTTGTGTAATGCACGTATAAAAGAACCCAGTACACTTTTCGTAAAGAGAAGGGGTTCGCCCCGGTGTTCCTGGTTTGATCGGCAGCATATTCCGCCACAGCACCGTGTATACCATTACATGGTGCTATAAATGAATAGGCCTTATACTCCAAAAACGTAGCTCCACATACCTGGCAGAAAAAAAATATATCAGCGCTTAGAAACGCCTGTATTAAGCGCTATATAAATACAAGCTATTATTATTATATTATATTTCAAACTGTTCACGGTGGAGATACAATAAGGTTTGTGGTGACACCATGTATGTGTAATTGTTTTGTTTATTCAAAGTTTGCCCAAAACAAGTATAAAAGCCACTCTTTGTTATTCAGACAAATATGCAGATATTTACGGAAACCTATGGTGGCTATCCGCATTTCCATGAGTCTGGGCCAAATGATTGTAGAAAGATAGAAAGATGTCTCTCTGAATACTCAGGGAAATAAGATGACCTCATTCCGATCTGAATTGTCTTTACACAATCCACGATCATTCAATGTACTTATAGTGTTTATCTATTTATTTATTTCAAACAAAACCTCAATAAAAGAAGAAGATAAACAAATACAATAAATAGAATATGTCTGTTCAGTTAACCACAGTCGACCAAGACAGCCGAGATCATCACACTCGATAAATTGGTTACGATAAAAAAAATACTGTTTTGACACTGTCACAATATGCAGAGATCCTCACTGTCGAGAAATTTGTTACAATAAAATACTTTTTGGGACACTCTCACAAGTACCGTGGTTGGCCGTTTTTTGTTATTAATTGTATATATGAATTTTTCGTCTGATTAATGATGAACTGAAAATCCATTTTTACCAACCAACCAAAAACTCTCTATCGATTAATGTATTCTTGTCTGCAACAACAACAAAAAATCATCCATGGTCTCTTAACTCAAGTGGTAAGAATAAGAAAGACCTTGCTTCAGAAGTGTTGTTAAAAAAATCTGACCAACTGAATTTAGGTTGCCTTGTGAACAAACCATCATAGATCATGCATCATGGCAAGTGGAAACCAGATACGTCAAAATTGGACAGACTTTGCGAGACGGGGCGTGGGCAGCCCCAGGATCACACTCGTTAGGTTGGGGAAACACGGAAGTGCGGACGGCCACTTTATATTAAACTTCCGGTATATAAACTCACCTGAAAGAGTCTGTCTCCTGTATTAAAACCGCTTGGTGAACTTCTCTTCCGACCGTTGGCTGTGGGCGAAATCAATGAAATGTCATTTTTGGGAGAGCATAATTCATTCTATCTTCAAAGTTTTGTTAGCTGTTCCGATGTAGTAGTCGGAACAGCTATTGTTTTCGTCAAGATTTGTATTTGTTGTTCTTCTTTGTCTTTCCCTCCGTCGAAATCCCATAGGAATTTGTACACGCATTTTTTCGCCCCTAAAGTCATGCTTAGCTTAATACGAAAAAAGTCAGATCATGTGTCATATTAAAGCTTACAGGTCTTAAAGTTACAGAATAACACAATTAGCTTAGCATCATTAATTGATTAACTTAGTGATAATGACGTGAAAGTTTAATTTGCCAATCTTGAGACCACCATTATATCTCATTATATCTCGTTTGTTGGCCTAAAATGCCGGACGACGTCACTGTGACATAATTTATTGCGCGTTTAGTATTTGTTTACAAAAACCTATGACTATAATTCTAAACTTGACCAAGTCCTAATACCGTATCTGGCCAATGCTATTGCGTTTTTTGTACAATCATCATAGACTCCTCATGGTCAGAGACTTAGACTTGTCTATTCATCAGACTCTGGTTTGCATTCATTCTTTTGAAAATGGCGCCTTGCACTCAAAATCATGTTGTGCACTCAAAATTATTTCGAGCACTCAGAATAACATATTTGGTGCTAACAAAAAAAAGAATTTTTCGAGCTCAAATCATTTTGTATCAATTTTAGATTTCAAGAACTGAAGCAAAAGCACCATGTATATTTAGTTTAAAGCACAAATCTCCACTGTAAAAAACTTTTTTTAATAGTTGATAATACCCTGACGTTTTGAAGGACAGCGGGATTTTGAAAAGCGTTCAACCGTTAAAGGCACTGGGCACTATTGGTAATTACTAAAAGATAATTGTTAGCATAAAAACCTACGTAGTAACAAGCAATGGAGAGCTGTTGATAATATAAAATATTGTGAGAAACGGCTCCCTCTGAAGTAATGTAGTTTTTGAGAAAGAGGTAATTTCTCACTCAAATAATAAAATACTTCAGCTGAAGCCTTTTATTATGCACTGAAAGCACACAAATTTGTGCAACGAGGGTGTTTTTTCTTTCATTATTTTCTCGCAACTGCGATGACCAATTGAGTACAATTTTTTACAGATTTGTTATTTTGTTCATGTGATGGGATACACCAAGTGAGAATGCTGGTTTTTGACAACTACCAAAGGTGTCCAGTGCCTTTAAACGCCGTTTTCTCCGATTGTTATTTTTGACTGGTATCTACGTGTGTGTCAGTTCGTGTCAGTCGGTGACAATTTGATAGCTTCACAGTTACATTGACAAATTGTATCTTGGAAGTAAAGTGTCATGACTTGTTGCATGACTGCTTGCAATGATTCATTGTATGATACAATTGACAAATTGTATCTTGGAATTAAAGTGTCATGACTTGTTGCATGACTGCTTGCAATGATTTATTGTATGATGCAATGCACTCTACATAAAACTTCGGAGTCTAGACAGATGTACTTTTAACCAGTGCGCAGATTGTTTCACCACAATGGTATTGTCACTAAGGCATTAACAATTGCATTCACAGGTATACATATGAAATCACGTAGTTTTGGTTGGAAAGCAGTTTGAATTGGCTCTTTCTATTTCCTTTTGAAATGGCTCATTCTATTTCCTTCTGAAATGAAGTCAGAAGTAAAAAATGAGTTTGCTTGTTACATCAAAACCCTTTTTAAAATGTTGCCTGCATTGATATATACAAAGGTCTTTTAAGAAAAGGCCACCGAAAGTAAAATGTTCGTTTCTCATCAGTACCTGATTAAAATTATGCCCCAGCTCTGAAGATTTTAGTGCATGTTTGCTACATTGTATTTTCCCCAAAGTGCCCCTCAAAACATCTCCAAGGAATAAACCAAAAATGTCGACATGTCTTTCAGGAAAGAAAATGTGGGTCCCCATGTTTCGTACACCGAATGGCATGAAAAGCCTTTTACATGTGAACTCAATAGCAACTCACCTGTACATAGTATATCACAACTAGTACCCATCCCGGCTTTACGACATTGTGTGCAGTATTCTACAAAGTGAAAAGTAACTGGTTGTCAGAAGCATTGGGTTAAACAATGTGGAAAGGGGTGACGTCACATGCATCACCCTGATGGGTTCAGATCTCATTTTAATGGTTAAAGGAACATTACAGAATTGGTTTTTGCTAGCAAAACAGTTGCTGGCAGTGTAATCACTTTATGTAACCCACCATATACATAAACTGACAAACCTGTAGAAGTTTGAGATCGATCGGCCATCTGGGTCACGAGAAAATAGTGAAAAACCGATTACACACTTGCATGAAATCATATAGATTCAACAAATGAATGAAACGCTCACTGGGCGATAAACTCCAATCGGAAAATTAGTTTATTCATTTCTCATCAAATATGGCATTTCAGACAGAAATATTTCAAGGGATGTTTTCTTCTATCATCATCATTGGACTGTGTAAGTTTTATGTAAATCTGTGATCAAAAAGTATATTTTACAAGTTTTTTTCTTACCAATTCGTAATGTTCCTTATAAATTTCTGTTGTCAATGCGGTTTTTTCCCATTGAAATCAACTAGACCGAAACGAGGCGTGAGGGGCTTAAAGGGTGTTTTGGGGTGTACGTGCAATATGTGCACTAACACCTTTTCTCCTTCTTTTTTTTCTTTCTTCCCATCTTCTTCTTCCACGGAACTCTTTTCAACAACATAACTCAAGATCTGAAATTGAATTCAACATTGAAACTCATCTGACACTTGCACCTTACGATCAAGACGACAAAAAACTTGTTAACGTCATGATGAATTCAGTTTTTGAATATCATTAAATCAGAGTTTAATATATTTTGAGAAAACCTTAACCCTGAACCACACGCTGGATATTTACACATCATCGGAAAGGTCTTCAAAAGTGAAATAAATTCTACACACATTATGACCCCGTTTAACCTCGACTTGAGGTTGGTTCCTTTGTTTGTTGGGGTGTTGGGTTGTTTGCTTTCTCTTCTTGTTGTATGTTTTATGTTCTGAATTTGTTCTGTAATTTTCTTCTCCTTCGTCTTTTTCTTCTTTTCCCCACAACTCTTAGAAACAGCATAACTCAAGATTGAAACCGATTTGAAACTCATCAGACAATTGAACCTCAGTATAGAGACGGCACAGTTTTTATGACGTCACGGTGACGTCATCAGGTGTCAAAAAAAAACAAAGTTTCTATCACTTTTAAAATGACTATTTGCTTTTCGCTGTATTTCATGAAATTATAAAGAGCATGATGTTCATAAATGGCATCAATCAAGATTGGGGCAACATTTGACAAGTGACGCCGACATCGGATTATCTTTGCTTCCGGTCGTACCGGAAGGTCAAAATTTGAAATTGTTTTCCTTCTTCAAAACATCGTTTTCCAGGCCAAAATCCAAAACTTCTGTACATCGGATCAACTTCAAATGTACCTCATAAAAAGACCTTGATGAGACATAATTCATACTATCATTGCAACATCATGACGTCACCTTGAAGGTGCACTTAAAAATGTTTTTATTACGAACAAATGCGCGATCAAGTTGAAACATTGCATGTATTTAAGCTGGGATGTGTCACATCCAAATTTAAGGTCCTGTTCTCATGACATCATCAAGTATCACGTGACCACACCTTAAAGGTGCAGTATTAAGAGGTCGATAAAAACAGTAAAACAAAATAAGCAATTAGACTGAAACCTCGCATGTTTTCAAGCCGGGTTGTGTTACATCTATATTTGAGTAGACGTCATCAAGCGTCAAGTGATGTCACCCTAAAAGTTCACTTTTCAAAGATTTGCGATAAATCTGAAACTTTGCATGTATTCAAGTCGGGATGTCAAAAATTGAGGTTCTGTGCTATTGACGTTATCAGTGTCACGTGACGTCACCTTAAAAGGTGCAGTTTTATAAGATCTATGTATACATTAAAACATGCGTGATCGAGCTGATCTACACAAACTTAATTACGTCGTGATGACGTCACCAGGTATCTAATCACATTAAAACAAAATTTTGAAATTCCATATCGCCACGGGACCGTTGCTTTATAGGTTTCTGTCCACTAATCAGAGCTTCATTGCAGAAATCCAAGATTGTATCATTTAGATTTCACCCTTTTACTATTTCAGGTTGTATTCCATCTTCCCCAAAGCGATTTCCTTCTTTGATTGATTTTTGGGGGCTGTAAAAGATACTCCTCAATGTCCGAAGGGTCAGTTCTGATGGTTATAGCTCATTGAATGGTCTAGGTATCTCCACATCTCAGTGTGTTTGGAAATGACAATACCAACTTTCAACACGTAATTCTTTTGTATCACATTTTGACTGTACTACTTCTTGTCTTTTTTTTCTGTTCGCTTACTTCGTTAATGAGCTGCGATATAACGCTTGATGATGTTGATTTAGGGGCGGCTGTTTTCAAACTCCTTTCAACTTTCTTCCGAATATAGTCTTGGCTTGCAGCATCATTATGCCCTGTCAATCCGATCCTTACATTCTTCATGTTCTTGTTTAATACTTTCTTTGCTGAACACTTCAACGTGCCTCGCATGAACTGCTTTCAGATGATGTTTGGTATCTTCGATCCCTTAATATCGTATCAGAGTGTTTTATGGCGCTTCCTTTGCTGATGTGGTGTTAGTTTCTCTGTGGCTTTTATTGGACATTCATAAATACCTGGGACAGTTTATTTATTCTGATTGGACGAGAGGACGTCACGTGGGGGTGTTTAAACGGACGACATAACACCGGCTAGAAGTGTTTAAACCATAGAGCTATATATATTGACTAGAGCGCTAACTTGCTCTGAGTTTAGAAGCCACCCTGGGCGCAGACATGTTTGATGTGTTGCGTGACTACGGAACGATTTTAATTTTAAGAGAGCACACATGGCCGCGAAAATTTTGCATTCGGCGTGCGCGCTTACGTACGCGCCATATTTAATCTAACGATCATTGCTCTTGTAAACAGGTGATTTTAGTGATGTCTTAAAATAATATGTAGTAGGTGATTCTCTGATGTTGTTACTTACGTCTTAAGAAAAATGCTGAGTAGAACTAAAGCCTTGTTTGGGAGGATTCAATGCTTCAAGATGTCAAGGGGAAAAAACGAAATCTGCTTCAAGGATACACAATATGCCGGCAAGAATGACGAACTCAGAAAAAAAACGTATACGCGCAAACGCACATGTTAAACATTACGCACATGACGCTCGCAGTTTGTACGCTCATTAGCAGATTGTGCGTTCTCATTTGCTGCATATTTGGTTCGATGACGCATAGAAAAGAACAAACGCTTTATCATGCAAATAGCCGTACAATTACCGTACAAAATTTCAAGCTTTTGTATTGGTTTGTACATAAACATGGATGCGCCCGCACGGCTTCAAAACCTTAGTGCGTGTATAACGGGGTGTTAGCGCTCTAGTCAATGTATATAGCTCTATGGTTTAAACACACCTGTGGCGCGCAAGGTTACACGCAGGCGCTAATTTACGCGAAACGCGATCAACACAGATTGGTATTCAATCTTAAAACATGTTAGTGTTATGACGCGCGCGTACGCACAACTGTTGAGCGTGGCATGTATATCCTTCGCGAAACAGGGCTCGAGGACGTGACAGGAAATGAAAGTTAACAGAAAAGTTGAGATTTTTCCAACAATATTACACTTTTTAACAAAAAGGGCATTTATGAATGGGAATAAAAGAGTAGTAACTTGGTCTTAACCGGCCATTTAAAACCTTGCAGGGCCGTGGCTGTGCAATAAAGGACCTCGCCTCCGGCTCAGTCCTTTATCACACGGCCACGACCCTGCCGGTTTTAAACGGCCGGTTAAGACCGCGTCACTACCCTTTTATTTCCCTTATTCACACCTTGCAGTTGAATATTGACTATTGACATCTACCAGACGATATTGGGAATCGAATTTGTTTGTTTTACTTCAACTGTGAATTTGTCTTGTAATTCTGGATTTGTGGTCAGTTTCTTTCAATCGAATCATCTTGGGAGGGGTTTTCCTATTGGCACGCATGCTCAGTCTTATGCAAGCCGTTGGCAGGCGCGGTTCTAGAGCTACAATTTTCGGGGCTAGACCTTTTGCACGTGACGTCGGTTACAGCTCGATAGTCCGAAGGTTCGATGGTCCGAAGGTTCGTTTGTCCGAAGGTTCGTTTGTCCGAAGGTTCGTTAGTCCGAAGGTTCAGTAGTCCGAAGGTTCGGACTTTCTGACCTTATCGTCGATTCGGACTACCGAACCTTCGGACCAGTGAACCTTCGGATCAATGAACCTTCGGACTTATGAAACTTCGGACTATCGCATCAAATGTTCGGATTAACGAACCCTATTTCATTTTCATGGGAAATTTGTACGTTCGGACTAATGAACCTTCGGACTGTTGAACCTTCGGACTAACGGACCTTCGGTCTATCGGGCGGACACCGTGACGTCACCCTCTAACATTCGCTACTGCTATTTCATTTTGGGAGTCGAAAAGCAACATAATATACAGCGCATTTGTCATTTGGCAAAGATACAATAATAAAACAACACATGATGCAGTTGCGTGCAGTTTATTTTTGACTCCAAAACGGTGGACAGAACAAAAGCTTGCAGTGGTGTAACGACTTTGATTGAGAATATATGGGATGTTTTTATAGAGGGAAGAGTGAAATCATACATGTAGCCGTGTGCAATCAAGTCAAAGGATGAGATCATGATTGTGGCCAAGAAAAACATTTTGATGGTATTCGATAAAAGCATCATATAAAGAGGTTTTATAAATGGCAAGCAAATAAAAATAATAGGACCAGACAGGGAGTTCAAATTAAATAATGTACATTCCCCAAACCACATGTCATAAAGTCATAATCTTTGTGCCGTCTTGTGACTCATGACACAATTGCATTTTATTCAAACCCTGACCCAATTTTGACCTTTCCTTCCGGTCCAAACAGGAAGTTCAAATCGACAAAATCATATTTCCTGAACCACACGTCGTTATAAGTCATAATCTTTTTGCCGTCTTGTAGCATACAGCACACGTTCATTTTATTTAAAAACATGACCGCACTTTAGCTTTATGTTAGGGTTTGGGGGCACACTTATAGTCAAATTGAGGGTTTGTGTTAGGTTTAGGTTGGTGGCCTAATTGTGTCTAAATCTGGGTCAGTTTCAGAGTCTGGTACATGTAATCATAAAATAGAACAGAACCAGCTTAGCTTTCGTCCAAAGGACAAACATCTATTGTCTAGTTTTTAATTGGAATTGGAATAATAAAATATACATATTCTGTTATGTTAGTCACCGTACTCAAGCTCTGGTGCTTCTGATCAGCAGAGTGTGGGTTCGAGTCCCGGTCAAGACACTTGTGTCCTTAAGCAAGACACTTAGCCATTATTACTGCGTCCTTCCGATGGGACGTAAAGCCGTTGTTCCCGTGTGCTGTGTAATGTACATAAAAGAGCCCAGTGTACTTGTCGTAAAGAGGAGGGGCTCGCCCGGTGTTCCTGGTTTGATTGGCTGCATAATTATTGCGCCACAGCACCGTGTAAACCATTACATAGTGCTATGAAAAAAGGGTTTTATACTTGAAAACGTAGCCCCGCTATACCTTCCAGTACCTTTAGTACTGTAGCGCTTAGAAACGTATATTAAAGGCAGTGGACACTATTGGTAATTACTCAAAATAATTATTAGCATAAAACCCCACTTGGTAACGAGTAATGGGGAGATGTTGACAATATAAAACATTGTGAGAAACGGCTCCCTCTGAAGTGACATAGTTTTCGAGAAAGAAGTAATTTTCCACGGATTTGATTTCGAGACCTCAGAATTAGAATTTGAGGTCTCGAAATCAACCATCTGAAAGCACACAACTTCGTGTGACAAGGGTGTGTTTTCTTTCATAGTTATCTCGCAACTTCGACGACCAATTGAGCTCAAGTTTTTACAGGTTTGTTATTTTATCCATATGTTGAGATACACCAAGTGAGAAGACTGGTCTTTGACAATTACCAATAGTGTCCAGTGTCTTTAAGCGCGGTATAAATGTAAAGTATTATCATGATGACAGACATCTTTTTCTCGGCCTTTTTTGAATAAAAAGTGCAAGATATGGAACCACCGAGTATAAGTTTCATTCTGATAGTTCACCATTCTGATAAAGTTCACCAAGTCCGTTTCAATCAAAGTCTCGTCGACCTTAAGGTGGTCTCTGTACTGCCGTTTCTAAGGTTGTATCGTAAACATTAGGGCTAGATGGCTCAGTTGGTAGAGCGCCGGCATGTTCATCCGGAGGTTACAGGTTCAATTGCCGTTCTTGTCAATTTTCTTTGTGCTACCCAAAATCTATTATTAAATTCGTACCGGTACCGACCATCCGCTGAAACAACCGACTGAAGTACTGTAATATATACAGTGTTTTTTGTTTTTTGTTTGTTTGTTGTTGTTTTGGAGGGTATTTTTTTTCGGGGGGCGGTGTTTGGTAATTTGTTTGTTTGTTTGTTTGTTTGTGGGATGTTCGTTTGTTTGTTTGTTTGGGTTTATTAATTGAAGGATGTAAAACACGTCTCCCAAAAAACAAATATGTTCTTTCCAATTAAAGGTTGTAAATTGTGCTTTGGCATTCCCGTGGTCAACTTATCTTCAAGTTAGAAAAATATTTTCCCCCAAAAAATACAATGTCAGTTAAATACTTACCTTCTATATCGGACCGTCCTGATTTTACTGCACAAATTCCTACAAAGACTGTCAGCGCGCACGATATCATAAGAAAACGGCCGAGTCCGCGCTCCATAATGTTCTGCGTATCCTTCCAAGCGGGGACACCGTTATATCCACTTCAGCCGGGGACGAGACGTTCTGTGACAGCGGGCTCCACGTTCTGATGTTTTCAGATGATTCCGTTGTCTTTTTTTCCCCCCTTTTTATCAAAATTCAATTCGGCATCGTACGGTGATGTTTGGCTGTCTGCTTGTATCCAGAAAAATGCCCGACGGTGACAAACAGCCAGCTAAAATAGACTCAGACGCATCCAAGCGGGGAAAAAAAACGATAGCTGTGAGCGAATGCGTCTCGCCTCCTGATTGGTTTAAGCATCTCTACCCTACCCCCCCCCCCCCCCGCCGCTGCTCTCCTTGTTTGTACATAGACTCGATTCCAGTCTGGTGGGCGTTACAAAGTGACACGATAGATTACAATAGTCCGGTAAAAATTATTGGAGCTGTATGTGGCGGAGTTGACGCGGACATGTAGATGGTGTTTTTGCTCGTTACTTTACCACCGTAAGAGCTATCATGCTCACTCAGACGTATAGACAAATGATTATAGTGCCCACAATGGGCATAATAATGATTATGAATGGTATCAAATTATTAATCAAATTGAGAGCTTATTCTTTATGAATATGCCAATTATGATCATCAACTGGACAAACAACGGGGTAGTGGTGGGGGCGGGGCGGGGGCACAGGCCGCTCACAAGAAGTGGTGCAGCCGCTCTGTGGTACAAACTTGCCTTCCATGCCCCGGGTTCCCACCTGCCCCCCTCCCCCTGCCCCTCCCCCATCCCATTTGAAATCTGTACCTGTAAGATAAGTTGTTGTTTTTAAATACCGGGAAAAAAATGTACACATTTTATTAATAATATGTGTTATTTTAATATTACAAAAAATACCTTTTTAATTTAAACGGAGTCCATGTATCTCTCTAACCCCACATCGGAATACTTTGGGAATAAATAGTTAACGCAAAAGAACAGCACTGAAAAGGGTTTGTTAACAGGGAAGCTACAATTTTTATACGCCTTAAAGGCAGTGGACACTATTGGTATTTACTCAAAATAATTATTAGCATAAAACCTTACTTGGTAACGAGTAAGGGGTAGGTTGACAGTATAAAACATTGTGAGAAACGGCTCCCTCTGAAGTGACATAGTTTTCGAGAAAGAAGTAATTTCTCACGAATTTGATTTCGAGACTAAGAATTAATTTTGAGGTCTCGAAATCAACATGTGGTAAGTTGACTATAAACATTCGTGTAGATCCGTTTGTAATTGTATTTTGCAAGAGCTCATTTGTCAAGCCATTTTAATTTCACCCAGAATAATAAAGTTTATTCTATCTATCTATCATCTGAAAGCACACAACTTCGTGTGACAAGGGTGTTTTTTCTTTCATAGTTATCTCGCAACTTCGACGACCAATTGAGCTCAAATTTGTACAGGTTTGTTATTTTATCCATTGTTGAGATACACCAAGTGAGAAGACTGGTCTTTGACAATTACCAATAGTGTCCAGTGTCTTTAAAAAATGCCTCAGGAACAAAAATGGTGCACCCCTTAGTTACGCGCCACTAAAATGTTACCCTGTTTCCGCCGCTGTGTGCTTATTTCAAACAAGAGGCGTGTCGTGAACGTGCGGGAATTACTTTGAGCAAATTACTTTACCATAAATGTCTTTGTCTTTGCTGAAACCTTGAGTCCAGTGTACTAGTATACAAATATTGACTGCTTCGAGTGGTGTAGTAAAACTAGTCACTCGAGGTGATCCCCGGAGCAGCCTATCTTCCCGAGGCGGGATCACCGAGAGTGACTAGTTTTACTACGCCACGAGACAAAAGCAGTCAATATTTGTTTTATAACACCTCTTCCTTTGATTCTATCTGTATACTTTAATAAAATTAATTCACACAAACTGTACGTACGTGGCAGTCAATCGTCAAACAAGAACTGTAAAATCTTACGTTGAAATACCGAGTTTTGACAAAATAAGAGGGTACCAGACTACTGCTGTTACGTTCGTTCTCTAAACCGTATTTCAAATGCACACATTTTGTTCATTACACCGGGTTCGAGGTTGTCAAGCAGCTCGTTTAAATCAATGTTTGAAGTCAATGTAGTCAGGGTACCAGGGTATCCATTCACTAGTACATCGGTCGCTAGGCTATCGTTGAATAGTTCGTTGGTCGGTGAACATGTACAAGAGTAAAAAATACACAACACCATGTGACACGCTCTCGGCCAATCAACAGATAGAATCAAAGGAAGAGGTGTTATAACATTTGGTAGTGCACGTAAGAGAACCCATAACGCTTGTTGTGGGAAGAGTATAGGGGTTAAAAACCGGTGTTTCTGGTTCACGTGGCAAGCACCCTTGTTTACAGGTTTACTCGGGGCCTCCCTGGTTTCATGACCAGAAGTACACCAAAAATAATTGAAGCATTTTGTTGCAGAATATAATCACTCGGTGAAACTATTGCTTCACCCTCGTAAAATGAAACAGTCCAGATTCAACCTCGTGATTATATTCTGCGACAATACACTCACATGCATCCAATAATAATAGTAATAAAGGGTGGAAATGAACCTAACTCTACTAGAAGCCGTCGATGCATACAGCCCCTTTAACAGTCCTTTAGTAATAACCTCGTTCTCTGGAGCCACCGGCGTATGGTGTCTGGGGGTGATCTGTTTTGTTTACTTATACTCTATTCCCAGCGTGTAAGTTTGAGGCGATCGAGTATCATCTCCCATTCTCCGATATACAGTTCCATAACTTTTGTCAATCGATCAATAAAAAACGGAGTGTCACTTTGGAGATTTCTTCACGCGTTGAAACTTAAAGGGGGGGGGTCATAATTGGGGTTTAACTCCCGATTCTAAAATCGTATCCAAATTGCCTCTATACGGCTACGGCTACGTGTGTTGCTAAGGGTGTTGCTAAGCACGTCCTGTACTACAACGCATTATGACGCGGCGATCAAGCCGTAGCCGTAGCCGTAGCCGTAGCCGTAGCCGTAGCCGTAGCCGCCATTTTGGACACAGCCTTAGACTGGGGGGTTCTTCAACATGGTATTTTCAGGCCTTACGGGTTACAGGGCAAAACAGCTCATTGGGCATTTGAACGGAACCCAGAGTATGAATACGTGCACAGTCTACTGACGACTACTCCAAAAGCTTCAGTTGTTGTACAAAGTACTCGGTGAAACCGAATTCCTTTCAAATATTTCCCTCTAAAATGATAGGATATACCCCCCCCCCAAAAAAAAAAAAAAAATGGGAAAAGAAAGTTTGAATCTGATTATAATTTTGCAGAGCAAGAGGTTGGTTTGCAATGATGTATGCTTGATAACTAGACAGTTTAGTAAACCAACAATGAAAGGTGTGTTGTTGTTTTTTGTTGTTTTTAATCTTGAGTGCCGATCAAAAAATCAAATATCGATCCGAATAACAACTGAGTTCGTCTGTATAATGAGCTGCGGTGGTGATTAAAAGAATCAACTGATTGGAAAACAACTCGACTTCTCGATCATGTCAAGTTGTTTTGTTTACAACAAAAGAGCTACCTTTTCACATTCCAAGGCAGCTCCTGGCAGGCAAGATTACCATACAAGCATAACGAGCAATTACCCGAGTCGTTTCATAACAGCCGCATCAAATCAAGCGTCGTATAACAAAACTGTCAACAAAATAATAAAAACACTGTACAAGTTTTGAGACCTTCCCGTTTTCTTTAATTGATAATTACCACACCAAAAAAAGGTAGGCTGTGGTGCAGTTTAAACGATGAGTTTATGTTTTTCTTCCGTTTGCGTAGTGTACAATTCGTGCCTGCAGGAACCCGGGGCTCTGTTTGTTTGTAAACATGTGACGTCACATGTAACAGTGTGTACACTATTTAAGATGGCTTCGGGAGACAGGCTCCCTCTCGTTGCTACACGAAGCTTCAATTTGTGTGGTACCCTGAAACGAGCAGGGAGAGAAGCAGCGTGAGGCGTTATAACTTGTCGAGTAAAAACCCCTTTCACACGACAGTAATTTAGCAAGGGTCCCGCGCTTAATTTTAGCATGGTTCTGGAATTTCACAGAATGCACCTCGTGTGAAGGGACAGCAGTGTTTAGACTGTCCACAAGGGACAGCAAGTTTGAGAGGATTTCATTTTCAGAGACGTTGGACAGTCTAAACATTGTTGTCCTTTCGCACGAAGTGCAACTTGTAAATGTCACAACCATGCTCAAACTAAACAAGGAAACCCCCGCTAAATTGCTTTCGTGTGAAAGGGGCTTTAAACGATTACCCGGGACGAACAGTAGTACATCAAAGGGAAACAATTGGGGTATCATCGAAAACTGTTGTGAAACTCTTGTCATGACATATCACTTGGTCAGCTGAACATCCTCACGCCATTTTCCCCCTTTTCTTTCCTCCTCTGAAGGTTTGGAGAGAAGACAATTAGGCTTGGGAGGACTAAGTGAGGCAAACCTTCCCCCAAGCACGATCTGATTACAGCCCCTTTTCAATCGAAGGCGTGTAAAACATAATGATGTGCTTCAGCTGATGCTATTTTTTTTGTGTGTGTGTCTTTCTGTATGGGAAATTTTGAAGGAAATATCGTTTATCTAAAGGCCGTTCGGGTTTATAAATAGACATGCTTCATGCTGAACGACATTTTGTTGTTATTCAATTGTTTCAGATTGGAAGTTGTGGAACGAGTTTTGTAAATGAATGCTTTGTAGGGAAGTGACGTATCGGTCGCTCGTCACGAATGGATGCTATCAAAATATTAAGAGGGTTGTCAATTTACTCGTAGTTTTCTTTTGGATTGCTCTTTTTTTTATTTTTTTTTTTCTCGTTTTTTCGTTTAGGTTGATACTTTTTTTCCTTGTAAATTAAATTTTTGTTTTTTCTTTGCAAATTTTTTTTTTTCGTTTTTCGTTTTTCATTTCTTTAAATGTGTTGACTCTTAAATCTGAAAACCATGTATTTATTCACCACATTTTATTAAAAGAAAAATGTCACACACTTATTTTGTAAGAAAGTAATTTTTTGATATTTTTTCTTCTTCTTTTTGTTCACCTTCTACATAATAAATATATATTTCCATCTGCTCTCTCTCTCTCTGCTCCTTGCTTTTGACTCTTTGTTGCAACTTTTCCATTTGACTGCCTCTGTTACGCCGATATTATGATTGAATTATAATTTGTCGTCGTGTTGTCATTTTAGCATTATGCAGAGAAAGAAGAAAAGAATAACTCTGCTGGGTCAGTATACATAAAGCGGCCATTAGCACTAATTATTTATATGGAAGATTACAATGTATCCTTTTGATTAGCCTCGGAGCTAATGATGCGGAATTCCACGCGATGCCTCACATATCGAAAACAAATAATACAAAACTGATTAATTTGTCTCTCTTAACACGGCATATTTGATGGGAGCAGCACATCCGGGCAGACAACTAACACAATTAAACACTCAAAAAGATTATGTTAAATTTTTGATGAAATATGAACTCTGTCGGGCTCATAACCGTAACGCACGGAAGGGGGGGGGGGTGGGGGGGGGGTATACAGAGTTTACTCCATGTTGGCTTTTAATTTCGCTTTTATTCATTGTTCAGCTGCATTTGTTGTTGTTTAATGTAACCCCTACGGCAATTCTATTCATATATGGGTTTAGTCACTACCCCCCCCCCCAACCCCACCAAGTTCCCAACCTCCCTCCGTAAAGATTAAGTTTCTTAATGGCCTCGGATTACCCATCACTAAGATTGATTTGCCCAGTAACTAAAACACCCAGACTCACCCCGGGCAAACGGTATTGACCTGTGTACCACATGATACCTCAGTAGTCTGGCACCAACCACCTCCCAAGAACCGATCGATTGGTCCAATTTACATGTTATTTGTAAACATTCACACGGTGTCGCAGTAGAAACAATCGCCTTCAACTCTGATCAATCTCAATTGATATACACTCTACCTTTTGATCACGATCCACATTATTACGCTCGACGTAGGATGACCGCCAGCATCCGGATCGTTACGCCACATTCATCTGTTACTTCGGTTTTTTGTGGGTGGGGGAGGGGGTCGTCGGAATTGGGGACACATTAAAAACATTAATTAACATTAAAAACGATTCTCCTGTAATCATTGGCAAACAAAATTGTTTGAAAGGCAGTATGAATGTCCGATTGATGTGACATCGCAATAAATAATTTGTATTCACAGCAAATATAACGAAATGTATCATTTGCAATTTGCGACATCCATTCAGGGCAAACGTAGAGAGGTATACAAAACTACAATAAAGTATCTTTCCTCGATGCAATTACTCCATCGTTTGTTCAATCAATAGACGGCAAAAACAACAAGACAACATACAACATCAACATCAACAACAACAACAACAAACAATAACATCATCATCAACATCAACAACAACAAACACAAACAACAACATCATCATCAACATACAACAAACACACAACAACAACAACAACACCTATCATCAACAACATCATGATCATCACCATCTTCAAAGAAAAAACAACAACAACACCAACATCAAGCAACCAAATATCGACAACAACGACAGCATCATCAGCAACATCAACAACAGACACAAACAACAACATCATCATCAACATCGACAACAACAAATCACAAACAACAACATCATCAACAACAACAACAACAATAACAACATCATCATCAACATCAACAACAACGAACACAAACAACAACATCATCAACAACAACACAACATCATCTCATCAACATCAACAACAACAAATCACAAACAACAACATCGTCATCAACAACAACAACAACAACAACATCATCATCAAAAACAATAAACAGCCTTAACAACAACAATAATAACAACAACAACAACATAATTTCCTCGGACTGATGCCCCTGTCTCCCTTCTACGACCTTGGACCAACGTTCTCATTTGAGTCGTTTCCATTCAACTATTGTTAATTACTCCCATTAAATCGCCCACTTGGTTTCCAGCGTCGTTGCGGTTGCTCTCCACACCGTGATATCATCAGCCACGGTGTTTACGTTTAAGACCAACAAACTGTGACGTCACTATGGAGTGCCAGTTATTACGCACCCGATGCGAGCATCTACAGAGGCACCAACTTTAGACGTAGGGGGACTGTTTGCAAAATGACGTCACACCATGAGGCCACGTCTGTATTGTTAAACCAGAACAAAATGCACAATTCAAATGCAGTACAATTTGTATTCATTATTCCTTGTCTTTTTTTTTTCATTCATTGAATTACTTTGTTTATATTTATGTAATTGAATATACAGAGGCAGGATTGTTTCCTTCCCTACAATGTCTTGAAATAATTACAATTGTCTACTTGCTGAGAGAACTGCAACAAACTATCGATATTTTCATCTAGAACGTCGAATCCACCCACGGTTGGTTTAGCGAGGTGACAGCGGGTATCAACCGCACCTCCGGCCGTATTGAGGGCAGCATTCAAGCGGACCCCACGGACATTTCCAAAAGTCGCCTGCTGGCGATCTTTGGAGATTCAAAATTCGTAGCAAACTTTTATTGATTTCTAATCAACGGGGGGCACTTCAGACGAAATAATGTCGCAGGATGCTCACCACCGTTACCATCTGTATAACAAGTAGGCTTTCGGTTGAAAATGACAACAACAAATTCCGGGGTCATTACTAAAAGTATGACCTTACCTCTAAGGTCATCAAGGTCAGACAAACCAATCAATGTAGGCCTTATAGATTCAAGCTGTAATATCCCTCACAGAAGTAAGATTTCTTTGTTCGTAAGTGACGACGTTTTGTTATCTATATATATATCGAGACGCAAAGTTTTCTAAGATTTTGTTAGCCAGTTTTTACGAGCTGACGGTTTACCCGAAACTGTCTTAAAATGTCACGTTCATATTCGCTACAATCTCAGAAAAGTACAACTACAGTTGAAATTGACGTCAATGAAGAAGAAAAAAGTACGACGGTGTAGCCACACATAACGCGTGAAGTCCCTCGAGGCGTAAGGCTATAACGGTAAGCTTAAGTTTGGAGAGAAAAAAAATAATTTCTTTGGACAAATCGAATCTTTTCCAACGACTATTGTATCAGCCCTCGGGGTTGTATTGAGCCGGACTCGGTTCCACGCGCTGAAGTCGATTAGCCAGAATCGAGTCCGTGTTCAACGGAATCGACAACACGGTCTTATTCCGTGAAGGGGGGTGGGGGGCTGCCAGATGTAGACCTTATCACGCCTACACGAGAGGCCATTGTTAACACTACAGGCAACTTTGAGACAGCCTGCTTCACTGCTGGATAGGGGGGCAGGTAGGGGAGATATTGCGGGGAACTGTGCTTTTGGTGATTTGGCACACATTATAGTGTGTCATTTGAAAGCCATCTATCAAGTAATAAACCACAAGGGAAACTGTCCGAGAAAGACTTTGGCAGACATCGCAGATTTGAATTCTGAAGAAAAACAAAGTGTGTTCAAGTTGTTCAAAACGACTACAACTGCTTGTTATACTACCTGTATAGTTTTCGAAAAAGAACAAATCTGCATAAGCCTCGATAGTATGAGCCAAGTGTCTTTCTCATGACATACGTTGACTCAGTCACGTAGCCAGAGGGGGGAGGGGGTAGCCCACCCCGCCCAGAACCCTTCCCCCCTCATGCACATCCCCAACACCAACAAAAAAGAGACCGAAAAAATGCGCAAAGGACTCGGTTAGATACATTAAATAGCCCCCCCCCCCCCACACACACACACACACACCACAATTAGGTCTTTGGAACCCCTCCTCGCCAATGAAAATGCCAGGTTACACCACTGCTCTGACCGTGTGCCAAAATCCATGCTTTTATCATCAGAAGAAACAATATCATGACCTGCCAGTCGTACTGTATGTCTGCAAAAGGAACAGGACGGCAACACAAGAGACTCCTTTTTGTTATAAAGATGCCACATTTTCCTGCGGAAAGATATGGTCGAAATAAGAAAGGTTCAGTTCTTTGAGGAAACAAAATTGGACCATGGCTTGATTGCACAAAGCACTAATACTCATCTTCAGATTCATTTTAGGACTGAGATAGATCAGTCCATGCATCATAGGCCCTTGGCCGGCTCCAGAGAAAGAGGTTGTTACTAAAGACTGCATGTGAAAGGGGTGTTATGCATCAATGGTTTTAATAAAGTTAAGCTCATTTTTCAACCTCTTAAGGCGACTTTAATTATCCCTATATATTTCTGGTAATGAAGCCAATGATGCCTCATAATGAACTTTAATCACTGTAGCCGCAAGCCTGAGGAAACCTGTAAACAAGGTTGTTTGCTATGTGAACCAGAAACACCGGGGTTAGCCTCTACTCTTCCACGATATAAAAGTGTTTCTGGGTTCTTTTACGTGCACTACCAGTTCTAGTGCACTCTGTTAATCAGAAACACCAGAGCAATTGAGCCAGGTGCTCTTAACCGCTCGGCCACGACACGCCACACATTATTTTGATATCACATTTAAATTTGCTAAGCAATTTAAGATTGATACACAGTTACGATCAATCTCCGCTCCTCGTGAAACTGATCTCTGCGGGATGTCTGTGAAATGTCTCGTGTGGCACGACCCCAAGATTTTGACACACACATAAAAAAGTGAAGAGGAAACTTTCATCCTACACAGCTCTTAGTAAAACTGACCAAAGTTACCGCTGATCATTACGATCTTCATTTCTCTGAGTTAAACCAAGCGGTGCTCATTTCAGGACAAAATAACTGCTTACCAATTCAAACATGATGATGTAATCAAATAGGAAAACTCAGAGTCAGGAATCAATATTAGCTTCCAATCTTGTCCATCGACGCCGCCCGCACTATAATGCAGTCTCCCAAAGGACTATTATTTCAAAACTGATGAAACATGCAGTCGGTCATCAACATTCATAATTAATGTTTGTACCACTGACTATTTCCCCGTGAGTGGTTGCATTGTTGGTATAGCGATTTACTCCCGTGGATATCTGGTGATAATGCCCAGTGACTGTGGAACAATAAATACTTCCATGCTACCGTCTGAGGAAAAAAATGCATTTTCTAAAGCAGTTTTTTTTATAAGACAGCAACGAACAGATATGTTTTTTTATATGAAAGCTTTACAATTTAGTTGTTCTTGCTGTTGTTGTTGTTGTTGTTTTTGTTGTTGTCGTTGTCGTTTTCGTTGTTGTTGTTGTTGTCGTTGTTGCTGTCGATGTCGGTGTTGGTGTTGGCGTTGGTGTTGGCGTTGGTGATGGTGTTGTTGTTGCTGTTGTTGTTGTTGTTGTTGTCGTCGTTGTCGTTGTCGTTGTGGTGTTGTTGTCGTTGTCGCTCTCGATGTGGTGTTGGTGTTGTTGTTGTTGTTGTTGTTGTTGTTGTTGTTGTTGTTGTTGTTGTTGTTGTTGTTGTTGTTGTTGTTGTTGTTGTTGTTGTTGTTGTTGTTGTTGTTGTTGCTGCTGCGGCTGCTGCGGCTGCTGCTGCTGCTGTTGCTGCTGCTGCTGCTGCTGCTGCTGTTGCTGCTGCTGTTGCTGCTGTTGTTTGTATCAAGAATAACAAGCAAATACAATTACGATTGTTTTATTTGCCCGTTTACTCTACGAGGAGGCAACGGGTTTTTTTGCGAATCTTTACAATGTTGTTCCATTGTTCCAAATTACTCAAAACTCATTATTTTCCTGCTCCTGTCACCCCCATCTTTTGAGGACAAAACCAACATAGCGTGATCCATAGCAACGCAGTAAATGTCGTTCTGACGACGTAAATTGTTGTTTTTCATTACTGGTGTAGTAATTGGAATTGTTTAACCCTGTAGCGAGGATCATGTTCGGTTGCAACGCCCAGTGGTACGTTGTCAGCACACGCTGACAAGCGTTTTCCTTAGGTTAAGAGGATTTTGTTTTGCTTTTTTTTTTTACGATTTACACCATGTACATATGCAGGTATTGCCTGGATTCATTTAAATTCATTATTTGTGTCCATAATTAATTAAGCTTTATGTTTCGGTTTTATATCCCATTGACAAAAAACAAAATGTACTTACCGATTTTGTACACACAAAGCATGCTGGCAGAGTTTTGCCTGCCACCCTTCTATAAACCAAATCACTGTCCCACGTTGATTGACACCCCCTCTAGGACGTGTGTCTTGGTCAAGCTTCGGGTATGATGGCATATGAGCTGATGTTTTAATGTTTTTAAAATGTATTTTTTTCTAAATAATATTAACACAAAAATAACAAGAATGATTGGTACAATGGGTCAGGCCCCTTGGGATCCGTAATCTTGGTCAATTCTGACCCAGGAGGTTGTTGTTGTTGTTGTTTCAGTAAACACACCGTCCAACTAATCCGTGAACATTTTGATCGAATTCGGTTGTCACGTTCTCGTGGATTTAATTTAAACAACGAAACACTGTGCACATGATTTGTCTTGGATTGTGTGTACTGTTTGTTTGTTTGTTTGTTTGTTTGTTTGTTTGTTTGTTTGTTTGTCTCTGTGTACGATTGCGACTCTGTATAAAGAAATAAGCATGCAGTGATTCGGGGCCGTCCACATGTAATGTGTGTGTCAACTTTGATCGTAATTCAGATGGCTTGAATTGGTCTTGGTATAAGAATTGTTACCAGTGAGCTTTTAGGACTAAACCATTATGACAGAGATCAATTAAAATGTATATTGACCACCCCCCCCCCTCCCACAAATTTATTTTCTGCAGCACACGTCGGCTATGGAGTCAACAGTTAAGGGATAGGGAAGAACAGCCTATCCCTTACCTGTTGACTCCATAGCCGACGTGTGCTGCAGAAAAAAAATCGCCCCTCCCTTGCACGAAGTATAACGCAATTCCGCACAAAGCGCGTCTACCATTTCCACCATTTTGAGAGTCAATGAAATTTCCCTAACCTCGTTCCCAGTGGTGTGCGATCTCGCCATGCAATTGTTTGGTCCCGAATGCCTTTGCTCGATCGAGCGGTGTCGATACGGAGAGAGTCTGATCATTCTCATTAAAACGCGTAAAATGCACATCGCGCGTGCGCACTTACACTACGTCATGGCGAAAATGAGGCAGCACCGCACCTTTGTATACGGGGACGGTGGTGGTGTGACGCATACGCGTATTTTTGCGTCTGCCTAGTGCACAACATTATGACGTTTGCCAACCAATAGCGGTTGTACGCATGCGTGAATGTAATTAGCCTATTTCATGGGATGGACTATCGATCTCCACCAATACTGATGAAGATCAATAGGAAAGACCAGCCTCGCTACCAAGGGGAACGCGCCGTATCGATACCTACCTTCACGATGAGCGAGCAGCGCGTGCTGGAAATAAACTAATCTGGCACGGCGAGATCGATCACCCCTGGGAACGAGGCTGGGGCAAGACTAATTCCTTCGGTACATTTCGACTCGAAAAATGGCGGAAATAGTTCAATACGAACAGAGATCGTAGTCGAGTTGATATCTCATTTGAAGTCTATGTGGCTGTTGACAGCGCGGAGGCGAGCTCGGGTCGTGCTTAATGGCAATTGGTTCAACTTCATTGACTTCTTTGTATTGTCATCGGCCCTTTTAGAGAGAATGATAAGGTCAATTGCCATAGCAACCGATGAAGAAGAAAAAACACCTGGGAATCTGCCATTGTATACCAACATCCTTGCCGACATTTTGTTATCAAAATTTACATCCGTTCGGGGCACTTGTGCTGATGTACTTGTAGAGTCTGAACGATTAAGCAATTAGTAATGTTCGTATTAATTATTTAAAAAGAGTGTTTCAAATAAAGTAATGTTTTGTTCTGACTAAACCACAGAGTTGGTAAAAATTAATAGTTTTACCCATAAAGGTATAATTTATTCTTATGATCGTTACAATTAGCTGGACTATAATTATGTAAAAACGAGGGAAACTAAAACGTGTATTATTTTCGTTTCTACCGAACTCAGGTCTCGTATACCCGTTTTGAGTTGATCGTTTTGTTACGATAACCCAAACAATTAATCGATAATCATGGAATCAGACGATGTGTGCGAGTTTTTTTTTTGGGGGGTTTGATGCTTGAGTTTTGTTATTTCACTCTGGGTGTTTAAGGGTTGATTTTTGAGGTTTGAGGTTTGTGGATGTTATTATGAAGTTTGATGTTTGATAATTTTATCGAGTTTTTAGGTTTTAAGTTTGAGTTTTAAGAATCTTTTTAATGAGATATCGCCTAACTCACAAGCCCGGGGCCACTTGAAGTGAGAGCTACACTTTAACTGATTTTGGCTGTTGGCCCAAATCAACTGTCACCAGGGGCACGTTGCCACCAACTCCTTGTGCTGAAACGGGGTTACCTCCTTCACAGTCCGTAAGGATGTAGGCACGGGTATCATCCACTAGGAGCCTGGCTGGTAGAGCAGAATGCACTACCTTCCCAACTTTTGAAAAGGCAAATTATGGTTAAGTGCCTTGCTCAACGGTACAAGTGTCATGACCGGGATTCGAACCCACACTCTGCTGCTGATAACTCCAGGCCTTGGGCCCGGTGAACTGAACCGCTCAGCAACGACAACCGCGGGTTGGGGTTTTGATATTGAGTTTTTTACTTGTACAAAACTATATATTTAAAAAACATACATCTTGTAGTCAAATGTACAAGTCAGTAATTTTATCACAATTTAATAAATTGTGAATTTTCTTCCTGGCATATTATGACATTAGTTTGGTTCACCCCGTGTTTATTTCATTAAATTTTCCTCATGCCAGTGTCCAATAATCGGAAACCCTCCTTCATATTAAACAAAAAGATCACTAGTTTGACTTGAAATTGGGTTGGACAAACAAACAAAAAACAGCAACGTTGACTTCTCTGTTCTTATTCTTATCATTCGCAAATTGTATGCCCGGCGAGGACGCGGCATGAATGCACAGTCAACATTCGAGAAAGACTACCTAATTAATGACTACCTCACTGTTCAATACAATTACCGTTTTCGCTATCAATGTTATAACATCAGCCTGCTTGTGTTTAAATTATGCAAAATATCCCCGTGTGTCTACGGGAGTGGGGGGTGGGGTAGGGGTAGGGGAGGCAGTCGGGGTTTGACTCAAACTCTCCTCAGCAAGCCCGTGCGTGTCACTCCCCCCTCATAAACAATGCATGTGAAGAATGATGGTGCCAGTTCTAAGAAAATATGCCCTTGACAAAAAATCACGTTTCATTAATTTGTGTCCTACATGCTCAAGGCGCGAAACCAAACAGAATAAGGGTTTGGCTCCGTGTAAAGGCAAGGCTTGCAAGCTGACTAAGGATGAGTGTTTTTTTATTGTTTGGTGTGAGCGGCCAGGTCCGACTATTATAATGCAACTAATAATGCTCACAATTGCCTCGTAATAGAACAAAGTACGGTTAACTGATGACAAATTAACTTTTTTGTTTCCCCCACTAATAGCAAAGTATAATATTGACGCACCATTTATCATCACCGTTCCCGATTGACGGTGATATGAAACAACTAAGGATGCTTTTGTCAGTCTCGTCTGTCTCGGCCAATGTGTCTCCGCGCCGCACGCATAGCGGAGAAACCGCAAGTTATCATATAGAGCAACGCCGTAAAACACCGGGGTCGGAATCAACCGGTGGCTGGGGCCCCCTGGGTCCCCGGGGCAATTAGCAAATTTCCCCGGAGACTTTCCCCTCTTCACGCGCTGCGGGTTATGTGACTGAACCGAAACGCATACACGACTAAAGGTGTGTGTATACACCCCCATACGAGAGACAACTTCAAGATAAACCATAGAGTGGACGGAAATACAGGCTTCCCTGGAAACTGTATCAACGCATTTAAAGTGGGCGGCTTAATATTGGGGACTTGGGGGCTCAAATGCCCACCTGACTAGAGTTTATCAGAGGCTCACATGATATAATACCCTCGTCTTATTGCTCTTCGTAGATAATGAATGCAAAGATCCACCTGTATTCAACAGTCAGATGGCGAAGAAGATAAACTCATTACCGCCAAGGAGCTAAAACGCATTTTGATGATCCATATTAGATTAGTTTTAAATTTCTTTGTGCGGGTTCTGAGCATTTCTGGAAATCAATATCTTAAAGGCAGTGCACCCCTGGGAGGGGAGGGGAAGGTCATTTCCTATTTGGGGGGAGGAGAATATTAATTAGATGCCGACAGGAAGAAGAAGAAAACTCTTGTATTTTTTCCTGCTTTTTGACTGTGGCTCCGGCCAGTAATTTATGTAGCGCTCCATTTTTTTTTGTCAAATGTGTATATAATAATATAGCGTATGAATGTGAATAAACCATTGGTTTACCGTTCAACAGAAAAACAACATGGTTAACTATAATAGTTGCCTAAAACGAAAAAAAAACACGATTTCCTTACTTAATAATCGACTCTTAGTTAAAGGAACATTACAGAATTGGTAAGAAAAAAACTTTTTGATCACAAAACAGTTGCTGGCAGTGTAAGCACTTTATGTAATCCACCATATACATAAACTGACAAACCTGTAGTTTGAGATCGATCGGCATCTGGGTCACGAGAAAATAGTGAAAAACCGATTACACATTTGCATGAAATCATATAGATTCAACAAATGAATAAAAAGCTCACTGAGCGATAAACTCCAATCGGAAAATTAGTTTATTCATTTCTCATCAAATATGGCATTTCAGACAGAAATATTTCAAGGGATGTTTTCTACTATCATCATCATTAGACCGTGTAAGTTTTATGTAAATCTGTGATCAAAAGTATATTTTACAATTACCAATTCTGTAATGTTCCTTTAAAACTCAATATACGGTTGGGCCCAACTTGGTCCCGGAAGTTCGATAGCCCGTGAGACTCACACAGTCTGTCAAAGCCAACAATCAGTTTGAAGATGAAAATACGAGCAATCGACCGAAGTGAACAGCTTAGGGCAACCCAATAAATTTCTCTCCGAACTGAATTTTTGAAAATTTGGTATAACAAAAAAAAATGTGTGTGGGCTTCTATTCTATTGTGAAGATAGCGCATTGATTGGTGCATTGTGCATCCAAGTGGTTCTTTTTTGAGGGATAAAAAGTATGAACAGTTTACTGTACAACAATATGAAAATGTCATGATATTTGATACAGTAAATTGCTTTCGCAAAGAAATCTGTTGATGCCCTTACGTTTTGGAACTTGCCGCGTCCTCGCTCTAATGAGGTAAAACGAGCCACGCACTGCCGGTTGCGGGGGGGAAGAGACCCCCGTGTTTTATTCAAACTGCAACAATGAATGTTAACAGTTAGCACTGTTGTGTTTGTAACTGAACTCGCACGGGTCACGCTATTCTGTATACAGGCGTGGACAGCTCTATTCATGGGAATCTTGTTTCGATTTTAATTTCCCCTCCAAAAGGGTGCGAGTGTGGGGGAGGCTGTACTATTAATTATGGTTTGTGTATTGCAAACCGGTTTTACATTTTTTTTTTGGTATTTCATAATCATCTAGGCTCGTGCCCACTCAGACAAGGGGACCCACCTCTTGACCCCCCCCCCCCTCTCCTTCCTTCCCCAATCTTCTTCCTGGCACCTCCAGCAAAATGATACCGTTGTTCTATTACAGTTTAAACGGACGTTATCTTGAAATTAAGCGCCATGAGAGAATTCATCATTTTCCACTTCAAGCCACTTTCCCTCGCAGTGTTTGTCTAAGCGTGCATGAATGAGGCACGACCGTGCACTGCACACGTGGATCACATGAGCCACCCACACCAGCCACCAAACCAAAAATTAATATTCACTTAAAATAATAACGCGCAAAAAGGATTATGCTAAAAATAAAAGGATGGATCTATAATCCCGTAATCCCATAATCACAAGGGGATTAACTCTCGCTTGAATAAAAGGAGAAGTGATAAAAAATGAGTTGTCTTAATTCATGATCAGCGAGTGCGATTTGTCAGTCAAAATAACTACGATTTGATGTCTGTCTGATTTTAAGAAAGAAAGGAAAAAACACCAAAATGGCTGTCAGATTCCTTTTCATCCTGCTAGCGTTTAATTGTTGCCTCATCCACGTTAGTAGTCGGGTACTCTTTGGAGCGTTCAACATTCAAATACTCGGTGTGACTAAGATGGGAAAACCCGAGGTGGTTGGGTACTTGACTCAGGTGAGAGTTATAACATACAGGCTGTAATTTCCTAAAAACAATCATGCTTACAAAAGAGGTTTACACATGGTTGTACCCGCAAGTTTACTATTTATTTATTTATAGTTCCTTCCAATAATGCTTACCACGGAAAATGAGTGACCGGTCATCTGTATAATTTATATCAATTGAGAGTGGTTCCCTGCAAATGTTTGCTCATAAAATTGCTAAGCGTAATTTTCTGCTTGATGTATGATTTTGTTCAAAGCCACGACTATAAATACGCGTTTAACGTGGCTAAACAAGCTCGAGTCAGACATTAATTTGAGTCGAAAATTAAGTGACAAAGATTGTCTCTTAAATGACCTCGATTTGTTAGGCTTTTTTGGGTCACGGGTGATTTTCTGCTCGAGTGTCTCTATTTATCATCATTATCGCCACGTCGTTATTCGATTATCCGGAAACGTATATCTGATTTCATGACCAAAATGGAACTGCCGATTAAGGCCGATTCTCAAGGCAAGGCCTCTTCAGTTTTGTCTGTAAATTGTGTACTATGCCTCGACGATACAACAACAGAGATTTAAGTACAGCGCACTTAAACTCCTACGGAGCCCTGGATGTGCCATCCAACTTGTTGAGATCCTGGGATAATTTACTGCAGGGTGTGCCGTCATAGAATGATGATGATATCCCCAATTAGTTTATCTCGGGATAGCGGCATCTTGAGAGCAGCAATTTCGTCTGCCCGAGATATTTTAACTCGGTATGACGACATCCTGAGCGCAGGATGTGGTATTCTCAAGATAATCTAATATCTTGTGTTCTCGACACTATAGATAGTTCCCAGTAGACGCCATCTTTACGGGCAAAAATGCATTTTGGCTTGCAGGTGCGTCAAACGCTCAACTTATTAACGCAGCCGCGTTGTTCACTGACCAATCCTGCAATGAGTTTCGTGAAATGCGCGCGTGTTGCACGCCGTTCTCACACGAAACGCACGACTGTTTGTTCCAAACTGCCCGTAAAGATGGCCGACTTACGTCATACTGCAACCTATCTATATCATCCCATAATTAATTATCTCTGGAAGTCGACATCTTACTTTCATGATGTCGACATCCTAAAGATAAAATATATCGAGAAGACGGCATCGCATATTGGGATGTCGTCATTCTGAGATGAATCATCTTAGGATGTCGGCATCATCTTTACGTTTATGCTGTCATCATCCTGCAGTAAATTACAAGTTAGGGGACCTCAACGTGTTGGATGACACTTCCAGTGACCATTTTGTCCGTTGAAACTACGGCTTGGCCACAACCCTTTGGTTGGATGCATTTAGGGGGCGTAACTGGGAACGTGAGGGGAACTTGGGTGCAACGGTGTCTTAATTTTTTTTAACCATCC
This sequence comes from Pycnopodia helianthoides, assembly GCA_032158295.1. Classification (NCBI taxonomy): domain Eukaryota; kingdom Metazoa; phylum Echinodermata; class Asteroidea; order Forcipulatida; family Asteriidae; genus Pycnopodia; species Pycnopodia helianthoides. Next base: position 1,577,861 of record CM063251.1, read on the forward strand.
TCAGTAACAAAGTTTGACAAGTATGGTTGGGGTAGTTAAGATGCGTTTGCAGTTTAGTCATGGCCAGGATTTTGCAGTAAGTCTATGGATATGGGTTTTGAGGCATTGCATGGTGAGGTATCAATATATAGTCTGTGGACTTATAATAAGAATCTCATTTTCAATATTGTCGAAAAAAAAGTGAACAAAAAAGACAACTTTCGAGATCACAGAGCAAAAGAAGAGTCATCCGGATTGTCTCATTTGAAGCAGTTATCATATTTGAGAGAAACAAAATAGTGAATAAGCGTTTCAACAGTTTGTTTTTGGCCTACACTCTCGTAACAGAAATGTTTTCTTCGTGGCCAAAATCTTGAAAATAAGTTTCACGGTTGGCAGCATCCCTTTTTCAAAAAAATGATTACTATCTGAAAAGAAAATTAATTGATTACACCAGTGACAATCCTCCAGTGATATATGGCCGCATTGCTGTCAAAGTGGAGTTACAGATAGCGTTTGAAAACTCACGCTTGCTGATTTCGATTGCAAAACCTATTACCAATGTCCGTTGTTTTCGCTGACACGCGAACAAAACAATGTGTTATAACAGCAACAGATTCTGGATGCGTTTAAGGCCTTCACCTGTTTTTCTAATTTGTGCTTATCAATTTCGTGTTGTTGTGTCTTAGCAACTGCATGCACACTTGTTTCTTGTGTAGTACCTTCCCTGTCCTGACCTGCGTCCATGTATGTCCCTATAGGTTATGACTCAAAAGCATTGTTTTGCTTCACACAAGCCCGGATTATGTGGCAGAGGGTGTCCCCTAAATGTTCCCATACTTTAAAGGAACGTTACAGAATTGGTAAGGAAAAAACTTGTAAAATATACTTTTGATCACAGATTTACATAATACTTACACGGTCTAATGATGATGATAGTAGAAAACATCCCTTGAAATATTTCTGTCTGAAATGCCATATTTGATGAGAAATGAATAAACTAATTTTCCGATTGGCGTTTATCGCTCAGTGAGCTTTTTATTCATTTGTTGAGTCTATATGATTTCATAATCGGTTTTCACTATTTTCTCGTGACCCAGATGGCTGATCGATCTTAAACTTCTACAGGTTTGTCAGTTTATGTATATGGTGGATTACATAAAGTGCTTACACTGCCAGCAACTGTTTTGTTAGCAAAAACCAATTCTGTAATGTTCCTTTAACACACCCGTTTCCTCTTGTACAGAAGTACCCCCTCACCCTTCCTAAAACCCTCTAAATAATTCATGGGATTCCCAGAATACAATGAAGACACAATAGGAAGGGAGGGTAGCGATTTTTATTTTTCCGTACCAAACTAGAGCCAATGCATACACGCATAAGGTATCGGCGCTTTCCCGGATCCCTTCACTGTTGACCCCCTGTCTCAAGTGTGGTATGAAAAAATAAATTGCGGGAGGGTATACCATGCCACCAAATTCCAAGCCTAGTCCTTTGTAGAAAATTGCTACTAAATGTAGCCTACTGTAATGTAGTAAATCAAACCGATTACAAACAACTTATTTTCTTTTTTTTTTGGCTAGGACAGTTCTTGATAAATGTACTTGAAGTGAATTGAATTTGTTCCCGTTTTTTTTTACTGGGCCGCAGATCCTTGCCCGTTATGACCTCGTCTTGATCCAGGAGCTGCGAGACAAGTCCGGTGTGGCCATCGTGGATCTTTTCGAGTCGCTGAACGAGTAAGACGATTCTTCTTGCATGATTTCTCTTAATATTATTCCCGTCTCTTCTTTCTTATTTTTTATGTGAAATGAAACCGTGCAATCCCCACAAGTGGCCCGTACTGTTAAAGGGGAACTTTGTCTTCGTATTGGGCGCGTTGTGCTATTTTAAAAAAGGCATTTGTTACCAAATGAATAATGGTTGGAAAGTTTTTCTTTAAAAGTAGAATGTACACACATTAATGTCCCTTGATTTTGTATGGTTTTTGTGTAATTTCATGACGTGAATTTCGACTCCTCAAAAAGGCGGACCCTATGCTCCGCTGGTTGTATTTCCAGAGGCAAATGTATGTGTTTGTAGTCACTATACTCACTCATTAAAACACACAGTAGGTGCTTTTAGTGCACGAAGAGCCTATTTAAAACTCTGCTTGACACCATTAAAAAAACCTCAAAGTCTTGCTAGCGTGTAATACATTTTTGTGGAAAACCCAATGACTTTTAAATCGCCCAAAGCATTAGATATAGACACTTAACACGTATTACTAAATCAGATTAGTTTTAGCAAAATGCTAATGCTGTGATCCTTACACGTGAAGCGGTGACACTCTGAGCACGTCCTGGTCGTTCTAGGTCGCAATCCTCTCGGGCACATTTTGATAACTCCAATGGGAATTCCGGGAAAGCTGTCATTGATGGATTTTTTAGTGACAAAAAAAACCCGATGGTAATAAGATCGACAATTGGCATGCTATTTGTCTAGGTGTGAATGTGGAACTTGGATTTGTTTAGATTTTAAAAAATAAATAAAAAATTAAAATTAGCAGAGTACCGAATATTTAAATAAAAAATTATACTCAATAAGTGAGTGATGGCGTCACGCAGGGTTTAAAAATGATACGGAGCAGTTCCAAACAGCAACATTTTGAGAGATTTAAAGGCGAAGTGCTGGAGTTTACCTGGAGTAATTCAGACGCTAGAGGACGCTATAAGAACACCATTGTGTAGGACCGAAATATTAAAGCGAGATGAAATGCAGAAACGCTTTTTATGCGCGTGTGGGTGTATTAGGTTGGACAATTTCCGAGAACTTTCTCCCAGCCAAAGTGATAAATTATCAACTGGAAAAAAATATTAAAAGAGGGTCTCGAGAGTCGAAAGTGAGTTTTGTGATGCACTCATTTTCCAATAGATAGAGTCCTTATATAGAAGTGGAACAAATTACGTCTCTAACCCCATTTTCCGGTGTAAAATTGTCTTTTTAGTAATACTCCCACAGTCAGTGCACCAACATGGAACAATCCCCCTCTTTACATCGGCCACGACATACCACAATAATAATTATGTAGAAATGATTGTCATGACTTTCATTTATTGTTTAACTTTTTTTTTTGTTTAGTGAAGATTCGTTTCGGCATCGCTGAAATTAATTTCACATAGAAATTCCAAAATGATTTGCCTATCGGGCGGTCCATCTGACTGAGGTGTGCACAACGCATGAACCTTTCGTCAGATGACAGGATTCACACGCTTTTGTTTCGTTTCTGTTAATAATTACTTGTGCGGATTTTGTAGGCAGTGTAATCTTTTGTTTCTAGCGGCGGGAGGGAAAGATCGCAGAGATAACTAAACCTTGATTGACAACGGCTTGAAGATTAGTTCATTCGGTATAATATAGTGTTTGCCGAATGACTTACGGGGGATGAAGGGAGGTAGTCAGTATCGATGAATCAAATAATTTAATGTTCTGTGGATGTTAAAATACCCGTTGGTGTGAACCTCGAACACCAATCTCTGGAGGAGAAGTATTATTTCCTTAAAGAAAGGTTCCCGAACAAAATGACCCATCCCACACTTCTCATTGAACAAACTATGTGTCTCTATTTTACTACTCAAGGTACTCGTTTGATACCTACGACTACGTCATCAGCTCTCGTACGGGCCGTTCGTCTTCAAAGGAGCAGTACGTCTACTTCTATAAGTAAGTTCGCTGTCTTGAGAAAAAAAGGTGATGACAGCGACTTCGTGACGTTGGTGACAGTGACAGAGGGGGGATTGGTGTTGATAAATTGGCGACTGATATTAACCCTTTTTCTTAGCCACTAGACGGCCCAGCCGCCCAAAGCGATACTCCATAACATGAGGAAGGAGAGAAAACAACAGTAACATCAAAATAAAACTAAACAGTCATTGGTGCGCTTTGGTCGAGAGAATGGCAATCGTTTATATGGATCTTTTTGTAAATATTTTTTTGCCCTTCACAGTTGAAAGTTGATTTGTTAACGCTAATGATGATCAATTATGTGGCTCTTACCAAAACCACGCTCATTTTTAACAAATATTTTTTCCTTCGTCATGGTGATCAAATATGATCCAAAAAATTATGGTTAGCAATTAATCAGTATGACCGAAAAACTAATGGTTAGCAATTAATCGGTATGAGCCAACTGCTCATAATGGTTAATTGCTAACCATTAGTTTTTGACAGTATCATCATGATGAACAAAAATGATGTAATGCCAGGTAACAGCCTGCAAAACTAGTGTCTTCATTTTAAACCTTACGAAAAATAACCTCCATGAAATTTAGCGATAGCCGTTCCCGGGATGCACATGTTGTTTGTTCCCTTGGGACTTATCACCCCCGAAATTGAAATATTATGTTAATCAATGAAAATATTAACGAAAAGGACGAAAATTGTACCTAAACAAGCCTTGTGTTTCTTTTAAAGGAACATTACAGAATTGGTTTTTGCTAACTAAACAGTTGCTGGCAGCGTAAACACTTTATGTAATCCACCATATACATAAACTGACAAACCTGTAGAAGTTTGAGATCGATCAGCCATCTGGGTCACGAGAAAATAGCGAAAAACCGATTACACATTTGCATGAAACCATATAGGTTCAACAAATTAATAAAACGCTCACTGAGCGATAAACTCCAAACGGAAAATTAGTTTATTCATTTCTCATCAAATATGGCATTTCAGACAGAAATATTTCAAGGGATGTTTTCTACTATCATCACCATTAGACCGTGTAAGTTTTATGTAAATCTGTGATCAAAAAGTATATTTTACAAGTTTTTTCTATACCAATTCTGTAATGTTCCTTTAAGTATTTTTAACCACGATTCTAGTAATTTACAAAGTGACAAATATTGACGTCGATAATGCTTGTGACAATAATGACAAAGTTGGCAATGAAAGTTTGACAATATGACAATAAATTCCTCTGAACAGAACCAGCAAACTAACAGTAGTTGACAGCTACGAGTTTGTGGAAACAAGCGACCAGTTTGAGAGGGAGCCATACATTGTGCGATTTCGCCAAAATGACTGCTTTCTTGTAAGTCCATTTTTGTTTCTTCTTCTCTTTTTCTGAGACGCCCGCGCTTTTAATCCGTGCTTTTTTTTTTTTTTTTTTTTAGGGCGGTCGTGTTTGGCGTAGAGGGTTTTCTTTCCTCGACGTCCACCCCCCAGGACCCCGGTTCGAATCCCGCCGGGGCACTATGTGCATTTGGGTTTTCAGTCCCTACCGATGATGGCGTGGGTTTTCCCTGGAGTATACTTCTCTGGGGTTTTCCTCCCACGTCTAAAACTGATGCGATTCACAAACTAAGAAAGAATTACAATAAACAAAAGCTAGTCAAATATTGTATATAAAAAAAATGACATCAGCAAATTTAACACACCGTTGAGATTACGCATGAAATAGGCATCAACTGTTAGAGTGGGGATCTTATGGGGGTGCGCCCTCAAAGCTCCGGGTCAGAATATTGACCCGGATTCCAGGTTCAAAAGGGTACCTGACCCATCTCTATGAGATTAGGCTGGATTCAAATTCATAGAGCTGCTTAAGCACAATAAGTAGCTGAGCACAACAAAATTATGCTTACCAGAATAAGGTTACCAGCCAAACTATCAAGTCACATGTACAATTTGTGACTGGTATCCTGCTGAATTCTGTTTAGCAGAAAATTGTTAAGCAATATTCTCTGCTTAAGCAGCTCTATGAAATTGGGCCCTGATCCGGAACTGGGTCAAAGATTGGGATTTGGACTCGGATTCTGCGTCAGTTTGACCCATTTCTTGATCATTATTTAACACAGATCTCGGGTCATACTGACCCAGAAATGGGTCGGGGCATAGAAACCGGGTCAATTCTGACCCGGGAGTCTTCAAGTTGTGTGGTAATTGGTTCCAGAGAGTTGGGCCGGACACACTGACCAAACACTCGCCCATCCCAGAGATTATAAGACGAGTAAAATAAAGAAAGCCAAGAGGATTGGAGGGTGTTGTTTATATTTTGTTATTAATGTACTCATACTAAAACTCGTTGATACCGTACCTTCATAGACCAGCCGAGTTTGTGGTGGCTGGAATTCACGCCAAACCCGACGATGCCGAAATAGAGATTGACTACTTGACAGACGTCTACGATGACGTAGTCAGAACATGGGGAATACAGGTAATGTCTGTATAAACATTGCAGAATCCTGCAACATATTTTGTTCTTATTTTTCTTAAAGTTCCTTTAGCTGTCCTTTTTTTCCTAAGTCAGTGACTGTTAGGAAAAGGAGACCGTTAAGCAATCTCTCAGTTTTAATTTGAAGATCAATCCAACTGGCTTATTTTTAAATAGACCGTGTCACCTCTTTTACAATAATAGGGACCTTGTACATTCCAGGGAAGGCAAGATACTACACTCTGGCTATTATGGGAAGATGTTCATGTAACATTAGAAGAATAAATGATTGCATGAGAGTGGCGTGTTATTAATATTATCCTCACAGATGTGATCAGACTTTAAGTGAGCATAATTTTCCAAGATTAAGATTGTTCTCCTTTCCTATTCATCTCAATGAACGTCAGGACGTCATACTAGCCGGTGATTTCAACGCAGACTGTAATTACGTCACAAAGAGAGAATGGCCGAGCATCAGACTGCGAACCCAGTCTCGCTTCACGTGGCTCATTGGCGACGACGCCGACACCACCGTGTCGAACACCGACTGCGCGTACGACAGGCAAGTACAACGACACAAATTCCTGTGCACGGTCGTCCTGCGCACTATAGATGGATTGCACATGACGTCATTGACCACCATATTTGATGAAAAAAACAATGGAAACGTGCACGCGTGTACGCGCTGCGCACAATTCTCAGCCAATGATAGCTCTTCACGTGTGCACATTTCATCAAATATGGCGGCCAGTGCAAGGGGTCTATTTGAACGTTAACTGGACACGTTGTCTTTGGATTTGGGCGCTTTGGGCTATTAAAGCGTTTGTTATTAAATGGATAAGGTTGGAAAGATGTTTTAAAAGTAGATTGCATTGATTCTCACAATATACCTCAAAATTGTGTGGTTTTCCCTTTAACTTTGTGAAGTTACACGGCCCGCCCTTTTGTGGAGTCCAAAGTTTTGCTTCCACAAAATGGCTGACAATTTTTCTTGTGATACGAACAGACTTGTTGTAGCTGGTTCCGACATGACTGCTAATTCCCGCTCAGCACAGACGTACTACTTCGATGAAGAGTTCGGCTTGGATCAAGACACAGTAAGTACCACGAGTTTTCTCTTGTTTTAGCTTTGCCAGCCAATTTAATATCACCAGGCTGGGGCACTGACCCTTCAGAAGATGAACGCGGGCGTCCTTCCAAAACCACGGTCAAGACGCTGATGGAGGACGGTGGCCACAGCAACAGACCGATCCATTAAGCTCCGCCCATAGAGCTATATATATTGACTAGAGCGCTAACACCCCGTTATACACGCACTAAGGTTTTGAAGCCGTGTGGGCGCATCCATGTTTATGTACAAACCAATACAAAAGCCTGAAATTTTGTACGGCAATTGTACGGCTATTTGCATGATAAAGCGTTTGTTCTTTTCTATGCGTCATCGAACCAAATATGCAGCAAATGAGAACGCACAATCTGCTAATGAGCGTACAAACTGCGAGCGTCATGTGCGTCATGTTTAACATGTGCGTTTGCGCGTATACGTTTTTTTTTTCATTCTTGCCGGCATATTGTGTATCCTTGAAGCAGATTTCGTTTTTTTTCCCCTTGACATCTTGAAGCATTGAATCCTCCCAAAAAAGGCTTTAGTTCGACTCAGCATTTTTCCTAAGACGTAAGTAACAACATCAGAGAATCACCTACTACATATTTTTTTAAGACATCACTAAAATCACCTGTTTACAAGAGCAATGATCGTTAGATTAAATATGGCGCGTACGTAAGCGCGCACGCCGAATGCAAAATTTTCGCGGCCATGTGTGCTCTCTTAAAATTAAAATCGTTCCGTAGTCACGCAACACATCAAACATGTCTGCGCCCAGGGTGGCTTCTAAACTCAGAGCAAGTTAGCGCTCTAGTCAATATATATAGCTCTATGGCTCCGACCCTTACGTGTTGACCAATCACAACCTTGGCTACGCCACCGAAAATCTGACACGCTAAAATCCCATAAGAAAAGTAAACTTGCGTGCGCGCGTATCTTTAAGCGCGCACGTTTATGTCGTGCGTGTGGGATTGGAGAGATGCACACGTGCTGTGTGCAGTGGTGATGCAGCCAATGCTGTGATTGGTCAGTAAAAGGGGGTGGGGCTTCATGGATCGGTCTACTGCTGATAAACTCAAGACACTGATGATGGGACTGGGCATGCGGCGCGACGGTCGTCGCGCCACGCCACGAGCACAAGTCGTACTCGATCAATGATGATGATGACATACAAGAAAACTATCTATTGACCTTATCATCGATCTACATTGACCTTACCTTATGCATTGACGTCATTACGCCGCCATCTTAGAGGTAAAAAGATGACGTAACAATGGAAAACGCACATCTGTGTACGCGCGGCGCACAGAATCGGCCAATGAGTAACCTTCTTTTGACCTCTAGCCGAGGGCGCCCTACTCAAATGACGTCACTTTCATAAGGTCTATTGAAGATGAACTATTTCTGTGAGTTGCACTTGAATGTGTGTGTGTCGTTCCCTTTGAGGTTCCTCTGATCTCTGTCCTTGCCTTTAGTGCCGTGGCTCCCATAACTATTTTCTTCTGTTTGTGTCTTTAAAACACAGGCCAAGACGGTCAGTGACCACTATCCAGTAGAGATGACCATTATGTAAGGAACAAGCGAAGTGACAAGATGGAAATCAACGACTTGAAGTTACGGCAACAAACTCAATCAATCTAACGGACACGGCATCTTCAAATTGAGGAATGATTTATCCCGGGTTTTAAAGTAAAATGGCGTCACACAAACCTGCGAAAAAAATATGTGCTTACGAGAAAACTTTTTTTGTTTTCTTTACACGAGCTAAACAGAGAAGTTTTTCTTTTTACGAATGTTCCGGGTTGGCTTAAATAAGTATTTATATCTTATTTTGTTGTAAAGCCCTTTTATCAATTGTCTCGCTCTCGGTTACACACACAAAAATAATATTTCAAATTAAAAACAAAACAAATATACGACCTTTGACCGAAAGCTGTGTTTACATAAAGCTTAGGCCTATTTATAGCTTTGGATGCTATCATTTTTTGCAGTAATTTTTGCTGTCTCATATGTTATTTTATTGATAAGAGCGAGTATTTTAACAAAGCTGTAACTTTCTCATGGGGGGGTCGATGTTTAATCCTTATAATGTTATGACGTCCAACATAAAGTGTCAACTCATACAGTTTTCTGATAGTTCGAGATTAAAACAAACTAATCAAACTGGTTCGAAAAAAATGTTCGGTTTTCGTTTATTTTTAATAGGAAGGTTTCATTCTTTTGACAGATGTAAATTTGATTGTACGTGTCGAGACCGAAATAAGATCACGATTTCGTCACTCGGTCACCTTTGCAAGAAATACTCCCATAAGAACAGTATTCGAAAGGAGAGGTCTGTATACAATGGGCGCACCTTTTGTTTCCGTCACAACCGGGCCCAATTTCATAGAGCTGCTTAAGCACACAAAAAGCAGATAAGCACAACAAAATTATGCTTACCAGAAGTAAGGCTACCAGCCAAAATACCATGTCAAATATACCATTTTGTGAGTGGTATCCTGCTTATTCTGCCAAGCAGAAATTTATTAAGCGTTATTTTCTGCTTAAGCAGCTCTATGAAATTGGGCCCTGGATACAGCTGTGTAAGTGGGGACCCGGTACCCCCAAAACATGATCAACGGTCTATTGGCCCAATTCACCCCGACGACATCATCACAATAATCTGAGGTGCGCCATCTTGGGAGCCAGTGTCCCCGTCTTTGATAACACTACAGACATCATTATAATAGGTGTGATAAGTCTGTGTGTGTGTGATTCAGACTAGTGCGCAATGTACACATTAGGCGACGCGGTGTGTATACAAGCTTTACAATGTTACTTGCTAATGCAATTTTACTCCCAAAGTAGCGAGCAAGGCAGGCATCAGTTAGCCGCGTCAGACTCTGGTGCAGTGGTGATGTCACGGGGGAGGATCTGGGGGTACCGTGCCCCCGTGCCCCCACCCCCCCCCCGTGCTCTCACGAGAGAGAAAAACAGATACCTGATCCCCCCCTTTACTGAACAGTAATACCCCCCCCCCCCTTCGTAAACGGAGTCATGTTCATAAAAACTGTATCTGAAGACCTACAACCGCAACAGCTGATTTCTGTTGTTACAAAACAAAATTAAGGACAATGTGTTTACATGCTGAAAATTGTGCATGGTTTTTAACTATTTTCTCCTGACTCACACAAAGGTTAAAGCCCAAACTGTCACAAGTTTTTTACTTCATGTATGGTTGATCACACAAATCCTGAACACAGACTGCGACTATTTTGTCAGCTCTACCAATCCTGTATAATACATTTAACTATGCAGGGTTTTGGGTTTTTGTTCTTTTTTTTGTGCCGAAAATGACTATGAAAATCAGAATTATGTTGTGAGTGTGAACTTCAACTAATGAAACACAAAGAGACAAAGGCAAAGCACATCGTCTACAGGCCGAACAAAAAGCTTCACTTACATTTAGATAATGAGAATACAATGTTATCATTGAACTTTACTCCTGCACAAAGCAATCGTTACAAAACGCCAGAACATTTTTTACAAGAAAGTGTCAAACAGTAAACAAAATTATCAGAGGGAAGCTATTTAGACGGTATCGATGTGCAATTGTTTATCATCGTATAACTTGTCACTCCAAGTCTGCAAAATGTCAAATTTGTGTTATATGCACTCATATAAGAATAGAGATAATTGTTTCGTTCGGTCCATGCGCACGAAATCTTTAACCGAGCGAGACGAAAACATCGAGCGGACACGATGCAGCTCTACGCCGCTTTTATGACGAGTTTCCTGGTAGTGGGCGTTCTTGCAGAACACGCCGATGGAATTAGACTGGGCTCGTTCAATATTCAGTCGCTCGGCGATACCAAAATGTCCAAACCACATGTTGTGGACGTTCTGCAAAGGGTAATAAACGGTATTTCTTTACATTTCGACGGGAGTTCTTATCCTACGTCAATGTTCATGTTTTCTGTGTGCAAAAAAATAATGTAAAGACACAAAGTTTCCTTGTTTAGAGCGACGTATGTGATCGTATTTTGAGATTTTTGTGTCAATTAAAATATTTTACAAAGAGGAAACTAAGTCAGTTCCAAATTACCCAGTTTGACGTTAACAGATTTTGGCGTAGGGGGCTGGATGGGTCAGGGTGGAAGAGAGGGGGTCTTTGACAACATTGTAGGGGCTCTTAGCCTAACCTCTCGTCCCAATAGATAGTTCCCAGTAGACGCCATCTTTACGGGCAAATTGCATTTTGGCTTGCAGATGCTTCAAACGCTCAACTTATTAACGCAGCCGCGTTGTTCACTGACCAATCCTGCAATGAGTTTCGTGAAATGCGCGCGTGTTGCACGCCGTTCTCACACGAAACGCACGACTGTTTGTTCTAAACTGCCCGTAAAGATGGCCGATTTACGTCATACTGCAACCTATTTCTTATTTGTTCTATCTTTTTGTTTGTTTGTAGATTTTGAGTAGGTATGATCTCGTCATGATTCAAGAGCTACGAACTCCCAAAACAGATGCCATCGACGCGCTACTCAAGGCTGTTAACATGTAAGGCAGTAGATGTCACTACCGGGACTCGTGGTTTGACGCCCCGCCCATGTTACCTCAACAGCAACCACGCCCTGTTGTGCTTGACCGTATAACCGCAACCCCCACAAAATATTCAAAAACTGGATCTGAAGTAGATTGCAGTAAATCTATTGTGATGTGGTACAATTTGAAACATTGTCATTGTGATGTATAACATAGACGTAACAAAGAGGGCAGGGCTGGAGCCCCCCCCCCCCCCACACCACACACACACACACCTGCTCATCAGAACCTTGGCCCTCCCTCTTGCACCCCAAATGAGATCGGGAACAATGTACAAAATGAATGGTTTGGTACATGAAATAGCCCCTACATTATGTCTTTGCCCCTGCTTGCCTCCACCCCCCTCCCCCACCCCATGAGAGCCGCTGTGTATAATGACGTCACTATGTCCAACCTATCGTCTGTTTCCGTTTTAAGACTTACATCTATTAGCAGATAATTTATAGCTAAACTCTGAAATTCCTATTTATCTCTTGCGAGGCCTTACGGTTGATTCTTTTTAATTTTAAATTTGCCGGGTATTTTTTAGTATTACTCTTGAATGACGTCACAAACTTAACCTATTCTTCAAAACCTGTTTAATTTCTGTGTGTTTTACCAATTTTTCATAATTTTTTTCAGGTGGACTTCTTTTGGGGTTTTATTTTTAAGTCAGATTCGTGATTGTATGATAATTTATAAAACACGATCCGTTTTAATTCCATTGCAAGGATTTCTGTTGGATGTGTTAGGTGCCGAGCGCCTTGATTCAAGTCTAAGCAGCTAGCCTGTGACTTACTCTCTTTTCCCATTCTCCTGTAGCTACTCAGCCAAAACTACAAGATGGTAGTAGGTCCCAGGGTAGGACGCACCAGCTCAAAGGAACAATATGTCTTCTTTTACAGGTATGATGTTCGTTTCTTATAAAAATCAATTTCAATTTTAGCAGAGGAATTCGAGTCCTATTTTTCGTGTGAAGTAAAAATGTAACTCCACAATCAAATTTACTGAAACACTTAATTAACAATCTGCCTTTGTGGGACCGGTGTGGGATGTGAAACTCATAGGCCTATATCAGCACACGTGCAACCGTACTATTTTCGTGAATAATTTGCAAAACAAATTGTCATGAACCACCTAGCAATCTTAAAGGCAGGGTATACCTCTGGTAATTACTCCACAAGTTAATGACCCAAATCTGTCCCTCTCTGCCTAAATCCTGAATCTGTTTTTGTGCCTATACCGTTCGCCGTGTTCTGACATTTTAAAAATGATTGTTTTCCCGTTGTTTTTCAGAGCGACAAATTCAAGGTCACGGATCAATACCAGTACGTGGAAGCCAACGATGAGTTCGAACGCGAGCCGTACATAGTGCGTTTCCAAACGCTCACCAGCTCAAGTAAGTTCAGTTTTTTTTAAAAAAGACTCAATTTTCCCGGTCAATTTCAACAAAATAATTGATTTAATTTCATTAATACACCTTCTAATTCACGGATGTTTCCCTAATTCATTCGTAACTGGGCTTCTTTTTATCTCCTGTTTTCAAGTTCGTTGTCGTGCACACACATGATTTCGTTCTACTCGTTCGGGTTCGTTATAGATAGTTCCCAGTAGACGCCATCTTTACGGGCAAATTGCATTTTGGCTTGCAGGTGCGTCAAACGCTCAACTTATTAACGCAGCCGCGTTGTTCACTGACCAATCCTGCAATGAGTTTCGTGAAATGCGCGCGTGTTGCACGCCGTTCTCACACGAAACGCACGACTGTTTGTTCTATTACTGCCCGTAAAGATGGCCGATTTACGTCACACTGCAACCTATCTATACGGGATTGTTTTATACAGAATTGGCAGAGCTGACAAAATAGTCGTAGACAGTGTTCATGTATTGTGTGATCAACCATATAGTACATGAAATAACAAACCTCTGAAAATTTTGTCTAAATCCGTTGTGTGGGTCTTGAGAAAATAGTGCAAAACCATACACAATGTTCAGCATGTAAACACAATGTCCTTAGTGAACAACCGAAATCAACTGTTTGCGGTTTTTTCAGGTTTTCAGATAAAGTTTTCTCGATTGTGACTTCATTTCCGAGGGGAATATTTTACAGAAAAAAATGGTTCTACTATGAACTTCATAATCAGTGAACATTGGGACTAGAATTAAGCATTGATGTTTTTTATCCTTACCAACCCTGTATAATACCTTTTACTTTCAATCATTCTATTTCATTCATAGTCATTCAATACTATATTTTTCGCAATTCTTCAGTTGAATTTCTACTACCTACATTTTTGGATTGAAATTGAGCAGATGACCATAGGCTCCAGCTGTTGACTTTTCACGGCATTGAATGGTCTTTGCTCTCTATACCAGTGAATGCTTAAACCTGGTGAAATTGCCATTTGCGAGTTAGATTTGAATAAAGTCTTGTTCAATGACTTGCTTAGTCACAAGTCACTGCTTACATTTGAATTCCTCAGATTATAGAGACAGTTGCTATGTCAAATGGTTCGGGGCAAGCTTTTGTATAGCAACCTCCAGATGAGCAAACCCTGGTGCCATTGTGCCATACACATTCACTCAGAATTGTGTATGGGCGTTCGCCGTCTCTTACGTAACTACGCAAAAGCTTGCCCCGAATCATGTGACATAGCAACTGTCTCTATAGTCTGAGGAATTCAAACTTAAGTGGTAACTTGTGATCAGTACGTCAATGTACAGACGATATTCAAATCTAACACGCAAATGGCTGCTGCTCCTTTTGACCGTTAAAATGCTGGTGCAGCAGAGCATTCCTTTTTCAAACGAAGTTGAATGAGCCGGATGTTAAATTGAGTAAAATCTTGTGTTGAAATTGGCGGGAAATCTTGTATAAGACACACCTACCTGACCACAAGTTCACCGGCCCAACCCCCGCCAAAAATATTCAGGTCATATCCGACTAGGTGTGTTTTTATGATGAGGGACTATTTTCATATTGATAAGATGTTTTATAATTTCTCAGTGAAACTGCTCCACTTTGGTGAATCTGCCTTTCCATAAAAAAAAAAAAAAAAAAAAAAACACACACAAAAACAGGCCTTTGTGCGATATTAATGCTAAATTATTACTATAGGTACATGCGTAGCACAATGAAGGGAAGCACTCTGGGTGCGATCATTCATCCGTGACTGCTCCTTTTGTAAATTGTCTTGTGCAATATTTATGAGTCGTGCTGGTTCAAAAACATCTCCGTTTTTTAATGTATTCATTTTGCCTGTGGGCGCCACGACTTGCTTCTGTTTGAGGTGAGTCACCTTCAGGCGATCTTTGGCGATTCAAATTTGTCAACATACTTTTATTGAGTTCTTAAGTATTAACGGGGACACTTCAGAATAATGGCGTGCCGTGGCCGAGCGGTTTGGTGCTTCGGACTCAAGTTATGGTGGCCAAGGATGTGGGTTCGAATCCCGGTCACGACAGTGTCCTTGAGCAAGACACTTGAGCAAGACACGGGGACACTTCAGAACAATGGCGTGCCGTGGCCGAGCGGTTTGGTGCTTCGGACTCAAGTTATGGTGGCCAAGGATGTGGGTTCGAATCCCGGTCACGACAGTGTTTTTGAGCAAGACACTTGACTACAATTTCTTCTCTTGACCCAAAGGGAGTAAATGGATACCTGTGAGGGCAGAGATGGTTCTTGCGGTTGATTTTATAGCTTGGTGCACTACGTTAAGTTGGCAGCACAAGCTGCATACTTCCAAGTGAGCTGAGATGGTTTTTAAGGAATGAAGTAAATGGCCCAGTGACCCAGGGGTAATCAAGTTGGAGCGCCATGGACGTCACTGATTGACTGATTTTGGGCACTAAATAAGAAGCCACTTTTTAAAATTGTTATTATTATCATTATTATTATTGTTATTATCAATATTGTTACACAGGATGCTTACTGACCATTATCACCTTTTAATTTATGGGCTTTCGTACCATTTATGTTATCATTATTCATTATGCATGGTCAGCTCGTTTCAGTCTTTGATGAATGCACTTTTTTTTACAAAAAAGAAACAAATGATTAATTGTGAGGCACATTTAAATTAATTTCTCAATATTTTTTGTTATTTTTCTGCATGAATTACCACACAGGCTTGCCATCTGATTTCGCGGTGGCCAACATTCACACAAAGCCCGGCTACAAATACACTCGGTACGAGGTGAATGCACTGGTCGACGTGTACGATGACATCGTAAGAACTTGGCCGGGCTGGAGGTAAATCGAAAGAGGGCGCTGCGCTGCATCACTGGAAACTCCCTGATGTTGGGGTTTTTTTTTCTTCAAATCAGTCTTGGGATGGTCTCTTAATTCAGTGTTGGCCTTACAGCCAAGACTTCTTGTTGACCAAGTTAGTTTGCATTGCCCGCAGTTCTCCCGGGAATTGGTAAAAGGGTGATGTGCATTGCCCAAGAAAGATGTTTTGACAAGTTACGTAAAGGTGTTATACGGGATTGGTAGAGCTGACAAAAAATAGTCGCAAGACAGTGTTCATGTTTTTTTGTGATCAACCATCATGTTTTGAGCAGCTTTCAATTTCGAGCAAAATGGTTTAAATTGGCAGCTTATTTGCCAAAAATGACCTGGAAAACCTATAAACAAATCACCTCTTCCTAGACAATGTTTTCGATCATTTTTGTGTGTGTGTTTTATTTTCGTGTTCTCGAAACAAAAGGACGTAATTATAACTGGGGATTATAATGCCGACTGCGACTACATAAAGAAGTCCTATTGGCCAACAATCACTCTCCGGACGCAGAAGCGATTCTATTGGGCGACACCCGATGAGGCGGATACAACGGTGTCGACTACAACGGACTGTGCGTACGACAGGTAAAATCTCACCCCTCCTCAAAAGGTTAAAGGCCCTGTACACTATTGGTAAGATCGAAAAACACAAATGTTTACAGATTCACACACGACTTACATGATTTAAAGAAAGTAATGGTAGAAAGGGTTCCTTAAAACATTTCTGCCTAAAATGCTATCGTTTCTGAGAAATGAGTAAAACAATAGTTTTTATCACGCGTGATTGATAAAAACTATTGTTTGAAAAAAAAAAAAACAGAAAACACATAAGGTCTCTTTTCACTATTTTTTCGTGACCTCGATGACCAATTGAGCTCAAACTTTCACAGGTTTGTTTGTTCATGCATAATATTGAATCACACAAATGTGGACACTGATATTGAGCTGTTACCAAAAGTGTACAATATCTTTAAACGAATTGGTAAAAAAAAATCCCGGTAAGTTAATCTGAACTGTTTTTGTTATCTCACAGCTTCTTTTTATTATATGTTTTATTATATTTTATAAAGTTGATATTAATGGTTTTCAAGGTAATTTTCGGGAAATATTGCATTAAACGTCGCATTATCTGTTTCGCGCAAAATTGAAAAGCTCCCCTAAACAGTCATTCAATTTCACTTAATGTGTAATATATTGTTCTCTTGCGACATGCGATTGAAAAAAGGATAACCGTTCAATTTAACAATCCACTCGAACAGCATTCGCAGCAGCTTCTCGCAGAAACCTCTAGTTGCGATTTCGCATAGCCAGATTGAACTGCTTGGACAAAACTGTATATTACGAGTGCATGACAGTGAAATAGATAGGGTGTGTTTTTTTGCCGAAAACGGCCGAAATCTTTAATTGGAAACCTCGGAGAGTGGTCCTATATTTATTCCATTAAAATCATTGATGGTTTCAAAATGAGGCTGGAGGGAATAGTCTGGCCTCTATTTATAAATTGTAGAATTGTGTATTGACCCAATTCACCGTAAGTCGTCATCACAACAAGCTTGTGTGCGCCATTTTGAGAATCAATGTCCCCTTGTGTTATACAGTGTAGTGCGGCGTATTTCAGGCGACGCACAGTTTTACCACTTCTACATGCAACTTGACTCGCAGCTAAACGGCGAACACGGCAGAAAGTTTAATAGCTATACGTGCGACAACGATTACTGTGTTTCAATGGTATATTGTCGCCTCTCTTTTTGCCCACCAGGTTCGTTTTGGCGGGAAGTGAAATGACAACCGGGTTGCTGTCTAGCGTTGTCTTCTTTTATGACAAGTTCTACAACTTGGACGAGGCTAGCGTAAGCTCCTTGTAACCATTTTCCCCTCTGCTCTGAGCAATTATAAACCTCAATGCTCTTTGTCATCGAAAACTAATTACATTTAGCAAAGTATTGATTCATTTGTATATCACCACACTGATGTTAAAGGAACATTACAGAATTGGTTTTTGCTAACAAAACAGTTGCTGGCAGTGTAAGCACTTTATGTAATCCACCATATACATAAACCGACAAATCTGTAGAAGTTTGAGATCGATCGGCCATCTGGGTCACGAGAAAATAGTGAAAAACCGATTACACATTTGCATGAAATCATATAGATTCAACAAATGAATAAAACGCTCACTGAGCGATAAACTCCAATCGGAAAATGTATTTATTCATTTCTCATCAAATATGGCATTTCAGACAGAAATATTTCAAGGGATGTTTTCTACTATCATCATCATTAGACCGTGTAAGTTTTATGTAAATCTGTGATCAAAAGTATAATTGATAAGTTTTTTTCTTACCAATTCTGTATTGTTTCTTTAAGTGACTCAACCTCATTTTGTTTATGTGATAGGCAAAGGAAGTCAGTGACCATTACCCGGTAGAATTGACTTTTTAGAACAAAGGACGGAACTGGTGAGTTGGTGCTGTTGCTGTTGTTGTTGTTTGATGTTTGTTGTTTGTTCTTTGTTCTTTGTTCTTTGTTAATGTTGCTGCTTTCAGAATTCAAAATCTTCACTCATTGTCAAAATGTTTAATAGAAGTGTCACTGAAAACTGACTACTATCCCTCTGTTTATTCAATCAATTTTTTTTTATCAGGTTGACGATCGAGTTCCCACAATGACGTCATAGCTCACAGAGAAATCATATGCAGACACCGCACGATCGATGCTTGAACAAGGAACGAGTGCCCACAAATTAACATCCCACAATTATTTGTTTTGATATTAATTTAAAGATATTCGATCAAAAGTCCGCCTAATTTTCGGCCCCCCGGCATTTTGGAACCAAATCCAGTCCAACAAGAAGACACTATCCCGAAAGCCGGAACTCCGACCCCCCCCCCCTCCCAATACACTCGTCCCGCAACTGTTTCTTCAAAACCATGGTGGATTAGTTTCGTCCCAAAACTAATGCTTTGTTGTAAGTTTTAAAATGATATTAGTGAAGAAAATAAAGACAGTTGTTTTACAAGAATTAAACACAAGTCGCTTTGACTAATTACTGTTACGGTAACCCAGGGGTGTAAAGATCCGTTCGCCAATTTGAAGCTCCGTACGGAAAGTGCACCTTTTTTTTTAACTTACTGGCGTAGCCTAAGCCAGAGGAGCCGAAGCCAAAGCTATGGTTTCGAAAGGGGAACATATAATAAAGACGCCAGTCTGCTGTTTTTTTCCGATCGATACGCGCCAACGGGGGGACTGGGTTGCCAGTCTACTACCGTGCAAATTTTGAAACACTTGAGGGCGCTCTATTCAAGGGGTAAAAAATGAATAATTTGCACAGTAGTTGCAGGATGGAGGTGGTATCGGTGGTAGATAATTTAATTGTCTCACCACTGATAAGTGATTAGATATGGGTGGGTGGGGCTGCTGTTCAACTTGATTATCTTTTCGTCAGTGACGTCTCGACTTTCCCAAAATGGACGACAGTGAAATGTGACGATTGAGTCATGAGTGTTTGTCGATAGACATTTTGATGATAAGGTAAAACAACGACGTGTTGTGTCCTTGAGTTTTAAACTTTGCTCTGCGCTTTACTTTAGTCTCTGACTGAGTAATCGGCATGATCGGTGACGGATCAACCACTCTGGTCAAGTCAAAAGTTGGCCCTCCTGTGACTGTGTAGGACGCCAGTGTCCGTTTCACTGCAGGTCTCATATTTCTAGTACTAGAGAGTAGAGTCAAGTCGGATGTATTTCCTGCTTGGTGGTGTGGGTTTTTGGGGGTGATGAACAGGTTTAAACTAAAGGGAAGGGGGGACGAGGGGAAGTTGAAACAAATTGGCTTGAAACATTTGTTTTTTGTCTCTTCTGAAACCATTTATTTTGAAACCATTTAATTAATTAAAAGCAACAAATTTGAACAACCTCTGAAAAAAATTTGGATTGTAAATCTATCTATATTCTTATAATTATATCAAGTAATCAGTATCTGTGGTAATAAACCACGCACTAAGGAAACTGACGGTAAATTTTTAATAATTTGGAGTTGAGCAAAGAAAAATTGATTAAAGCGAGATTTGAACCAACCACCTCCCTGGGGTTTTCCTCCTGCTTCTTAAAACGGACATTTCTTCTTCATCTTCTCTTCACAGGTATCATCGGGTCCCTTGGTTTCATTGTAAGGGAAAGGAAGCAATAAAACCCAAACTAAACGGTCAGTAAACAGGCTTTAAAAACCTAACTAATGCCGTATGGTCAGTATTAAGACGCTTCAAATAACTCAACCATCGCTACGGCCATCTAACTCGCGATGAACAACCCAGAACCAGCCCAGAACTATTCCATAAATTACACAGATGAAGATCGTCTCCTTGAATCGACGGGATCTAATGGTGTCAACGTAAAGGTCGTTGACCCCATGGGTGACCCCTACACATCATTAGAGCATTCCGGTAAGTTTATAAACTTACTTCAAGAATATATGACCCATGAAACAGCTGTTTTTTATGATCTCAACCACTCAAACTTGCTAGATTAATAGGCCTAAGTGTCAGTAGCGACTGATGAAAGACTCTGCTAGTGCAAATGTAAAAATGTGAGGTCAATACAGTACACTACAGGCATGCAACTTTTCATCCAATCAGCTCTTTTCCTCTCAATTTTTCTTCATTTAAGTTTCATAGAAAGATGCAAAAACACTGCAGAGTGTTAACTGTTATGTTTGTTTGGCTGTTTTCTTTTTGTTTTTTCTAAGTTTCAAAATTGCATGCCTTACAATGTGCATTTATAGCCTGCCACCAGTCTCTTGCGTCAGGAAGCAGTTTGCATTAATAGCTAGGCCTATGGACCTGACACAATTCTATGACAGTGTCAGGTTTTGGTAAAGTTAGTTTGTATACACCCAAACCCAACTGTACCCCTACTGTGTTCACCATATCTCAGGGTTCTGCCCACAGTGGTCGTGCCGGAAAACCCGCCCGGCACTCGGATTCCCCAACCACCACTGACAGAATTTTCTCTGTTTCCGACCACCACACATTTTCCAAATTTGTAAATTGCACTTGCAATTTCATTTCAAAGGTTTTCAACAAAATGTAAAATTGGGTATTTACCAGTTAAAATGTTATCCAAAGCCATTAATTTTGAGTACTTCTTTGATTTGAGTCTATTTATATGATCTACCGTGTAACTGATCCATCTCGCAATGGTTTCCAGGGAAACATTTTTCCACCACTAAAGAAATCCTGGGCAGAACCCTGATATCTCAAAAAGGGCTAAAGAGATTGTGGCTAAAGAGATTGGGCCTAGTATGCAACACCTGATATTTGTCTTTCTTTCTTTTCCGGTTAAAGACAAAGAAGGCCAAGAATACAAGGTGTACAACAGACGTTGGTATATCCTTGCAGTGTTTGCTTCACTGAACGCTCTCCAATGTATAACCTGGAATTCCTGGGGACCCATAGCAGACACAAGTAAGTACATGTGAAGATGTAGTGTAGATGTAAACAAAGCACAAGGTCTATAACTTTTGTCTATTATCATTCAACTTATTAAGCTATATAAAACAAAAAACAACAACATAATGTCACTATATTGTTGCAATTTAATGCTTTGATAGGAATACATTTGACTGTTATTTGGCAAATATCTTTCAGGTGTCGTAAATCTTTAAACAAATGCAAAATATCTCGAAAAGGAAACTTTCTCAAGTTTGTTTCTTGACTTTCAGGCAAGTTGGTTTTAAATTGGACAAATGGAGACATTGCCCTTCTGACCAACTGGGGTCCGATAACCTACATCACGACTGGACTTTTTTTCTCATGGATCCTGGATGTTAAAGGTAAGGCAAGACTCTTAACCCGGGTTCTGCCCACAGTGGTCGGTGCCGGAAAACCCGCCCAGCACTCAGCATTCCCCAACCACCACTGGCAGAATTTTCTCTGTTTCCGACCACCACACATTTTCAAAACTTTTGAATTACACTTGCAATTTCTTTTCAAAGGTTTTCAACAAAATGTAAAATTGGGTATTTACCAGTAAAAACGGTATCCGAAGCCTTTAATTTTGAGTACTTCTTTGATTTGAGTCTATTTATATGATCTACCGTGTAACAGATCCATCTTGCAATGGTTTCCAGGAAAACAAATTTGACACCAATAAAGAAATCCTGGGCAGAACCCTGCTTAACCATAATTTACTTCATCCTTCGGAGAGGACGATATTTATAAATGTTTTGTGTGAACCCTCCTACTTTCGGTCACATTTTCCAGCCGGTTGACCAACCATTTGAAACCATTCAGCTGGACAGGTTGTGTATGGCGGCACAACTGTGCACAGAACTAACTGTTTGTGATATCATATTGCAGGCTGGCGTAGTTTGTCTATCTTTCAGAACCACAGTGGATGATATTGAATGGTCAGACAGTAGGAGGGCTGACTGCGTACTGTGTAGATGCATTCACCACGTGATGTCATATTGCAGGCTGGCATCATGTAGCTTTATATCTATCATTCCTAATCACAGTGGTAGATATTGAATGGTCAGACAGTAGGAGGGTTGACTGTGTACTGTGTAGATGCATTCACCACGTGATGTCATATTGCAGGCTGGCGTAGTTTACATGTATCTATCATTCCAAACCACAGTGGATGACAGTGAATGGTCAGACTGTAGGAGGGTTAATGCGTTTGATTGTTAATCCTATATAAATGTTATAAACTACTGTTAATACGAAAACTTATTATTTGTTGGTCTTTGCTCTGTAACAGGTTTAAAACTGTCCGTTGTTACTTCGTCATTAATCATGCTGATTGGACTCGGGGTACGATGCCTGCCGGTAGGCATCGATTACATCAAATGGTAAGAAATTATCAGCCTAGTAAATGTACAATTTCACTGTGTCAGGAAAAAAAACTTGTGTAAAAGGTAACCTTTATTTGACGGGCAGGTTGCAAAGTGTACAATCGTGTTCTATCTCGCTAAATTTTGTCTAGGATGTACACACAAAACCTTCGGTGCCAAAATGTAATATTTTCTGCACGGAGCATCTTTCTTGTGCCATTATTACAAATTTGTGAGAATCCAACACTTTCACATGGACACGTGATGTTGTATAACAGTTTTGTAACCCCAGAACCTAGTTTTCTAAAATGTTATTCTTTTATGATGGAAGTCACGACAATAAAGTTTTGTTTTTGCAGCAGTTGTTTAAAAATAGATCAATCCGTTAGGCTCCTCCCCCTTAATTCATTGACCAATCACATCAACAGGAAGTTGTCAGATTTTGTAGGATATGGTAATGCCGGGCTAAACAACACTTTGAGCATTCGGGTTGGCTCAGAGGTTTCTTCCCTGCCTTGCATCTCTTCGGACCCCGGTTTCGAATCCCGGATCCGAGCCTATTTGTAGAGTGGTGGACTCAGTAGGGTCACCAGCCAAGGACACCAGGAGTTTAGGGATTAATCCAGTCTTATTCCTTTACTCCCATCAGGACGGTGAACATTGGTCAGATTTTCATTGGACTCTCTGGACCGATGCTGAACGCTGCTCCAACGATACTCTCAGCCGTGTGGTTTCCTCCGCACCAGCGGACAACGGCCACCGCGATATCAACAGCATCCATCTCAATGGGATTTGCAATCTCATTTCTACTTGGGCCTCTGATTGTGACTGATGTAGAGACTACTAATGGTACAAGGTGAGATGTCTCAGATTGAATAACCTGGGCTCAAATTCAGTAAGCAGAAAATTTTGCTTAGCAAGTTTCTTACCATTGGCTGGAAACCAGTCAAAGGCGGTACATGTGATATGGTGTTTTGGCTGGTAACTTTATTCTAGTTTAGCAAAATGAAGTTGGACTCCAATCTGTAAGGCAAACTGCTGCAATAACGTTGCCTGTCTTCTCTTACTTTTATCCCTATGACTTCAGCATCAACGCAACAAGCGAGAATTCCATTTTGTACGACCACAACGAATCTTTGGATCCGGCTGTCAGGGATTACCACTATGACCAGATAATGCTCCTGATGTACATAGGTAAGTCATCTCTTAGGCTGAAACGTCCATGTGACCATTGTGGGTAATGCTTGGTTATTTCCCCTCCAGAACAGTTTCCAGGGGAATATAAGGAGGAGGTATAACACCTTGACAACCAGGACAGGGATGATCTCATATATTTCACCTATTATAGGGCTTTCTACATTTTCTTCACTATTTGAAAATATAAAGTTTATATAAAGGAAGGGTTTTTTGTCAACAAAAGTTTTTATGGTAATTATTTTTTCGGAGTATTTACCAATATATGACCCTACCTTAAACAAACAAAATGCAGTTTTAGCTGGAAAAAAAACACTTTGTGTATCTCAATTTCTGTGTTAACATTTTATAATTTTTTTTTTTGGCAGAGTGCGGAGCTGGTGCCCTCTTAGCCTTGTGTACCATTTTGTACTTTCCCTCCAAACCTCCGTCACCTCCAAGTGTGTCTGCCGCTACTAAAAGAGAAAACTTCAGCAAGGGAGCCCTACACTTAGCCAAGTAAGTCACTTTGAAAATGTCATTAATATTAAACCAAAATACACCCCAGTTCTCAAAAAACACTGCATGGCTTTGCTTTGAATTTGATGGATTTGGTCCAGTACCCCCCAAGCCACTCACTCCTAAGCATAAGGACAGCATGCTACTCATATCAGAGTCCAAACAGTTGGTGTTGAGTGGCCATGGACTGGAGTATTTTGATGTAGTTGGTCCAGTACCCCCCAAACCACCCACTCTAAGCATAAGGACAGCATGCCACTCATATCAGAGTCCAAACAGTTGGTGTTGAGTGGCCATGGACTGGAGTATTTTGATGTAGTTGGTCCAGTACCCCCCAAACCACCCACTCTAAGCATAAGGACAGCATACTACTCAAATCAGAGTCCAAACAGTTGGTGTTGAGTGGCCATGGACTGGAGTATTTTGATGTAGTTGGTCCAGTACCCCCCAAACCACCCACTCTAAGCATAAGGACAGCATACTACTCAAATCAGAGTCCAAACAGTTGGTGTTGAGTGGCCATGGACTGGAGTATTTTGATGTAGTTGGTCCAGTACCCCCCAAACCACCCACTCTAAGCATAAGGACAGCATGCCACTCATATCAGAGTCCAAACAGTTGGTGTTGAGTGGCCATGGACTGGAGTATTTTGATGTAGTTGGTCCAGTACCCCCCAAACCACCCACTCTAAGCATAAGGACAGCATACTACTCAAATCAGAGTCCAAACAGTTGGTGTTGAGTGGCCATGGACTGGAGTATTTTGATGTAGTTGGTCCAGTACCCCCCAAACCACCCACTCTAAGCATAAGGACAGCATACTACTCAAATCAGAGTCCAAACAGTTGGTGTTGAGTGGCCATGGACTGGAGTATTTTGATGTAGTTGGTCCAGTACCCCCCAAACCACCCACTCTAAGCATAAGGACAGCATGCCACTCATATCAGAGTCCAAACAGTTGGTGTTGAGTGGCCATGGACTGGAGTATTTTGATGTAGTTGGTCCAGTACCCCCCAAACCACCCACTCTAAGCATAAGGACAGCATGCCACTCATATCAGAGTCCAAACAGTTGGTGTTGAGTGGCCATGGACTGGAGTATTTTGATGTAGTTGGTCCAGTACCCCCCAAACCACCCACTCTAAGCATAAGGACAGCATGCCACTCATATCAGAGTCCAAACAGTTGGTGTTGAGTGGCCATGGACTGGAGTATTTTGATGTAGTTGGTCCAGTACCCCCCAAACCACCCACTCTAAGCATAAGGACAGCATGCCACTCATATCAGAGTCCAAACAGTTGGTGTTGAGTGGCCATGGACTGGAGTATTTTGATGTAGTTGGTCCAGTACCCCCCAAACCACCCACTCTAAGCATAAGGACAGCATACTACTCATATCAGAGTCCAAACAGTTGGTGTTGAGTGGCCATGGACTGGAGTATTTTAATGGATTCTGTACTGTACCCCCAAACCACCCACTCTAAGCATAAGGACAGCATGCCACTCATATCAGAGTCCAAACAGTTGGTGTTGAGTGGCCATGGACTGGAGTATTTTAATGGATTCTGTACTGTACCCCCAAACCACCCACTCTAAGCATAAGGACAGCATGCCACTCATATCAGAGTCCAAACAGTTGGTGTTGAGTGGCCATGGACTGGAGTATTTTAATGGATTCTGTACTGTACCCCCAAACCACCCACTCTAAGCATAAGGACAGCATGCCACTCATATCAGAGTCCAAACAGTTGGTGTTGAGTGGCCATGGACTGGAGTATTTTAATGGATTCTGTACTGTACCCCCAAACCACCCACTCTAAGCATAAGGACAGCATGCCACTCATATCAGAGTCCAAACAGTTGGTGTTGAGTGGCCATGGACTGGAGTATTTTGATGGATTCTGTACTGTACCCCCAAGCCACCTACATTAAGCGTGAGGATAAGATTGAGAGTAGCATTAAAAGGGTCTTAAAAAGTCTTAAATTTGACTTTTAAAGGGGTAGATACCCCGGTTACACAATGAGGTATTATAACTCAATTGAAAAACAAAGACTACTGGGCTAGTCTGGTTGTAATTTGACTTAGCCCTGCGATCCAGTGTTACTTTCGAGCCCTGCTAATTATTACAAAAAAAAGATGAACCCAATCTGTCTAAACATTTGGGTGACTTGTGCTCGTCTCCTCATCAGAAATGCCCAGTTTTGGATTGTTGGATTGGCGTACAGCGTTGGAACGGGTGTGTACAGTGCCTGGGTGACACAGCTGGATACAATCTTCCAGAATGCAGACGGGGTTGGCCAGGTACGTTTCTCGACAATCATTGAATTGACTCTCATTTCAATCAATTCTCTTCTTTGAGACAAAATATAACACAAATTTTGTAAATAAAAAATTCTTATTGTAGTGGGCTTTTCCTAGGGTAAGTTTGTGTCTTCAAATGTTTGATTTGATAAACCCTTAGGGAAACTGACGGGGGTAAATTATAAATTATACCAGCACGGTAATCCGTAGGTTGCAGGTTCAAATCCCGCTCTAATCAATCCAAAATTAAGTGAAATTTACCCGGTCGGTTTCCCTTGTTTGTTAGTACTTGTTTTTGCTGTAGAAGAGTACTTTTTCAAGGTGATAATTTGTAAAAAATATTGCTTTTAATTGAACAGTCACCTGCGATTGTTTTATAACAAAAGAGTTAAAAACCGGGCTAAGTGTTAACTAACAGGCATGCAACTTTTCCTCGGATCAGCTGATTTCATCTTTTTTATTCTCAGTTATAACATTCAAAACTGGAAATACTGTACAAAATCATTGAAATTTTGTAATTTTCTCTTTTTTTGATGTTACAGTTGCATGCCTGAACTAAGGTGTTGAATGTGTTATTTTTGTTGACTGCAGGATACAGTGGGATGGATTGGATTCTACACCAACATTGCCGCTATGCTTGCTTGTCTGATCTTTGCAAGGTAATCACTCCCATGGTTCCCTCTGTAACAGTGGTCCGCTGGCCAGCGACCAGTTAAAACACACCTGAGGACCAGTCAAAATCCACTCCTACCGGTCCGGCTG
The DNA here is from genome assembly GCA_032158295.1 of Pycnopodia helianthoides. Classification (NCBI taxonomy): domain Eukaryota; kingdom Metazoa; phylum Echinodermata; class Asteroidea; order Forcipulatida; family Asteriidae; genus Pycnopodia; species Pycnopodia helianthoides. The sequence goes on from CM063251.1 coordinate 1,605,564, forward strand.
GCTAGTTTCAGTGTTGAAAAGCACCCCCCAATTTCACTTGAAATATGGACTGGTGACTTGTATATGTTCTAGCATACTCAAAGAACTTAAAGGTGCCATCCTGCTGAGCTTTCCTTTGATATTTCACTGCATCCAATTGGACACTTTGTAATGCTAGGTGGCAGCAGGCATACCAGTTCATTTTCCATTGTTTACTATAGTTCTGATCATTCCTGAAGCCGGGATTTACCGGGCAAGTCTGATGTCATCTCATTAAGTCTCCCACCGTGACATTTGACCTAACTGAGAAGTGGCTGCATGAATAGTGGTTAGTGGGCTTCATGGAAAATCACTGGTACCCATGAGGTGCACTTGTGCCCTTCACCAGCTTTTGGCTTCAATATTGTGAGCCATAATGGGGTCAAAGGTGAGAATTTGATGCATAAAATCAGTCTGGGAAAGCACAGTCAGAGTATTGCACCTTAAGCATTGCTTGAAATGCATTTGTTTTTGTTTTTACATTGGTATTAAAGTCAATCTGCTTTATGTTAATTTGATGTCAGTTTTTAAACCAATCGCAGTGTGTTTACCATCTTATGAATATGTATGAAGTTATGATAACAATTTATTGTCTGCCATTATACTTTCATCGATGATTCATTGTTTCTATTTTGCATGTTGACTTGAACATTGTTTTGCCTTTGTTGTAAATTGTATCATTCATTTGACCAGTACATGGCTTGCTTATGAATATGCATGAGTTAAAATTTGATATTAGAATAATCATTCATTTTCTGCAGTTAATGATAATAACCTAATAATCTAATCTTTTTCTTGTTCTTTTTTCCCTGAAAACATTCAGAGCATTCTGATCAGTATGTTGAGTTGTTTCACCACCGTTTTTTCAGAACCACCACAACTCTTAAGAGAGACTTATTATGCATGGTGTTACTGCAAACCTTACTAGATTGTATCTCCACCATGCAAAGTTTCAAATCCTACTCATGTACATGGTGTTACTGCAAACCTTACTAGATTGTATCTCCACCATGCAAAGTTTCAAATCCTACTCATGTAAATGGTGTTACTGCAAACCTTACTAGATTGTATCTCCACCATGCAAAGTTTCAAATCCTACTCATGTACATGGTGTTACTGCAAACCTTACTAGATTGTATCTCCACCATGCAAAGTTTCAAATCCTACTCATGTACATGGTGTTACTGCAAACCTTACTAGATTGTATCTCCACCATGCAAAGTTTCAAATCCTACTCATGTACATGGTGTTACTGCAAACCTTACTAGATTGTATCTCCACCATACAAAGCTTCAAATCCTACTCATGTACATGGTGTTACTGCAAACCTTACTAGATTGTATCTCCACCATGCAAAGTTTCAAATCCTACTCATGTACATGGTGTTACTGCAAACCTTACTAGATTGTATCTCCACCATGCAAAGTTTCAAATCCTACTCATGTACATGGTGTTACTGCAAACCTTACTAGATTGTATCTCCACCATGCAAAGTTTCAAATCCTACTCATGTACATGGTGTTACTGCAAACCTTACTAGATTGTATCTCCACCATACAAAGCTTCAAATCCTACTCATGTACATGGTGTTACTGCAAACCTTACTAGATTGTATCTCCACCATGCAAAGTTTCAAATCCTACTCATGTACATGGTGTTACTGCAAACCTTACTAGATTGTATCTCCACCATGCAAAGTTTCAAATCCTACTCATGTGCATGGTGTTACTGCAAACCTTACTAGATTGTATCTCCACCATGCAAAGTTTCAAATCCTACTCATGTACATGGTGTTACTGCAAACCTTACTAGATTGTATCTCCACCATGCAAAGTTTCAAATCCTACTCATGTACATGGTGTTACTGCAAACCTTACTAGATTGTATCTCCACCATGCAAAGTTTCAAATCCTACTCATGTGCATGGTGTTACTGCAAACCTTACTAGATTGTATCTCCACCATGCAAAGTTTCAAATCCTACTCATGTACATGGTGTTACTGCAAACCTTACTAGATTGTATCTCCACCATGCAAAGTTTCAAATCCTACTCATGTACATGGTGTTACTGCAAACCTTACTAGATTGTATCTCCACCATGCAAAGTTTCAAATCCTACTCATGTGCATGGTGTTACTGCAAACCTTACTAGATTGTATCTCCACCATGCAAAGTTTCAAATCCTACTCATGTACATGGTGTTACTGCAAACCTTACTAGATTGTATCTCCACCATGCAAAGTTTCAAATCCTACTCATGTACATGGTGTTACTGCAAACCTTACTAGATTGTATCTCCACCATGCAAAGTTTCAAATCCTACTCATGTGCATGGTGTTACTGCAAACCTTACTAGATTGTATCTCCACCATGCAAAGTTTCAAATCCTACTCATGTACATGGTGTTACTGCAAACCTTACTAGATTGTATCTCCACCATGCAAAGTTTCAAATCCTACTCATGTACATGGTGTTACTGCAAACCTTACTAGATTGTATCTCCACCATGCGAAGTTTCAAATCCTACTCATGTACATGGTGTTACTGCAAACCTTACTAGATTGTATCTCCACCATGCAAAGTTTCAAATCCTACTCATGTACATGGTGTTACTGCAAACCTTACTAGATTGTATCTCCACCATGCGAAGTTTCAAATCCTACTCATGTACATGGTGTTACTGCAAACCTTACTAGATTGTATCTCCACCATGCAAAGTTTCAAATCCTACTCATGTGCATGGTGTTACTGCAAACCTTACTAGATTGTATCTCCACCATGCAAAGTTTCAAATCCTACTCATGTACATGGTGTTACTGCAAACCTTACTAGATTGTATCTCCACCATGCAAAGTTTCAAATCCTACTCATGTACATGGTGTTACTGCAAACCTTACTAGATTGTATCTCCACCATGCAAAGTTTCAAATCCTACTCATGTGCATGGTGTTACTGCAAACCTTACTAGATTGTATCTCCACCATGCAAAGTTTCAAATCCTACTCATGTACATGGTGTTACTGCAAACCTTACTAGATTGTATCTCCACCATGCAAAGTTTCAAATCCTACTCATGTACATGGTGTTACTGCAAACCTTACTAGATTGTATCTCCACCATGCGAAGTTTCAAATCCTACTCATGTACATGGTGTTACTGCAAACCTTACTAGATTGTATCTCCACCATGCAAAGTTTCAAATCCTACTCATGTACATGGTGTTACTGCAAACCTTACTAGATTGTATCTCCACCATGCGAAGTTTCAAATCCTACTCATGTACATGGTGTTACTGCAAACCTTACTAGATTGTATCTCCACCATGCAAAGTTTCAAATCCTACTCATGTGCATGGTGTTACTGCAAACCTTACTAGATTGTATCTCCACCATGCAAAGTTTCAAATCCTACTCATGTACATGGTGTTACTGCAAACCTTACTAGATTGTATCTCCACCATGCAAAGTTTCAAATCCTACTCATGTACATGGTGTTACTGCAAACCTTACTAGATTGTATCTCCACCATGCAAAGTTTCAAATCCTACTCATGTACATGGTGTTACTGCAAACCTTACTAGATTGTATCTCCACCATGCAAAGGTTCAAACCCTACTCATGTACATGGTGTGTAAATTTATTAATAATTTCTTGTTGTTGTTTTATTTTTTGTTTGTTTCTTTCTTTATCTAGACTTGTAGATTGTTTTCAAGGTTACATGAAAAAGATTCTCCTTATGCTAACGATTCTTGCCACAGCCTCTTGTCTGTGGTGCGTCTTATTATCTCTGAAATTCATCCCATTTCACATCGGTGAGTTCTCATCACTAAATCTTGATTATACATCCATTGACATTTTAATCTGACCCTTGATTGAGCAGGATTGTTGTTTTCACATTTTCAAGACTTCTTGTCTGAGATCATCTTTCACCTTCAAAACTGTCTTGAACGGGTGTGAACCTGCCATCAAGGGATGGAAGACACTGCCCTCTTGTGTCCAAACCTGTAGTTTTTTGCTTTGTTTCTATTTGTGATGACACAGAGAGATTAACATTCATCTCAATTTCAACTGGTGACTGCTACTCATTTTTCCCTCTTTTTAATAAATTTCGTAAATTTGTACTTCTAATAATCGATACTAATGCCTCTTTTGTTATAATTGGCTGTTATTGTTTGATTTTTTTATTGTTATTTGTGATGTCTCCCTTTTTAAAGTATTATGTGTAATTTTCAGAGCTTCATTTTGAAGGAGTGCAAGTGCAGTCGCTTTTGAATTGGCATTTGTAAAATCTAGGAAACAATTTATTCACATCTGATGTGGCGTTAATTTGCTTTGATTATGTTACAAAAATTAACAATCGGCCAATCCTTTCCTGTGATCCGGTACGAACAATCACTTTTGAGACGAATGTTTAAAGTTTGGTTCTGAGGAGTGCACAGAGCTTTCCTCAATAATTGAGGGAGAGCAGGTTATAGCTCTCCTTGTATTTCTTAAATTGAAGGACTGAAATTTGTTTAAATGTAATTCATATGTAATCGGGCAGCAGTGTAGCTGTTGGCTACAATGTCTGATTTTCAAATGTAGGATAAAAACCCATCTTTCAAAATATATGCTGCATTCTTATATTAGTGTTTTTAATGGGATTGTTATTTGTGTGTCTTTTTGTCTGGTACCTTTTTACTTCTGTGGTCGCCCTACCAGTTTAGTTTAGATTTTTATAAATGTAGGGTGAGTGGCATCAGTCTCCTGGATAGACCAAAACATTACTGATGCGAGCAGGGATAGGCCTATATATGTAATTGTAATAAGTGTCTTTTTAGTTCTTGTGATTGATTTAGCTTGATGCGCTGCATATTTTTGGCAGCACAGGCTGTATACTCCCCAGGGAGCTGAGATGGTTTAAGGAATGAAATAAAAGGCCCAGTGACCAGGGGTAATAATGATCGTGCCTTATGAGTGTTAAAATTGGCAGGTACTGGAAACTTGATAAACATTCATTATTGTTAACGCTGTAAAGAACCAATGTTCTCACTCAATCGTTTCTTTGTTCAGAGTTCCTGTACATTTCCTGCATATCACTCGGGTTCTTCTTGCCGGGCTGTACCCCGATCTATTTTGAGATCACCGTAGAGGGGGTTTACCCCGTCGCTGAGGGGGTGACGACGATGGCCTTGACCCTGATGAACAACATCATGGCTCTGGTCTTTCTTCTGCTTCCACTTGTCCCTGACCTGGGTGAGTATTTACCCAGACATCCATCATCTTCTTCTTGTCATTAGTGACCATTATGCCATCACGGCCCATCATCATAGGGCTACATAAACCTTTGGAGACCTTGCATTTCTGTATAATTATCGGGGTATATTCAAGCAAGGCTGATTTTGTAGATTTTCAGTATTCTGTACGAATGAAAATAGTAGGACACCAATTTATTTTGTTTTTGTTTTATGGATAATTTAATGAAGATAAGCTTAAGTTTATGTTCGTTTCTGAGTAAACCTGATTCATTATTTCATTTGTTTTATACCTAGGTGTTGATTGGATGAGCTGGGCGGTGCTATCAGCGACCGGTATGGGCATACCATTGCTATTAATGTATCGAGAGAGCTATAAGCGAATGAGTCAAGATATCAACGATCTATCCCACAGCGTCAATGCAAATTAAAAAGACACTCGAGTTTTGACGTGAGGTACGATTTGCCGTTGAAAGCATCATAAACCGCATCCGCTTTGATAATTGACCCAACAACTCGTCAAAATCAGACTCTAAATTAGAATACCATCTCAAGACTGCTACATTACTCCTTGTATCCGGGGAACAATACCAATCTGGAACTCACTCCCGCCACAAGTGAAATCAGCCCCTAACGCCTTTAATTTTAAGTCTCTCCTTGAAAAAAAATTAATTTTAAGTTGAAGCATGCATGTGTGACCGGGGTTAAATAGAACTTTTTGCGGAAACAACTATTCTTTCTTCTGAAGATTTATTCTCTCTTAGTTAATCACAAATCTGTCGGAGAAATAACATGAGGGTCTGCACGTTTATAGCCCAGTGGTTGCGGTTTGTGTAATCAGGACAAGACAAGACAAGACTTCTTTGTGCGTTAACATCACCTCTAGACAACGTTGCTCTGGGACACGTTGCCCTGGATTGGGCGCTTTTGGCTATAAAAGCGTTTGTTATTATATTAATATGGTTAGAAAGGTGTTTTAAAAGTAAAATATAATGATTCACACTAACAATCCTCAAAATTGTGTGGTTTTCCTTTTTTTCTGTGTGAACTAACACTTTCCACCATTTTGTAGAACCAAATTTTGGACTCCACAAAACTACGGGCCGTGTTAGTCCACAAGGTAAAAGGAAAACCACCAAATTTTGAGGGATGTTTGTGTGGATCGTTAAATTCTACTTCTTTCCAACCATATTCATTTCATAACAAATCATGCTTTTATATAGCCCAAAGCGCCCAATCCGAAGGCAATGTGTCTCTTTAACTTACTGTCGTGAGTTACAACTAGGGGACACATTCACAGTTCTGCTTACCGTAAGCAAAAAAAGTACGCGTACAGTAGCTGGCAGAAAAATCCATATTAACAGAAACATATTTCCCAGGTTAGCAAGGAAGTTTTGGGTGTTGGCCATGCCTACTTCACCTTACTGTGACCTGGTATAAGTTAACGCACAAAACAATTATAGTCAGGTTTTGAGAAGAAGAAAAAACATGAATTAATTGATTAAATATTTATTGAGAAATTTACCAACAAAATAATAGAACGGCTGGGGTGAGGTTTGGGAAGAATTGTTCCCAAAGTCACTCGCACTGTTTTCAGAGTGACTAAAAACTATTGAGCACACCATAATTTACTTGACTAAAATAAAAAGGCACAATTATTTTTCAATTTTGTTTTTTATTTACTCATATACATTTTCGGGGACATTTTTCTATAAATGTAAATATTATTTAAGTTCCTTTGTGACACTTTTTAGTATATGGTTATTATTATTATTATTATATTTTTTTTTTTTTTTTTTTAATCAAACTGCTACCTCCTGAAAAACATGAATGGAAATTTTTTCTTCGAAACTGAAATTTTTACAAGATGGTTTTATGTTACTTATTGAGTAATGTATGAAAATGGTGTACATACATTTACTGATAAGAGGAGGGGGTTAAATACTTGAATTTATATTACTGTTAACAATACTTGAAATTATACCTAAATTAACATATTCATAAATTCATTTTCATAAGTGTGGCAGAAATTACAAAAAAATTATAAAAAGGAAGTAATGTTTGAGATGCATTCAGTGTAGTTTCATAATGGTGTACATGTACGGCTCGCATTGATCATGGTATATAAACACCATTTTACAGGGTGTCAAATTGTTCAAATATCAACTGCAACCACAAACCAAACATTTATTTCACTTTCATTTCTTTCTTGTTCTACCAAAGTGGTTGTCTCTAAATTGTCTGTAGAAATTTTATAGAGCTACTTAAGCACAAAATACTGCTCAAAAATGTCTGCTGAGCACAAATATGCAGGGAGCCAGTCACAAACTGTGTACATATATTATTTTGGCTGGTAACCTTTGCTGAGCAAAAGGTGTTTTGCGCTTAGCTGATTTTTGAGCTTAAGCAGCTCTATGGAACTGGCCCAGCCCGGTGTGACAGGACCTCTATAGATTGGTATATTTTGATAATGCTCTATTGAAATGTGTGTGAATCATAACACTGCAAAATCTCCGGTGTTAAATTTGTTCTCTCTTAGTCAATGCATATTTGTGACAACACCGACACAGTGCTAATTATTACCAACACTTCTGTACTAATTAACACTGTTGGTGTAGTCACATAGTAATAGATTCTCAGAAATAATCATTTTCAACACCAGAGCTTTTGCAGTTGTGGAACAATACTGATGAATTCAATCTATAAATAAATTATAGTTTTCATACTTGTACAATCAATGTTATAAATTAAATGTTTTTACGGCGCTTTCTTTGTAAATGTTGGGAAATTTGAAGCTATTAAACTATGACAAATGCTATGGGTGCTTGTCGGCTGCAGTTTGTTTGCAACTATCCAATCTGCTCCAATCTGGTCATGCGAGCCAGAGTTTGAGTCAATCTGACTCACATACGAAGTAAATATAGTTTGTTTGCAACTATCCAATCTGGTCCATCGAGTCAGTTTGAGTACGGTAAGTCTGACTCGCTTACAAAGTAAAGATAAATTTTGCAACTATCCGATCTGGTCCATGGGGCCAGTTTGTCGAGTCAGTCTGACTCGCATATCCAAATGAAGATGACTTGAATCTTATGCAAATTAATTGTGGCAGCTGTGTCTCTGATGAGCAAGACACTTTGTAACAATTGTTTCTCTTCACCCAAAGAGTGAATGGGTACCTGTACAGAAAACCCTCGGTGAGTGAGCAAAAAATACTAACCAATGCTGAGTTGTGACAATGTGTCTTTCAGCAAGAAATGCTTCTCTTCACCCAGGAGTAAATGGGTACCTTTGAGGGCATATAGAGATAACTATTGTGATTGATTTAGCTTGATGGGCTACATATTTGGCAGCACAGGCTGTATACTCCCCAGGAAGCTGAGATGGTTTAACCCTCCTACTGTCAGTGACTCTTGGCAACATTTTCCAGTGAGTTGACCAACCATTTGAAACCATTCGACTGCCAATGTTGTGTACGTGGCACAACTGTGCACAGAACTAACTGTGTACTGTGTACATGCATTCCCTCATGGTATCATATTTCAGGCTGGCATAGTTGATCTATCATTCAAAACCACTTGAGTAGTATTGAATGGTCAGACAGCAAAAGGGTTAAGGAATGAAATAAAAGGCCCAGTGACCAGGGGTAATAATGTTCGTGCCTTATGAGTGTTAAAATTGGCAGATACCGGAAACTTGATAAACATTCACTATTGTTCATTACTCTGAACAAAGAACCAATGTTCTCACTCAATTGGTTCTTTGTTCAGAGTTCCTGTACATTTCCTGCATATCACTTGGGTTCTTCTTGCCGGGCTGTAGGCCCCCTACCCCTATCTATTTTGAGATCACCGTATACTTGGCAACAAACACCACAGTCCATACTCCAGGGGTGTGCATGCGCCGTTAATTAGCATCGAATGCGGTTATCAGCGCTATAGAAGTGTCCATTAAAACCCTCCGAGCAGCCACGGGAAAACAAATTTACATGCTGGATCCACTGGGCGCGGTCGCAAGGCAAATTGTATTACGGGTAAATAACTGTGCTTGGGGGGCACAATTCTTGTTCTAATGGTCTGAACAGATGAATAGATGCTCCCTGGACCCACACACTAAAGATTGAAGCATTCTGAAAATTTACACATTGGTTTACTACTAATTTTCAAAACAGTACATCAAGTTTTTTTTCCACAAAAATAAGGGGGCCAATATGGTTTTTGTGTTTACTTTATAATGGGACCCCAGCTCTCCCACACTACAATTGTCAACCTTTGAGTTCACTCACCCAGAAATCACTATATCAGTATATGATCGAGGGGTGTTTAACAAAAGGTCAATATTCAAGTTACTATTATCTGAACCAATGTACTGGAGAATACACGGCTTAAAGGAACATTACAGAATTGGTAAGAAAAAAATTTGTACAATATACTTTTTGATCACAGATTCACATAAAACTTACACGGTCTAATGATGATGATAGTAGAAAACATCCCTTGAAATATTTCTGTCTGAAATGCCATATTTGATGAGAAATGAATAAACTAATTTTCCGATTGGAGTTTATCGCTCAGTGAGCGTTTTATTCATTTGTTGAATCTATATGATTTCATGCAAATGTGTAATCAGTTTTTCACTATTTTCTCGTGACCCAGATGGCCGATCGATCTCAAACTTCTACAGGTTTGTCAGTTTATGTATATGGTGGATTACATAAAGTGCTTACACTGCCAGCAACTGTTTTGTTAGCAAAAACCAATTCTGTAATGTTCCTTTAAGGTACTGATAGTACAAATACAAACGAACCATATCCGACAAGTATACTATGCACTTGATATTTGTCATCAGTTTATTATTCTTCAGATTGTTCCGCAACAATTACAAAGAACAGTTAAAGAACCACTTTTCTTACTAATCCCCATGACAATCATATGGAAATTAAAAATGGAAAAACTATCACTGAAATGGATGTTTGTCTTTCCTTCATGTTCAGTCCTTTAATACCTTTCAAGACATTTCCAAAGGCAGAGGTAGTTCAGTTTAAATGTATAATCGTGATTCTACAAGTATAAAAAGTATAATTTATTAATTTGTTGACTTCATTAATATTGTTACTACACTGCAAAAAACTTGGGTGTTGAAAATTATTCTTTCCGGTATCTATCTAGGTGACAGTACCGACACGGTGTTAATCAGCACCACGATGAAAGTGTTGGTAATAATTAAAGGCAGTGTACACTTTCGGTAACTTAGAGGCAACCAACTGTACTACATAAAAAAAGGCACACTTCGGTAGAACAGTTAAAGAACCACTTTTCTTACTAATCCCCCTGACAATCATATGGAAATTAAAAATGGAAAAACTATCACTGAAATGAATGTTTGTCTTTCCTTCATGTTCAGTTCTTTAATACCTTTCAAGACATTTCCAAAGGCAGAGGTAGATGTTCAAAAAGAAACTTCTCGGTCAAATCGAGAAAACTCCCACCACACCACTGGTCATAATGTTCACACCCCCAATAAGTAAAAGTCATGTTTCTCGGTCATGTGAAAACACTAATGTTAAACTACGACCCGATGTCACCAAATACCTGAAACATTTCCATTAAATAAATTGTTGGTAATCTATGTAACGTTTTATCTGACAACGAATTTGATGAATATTCTGAACTGAATTCAAGAAATCATTAATACTGAATATAATTGAAATACTAAATACCCTTATAAAAAAATACTTTGAACATTTGTTATGAATAAAAATAGAGCATTTAAAAAATATTATTAACATGTCAACAGTAATAAAGAGTTGTCTTGTATTAAAAGTATGTCAGTTTAGCAAACAAATAAACCACAATCAACATTGAGAAATACTTTCGGTGGTAGATTAATCAATAAATCAATCTTTTCCGTATTTGCTTCTAGCATTACCCTGTACTTGCCAATGGTTGAGTGGGAGGCCATCGCCCCAGTGTTCCCCGTGTCCATCCAATGTACCATATTGAAGTGTTTTCCTATTTGCTTTCTTCGAAAGCATTTTTTGTAACAATCATTATAGTTTTTAGCCAAAATACACCCACTCTTTAGCACCTACATAGGGTTTGCCTAAATACACCCACTCTCCCATTGGCATCTACATAGAGTTTGCCTAAATACACCCACTCACCATTGGCACCTGCATAGAGTTTGCCTAAATACGCCCACTCTCCCATTGGCACCCGCCTACATAGGGTTTGCCTAAATACACACAAAATCCCATTGGCATCTACATAGGGTTTGCCTAAATACACCCACTCTCCCATTGGAATCTACATAGAGTTTGCCTAAATACACCCACTCTCCCATTGGCACCAACAAAGGGTTTGCCTAAATACACCAACTCTCCCATTGGCACCTACATAGGGTATGCCTAAAATACACCCACTCTCCCATTGGCACCTACATAGGGTTTGCCTAAATACACCCATTCTCCCATTGGCAAATACATAGGGTTTGCCTAAATACACCCACTCTCCCATTGGTACCTACATAAGCCCGGTGGGTTTCTAGATGGCCTTCCGGCACTCAACATATATAATTTTCTTCAAAACCATTGTTTCATGAAAAGCTATTAACTTGAGTGAAAAAAAATAAAACCAACAAACCAACCAAAAAGTTGCTTTGTCACATAAAGTTATCTTTGGTCACAGTAATGTGAAGTAGGCACTTAATAACTAGCAACAATTCCTTGCTTACCCGTGAAATACGCTTCTAAGTGCCAATTTTTTGCTAACAGTAAGTAGAGCCAAGAAATTGAGCCTAGATGGTAAGTTACCAATCCATTGTTTAGAGGAAGCGTTACACAGAGCTGCCAACTCATCTCCCTGATTCTGCAGAACGTTCCCTGAAAGTAAGACATTCTATCCAGAATCTGATGAGCAATTTTAAACTTGTTCCCTATGATGTTGAATGTATTGATACAAATCTCCCTGAATTGTAAAAAATCTCCCTGATTTGTAAAAAATCTCCCTGATTGCAAGATGCAAATGTTAGCACATCTAGAAGTCCAAAGCAAAGATTTGTACAAAATCTCCCTGATTGCAAGATGCGAATGTTGGCACACATACAGAAGTCCAAAGCGAACGTCGTTTATGACGTCAACTCATATGGCTTTTTCATGGGCATTGGCGCTGTGGGATTCATCACGTGTATCTTGTTTCATACGATTATAGCTCTCTCGATAAACTAATAACAATGGTATGCCCATGGCCGTCGCTGATAGCACTGCCCAGCTCATCCACTCAACACCTGGTGACAAAACCAAACCAAACAATTAATCAAGTCTACTCAGAAATGTTCACAAACTACTCGTACAAGCTTCGTATAATGACAAGACATCAGGTTTTGGACGACAAAATTCATTCCCATCCTTTAGTTTTTTAATAAAGACACCATACAACTGACTTGTGAAAACACAAAATAAACTGTTGGTCAAGTATCAATGAGCAAATTGAGAAATGGTTTATGACCTGTCAAGTTCGCGAATGTTCACACGTGTGCTGATTTAGATTGTGGCATTTGATAAAAGAAATGGTGATTTAGCGGTTTTTCTGAATGCCATTTCCTAGACTTTGACAGTAGTTCCGACAGAGCAATTTCTTTTAAAGGATTGGTACTGGTATAAACTTTATTACCAAACTGACTGAATCCTATCAGTTGTATTTTTTTATGGTGACCAACTCTGTCTTTAACAAACTTCCGATAAGGAAAATCAAGTAACCATTCAAAAAACCGGTACACATGGTCTTAAAATGACCAACATTGACGACGCACGATAGTGAAAGAACACTTGTACACATACTGTAGCTGTACTGTACACATCGCTGTACCTGTACAGCCACGTGTACAATGCACGTGAAGTTTTAGTTTACGTGGTGTGGCACTGAACAGCTACATGTTGGAATACATCGTCGCTTGGTGTTAGTCTTTTGGGAAGCAAAACTGTTTGCTGCTTAGCTAACTTGTACACTTAAACCCTATGGAGACCATGCTGCAGCTGGCTTGAACCAAAATGCCAACAGTGATCGCAAACGGCTGCAAGGTTTGACCCTCTTCCATTCAACCAAAGGTTATGTTGTAACTATACCCCATGCTGACAAATTAATCTGTAAAGTAAAACTTGAAAATAAGAACTAGAAACTTGAATTTTGAGTACCCCCTTCTCAGAGCCACCACTACTCAATACTCGAGAGAGATCTTACACCACGTGATGTTACCAAAAGTTTATCTTGGTTAAAACTCTCTATCACAGTCGACTCAACAAGATTGCTGAGACTGGCCAACTTACCCCTTTATAACAGGAGTGTTGTTATAAGAGGCCAGCAAAACAAAGAAACACAAAGCTGAAATGAGATTCTGGACTTCAGAATGTACTCTTTTTAAGCAGAACCTCTTTATAACAGCAATCTTTATAAAGAGGGTTGACTGGTTTTTTTTAAAACAAGACACAATTTGTTTGTCCTTTTTAATTTGTTCAGACGTTTTCATCAGAATTTTTTTTTTTATAGTCCACAAAACCAGCCCATGCTAGAATATACCCCGATAATTATACAAAAATGCACGGTCTCTCTAAAGGGTTATGTAGCCATATGACATTGGGCCGCGATGGCATCATGGTCATGAATGACAACATGAAGATGATGGATGTCAGGGTATATACTCAGTACTCACCCAGGTCAGGGATAAGCAGAATCAGAAGAAAGACCAGAGCGGTGACCCGATTCATCAGGGTCAAGGCCATCGTCGTCACCCCCTCAGCGACGGGGTAAACGCCCTCTACGGTGATCTCATAATAGATTGGGGTACATCCGGGCAGGAAGAACCCGAGTGATATGCAGGAAGTGTACAGAAACTCTGAACAAAGAGAACAATCGAGTGAGAACATCGGTTCTTACAGTGCTAAAAAATATTTATCAAGCTCCAGTATCTGCCAAATCAAACACTCATGAGGCATGGATATATTACCCCCGGTCAATGGGCCAATTATTTAATTTCTTAAACCATCTCAGCTCCCTGGGAGTGTACAGCCTGCGCTGCCAAGTATGTAAAGCACATCAAGTTCAAATCAATCACATAAACCATCTCCACCCTCACAGGTACCCATTTACTCCTGGGTGAAGAGAAGCAATTATGGTTCAGTGTCTTGCTCAAGGACACAAGTGTCAAGACTGGTATTCAAGACCAATACCCCAATGACTTTGCTATCAGAACTTGGTGTCTGTGCACTAGACTGCTCGGCCCACGACACTTCCATATAAAGTCACATCCGCCAATTTGATGCTCATTTGGAACAATGGTTTAATTCCTCAAACCATTTCAGCTCCTCAGCTCCCTTGGGAGCATACAGCCTGTGCTGCCAAGTATGTGGTGCACCAAGCTAAATCAATCACAAGAAAAATCTCTACCCCCAAAGCTGATGGTGTTTTATTTTAGTTAATATACAATCTTTTTGTATCATCACAACATATAAACAACAAATATTAAAAAACAAAAAATGTGAAGAAACTACAAGGTTTGGACACCAGAGGGCAGTGTCTACCATCCCTTGAAGCAGGTTCAAATTCACACCCCTTCGATACAGTTTTAAGGTGAAAGATGATCTAAGACAAGAAGTCTTGAAATCGGGAAACAAATCCTGCTCCATCACGGGTCAATTTAAAAATAATGGGAACTCACCTAATTGGCATGGAATGATATTCACAGATAACAACATGCACCACAGACAACAGGCTGTGGCGAGAATCGTTAGCATAAGGAGAATCTTTTTCATGTAACCTTGAAAACAATCTACAAGTCTAGATAAAGAAAGAAAAAACAATGGTCAACAAATTATCAAGAAAGTCATGTGTATGTGTATTTATGCCCCGAACATACACAAAAATAATTTAAAGCATAAAGAATTTGTGTTACTATTATTGGTAGGATTTGGAAATTGGCATGGTGGAAACACAATCCAGTAGAGTTCTTGAAAACACCATGTGCATGAGTAGGATTGGAAATTTCAAGGATCATTTTAGATGCATATTTACACGAGTGGTACCTTGTAATGGTTTAGGTGCTGTGGTGCAAACTTAATGCAGCCACCCATGCACAAACACAAGGGTGAACCCCTTCTCTTAACAGAATGTCTACCGGGTTCTTACAGCTCCAGGTCCCATCCCATTCAAAAGACAAGTAATAATGGTTAAGTGTCTCGCTTAAGGACACAAGTGTCACGACCGGGACTCGAACCCACACTCTGCTGATCAGAAACACCAGAGCTTGAGTTTGGTGCGCTTGACCACTCGGCCACGGCACGCAACAATTATCGGGGGGAACGATTTACAAGATGGCACCTTTATTAATTTGTTTGAGTTTCGGAAGAGATTGATTACCTTGCGAAGATCAGACAAGCAAACATTGCGGCAATGTTGGTGTAGAATCCAATCCATCCCACTGTATCCTGCAGTCGGAAGAAAACAAAAAATTTTCATGAGGACAGGTATACTTTGGTGGGTCTTCATGTTTCAAAACGTTGCATTTATAAAATAACTCTCTGCAAAAAAACCACTGCTATAAAGAATCTTTATTGTTTTAAATGGGTGAAACATTTTGGCTCAAAGAAGACAACATATTAAAATGGAATCAATTCAACGATTGTCGGAAAACGTACCTGGCTAACCCCGTCTGCATTCTGTAAGATTGTGTCCAGCTGTGTCACCCAGGCGCCGTACACACCCGTTCCGATGCTGTACGCCAATCCAAGAATCCAAAACTGAGAATTTCTGATAAAAAATAAAAACACGCAGAAGTCACTCACTTTTTAGACGGATCGTCACAGTTGACTTTTTGTGTCATTTCCAGTAATGGGGCCTTGAGTTCTCAATTCTTGTAAGACAGAATTGCACGTCTCAGACTTGGTCTGAGTTCTTCAACAAACTTTCTGTCTTATGATTTTTATTGAACCCCCTGATTCTGTAGATGATCTGGCCGGGTGCTGCTCCAGGTGCTCCATCAAAATACTCCAGTCCATGGCCACTCAACACCAACTGTTTGGACTCTGATATGAGTAGTATGCTGTCCTTATGCTTAGAGTGAGTGGCTTGGGGGTACAGTACAGAATCCATCAAAATACTCCAGTCCATGGCCACTCAACACCAACTGTTTGGACTCTGATATGTGAGTAGAGTGTATGCTTGTCCATATCAATGTGCGTTAGAGTGGCGTGGGTGTTTGGGGGGTACTGGGCCAACTCCAAAAAATTCAAAAGCAAAACCAAAAAGTGTTTTTGGAGAACTGGGTGTGTTTCGGTTTAATATTAAGGAATTTTTCAAAGTGACTTACTTGACTAAGAGTAGGGCTCCCTCTCTGAAGTTTTCTCTTTTAGTAGCGGCGGACACACTTGGAGGTGACGGAGGTTTGGAGGGAAAGTACAAAATGGTACACAAGGCCAAAAGGGCACCAGCTCCGCACTCTGTCAGAAAAAAAACACCCTTTACGTTCAAACAGAAAAGTTATACAAAGTGTTTTTTTCTTACAACAGGAAATACATTTTGTTGGTTAAAAAAACTTTATCTTTTCAATTGCAATGGATGGAATTTATCAAATAATCACTGTCCTGGTCGTCAAACTCGAATCTCATCCAAGGTGTTATACCTACTCCTTATATTCCCTTGTAGAATTGTTCTGGAGGGGAAATAACCAAGCATTACCCTTTACCCACAATGGTCACATGGATGTTTCAGCCTAAGAGATGAATTACCTATGTACATCAGGAGCATTATCTGGTCATAGTGGTAATCCCTGACAGCCGGATCCAAAGATTCACTGTAGTCGTACAAAATGGAATTCTCACTTGTTGTGTTGATGCTGAAGTCATAGGGACAAAAGTAAGAAAAGACAGGCAACGTTATTGCAGCAGTTTGCCTAACAGATTGGAGTCGGTCGTCATTTCGCTAAACTAGAATAAGGTTACCAGCCAAAACACCATATCACATGTACCGCCTTTGACTGGTTTCCAGCCAATTCTTGCCAAGTAGAAACTTGCTAAGCAAAGTTTTCTGCTTACTGAATTTGAGCCCAGGTTATTCAATCTGAGACGTCTCACCTTGTACCATTAGTAGTCTCTACATCAGTCACAATCAGAGGCCCAAGTAGAAATGAGATTGCAAATCCCATTGAGATGGATGCTGTTGATATCGCGGTGGCCGTTGTCCGCTGGTGCGGAGGAAACCACACGGCTGAGAGTATCGTTGGAGCAGCGCTCAACAACGGTCCAGAGAGATTGATAAAAATCTGACCAATGTTCACCGTCCTGATGGGGGGTAAGGAATAAGACTGGATTAATCCCTAAACTCCTGGTTTCCTTGGCTGGAGACCCTACTGAGTCCACCACTCTATGGTAGCTCAACACACAAATATTTTGACTCTGCTAAGACTGGTATACACATGGCATGACAGGTGATTACTTTGTATCTTTCTGATAAAGAAACAAAGAGACCATCCAAAGTGGCTAGCACTGTGACCCGTAGAATTGAAGATACCTGTGTAGGTAATCAAACCAAGGGAGCCTCAGAAGGGACTAGCACTGTGACCCGTAGGCCTGAAGATACCTGTGTAGGTAATCAAACCAAGGGAGCCTCAGAAGGGACTAACACTGTGCCCGTAGGCCTGAAGATACCTGTGTAGGTAATCAAACCAAGGGAGCCTCAAAAGTGACTAGCACTGTGACCCGTAGGCCTGAAGATACCTGTGTAGGTAATCAAACCAAGGGAGCCTCAGAAGTGACTAGCACTGTGACCCACGGGCTGTGTAGAGAAAATGATGAAGAAATCTCAGTTATTAGATGTGGGAGGAAAAGTCCAATTACAGAAGAGAAAAATCCACGCAATCAAGTAGGGACTGAAAACCCAATCCACATGCAAGGCTTCGGTTGACTTTCAATTTCGTAGTAATGTCACACTTAACAGGCTCTTTGCAAAAACATTGCATCTCTGTGCATTAGGTTTAGTGTGTACATACGGGATAAATTTAGCGAGATGACATGTTTGTGCACTTCCAATTTGAGCATCACAGAAATTCCTTTTTTTTTCAAACTGACACAATGATAATGATAATGATACCATTTGATGTACTCGATGCCTACCGGCAGGCATCGTACCCCGAGTCCAATCAGCATGATTAATGACGCAGCAACAACGGAGGGTTTTAAACCTGTTAAAGACCAAAGACCAACAAATTAAAAAGTTTTTGTTTAACAGTGAGTTGTAACATTGAAATAGCATTTTTAACCCTCCTACTAATATGAACATTCAATATCATCCACTATGGTGTTGAAGGATAGATAAACTATGCCAGCCTGAAATATGATATCGGGTAAATGCATCTACATAGTACACAGTCAACCCTCTAACTGTTTGGCCATTCAATATCTACCGCTGTGGTTAGGAATGATATAAAGCTACATGATGCCAGCCTGCAATATGACATCATGTGGTGAATGCATCTACACGGTTCACAGTCAACCCTCCTACTGTCTGCCCATTAAATATCATCCACTGTGACACAGTAGACAGCCAACCCCCCTACTGTCTGAACAGTTAGTGCTGTCCACAGCAGTGCCACTATAAACCCATGCAGTAATGTTTACAAAATGGTTGGTCAACTTACTGGAAAAAGGTTGGGGGTGTCTGAAAGTGCAGGAACATTTTAACATTTATCTTTTTCAAATTTACAACGGATCCGAAGGGTGAAGCAACTATGGTTAAGAATCTCGCCTTACCTTTAACATCCAGGATCCAAGAGAAAAAAAGTCCAGTCGCAATATAGCATATCGGACCCCAGTTGGTCAGAAGGGCAATGTCTCCATTTGTCCAATTCAAAACCAACTTGCCTGAAAGTCAAGAAACAAACTTGAGAAAGTTTCCTTTTCCAGATCTTTTGCATTTGTTCAAAGATTTGTGACACCCAAAAGATATTTGCTAAAAATAGTCAAATGTTTTCCTATCTAAACATTAAATTGCAACAGTAACGTAACATTATTATTATTTTTTTTATATTGCTAAATAAGTTGAATAATAGTAGACAAAACTCATAGACCATGTGCTCTTTGTTTACACTACATCTTCACATGTACTTACTTGTATCTGCTATGGGTCCCCAGGAATTCCAGGTTATACATTGGAGAGCGTTCAGTGAAGCAAACACTGCAAGGATATACCAACGTCTGTTGTACACCTTGTACTCTTGGCCTTCTTTGTCTTTAACCAAAAAAAGGAAAGAACTATTGTTTAAACTAACCAAACTGACCGGTGGTTCTGCAAAACGTGCTAAGCAATAGCTGTTGCAAACTGTTTTACCTGTGATACAATTGCAAAAAGTTACTTCGGCCTCACATTTTGACCCAGACAGAGTTTTCCTCAAAAGGTAGCCCTTCGCTAAGGAAAAACTCTGCTGGGGACAAAATACTGGGCAATTTTTCATTTAATTTTTTGTCTTTATAAAAAAATAGATACAAAAAATATATATCAGTGAAGTCAACACTGCTTTATTTTATAAAAAGATAAGGCCAAATCAAACAAAAAACATGTTTAGCGTCCCTGCCCGCTTCCTTTTTAGAGGCCGCCTCCTTTTTTTTTCTTTTAAAGGATATATACATAACACTGTTTTTTTTTACTTTAGCTGGCAACCATCTTGAAAATTAGCCCAGCCGGTCGTCTTGAAAAATGTGTCGGGCGACCATTGTGTCGGGCGACCATTGGAAAGAAAAGAAAAGAGGAAAAAATAGCCCGCCTCCAATAAGGCAGGAGGCTACACTTGTTTTGTTTTTTTTGTTTTTTTATCCAAAGTAAAGATTTCAAAATATGGGAGCAACCCGTTTAACATTTTGTCAGCCCTTTCTGATCTCTGTTAATCTAGTATTAGTTCGAGTTATCGCAAACATCAAAAACTAGCTCCGTTTTATGGGCCTTGTATTCTTGAAGTAAGTTTGTAAAATTACCGGCATAATCTGATGAAATGTGGGGGTCAACCACAGGGTCAATGTCCTCTTCGTTGACATCTTTAGTTCCAATCGATTCAAGGAGACGATCTTCATCTGTGTAATTTATGGAATAGTTCTGGGCTGGTTCTGGGTTATTCATCGGGAGTTAGATGGCCCGCAGCGATGATTAAGATTACTTGAAGACAGTTTACTGACCATTAGTTTGGGTTTTTATGAGGGGGTTTTCAGATAATGAAACTGAGGGCCCCTCAAACGCAACTAAACGCAGCCACCTGTGAAGAGAAGATGATGAACAAATGTCAATTTTTTTATGTGGGAGGGAAAAAAAACCTGCAATCTGGTAGGGACTGAAAACCCAATCCACCATGCAGGGCTCCAGTGCAGGATTCGAACTGGGGTCCACAGAGATGAAAGGCAGGGATCCGGAAGAAACCACCGGCTCTGAGCCAAACCGAGTGAATGCCTACATTTTTTGTAAGAAGAAATGGATACAATTTGGTTAACATGTAATCTCTCAAAACTGCTCTCTTTTTAACATGTTAAAAGTTTTATTAACATTTCTGCAAAAAAAAAAACACTTTTGAGGGAGTCTTATTCCATATTCAGGATATTGGTAGCTGCTACTGCATGATGCCAGCCCCACTACACTAATGCGGCGAAAGATGAACCCTTCCTTAGCTAGCCACACATCCATCCAATTAACACGCGTACATCTTATTCTTAGACCGTTCGGTGTACATCCCTAATGTATGATCAGCATGATCAGCCTGGCGCATCTCTTAGTTAGCTTTACTTAGTTTACGGGCGGTTCCACGTTTTAAAACAACTAAATGTGTTCGCTTACCTCTTTTACTAGTTGTAGTAGATCATTAATACTAATAGAGTAATAGTAACACTGCAGTAACACAGGAAGTTGATTTGACTTTATTGACAGTGACACGTAGTGGCAGTGGTACTGTTAGTCTGTAGTAGTACACAATATTCTACAGTAGAACAGAGACAACGTAGAACGTTTACCTTTCACTAACTTTCACTCACTTTCCCACAATTATTACTAAAACTATCTTATAATCTATACATTGACTTGAGCAAGTTGTGCTATATCACCCACGACCGATGTCATGGAGCTGTTTTCAACTTTGGGAACGTCACGAATGCTGAAATCTCATCAACACCAACCCGCCCAAAACAATTATTCATGTCATTCATAATATTTCACAAGGTCTTTGACGCACGATCCGCTGATTTGTTGATGATATAACAAGTTTTTGTGTACGTCACGTGTATGCACAGTAGTAAGAGCGCCCTCAACAGTTTCAAAAGATACATGGTATTTGACTGGCAACCTAGTCGCTCGCCAATCGGGAAAATGCATCGTCTGTTCTCATTATTGTAAGACCCTTTTCGAAACCGAGGCCTCGGCTTCAGCTCCACCGGCTTTGGCTACGTCATATTATTATGACTAAAACGTTGAATAAAGCAGTTGAATATAGACCGCCACCTGAGACATAAATGTTCTACTTCATAAAGAGCCACGTTAGCCTGGACTTCCCATGCACAATTTGCACACTGTAGCTCAATGGAAGAAAACATAAAATGTAACACTTGTTGTACCAGCTATTTATAGCAACACTATAGACGATGTGACCTGTGACATCACATGTTTACAAAAGAGCCACATAGCTTGGACTTCCGGCGGGCACATTTGTGTACACAGCTCAAAACAAATCTTATGTTTTATGGAGATCGCACTGTCTGATTTTCCTAAACTTTTGATATGAAGAATAAGGGGGGGGGGACATCTCAAAAGCTGTACAGCTGTTGCTTTTGTAAATTTTTAATTTGTGTGAAAATTATGACACAAAATAAAAATTTTCCCATTGAGCCTGTGTAGCATCTTGCCCGTCAGGAATAACATTATAATGTACAAGGTCACAACTTAATTAAACAAAAATGTAACATGGTCTATACACCTGCAGAATCATCAGATACTTCTTAATTCTACCTCCGTGCTTTGACTATATATATGTAGGGATCTCTAAGGAATTATGATGTTGCATGTCGAGTTCTCATTCTCCATCTTTCCTCCAGACGTTTGTGGGAGGAGGGATGCTGTTGATAGTGGAGAATGCTATCGTCTGATTTTATCAACTTTCTATGCAAGGGGGGGGGCACATCTCAAACTTGGCCAGCTGTTATTTTTATAACTCTTTAATTTATGTGGAAACTAAGACACAAAATGTAAAATTTCCCATATCACAAGAGTGTAGTAAAAACTTAAAACTTAAAGGAACATTACAGAATTGGTAAGAAAAAAACTTGTAAAATACACTTTTGATCACAGATTTACATCAAACTTACACGGTCCAATGATGATGATAGTAGAAAACAACCCTTGACATATTTCTGTCTGAAATGCCATATTTGATGAGAAATGAATAAACTAATTTTCCGATTGTAGTTTATCGCTCAGTGAGCGTTTTATTCATTTGTTGAATCTATATGATTTCATGCAAATGTGTAATCGGTTTTTCACTATTTTCTCGTGACCCAGATGGCCGATCGATCTCAAAAACTTCTACAGGTTTGTCAGTTTATGTATATGGTGGATTACATAAGTGCTTACACTGCCAGCAACTGTTTTGTTAACAAAACCAATTCTGTAATGTTCCTTTAAAACACGAGTTTAATCTCAACCTGGCATATGGTGAAAAAAATCGAAAATCAATTACAGTCTAGTCAGAAGCGAAATGTATGTTATCTATACGATTATGTTTATTTTATTCACTGAAAAAATGATTACACTTACAACCAAACATAAAGTTTATTCTTATTTTAATATGCTTTTTAGCCTGGAAAAAAAATAATAGTGTCACCGCATTGTTTTTTCAACAGTATGGTACTTTATAAACATGTAGGCCTAACGGCCCTACTCCGCCAACAAAATCGGTCCAATATCCCAAATTCCAGTTCCCTATATTGAAACCTATAACCAAAATAGTGTGGCAAATGTAAAATGTACAATGTGTTGATTCTTTGACTTAAAAAAACAAACATCGATGACCATGCCCTCCAGATAATCCTACATAGGCATTGTATTTGTACATCAACATTCTTAGCCAGGGTTACCAGCCACTCAGGTCGGATGTTGTGTGTGTATTGAAAACTAGAAGGTGGATGTTGATGTGCTGTTCCCGCCCAAAATTATCATGCTTCCCGAGAGTCGAAACACAGATTGCCATTGTATATTCTACTATAGATTCCGCGGGTCATTTACTGTATATATGTAGAACCCTGCATGGGTTGATTCTTTGACTTAAAAAAACTAACATCGTTGACCACCCTCTAGATAATCCCATATAGGCATTGTACATCAACATTCTTAACCAAGGGTTACCAGCCACTCAGGTTGGATGTTGTTTATAAAAACTAGATGGTGGAAGTTAATGTACTGTTCCCGCCCAAATGTGCTTCCCGAGAGTCGAAATACAGATCGCAGAATTCTACTGTAAATTCCGCGGGTCATTTACTGTAGAACCCTGGGTTGGTTCTTTGACTTAAAAACACAAACATCTTTGACCACCCTCTAGATAATCCTATAGCGTTGTACATCAACATTCTTAGCCAAGTGTTACCAGCCACTCAGGTTGGATGTTGATGTGCTGTTCCCGCCCAAAATGGTGTGCTTCCTGAGAATCGAAATACAGATTGCCATTGTATCTTCTACTGTAGATTCTACGGGTCATTTAGACTCGAGATGCCGTTCAGGTTGACTCAAACCAGCTCCACGAGGTCAGATTGCGGTACAATCTTGACCCAGTTTACACCTTGTTCTGGAGGTCAAACTGGATCAAATTCTTCATGAAAATCTTCTATCGACTGTAAGATAAGTTTTTCCGGAGTTTGACCTCTGTTCAAATGCGGCGTTAGGTAAATCGGCGTGTAGTCTTCGCCGAATAACTCGTCGTAACCATCAAAGCCGTGACCCTGCTGGTTAGTAGACCTGGTCTGGTACTCGGGTTTAAATGTTAAACCGTAGCTTGGATTCTCCACTGTGATTGGTTGGGGTTTCCAGAACAAACCGTCAGGTTGGTTGCTGCTGATGGTTGCCTCCGTGGACTCCAATTTCAAGTTGTTATCTTTTAGGTTGTAGTTTATCTTATTTTCCTTTCTGGCCCTACGGTTAAAATAAAACAAGCTGGTTTTTGTTTTTGTACCCCCAAAAAATAACTAAATAGATTTATGTGGTAACAGATTTGAAAGACAAAAAAAAATAGTTACGGATTACACAACAACTTGAAATATCTCTTCTTAGTGAAGAAGTGTCGGTTCTGAGGATAACTGAACTAGAATTAAGATTGGGTCTCGACGGTTCAAACAGTGTGCTTGTATTAAGGAGGAGTAGACAATACATTCTCCTGAAGATGTGCACGCCTACTTCTCGAAACATCAAGACTAAACCCCATTTCTTCATAGACAAGATTAACTTATCACAAACTAGACAATTATCATTATTATACTTAACACACCACGGCATGTAAAGCTTCAAATTTAGTGTCATTTTAATATCACCAGTAAATAATTAAATAATACGGGGATGTGCTTTGGCCATAGAGACGAATCAACGTTGACATTTAGGCCTAGCTGTGACAGCCTCCTTCCCAGGGAATTTCCAACTTACCTGAATATCTTGAAGTAGTAGACACCACACGCAACACCGAGGCACACGATGGCAATGCAGACGACAATCACATACCAGTATTTGGACAACCAATCCTAATAGCACGACACGACAGAGAAACGGACGAACAGTTAGGACCGCTGAACTATTGAATAATCCACTGCACAATAGGTATGTAATTAATTATACGTATTTTCGTCTCTCAACAATCATTCTTAACAAGCTCCACAAAATGTTATAACAATTATTTCGGTGCCAGGAGTGTCGTTATCACAGACATAATTTATATTACTAAAACCAAATTATATTACTAAACTGTTATACTAAACCAAATCTTGTTGGAAGAATGGGGGGGGTTGCTTGGACTCACCGACGAAGCTTCCGCTGGTACTCTTTTGGTGTCACCGTCATAAATGTCATATCCGATTGCCGACTCGATCGATGCCTTGGAGGTGTTCTTCAAAAGTTCGCCGATCCTTTGTGACGTCATGTAGACGCCATCAAGTGACGCCACGAAGGTTATTCCGGAGAGTTGACGACTGATAATAAATTAAAGTTTTATTTCACAAAAGGTCAAGCAATGCCTTTAATTTTACTTTGCCGTCTAAAACGGATCGGTTTAACCCTCAGGGAAGCAGTGGTGAAAAAATTCTCCACATATTCCAAATATGGTTATAATATTTTTTCAATGGGCCAAAAAAGCCACGATTTTCTGTAATCCTCACCCCTTGTATACACCACAAGCCTGTATACTCCCATTGGCCAGGCTATAACCACTGCCGAGTAAGAAATATTGAATGACAGCAGTCCCAAGGGACAGCAATGCCCTTGGGAATTGTAACTTGATATCTTAGTGAGCCAACTCCTTGTGCCATTATCTCTTTGTGTCAACCCTGTGCCGCCAGAGCTAAAACAGGTCGTAAATAACACACACTGCTGGCCCAGACAAAAGCCCTGTGGGGATTAAAATTGCTTTGGGCTTGCAGGAGGGGGTCATTGACCTACAAAACTGAGTGGTGATAAAATCCTCCACCTGGAGAACACGCGTTATACAAAAGGGCCCGCTTCTCCGAGTTACAGGAAAGTATGTGACTTTCCTCTAACATCCACTAAAAGTCTCAAACATTTCTTTTCACAACATTTTAAATAAATTTACCCAGAAGGCACTGCAATCAAGTCTTCCTGCGTCGCCGTGGTGATGATTACCGACGGACCACTACGTTTCGATTTGCTCGTGTTCAGTTGCAAGATGGACGTTTCCAAGATGGCGGCAATGCCTGTCTCGAATCGCGAAACACTGTCAACTCCTCCGATCACAACGATTGTGTGGCCATAGATCGAGAGTGCTGAAAAAAATAACATTATTAAAATGTTAAATGATCATTAAAGAAATTACACTGCATCTAAAATAACCCGTAGTTTTTCAGGAGGGTGTGAAATGAACGACCTTCATACAAAAGGGGTTTTAGAATAAAGAATACATTTTTCAGAGTTCGGTGTGGCAGGAGATTCTGTCCCCCCGGAGATTCTCTGCCCCCCCCCCCCCCAATACGGCGAAGGGTGTACAAACTTCTTCTGATAGCGCCCTCTTTTGAATCATCCTTCTTCAGCCCATTATTAATTTTCCATGGAGGACAGAATCTCTGGGGGACAAATTTCCCTATGACACCGGCTCTCTATACTCCATGTCCGGCCGGTGCGACAGGAGATTCCCGTAAATCGGCGGATCGTGTAGAAATTTCGTCTGCAATCGCCCTGTTTTTATGAGATTGACTCGTGACCGAGGCCTTAAAACGCCTTGAAAAGAGAATAAACCCACCGAGTTGGCAGTCCTCGCCGATGTAACCATCGTCGCATATGCAAGTGTAGCCTTTATCGTCTGCCGTAGTCTCCTCACAAGACCCCATGTGACACGGCGACTCGGCTGAGGAGGAGCATCCATCCGAAATCAGGAATTCACAATTCACTCCTGTGTATCCTCCGTCACAGTTGCATCTAAAAAAAATGGCGAGAACAAAGAAGAACTTACGACGGCGAAAGTTTAACCTAAGCAAGTCCGTTAACTTGAAAATAATATAAAATTAAATTGAAGCTTTGACCGGAAAAGGGGACTGGTGCCCAAAACTGTGTATTGTCAACCAAGGTCCCGAGAGATGCATGGTGTCGGTCTACCCCGCGGATGTATAGGTGTCCCCCCTTGGTCTTAGGTTATTTCTGGCGGTGAGTTCTCGACTCACGACTACGACACATGGTGTCAACCCTACTGACAAACGTTATATCTCACAGTCGACCTTGCTGTACGGCGAAAGGGAACATGAATGTGACACGAATGTTAATTGTTTATACAGTAAGTTTTTGTGTGTGTTTTTTATGAGATATCGCCTAATTCAAAGGGCCGAAAGGCCACTTCAAGGTGAGGGCTACACTTAACTGATTTGGGCTGTTGACCCAAATCAACTGACACCAGGGGCAAGTTGCCACCTTCTCCCGTAAGGATGTAGGCATGGGTATCATCCACTAGGGGCCTGGCTGGTAGAGCAGAATGCACTACCTTCCCAACTTAGTTGGTGGTAAAGTTTAAATACCTGTATCCATTAAGGATCGGGATACAGACTCCAGTATTGCAAGTTGATTCTTGGCAGTAATCATCACCTCGCTGCACGTCTTGCCTCCGTACCCCTCAGAGCACTGGCAGCTGTAACCGCTGGTGGCGTCTGTCACATTATCACAGCAGGTGGCGTTGTTCAGACACGGGGAGCTCAAACACTGACTAACCTCGTCGCATAACACCCCATGATAACCCGGGAGGCATTGGCAAGTGAAGTTGCCAACCCCATCCGAACATGTGGATCCGTTCATACACAAGGAATCCTCACAGTTATCCATGCGGGTCTCTTCGCAATGCACCCCAGTAAATCCACCTGAGCATTCGCATCGGTAACTGTCGACTCGATCGACACACGTGGCATTATTCAAACAGGGGTTGCTTCCGCACTCGTCAACCTCTATCTCACACGTCCGCCCAACGAACCCGTCCGCACAAGAACAGTTGAACGAACTCAACCCATCCCAGCATGTCCCGTTATTCCAGCACGGCGAACTCGCACACTCGTCACTTTCCAACTCGCATGATGATCCCTCGAACCCCGCAACACACGAGCAGTTGAAAGTACCGATTAGATTTGTGCAGGTCCCGTTGTTCTGACAAGGAAACTGGAGGCATTCGTCTGTATCAACCCCACAGGTCTGTCCATGATAACCAGTCGCACACGTGCAGTTGAAACCATTCAAAAGGTCGTGGCAAATTGCGCCATTTTCGCAGGGCGTCGTCAAACAGTCATCAACATCGATTTCGCAGTTCACACCTAAAATGTTATAACAAATTTTTAAAAATCACGAAACTTCAACACATTAATCATTTCTGAGCCGCACCAGTGGTTCTTCTTATTAGGCCTCCACTTCTGAAAAATATTAACGACCACTTAATTAACGACCACTTTTGGACTTGTTACCTATCGAAGGATCGTTTATTTTTACTCAACCACTGCTGTTTTGGGGCAGCGAGAAGCTAAGTTTATTTTTAAGCTGAACGTACCACTAAAACCCTCCGAGCACGTGCAGTTGTAAACGCCGTTCCATTCTCGCATTGAGCGCCATGTTGACACGGGTTGGAAGAGCATTCGTCGTAGTCTTTTTTGCAGTCGCTACCGGACCATCCGCTCAGACAGATCTTCGCTCCCGACGTGGTGTTGCAGACGTAGTGGCCGAAGAGATCATCCCGTGCACGGCAGTGGGTGAAGCAGTCACTCCCGTAATAATCGTCCAGACAGTAGACTCTGGACGAAAACGATAACCTAATGTTGTCGAATATAATATTGCAAACAAACAACATTAAAACCTGATCACCTCTTGTGACTTTGCAATGTGTTTACTTTTCTTTCTTGTATTATTTTAACGTGTGAAGAAAACGTCAATTGAAAAAACAAGCACGGATTTGTTCAAATCTAGATAAAGATTTCCAAGAGAACAATATGAAGCCTATTTGCCCTACGGTCTTGGGTTCTTTCAGGCCCGATTGGTCTCCGTGAGCAAGACTCCGTGTCCTATCCCCTGTGGATCCCCTCATAGGACTATAGCTTGCAAAAGAGTCAAGGAACTTCCTTGTGGTAGAGAAAAGATTTCCCACCATTTTTTTCTGGGTCACAGCTCAGCATGCCGATTCACTGCACCTTTGGAAAAGTTCTTGTTAAATAAGAAGTAAATTAAACGCTATGAATCAAAACTAATTTGCCTTAAATTAACCCGGTGTTTCCAATAATGGGGGAAAATTATTTCTTACGTTTTGCCGGTTGCATCTCCCAGTGTGTAAATGTTCACTGATGCAGACAGTTTGATTGGCGACGCTTCGTGATTGACAATTCTGTAAAACTCGCCCACCTTCTCTTCCAGTGGTCCAGGGTCCAAGTCCCATACCTTCACCTTCACAATAAAGTGCTCCTGATGGATGAAGGATAATATTGTTTCACGTTAAAATCACAGCTTGATATGCCCTTTTATTTGGGGGGGGTGGTGGTTGTAGTTGTTGCCGTTGTTGTAGTTGTTACAGCTGCTGCTGCTGTAGTTGTTACAGCTGATGCTGATGTAGTTGTTACAGCTGATGCTGCTGCAGTTGTTGTTTCTGTTAATGTTGTTGTTGTTGTTGATGTCGCCGTCGCTGCCATTGCCGTTGGGGTTGCTGTCGGGGTTGTTGGAGTTTGTTTTGTTTGGTGTTTGTATTTGTTTTTAAACCACTAGGGAAACTGATATGACGAGTAATAAATAAAAACATGATATTGGAATCTAATTACCGTCCATGCTGTTAAAATGGAAAGTGCCTTGCTTGCCGATGAGCTAGACGGAAAGACAAAGTCATCTTTGTCGCCAACACTCGTCACTTCCCCCGTATCGATGAGGGCGTAGTTGCAAATATCGAACGAGAAATCTGTCCTGTAATAAACAACAGATAAACAAAGAAATATGTTTACATTAAAACATAAACTTATGTTAAAGCTGCTGCAGCTAAGCCGTTGATAATATTAACTTTATTTGAAAAAGGTAACATTGTGCCATAGTCCTGTCTATAGAATTATAAACTGTAATCAATTGCTTTGTGTTTTTATATTTCTTGCAAATTGTATAAAGTGTATTATTTTTGTACTGTCGATGGTCCAAGTACTCACCCTTGAGCTGGGACTACTCTGCCCCTAGCACTCGGCAGTACTTAATAATCGACTGAAAAGTACTCAACTACTACACAGGAGGAAGTCCGACTCCAGACGTGATGCCATGTGCGAAAGGGCAAATTTAAATACCACTAAATAATCATTCTGCAAATTAAAGAAAATACAGACTTACGTGTTTGCATCGAGACAAACCAGGAAGCGGTTATCACATCTATCGGTGCAGGGAGTTGACGTATCATCGCAGCAGCTCCCGTCGATTAAGGTGTGGTCGGAATTGCTGTACCTTATCAGCCTGAATTCAAACATGGTTGCGCTGTGGGCGGTCAAGGCCAGCTGCCAATTGGAAAGTGTCAGTGCGGGGAAAAAAATATATGATATTATAATGTTGTATACTTTCTGATTAAAGTGGTGCAAAACTGATTTGTTGTCCAGTCAGAGGAACCAAACATCCGGCCGTGTAAATTGGTCTGTTTGTAGAGTTTTTTTATACAAGCATTGCAAAATAATGTTACTCAATTGTCGCCACCGTGCATAGAAAACGCCAAAGCTTTTACAAATCAGAACAATTACAAAAAAAATAACTTCTTTACATATATGGAGAAAGTTGCTCAACCAAAAGATTAGTTTTGACCGATGTCTTACCTGAAAAAGGATCGATAAAATTAAAAATATCCGTTGTCCGATCGTGTCCATTGTGGACCTCGCCGTTACAGTTGATCTTATGGCCAGCTTGGAGAGTTTCAGGTCATGCTTTGGGAGCAGGCTACCGAAGTGGACCTGCCACTCATATTATCGCATGGAAATAAAGAATTAACCTCGAGGTTAATAACGGTTCCACAAACCCTCGACCCCTCCTGACATGTAATGCCGCCTTCGTCAATATTGGCCGAACGTGACTGATATATCACTATTGGTCAATAGCAGATGCGTTGGAACAGACAAAGAATGACGTCATTATTACAGATGATTTTGCGTGTCTCGCTGTAATCGGTGAACTTGGGTGTGTATTTGGGTCTTATTTGATACAAACAGGTGCATTTTATTTGTACAGTTTCATATTTGGGGCTTCTAATATTTAAAGGGATAATTCATCTTTCTATCTTTCCAAGTGTGAATTCATTGCCACTCTCAGACTCTCATGTGAAAGTTTGTCGTAATGAATTAGTAGTCACGTTGAAGTAAAACTAACCTAACCAGAATAGAAATAAAACATTATGTGTTTACAGGTGCCATAAAGGCGAGGAAGTCCGCGGTAAGGCGGGCCTTGAAATAAGATCCTGGTCGTTTTTCCTAGATAACTAATATCCTATTGTCTTTAACTTGGTTTTTAAAAATACGACATCACAGCAACGGCCAGCCCCAATCAAAACGATTATAGTTTAGATAAAGCTGTCAGCTGTCGATCATAAGTGCGTTCATCGCCGCGCAACGAGGGATCCTGGAATTCGGATTGATTGGACGGTCAAATTCAATGACACCCTGAACCCAATTAATCAAGGTTAGTTGGCTTCAAAAACATGCATGAGTGACATCTGGAGCCAAAAGTAGGGTAACAGGGTTACAGTACAAATTAACCGCGAATAGTTTAGCTTTCAAATGTGATACCGATCGTTCTGATTATATCCCTTCGAGAAGCAAGGGTTAGAAACAGAGATATATCGATAAGAAATAGAGATATCTCTGTAAAGGAGTGCACAATATCCATAAAAAACACTAGTAACAAAGAAATATATCTATAAGAGAAGAGATATCTATAATTGCCCATAAGGAACAAATGTGTTTCTATGAAACAGACATACCCCTTTTACAAAAGTAGATATATGTATACAAAGTACAAACAAGATAATGGAGAAATATTTGAAACATAAATATTCTTAAGTTGGTAAAAACAAGAAAAATATATTGCTTTTAGAAAAAAAAACAGATAACCTAATGAATGTACCTATATAATTTACAAGAAACAGAGATTTACCTAAAGCAATAGATATTTTTTGTTATATACTATTAGAAACAGGCCTGTGAATATCAGTTGTGGTAAATATATAATTGTTTGTAAGAAACTGAAGTATCAAATAGGGTTGATAATATTCGAACAGAGAAATATCTGAAGAAACTAATGTAAACTAATGTGGGTGAAAATATAAACACAGCAAGGTCAAGCACGGATCCAACCAAAGTCGGCCTACGACCTATTTCCAATGTAAAGTGTGCGACGCAGCGGATTAATTGAACTTCAAAACATGGCGATTTGGAGCAAGTCAACAATTGGGTTCTACACTAATCATGACAGGTGCGTGATATTTGCTCGAGGAAAACCACGGCTTGGCTTATGCAAACAGTATCGGCTAAAAATGAGCAAATAAAATACCCAAGTTAGATTTTGCGTTAACGGACCTGATAAAGTTTACACGTGATGGGCACCATTTAAACGCATGAGGGTATACTTTTGGTAATTGCTCCGCAAGTTAATGACCATGAAAACTTACTTGGTAAAGAGCACTGGAGAGTTGTTGATAATATAAAACATTGTGAGAAACGACCTCCTTTGTTTGAAGTATAGTTTTAGAGAAAGAGGTAATTTCTCACCCCCCTCCCCAAAAAAATAATAATAATAATAATAATTAATAAAAAATTATTCTGAGAAAGGCTTCAGGCATAAAGCCATTCATATGTTCTTTCATTATTTTCTTGCAACTTCGATGACCAATTGAGCTCAAACTTTCACAGGTTTGTTAATTGGTGCATTGGGATACACCAAGTGAGGATACTAGTCTTTGACAATTACCAAAATGCTCATTGAATCTCCTTTTCACCGAACAGTTTTACTGAATAATTACACAATAATAATAATTACACAGCATTTGTAAAGGCGCACTGAATCTGTATAAAAACCATTCGAAGGCGCCGGTCAAGATGGAAAGGAGGGAATTCTCAAGTGGTAGGAAAAGCAAGTGTGAACAGGTGTGTCTTCAGTAGCTGCTGAAAGAGTGAGATGTTGTGTATTTCCCTGAGGTTTTCAGGGAGTGAATTCCAGAGCCTGGGTGCTGTGCTGGAAAAACCCCTGAATCTTGAACAATGCTGGTGCTGCATGGTTTGGTGAACGAAACACTAATTTCCCGCGGGTAGTCAGCCACTGTAAAGTTGTTCCAACTCATGATTACCGAGCACGTTCCTATTAATTTGACGAGTAGCAATTGACTCGGATCCGGGCCCCGTGGGGCCTGCTGGTCCATGTCTGGGTCAATGATGACCTGGGCCCGATTTCACAAAGACTAAAGACTGATCTTACGAGTTGTGAAGTAATCTTAACTGCTAAGCAAATTGTGGTGTCATTATTACAAACCACTATTAGCAATACTGACAGCTGATCTTAAGCTGAATTGTTAGTGCTGGTGAAGTCATCGAGCCCTCCTGGCCATGGGTGTCTAACCATGGTCTAACTGACTGAGAATCCTATAGTTAATCCAAACTGATTCCAATTGTTGTAAGGCCAAACCACTTTCCGGGTCAGCCTGACCCCCAAAATGGGTCAGGCCCCTATGTGACCCGGAATCCGGGTCAATTCCAATCGGTCAATTCCAATCGGTCAATTCCAATCGGTCAATTCCAATCGGTCAATTCCAATCGGTCAATTCCAATTGGTCAATTCCAATCGGTCAATTCCAATCGGTCAATTCCAATCGGTCAATTCCAATCGGTCAATTCCAATCGGAGAGTTTTTAGAGTGTATGATTATTTTGGCCTTCACTATTCTAATTTAGTAAAAGAGATAGTAATGTCCAATTTGTAGGCGATTATTTGATAATGGAGCGTGTGTCTTCGTTGTGCGCTATCGGGGTCAGGATGAATTTGTACAGGGGCAAGAATGTAGGCCTATGTGGATTTCGGACGAAGCCGTTTTGTCGTCGTCGTCATCATCATGTCACGAAGTCCAGGCAGAGGGGAGGCCCGGTTTTCTCTATACTGGAACATTATTATGACACAACTTACTGCGAAGGAAACGCTCTTCCCGCAGGACGAATGATAGAGGGCGCTATATCGTTTAAAAAATCGTGTAAATGATGACAGTGCCCCTTTAATAAGTTGGGTCCATTAGCAAAACACAAAACAAAACAGTTTAATCAGTCAAACCATCCTCCGTGGTTAACATAACTTGTAGTTTATTTTCAAAACGGTTTGCGACGGTTTCATGCTAATTGGTTTTTATTGTTCAGCATTGAACTTAATTGCTTAAAGGAACGTTACAGAGTTGGTAAGAACAAAATGGTAAAATATACTTTTGGATCACAGATTTACATAAAACTTACACAGTCTAATGATGATGATGGTAGAAAACATCCCTTGAAATATTACTGTCTGAAATGCCATATTTGATGAGAAATGAATAAACTAATTTTCCGATTGGAGTTTATCGCTCAGCAGTGAGCGTTTTATTCATTTGTTGAATCTATATGATTTCACGCAAAATGTGTAATCGGTTTTTCACTATTTTCTCGTGACCCAGATGGCCGATCGATCTCAAACTTCTACAGGTTTGTCAGTTTATGTATATGGTGGATTACATAAAGTGCTTACACTGCCATCAACTGTTTTTTTTGCAAAAACCAATGCTGTAATGTTCCTTTAAACTTAAACAACTCCTAACATTAGTTTTTAATTCCTAACTCCTAACATTAGTTTTTAATTTTCTGACAGTGTTTCAGTGACAATCAGAGACTATTTAAGTGAAAGATTTTCAGAAAAAATGATAAAACACAATATTAGTGAATTTAGATTGATGAAAATGAGCCATCCAGCAAGCAGGTTTACCATTATTTGCACAACCGACTTACACAAGTTTATTTTTCGACGCATAGACACGCTATGGCAACGTTACCGCAGTTTTTTTTATGCGGACCACCCACAATGCACTAGTGAAATCTCTCATTGGGTTTTGTACTCACATTCTCCACATGAAGAAATTGGCAATCGCTATCTTGGGTGATTGGTCCGGTTAAGCACAAATGCAATCAGTAAATTGTATACGTCGTATCGATATGCAGGGCCAGTATATACATCGCCAGACTATCCCGTCATTTGTATTTGATAAACTGTTTTCTTAATAATATTTTCTCGAGTTTTCACCTTTATTTTCAAAATGAAAGCAACATGACAGCATAGGAAGATTTTCAGTGGTAAGATTTTATCAGTTTTTGTTTCGTTATTAGTAAATTCATGGCAGCAAAAATGTGCTTTTCCCATGCACTTCACTCCGTTTACCCGTTTAATTATTTACGAAAGCAAAATGGCCGACCCATTCAGTTCAGCTTTAAGTGGACCGATCCACGCTCTAACATTAACAAGCTAAGCTACAGAAATAGTTGGCTAAAACTCCGTATACGGCAGCCACTTTATCGCCCTTCATTTCGGTCAGATTTTATCCTTAACCTGTCCAGAGCAGAAGGGTTAACAGAATGAATACAAAGTGTCAAAATCATGAAAAATAAAAAATAAGCCATTTTCTGGTCTACTTACGGTTGTTTTGTCTTTTGACAATGAGTGACAACGCAGCTCGCTACAATACACTCCATTTTAGTTCATTTGGGCCTCAGTGCGTGAGAGTTCCGTCAGCGGGATGATATGTCATTTATGTGAGCTTGATTTTTCCTTTTTATTAAAGGAACATTACACTTTACAGAGTTGGTAAGAAAAAAACTTGTAAAATATACTTTTTGATCACAGATTTACATAAAACTTACACGGTCTAAGTAATGATGATGAGTGATAGCAGAAAAAAATGAAAACGCGACGTACAAAATGAAAAGGCGACTGAATTGGGTTTTTCCAAAGGAGTGGCACATATGGAACACCATACTATTTATGTACATATTTTTACGCAATCTGCAGATTGCGCTTGGGCAAAACTGTGCACAATCTGTGAACATTTCAAAAAGGGGAGTACAGTAGTCAGTAGTCAGCAGCACAGTAGTCAGCAGCACCCCCACCAGTTACTGGTAACTGGGTCTAGCTCTTCCTTAACCAACTGTCCTGATCTGATGCTTTGTTAATGAATGGGCAAACAAAGGCACCAATGCGATTTTTTGCCCGTGTAAAGGGCACCTCTAAGAGGAAATTTCTATTGTGCATGAAACACATTTTTTACTAGACCCAGTTACTGTATACTGGGGCGCTGTACTCCTTTTTCGAAAAATTTTGACGTTTATCTGTCGTACTAGCGCCCCAGGAACTTGTTGTACGTAACTACATCAATGCGATCATGCTCTCAGCAGGATCCCGGGTGCCCTGCCTCAACCGTGAAACCACACGGTTGAGGCAGGGCACCTGTCAAATTTTAGATGCAAGTTTGACAGGTGCCCTGCCTCAACCATGTGGTTTCAAGGTTGAGGCAGGGCACCCGGTAAAATGAAGATTGATGTAGTTACGTACAATAAGTACCTGGGGCGCTAGTACGACCGATAAATGTCAACATTTTCGAAAAAGGAGTACAGCGCCCCAGTAACTGGGTCTAATTTTTTACTACATCATTTAGTAATAATGGTAATTAAAATAAATTGTAATTATAAAAAAATACTGGTAAGATTATCTCAGTTTGAGATCTTTAAAGGCAAAATTTAAGATTTTTTTTTTCTCCAGTTTTTGAGACTCGTACAGTTCCTATGAACTGAAGTCAACATCACAGACAAGATGTCCGCTTCGGCTCATACCAGCACGATTAACGTAAAGGGCCATCAGAACAAGGTGAGCCCCAGCAGCAATATCGTCAAGAAAGAGAAAGTTTCAAACGTCAAGAAACAACGGAAGCGCAGAGGGTCCACCGGGAGCTCGGTCAACTTGGGCGGTGACAGAGTGAGTCCAAATCTTAAACCCCTGGTTCGTGTCAAAAGAAGGCATCAACAGGCCTCGAATTTCGCCACGGCACCACAGCAATTGCTGTGGATGCCCTTAATAAAAACCTTCAATACAATTTCAAATTTTCCTCACTGGGTGCCCTTCATTTGGGGGAAATTGCCGTGCCCTTTTGAACACGAAGTTCGAGGCCTGCATCAAGATTCAATCACAACAGGAAATGTTTTTACTTAAAAAAAAAAAGAACCTGACTGCCGAGGCCAACATGCCCAGAGGTGACCTTAAAACTAAATTTGAGGCATATTTTGGGTTTCCAATTTCCAACATTAAATTACGACCATCAGAAATGTGCAAACAATTTTGCAAGTTACACTGTCTGTAGAGTGAACACAAAAAAAAAATGAGAACTGATTTTGTTTTCTTTCAATGATTGTTGACTTGCAGTATTCTTCCTCATGGATTCGTCAAAACAATATCGAGATGCGAGAATGCATCCGTTATACAAAAGCACCAGTCAACAAGAAGAAACCAGACCTGATGTGAGTATAGTTCTGTGAGCCTTAATTAGTACAGATTAAAAAAAAAAATTTGAGACCAACTTTTTGAAATTTGCCTTTTTCGCGGTTAGAGAAGGGCTCCAGGTCAAAGTGAGTTTTGTGATGCACTCATTTTCCAATAGATAGAGCCCTCATGAAAGTGGGGGGAAAAAATTACCATTCTTTAGTCTTGCGTTAAAATGGTGTAAAAATGCCATTTTATTTCAGGCCTGGAATAACACTGAGGTTACAGTGGCCAATGCCTCTGTTTCCCTGGTCATGGCCTTAGTGCCCCTTCCAAAGTTTTCAATAGACTTTAAGATTTTCCAATGGAAGGGCCCTTTGCAAAATGAGAATGGCCTTGCCCTCTCAAAGATGAAATTCCAAAGTTGGTGATATTCTTCGGCATAAGTTTCAATTGCATAAAACAGTTTTCACCTACCAGAAATTTGTGCATTCATTCATCCATACAAATTTATTTATATAGATGTATATATATTTTTTTTGAAAATCAAGACCTGAGGATCCACAATGCCAGTGCGGCAAACGAATGTCACAACACGATGCGCGTTATCTCAAGAATCCCGACCCGAACAGTAGGTGGCGTGTGGAGACGCATACCCATGCTAGCGCCACCAACGCCTACGGGGAGATAGAGTTCATCGGGGCTGCTGGAGCGGGTCCCAGCACGAAACTCAGGAAGGTTAGTGGGATTTACAGTTAAAAGTATTATTACAGGATTGGTAGAGCTGACAAACTAGTCGCAGACAGGGCCCAATTTCATGGAGCTGCTTAAGCACAAAATTTTGCTTAAGCAACAAAATCATTGCTTAGTAAAATCAGACTACCGGCCAAGACTATACACTCAATTGTTATGCTAAGTAAACAACAGCTAAATACCAGTCACAAGCAATGTATAAGGCATGAAATTTTGGCCAGTAACATGTGTAAAATAAGCAAGCTATTTTCGTGCTTAAGCAAATTTTTTACTTAAGCAGCTCCATGAAATTGGGCCCAGTGTTCATGTTTTGTGTGATCAGCCGTATACAAGAAATAACAAACCTGTGAAACTTGGGGCTCAATTCGTTGTGTGAATATAAGAGAAAATTGCGGAAAACCACGCATTTTCAGCATGTAAACACGTTGTCCTTAATTTAGGTTGTAACAACCCAAATCGGCTACTCAAGTTTTCAGATACATTTTTCTTGAATGTGACTGCATTTCAAAGGGAAATATTTCACAGAAAAAAATGGTTCTAGTATGAACTTCATAATCAGTAAGCTTGGAAATTAAACAGTGATGTTTTTTATCCTTACAAATACTGTATAATATCGGTAGAAAGAGTGTTTTGGAGGCAAGCAATTTTTTAAGTTAGAAAGTGGATGAGTAAGTGACTCATGTTTATGGATGCTAAAATTACGAAGCCCTTAGAGATGCAACACCTTTACAACAATAAAAGCTTATAACTTTCTTGGAGCTATAAAAATAGCAATTTAAAATGTAAAATTTAAAAAACATCCCCCAAAATCAGACCTGTCATCCCTAAAATCTGAAGGTCACAGGTTCAAATCCCGTTCTAGTAATTTTTTCTTTGTTCACTTGAAAATTGAATTAAAAATTACCTAGTCAGTTTTCTTTGTGGTTTATTGCTTAATATTGGATCTGTTTTGTGATACATGTCTTGAATTTACAGATAGAACCTTCCCAAGAATCAACCCTAGGTTTGAATATAATTGTTGATGTTTTTGTTCCTTCTGTTTACAGTATGTACGAGTGGACCATTCCATTCATCCTCGTAACTTGATGCAACTGATAAATGATCACTGGAACCTAGGCACCCCGAAACTCCTCATCTCCGTGACGGGTGGGGCCAGGAACTTCGCCATGAGTAACAAACTGAAGAACGTCTTCAGGAAGGGGTTGATGAAGGCAGCTTTGAGCACAGGTAGGTCTGGAGGGGAGGAGGTTGCTTCCTCTAAGGGGGGTCAGAGTTCAGGACGGAACAATGGAGGAAATGGTTGATTGAAGTTTCGCATGGTGTGGATAATAAGAAGTAACTATTTTTTCACTATTTGAAGTTACGAAGTGGCATAGCAAAACACGGATACCGGCTAAAGCTTCCCTTTAATTTATATTGCACCTGGCTGGTTACCTGCCTAATGTTAGTGTGCATGATCCATTTGAATTGAAAGGCAGATAAATTTGCATAGATGAGAAGAAGTAAAAAAGGAGCTGCTTAGCAGGGTTGGGTTACCAGTCAAAATACCATGTATTGAACGTTGGGCTTAGCTGGTTCCCTAAAATGTTGCCTAAATGTTGCAACGCTATGCAACTGCGTAAGCCCACTTCCGCACCATTTATTGCGTAAGTTGTGCACTGCTAACGCAAGAAATCTTGCACAAACAGACTTACGCAGTTTTCTAAAGTTTCATGAAATCGGCTGCCGCTCTGGTAAGAGGATCCCAAAACAAAAAGATGGTTTTTTCCCCAGTCACTTTTATGGAGAAAGAGTCGCATAAATGGCTTCATCAGGTACTGAATAAGCCTTTATGGTTTTCTTTTTTTTCAGGGGCGTGGATCATAACAGGCGGCACCCATGCAGGAGTCATGAAGTACGTCGGTGAAGCCGTGAGGGATTATTCCCTGCTAGGTACGGCCGCCGGGCAGGGGAGTGTCGTGGCCATTGGCTTTGCATCCTGGGGAGCCATCGACCAGCGAGATGGACTCATCGATGAAAAAGTAGGTGGACTGCTCTTGTGTTCTGACACAACCCCTATGTTCCGACAACCCTCTGTTCCGATAAACCCTGTGTGATTTACGCGCTAGGGTTAGGGTTATGGTGAGAATCAGACAAATCTGAGAGGGGAGTCGGAACATGGGGGTTTAACCAAAAAGTAAGGTTTTACTATCTCATTTCTTCTCCATCATTATGTTTAGGGAGAGCAAGACAAACGAAGAAATTGATAATAATTGTTGGTTGTATTCGTCTTTCCACTCGATTCTCTAACTATATTTGTGTTTTATTTAGCACAGAACTTTTTTGATATCTCAGTAAAATGTTCACTTTATTTGCAAATGTTGTTCTTCTTTCATTATGCCATATGATTTCTGAATAATGTTGGGCATTGTACTGCGAGTGGTATAAGCCTGATGGTCATTACACTAGAATCAGCTTGTAAAAAAAAAAAATTCAACAGAAGAAATATGTTTTTTATTTTTACTCTAATGACTGTAAACTTGTATGCTTGCATTCAGATGAAGCCTATTTTTAAAGCTGTAAGTGGAAAAACTATTGATGAAAAATAACTTGCTTAGGAAAATTTAGAAGGGAACCCATCACAAGCAATGTGTATACTTGGTATGTCTGCTGCAACCTGGGCCCAATTTCATAGAGCTGCTAAGCACAACAATTTGCTTAGCGTGAAATTTCTTCATTGATAAAAACAGGATTACCAGCCAAATTTTCACATGATTTTTGGGATAAGCAAACAACAGCTGAATACCAGTAACAAGCAATATGCAACACATGGAAATTTGGTTGGTAACCCTGTTATTATCAAGGAAGAAATTTCATGCTAAGCAAATTATTGTGCTTAGCAGCTCTGGGCCCAATTTCATAGAGCTGCTTAAAGCGCAAAAAATAGCTTAGCAAACACAAAACTATGGTTACCTGCCAAAATACTATGTCAGCTGTACGATCTGTGACGATTATCCTGCTTGCTTTTGCTTAGCAGATTTTTTTTAAGTGAGTTTTTCTGCTCAAGCAGCTCTATGAAAATGGACCAAAGTTCCCTATTTTGGAGTTAGCCAAGATGTGGGCGTTAATTTTCTCTCCGTGTTGTGCTGTGTATATCTTTAAGTCTGTTTTGGTCTAGCTGTGTCTCCCATACTTTCAGGAAGTGAAACTCAGTAGCAACCCTCGACACCGTGGGCAACTTGAAGATCTGTGTCCATGCCAGTCAGGTCATAACCTTTGACCTTTTGTTGCGCTACTTGCATGGCAGTATTTATGTATTCTGTTTGTGTGTTCGGGTTTTATTTATTTATTTTTTTTTGGGGGGGGGGTCATCTGATTGTTTTTGCAT
This sequence comes from Pycnopodia helianthoides, assembly GCA_032158295.1. Classification (NCBI taxonomy): domain Eukaryota; kingdom Metazoa; phylum Echinodermata; class Asteroidea; order Forcipulatida; family Asteriidae; genus Pycnopodia; species Pycnopodia helianthoides. Next base: position 1,647,198 of record CM063251.1, read on the forward strand.
GTGATGCTGATTGGAGTTGTTCCAAACTTGATAAAACTTAAACAATTGTTTCAACTTCTGCATTTGAGATCCATGGTATTATGTTTTTGAGAGAACTGTGGGTGGTGACAGGGTCACTGGCCACCATCATGTCGGTTGTTAAGGCCGTTGTCCAGTCTGTTCTGGGTTGGCCACCAACCTCTATTAAATACTTTTTGGACCCAAATTTGTTGGCAGCATGTTTCAAGTTATGCACAACATATTTGCTTATTAACATTTCTGCTTATTATAAAAGGCATTTTTTCAATTACTAACTAAATTTTATGAGATGTTTTATAAAAAGTTGTAATTTTATTAACTCATTTATTCTAATTTTGAATTACTACTTTTTTCCCAATCATTTTTATTTCCACAGCAATTAAATTATTTTCTGATAATTTAATTGCTTTTCCGGTAATTTTTGTAAGTCATTATAAGGATTGTTTTTAATTAATTGAGTTTTGAAACTCCATTTTTTGCTACTTCAGAATATTGATATTTGCGTTACAAGTGTTGGGTTTCATTGGGAAAAGCTGGACTTTTTTTTTCCTTTCAAATTCAGAAATGGTAAAATATTCATTTGAAAAGGTCTGGAATCAGGGGGGTTACACAATAACCTCTGGAAAGGCAATATTACAAGGCATGTTTTCCAATAAATGGTGTCCGTCTTTGTATGGAAGAAATGAAGCATAACAAATAAAGCACAGCATGATAGATGCATGCCTGTGCACGCTATTCGCTCATTGCACGGATCCGCCATGTGCGTGTAGAGCCTCGACTTCATGCTGCATTTGTATTGTATTTATTATGTATCTATTTGGATGAAAGTGTCATTACATTACCTTGACAATACAGAGTTATATAATGCTTCTATTCACTGCTGTCCCCAATTCGAGGCTCTACAGGCAAATGGCTGACTGTGGAGAGGGCAAATACAATAGAATGGTTCCGTTGGATATTTCGTCAGCTGTCCGGCCGTCAGTAAAAAAAAATTGAGGGTGCTCCGAAGTTGTTCTGGATTTAATAAACCTTCCACTGTACACCAGTCCAGAAAAGTTTAGCAGATATACACGTCGTCCAATCTTAAGTACCTGCTGATCTCATAAGGTTGTGGGTTCGAATCCCATCCTAGGTCCCTGTGGATTTTATTTTCCCACGGTTCTCAGAAATTAGGCAGTATACCGTACTCATCATCAATCATTGTAGAACAAAACTAATACATATGGGAATTTCTCTTTTCCATTTCTCATTTTTATTACGACAACTAGCCATGCGTGCATTCTAATAAACCTTCCACACCCCCCCCCTTTCTCCTAATCAACAGGGACGTTACCCCGCCTACTTTCACATGGACACCAAGAAGCCCAAGGGGGTGTTGCTGGACCCCAACCACACCCATTTCGTCCTGGCAGACAACGGCACGGAGGGACAGTTCGGGTGGAGATCAAACTGCGAGGCAAGATGGAGAAGGAAATCTCAGATCAGAAAATGTCTGGAGTCGCAAGTGAGTGACCTGCCTTAGTTTTTTTTATGATTATCAATACCTCCCTCACCTTTATGTCTGAACCATTCAATATCATCAACTGGTTTTGAATAAGGGAATAAAAGAGGTGGTGACGAAGCCTTATAAACGGCCATTTAAAACCGACGGGTTCGTGGCCATGCAATCAAGGACCGAGCCGAAGGCGAGGTCTCTATTGCAAGGTTTTTAATTGGCCGTTTAAGACTGAGGCACCACCCTTTCATTCCCATTCATAAATACCTTTTCATTAAAAACATTCAGAAAACTTTACAATTAGAGAAAACGTCGGTTAACGACAGGTTAGCCTCGACTCTGCTTTAACTTTCTATCCATGTGGCGTGTCGTGGCCGAGCGGATAAGAGCACCGGATTCAAGCTCTGATGTTTCTGTTCAGCAGAGTGTGGGTTCGAGTCCCAGTCGTGACACTTGTGTCCTTAAGCAAGACACTTAACCATTATTGCTTCGTTCCTTCGGATGGGACATAAAGCCGTTGGTTCCGTGTGTTGTGTAAAAGAACCCAGTGCACTTATCGAAAAGAGAAGGGGTTCGCCCCGGTGTTCCTGGTTTGACTTGGCTGCATATTGCGCCACAGCACTTTGTAAACCATTACATTGTGCTATGTAAAGGAATAGGTCTCAAACTTCAAAAAGTAGCTCCACATATATACCTTGCAGGAAAATACTGACTGTTGAAGCGCCTTGAGCGTCACTGAGTGACGGATATGAGCGCTATATAAGAAGCCACTATTATTATATGTTGAGTGCGAGAGTGAGTGCTCCTCGCTTTCTGGTATGGTTGGCTGCAGATTGCACCCGGCACCTTGTAAACCATTACCTGAGCTAAGTAAATAAAATGGGTCTTATTTATCAAACGTAGCTCCGCATGCCTTCTTGGAAGAAATAATGAGTGCTTTGAGACGCATTTGAGTGTGATAAAGCTTTGTGTTATTCCTTGAAAATGTTTCATATCTGAGATGCTCGGAGTTCTTTAAGAGGCCACCAAGACTGATTTACTCTTCCTCTTTGTTGTTTTGTATCTTTGTATTTTGGTGCCCTGGGCTCGATTTCACAAAGGGATCAGACTGATCGTAACTGCAAATCCATCGCAGTTGCTTAGCAAAGAGTGATGTCACAATACAAATCACTATGGTAATAGTGATAACTCATCTTACGATGAATCTTAGTGCTTTGTGAAATCGACCCCTGGTTTTACTTTAATAGTCTTCCAGGACATCAGCACCATAGCGCTTAGAAACGTAGTATTAACATGTTGACTGCCGCCTACGAGTATATTTGTAGTAACAGGTGTAACGGATTCTGCCACTCCGAGTATACTCGTAGAGAATGAAAGGCTTTTGTATAGTGAATTGAATACACTGGCATCACTGAGAACGCAACGTATACGCTTCTGGCAGTGGTGAGCACACATCATTAAATTTGTATGCTACAACATGTTGACAAAAAAAAGTACATGTACCTATTTGGTATGCACGCATGCGCACCACACTGGGATGCTTGGCAAATGGAACGCCCTTCAAATTTATGACCGGCAGTCAACGTGTTAAGCACGGTATGGTTATATATTACTATTTTTTTTCTTTTCTTATATAGATGTATCTGTACCCGTGGTGTGTGTGGTCGTGGAAGGAGGCCCAAACACAATAGCCACTGTGTATGAAGCTATTATGAATGGCACCCCGGCCGTTATCGTTGCTGGATCGGGAAGAGCCGCCGACATCCTGGCATTCGCATTCCAGAGGGCGCCGGAAGTTGAACGCCTGGGGAAGGATAGCGCGGGGAATATCAGGAAAGAGTAAGTGTGGGGGGGGGATCTGTTTGCAGTGCTTGGGGAACGCCTGAAAGATTTGGAACGCTAGGAAGGTTCTCTTTGCAGGGCTAGAATTTTTTTTGGGGGGGGGGGCGGGAAACACAAGACTGCAGGGCTTGTAGCTCAAAATATTTACTGGACCGGGATTTTGAGTACAAGACCAGAATTGAAGTGAGAAGAAAAAATGCCTACACAGATTGATAACGGGACTGTTTGAATTTGAAAAAACACTAAGAGAAGATTTATCTCATTTGTATATTATGGGTAAGTAGTCTTTGATAATCAACAGAATTGTGTTTATCAGACTGAGAGTCAACATTTGAATACAAACACAAGACCGCCGGACTTGTCTGGTCATGAGTTTACTGGCCCGACGCTAAAATCACTGGCCTTGGGCCAGCGGTCCAGTGTCAAATTCAAAGTTGCAAGAAAATAATGAAAGAAAAAACACTGTTGTGGCATAGAATTGTGTGCTTTCAAATGCCTGAAACTAGAAGCCTTTCTCAAATTTAAATATTTTAATGAGAAATTATCTCTTTCTCAAAAACTACATTACCTCAGAGGGAGTTATTCTCACAATGTTTTACACAATGTATGCTATCAGCAGCTCTCAGGTGCTCCTTACCAAGTAAGTTTTTATGGTAATGTATTTCTTGAGTAACTACCAAAAGTAGCCACTGCCTTTAACATAAAATAAAACCATTGGAAAAAGTGCTAACGTAACAGACGCAAAGTGGTACCGTTTATTGTGTTTCTTGTCAAAGAAACGTGTTTTAAACAGGATTTACCTGAAGAAATTCTAAAGGTTTTGAGTAGGAAATTCTCAAGACATAAAATTAATTGAAACTGTCTTCCTGTCTCAACACTTCTCTGTTTGATAGAAAGCGAACAGTAATAAGTGACTCGTTGTCAGTACGTCTTGCCGCCATGCTCTCCAAGGAGTTTGGCGATGCCGATCTGGACACCCATCTGACCCGCATCAAGGAGATGTTGAACAGGAGACACTTGATCACCGTCTACGAGATGGGAGCCGGCTCGCAGAAATCTGACATTGACAGTGCGATCCTTCATGCTCTATTAAAAGGTACAATTCTTCCCAGGTTCGATTTTGTTGTACGAGATACAGCATTATTACAAATCAAGATACAAAGTTTCAGCGATGACACGTTGATATTTGTTCTCCCTTTTTTTAATGTGTCGTTGGGGCCTCATGGCCGAGCGGTCTAGGGCGATGGACTCAAGTTCTGTAATTTACAGAATGTGGGTTTGAATCCTGGCCTGGTCAGTGTCAGCTGTACAAACAGAAGAAACCCATGCACACAATGCTAGCCTGGAGGGTATGGTATTTTGTGGCAGTCTGTGGTACCAGTGTCAGCTGTACAAACAGAAGAAACCCATGCACCCAATGCTAGCCTGGAAGGTATGGTACTTTGCGGCAGTCTGTGGTACCAGTGTCGGCTGTACAAACAGAAGAAACCCATGCACCCAATACTAGCCTGGAAGGTATGGTACTTTGTGGCAGTCTGTGGTACCAGTGTCAGCTGTACAAACAGAAGAAACCCATGCACCCAATACTAGCCTGGAAGGTATGGTACTTTGTGGCAGTCTGTGGTACCAGTGTCGGCTGTACAAACAGAAGAAACCCATGCACCCAATACTAGCCTGGAAGGTATAGTACTTTGTGTCAGTCTGTGGTACCAGTGTCAGCTGTACAAACAGAAGAAACCCATGCACCCAATACTAGCCTGGAAGGTATGGTACTTTGTGGCAGTCTGTGGTACCAGTGTCAGCTGTACAAACAGAAGAAACCCATGCACCCAATACTAGCGTGGAGGGTATGGTACTTCGTGACAGTCTGTGGTACCAGTGTCAGCTGTACAAACAGAAGACACCCATGCACCCAATACTAGCGTGGAGGGTATGGTACTTCGTGGCAGTCTGTGGTACAGTGTCAGCTGATGGTACTTTGTGGCCATTTGTGGTGCCAGTGTATAGGAGGGTCTTTTAATGCATTGGGTTTACTATGAACCGCCATCTTGTAAAAAAGCCAACTTGTTGTGTTTAACCCTAGCTAATAAGGGTCACGTACAGGACCAGCTGCAACTGGCCCTGATCTGGAACAGAGTTGATGTTGCCAAGAGGGAAATCTTCATCGAGGACAGAGACTGGAAGGTAAGATTGGGTTCCTTCCATTTCAATTATCCTTTCACTTAAGTTTTGATTATTAAATGTCAGCATTTAAAGGGAAGGTATACACATTGGTATTCACTCTAAAATGAATGGCAATAAAAAACTGACTTGGTAAGAAGTACAGCAACTTTTGATAGTTAAAGCATTTTGAGAAAAAATTTTAAATTTAAAATAATGTGGATATGGGAAAATATGTCAGTTTTATCCCCCAAATTTAATCTGAGAGTCAGAAACGTTTCTCAGATTTGTATCCTATTAGGGATTATTCTTATGCGTGGACAAAACCGCTCCAGATTTTTGGCGATATCTCAAAAACGCTACCACCTTTTGTAATGAACTTTTCACAGATTAGTTTTAATGTATATATATCTACATTTATAAGGATTAAGACAATCGAACGGTTCCAAAAACCAAAGGTATACTTTGCCTTTAATGCCTCAAACTGCCTTTAGCTACCAGACAAGCTTGAGGGTCTAGTGGGTAAACCATCTGCTCTCATATGGCAAAAGACTTTGGCTCTTGAATCTCACCTGAGTGATATGCCTGTGAATTTTTTTTCACAGAACTGGGAGGGGGGAAGTACTGAGTATACAGTGGTCAACACACACATGCATGTTTGTAAATGGTGTAAACCAAGAATACCCCTTTTTTTCTCCCATTGTTTGGACTTATTTTTTATTTAGCGACATCCCCAATGACTTCGTACACAGATAGAAAGCGAGGACTGTCCGTGATATGTCATTTTACGGGATCCCTTTTTGTTATAAGTCCTCGGTTTAAATGCGCAGATGGGTGTATTGGTAAAACACAAATAATAACTCCATCTTGGAAGTCAATTTTCTTACGACCTACTGCCGGGCTTGCTATCGTTACGTCCTTACACCGGGCACACAATAAAAAAAAGCCTGTAATTCTTGCTTGCCCCTTGACAGAAAGGAGAGCTTGACGCTGCGTTGCACTACGCGTTGGCCAATAACCAAGTGGACTTTGTCAAGCTGTTCATGGAGAAAGGAGTCAGCCTCAAGGATTACCTGACGGTCAGGGAGCTTACTCTTCTCTACAACGAGGTAAGAAGAGAGTGTCGATCCTTTTTTTCTAAACATCTCTGACCAATTTTGTTTTAGTGTTGACCTGTGAAGTGAGTGTTTTAAGGAAGGGTCTCAAAGTTTAAATATTCCAGCAGATGAAACGTGAACAGGTCCCTTGGGCTGCTAACATGCTTTAAACCATTGCTAACACGCTTAAAACCAGTGGTTTTACAACACCACCTTTCGAGTAGTATGCTCAGATCATCTTCAGAGAAAGCTGGACTTAGTTGCTGTTTGCTGCTTAAGTATGGGCTGAAGAAAAACTATAGTTGTAAGCTTGCGGGTACAACCATGAATAGAAGTCTTTCGGGAGAAGTGTTGATTCTGAGACGAACCGTTGCGGTCTCGACGCTTCAAACAGTATGCTCTGGTTGTCTTCTATTTGAACGTTGAGACCACACCGGTTTCCTCTTAAAAGAGTTTTATACGTGGTTGTACCGGCAAGTTTACTAACTATCGTTTTTGTTATGATCCACACACCATGCAAAGCTTCAAACATCACTTCCGGTAGAAGAGATTTAGGTGTAAGGTAAGCTTAGCTCAATAGTGCACGAAGGCGGAACAGGAAAAGCTCAAGCAGCCAACAATCGAAACACCAAGGTGTTGACCCATGCTAAGAATCACTACAACTCGTAGAAGAGAGTTTTATGTAAATGATGTCTCCGCAAACCTCCTAGACTTTATCTCCACCATGCAAAGTTTCAAATCTTGCTGACTAGTTTATACATCATCTGTTCCAGTGCAAAGTTTATCTTTAAAAAAAAGGGGGGGGCAAAAAAAAAAGAAAGAAATTGTTGTAGTTGTGGTCTTTTTTAAAAGACTTCTGAGACCAGTAAACTCTCTGAGCTGCATGACCTGTGAGACTAGAGGAGAATTTGTGCAGTTTGAGTTTTGTTCAGGATCTGAAACTCGAGGTGTGAATCCAATTTAAGGGATTCATGCCAGGGGATGTGGCAGTTAGTGACGGGTAAAGAGCTGCTTTGTAAATATTCAACGGAAAAGACTGAACAGTCTGAAACTTACTAAACTCAAATTCTTGTGTGTTTTTATTTCCGTTGTAGATTAAACCCAACACTCTATTTTATGAGCTCCTTGAAAAAGTTAGAGGAAAGGTAAGACGCCTGTGAATATTTTATTGTCACTGTGAAGTGACAAGTTATTTTATTTAAAAGTGATTGTGCAACATCAGTGTGGTTGTTAAAGGTAGGTTTGTAGATTGGTAAATACTCCAAAAAATTAAGGACCATAGAATTTAAGTGAGAAGCACTGCAGCTGTTGATAGTATAAGCTATTTGAGAAAAGTATTTCCTTTAAAGTAATGTGGTTTGGATAATTGTTCACCCAAAATCATTTGAAAAAGAAAGGCGTAAAAATTGTGACGCCATTTTTTCTACCAGTGCAGGTAAACTTTTGCTACACAGCAACATGACCAAACTGCGACAAAGGTCTGCAATGTTGACCGAGTGTTGTGTGGTCAGGGTCTATTTCTTGTTTATTCTTTTATGCCCTAAACTCCTTACTTATTTATTTACTATTCTTACTGACGGTTTAAGTGGTTGTCATTCTCCTAGTTGATCGAAAAGTCCTCACAAGATGCGTTTGTGTTTTTTAGATTTTGGCACGTTATAAATTCTTATGTATATTTGTTACGTAGTTCTCACGGAAGTTCACACTCATCGACGTCGGCAAAGTGATAGAAGAGTTGACGATGGACACCTACGAGCCCCTCTATATCCGCAACCAGACCAAGTATTTCCTGACAGAGGCGGAGATACTCGGTGAGGGTACTGACACCGGCGAGGAAGCAGTCGAAACCGGAGCCTCAAAGTACGGCATTGTCACCAAGCGACAGGGCAAAAAGACCCAAACTGGGCGCAAGGGTGAGAAGAGATGAAAAAAAAACGTTTAAAAACCCGACGTTATAGACCTTGCCAGTTTCGCACGTATTCGAATATTGGGACCCGTGAAAGTGTGCGAGTTTGTTTCCTTCACGCGTTAAAGCATTGCACGTGAGACTACAGTGGTCCAAAGAATGTTTGAATACACGCGAGACTTGCACGGTCTGTAGACCTTGCACGTCTTTGTGCGTATTTGAACATTTCAGGTTAAAGGAACATTACAGAATTGGTTTTTGCTAACAAAACAGTTGCTGGCAGTGTAAGCACTTTATATAATCCACCATATACATAAACTGACAAACCTGTAGAAGTTTGAGATCGATCGGCCATCTGGGTCACGAGAAAATAGTGCAAAACCGATTACAAATTTGCATATATAATGCATGAATAAAACGCTCATGAGCGATAAACTCCAATCGGAAATTAGTTTGATTTATTTCTCATCAAATATGACATTTCAGCTAGAAATATTTCTAGGGATGTTTTCTACTATCATCATCATTAGACCGTGTAAGTTTTATGTAAATCTGTGATCAAAAGTATATTTACAATTACCAATTCTGTAATGTGCCTTTAACACACGAATTGGATTTTATTGTTTGAAGGAATCTAATCGAACTCCGGGACCAAACGTTCCAATTTGCACAAGACTTTCTCAGTCTAATTGTACCCGATTCACCCAACGGCATCATCACAATAATAGTCTTGGCTGCACCATTTTGGGTGTCAATGTTATTGTTATACATTGCAGTGCGCATTTTAGGTTACGCTGAGTTTACACGTTTTATGTGCACTTTGACTCCCAAAATGGCGACAGGGAAGACAGCAGCCACGTGTGTCGTTGGTGTAAAGGTGTCAACACACTTTACTATAAATGGCGTGTCGTGGCCGAGCGGATAAGAGCACCGGACTCAAGCTCTGGTGTTTCTGTTCAGCAGAGTGTGGGTTCGAGTCCCAGTCGTGACACTTGTGTCCTTAAGCAAGACACTTAACCATTATTGCTGCGTCCTTCGGATGGGACGTAAAGCCGTTGGTCCCGTGTGTTGTGTAATGCACGTAAAAGAACCCAGTGCACTTATCGAAAAGAGAAGGGGTTCGCCCCGGTGTTCCTGGTTTGATTGGCAGCATATTGCGCCACAGCACCTTGTAAACCATTACATTGTGCTATGTAAAGGAATAGGTCTCAAACTTCAAAAAGTAGCTCCACATAATATATACCTTGCAGGAAAATACAGACTGTTGAAGCGCCTTGAGCGTCACTGAGTGTTGGATATGAGCGCTTTATAAGAAGCCACTATTATTATTATTATTATAAATGCTCATCGTAAATGGGAACCTGTGAGGGTAGAGATTGGTGGTGTGAATAATTAGCGACCCTGTGCGGCCATTTTGTGGATAGTGCCACATACCCCTAAAGGTGTTAGTGTGTATTTGGTTTGCGCCATGCGATATAGTCTGACTTGCTGTTTAGGGAAGGGAATGCATTCTGCTCTACCAGCCAGGCTCCCCTCACCTTGAAGTGGCCTCTCTGGCCTTGTGATGTTAGGCAATATCTCATTTGAAAAAAAAAACAATTTCAAAGGCTGTTGTAAGAAAGTATCTTCCTGTTGTTCTACTATTGGGAGTAGATTTCGGAATTCAGAGGGGAACTTCTTAGTTCTGAAAAGAACCATTCTAATGGTCACATCATACAAAGCAAATTTTAACCAACTGCTGTGCTGACAAAAGGGACACTTGAGTAGGACAGATATTTTTTGACAGTGTTTCACAATCCCAAACTAAATCATGTGACAATTTGTTTGTGCCAGTTATGGGTTGCTTTTTTTGTTTGTTCTTGGAGATTGCCAGGAGCTGACTGCGTCATTTGACATAGCCCTGAGGAGTTGAGATGGTTTCAGGAAAAAAATTTAAGGCCACGCTTTAAACAGCAGCAATCATCGTTTTCAGATGCTCTGATAATTGGTTTAAAAAATGACTAATAAATGCTCTTTTTTAAAATATTTTTTCTATTGTGACTACTTTCAGATTTCGGTCTGGACTTCAGTGACCGATTTGTCAGCCCTGTACGCGAGCTCTTTGTGCTCACTGTGCTGCAGAACCGTTCCGAGATGGCGCACATGTTTTGGGAGGAGAGCAGTGATGCGATGGCAGCTGCTCTTTGTGCCGGTATGTTTCTCAAGACGCTGGCGTCCAAGGAGGATGATGTTGATCAGAGCACTGCCATGCGGAAACATGCTGAGTGAGTGACCAACTGTCTTTCTTTGACGGTTGATTTTTTTTAGAAACGTTAGTTGTTTAGTTTTTTTGTTTTTTTTTATTTAGTTTTTTTTTTTAGTGGGGGAATGTTGTTGAAAATTTTCCATTAATTTTGTAACAAACATTATCAGTGTCCGATAAAAGCTATATTTTTACCCATCTTCAGTGAGTTGACCAATCATTTGAAACCTATCAACTGAGGGGTTGTGTATGGTGGCACAACTGTGTGCAGAACGAACTGTGTATTATGGAGATGCATTCAATCATAATATCTTATATTGCAGGCTGGCATAGTTTATCTATCGTTCAAAACTTTAGTGGATGATATTGAATGGTCAGACAGTAGGAGAGTTGTACATGTTTTCATCACACGATCGGGAGTGATAAAACAATCTACTTAATAAGCTGTTCTCATTCCACAGGGAGTACGAGGAACTAGCCATAGGCGTGCTGAACGAATGCTACAATGACGACCCGGAGCGGACCTCTGTCGTTCTGGTCAGGGAGCAAGAAGAGTGGGGAAACGTCACCAATCTGGCCATAGCCAAACATGCTGAGAACAGGAACTTCATCGCCCACTCGGGAGTTCAGAATCTGCTGACGGAGATCTGGAACGGCAAGTTGTCTGATGAGAACAACTACTGGGTGGTGAGTCCCTTTAGGAAAATTCAATTTAAAGGAGGAGTTCCTGTAACGTGAGATGTTAAAGGCAGTGGATACTTTTGGTAATTACTCAAGAAATACAGTACCTTTAAGAAACTTACTTGGTGAGGAGCACCTGAGAGCTGCTGATAGTATAACACATTGTGAGAAATGACTCCCTCAGAAGTGATGTGGGCACAGTTTGTTCAATATTTGTTTGCCCTCAGAAAATCATTGTTGTGACCCAATTCACTTGGGCCTAATTTCATAGAGCTGCTTAAGCACAAAAAGTAGCTAAGCACAACAAAGTTTTGCAACTTGTGACTGGTGTCCTGCTCATTTCTGCTTAGCAGACAAATGTTAAGCAATGTTTTCTGCTTAAGCGGCCCCTGACGTCATCACCCATAAATTTTGCTCAGAGCATCTTTGGAAGGCAGACTCCCCTCTCGTTGACTGTGCAGTGAGCTTCTTAGGCAAAGCGTGTGCAGATAGTAGCCGCACGTGACGCCAGTGCAAGGAAGGGGGGGCCTATAATTCAAACTTGTATTTTTGTCCTTTTTTTCCCTTCTAGCTGTGGCTGTGCATGTTATGCCCGCCCATCATTCCCTTTACCGTCATCTTCCGAGAAGACGAGGCTGAAGAAACGACGGAGAGGGAGACCCCAAGAAAAAATGGAGAACAAGTGGTAGGTCCATGATCTGTTGCTCATCAAGACTTTTAATTACTGATGTCACACCCCACCAATTTAGGCAAAAAAAAAAAAACATGTTTAGCGTCCTGCCTTTTAAAAAAAAAAAAGGAAGATACGGGCCTTCTTTTTTTTTTTTTTTTCTCTGAATGACACATTTTTCAAGACAACCGGCCGGGTTATTTTTTAAGATGGTTGCCAGCTTTTTTCTTTGTGTTTTTTTTTGGGTGTGCTAAAGTTTTAAAATATGTTATTATGTATTTTAGAATCAATTTTTTTTTTGTCAGAGATCGTAACAATTGATCCTTTAAAAAAAATATTTTTTAAAGGAGGCGGCCTCTAAAAAAGAAGCAGGAGGGGACGCTAAACATATTATTTAAATTTTATTTGGCCTTATAGATTCAATAAAGAACCTGATTCAACACAGAACTTCAAAAGCCCTGTTTCCCCGTGCCTATTTAATACAGTGACTCAACAACAATCTCAATGGTCACGCTCACTAACTTGATCCTAATTTACTTGCTAACCTGTGAAATATACGCTTATGCTAAAAGCACATTATTCTGCTATAGTTACTGGGAAAATTTGCTTACCTTTGCAAAAGATAAACAAATCTACAGGGATTATGAAGATAATGAAATCTGATTTGTATGGTTGATCCATTTATTTGTACTTTTTTTTCCCGCTGGGCTCGCAGATGCTGCCGTTTCATTTACAGGGAGACAAACTGGACAACGGCATGCAGGTGGTCCATGTACATAATGACGAACCGGAGAGGATCACAATGAGAGATGTGACCCCAAGGGTGGGCTCTTCATCAAGTAGAACACGGTAAGTCGTCAGACTCACTTAGCTTATCAAGCTCCCTAGGCATACAGGGCAAGGGTCCCCGCCCGCAGGCCCACGACCCAGGCAGGCACTGGCCCTGTATGCCTGCCCCGTCCTCCCTGAGCTGGATCCGTATCGTCCTGTCCACTTGCTGGGGATCGGCGTTCTGCCGGCCCCTATGAGCTTGCGCCTCCTTACCAGCCTAATCGCACACTCCGTTCCAGCTCAGATACAAGGATTCTCACAAAACCAAAAACCTCAAACCAGATACTCTTCATCTGCCAGAGGTTTTTAAGGGACTATTGTTAGGCAATCACAAATGTTCGGTGGAAGCCGTTGGAGTAAACGAATGAAAGAATGCGGGACTTGTTCGCTTGTGTCATTACTGGCCAAGTGCTAAAATTGCAGGACTCTGGCCAGTGGTCCAAAGAGTATTTCAAGCCCAGAAAGTGCAAATAAGTTTCCCTCCATTCACCAACTGTTATGGCTCCCGGCCTTGATTTACACGGAGACCATCGTGGCAAGGGCCTCTGTTGCCCCTGGGCCCAATTTCATAGAGCTGCTTAAGCTCAAAAAGTAACTAAGCACAACAACATTATGCTTACCAGATTAAGGTTACCAGCCAAACTACCATGCCACAAGTACAATTTGTGACTGGTATCCTGCTCATTTCTGCTTAGCCGAAAATTGTTAAGCAATAATTTCTGCTTAAGCAGCTCTATGAAATTGGGCCCTGGTATTTGCCTGGGTGCCACCTCAAAAGTTTCCCACAGACTTGAAAGGATTTCTAATGGAAGTGCTTTTTGCAAAATAAAACAAATGGCTTTGCTCTCTCTTAACCCTTTTGCTGTCTGACCATTCAATACCATTCAAGTGGTTTTGAATGATAGATAAACTATGCCGGCCTGCAATATGATACCATGAGGGAATGCATGTACACAGTACACAGTTAGTTCTGTGCACAGTTGTGCCACCCTCTTGCTGTCTGACCATTCAATACCATTCACTGTGGTTTTGAATGATAGATAAACTATGCCAGCCTGCAATATGATACCATGAGGGAATGCATGTACACAGTACACAGTTAGTTCTGTGCACAGTTGTGCCACCCTCTTGCTGTCTGACCATTCAATACCATTCACTGTGGTTTCGAATGATAGATTAAACTATGCCAGCCTGCAATATGATACCATGAGGGAATGCATGTACACAGTACACAGTTAGTTCTGTGCACAGTTGTGCCACCGTACACAACCTTGGCAGTCGAATGGTTTCAAATGGTTGGTCAACTCACTGGAAAATGTTGCCAAGAGTCACTGAGAGTAGGAGGGTTAAAGGTGAAATTCCAGGCCTGTTACTCAACATACTAAAAAATTAACTGTTTAGTGGTGGTTGTTGTTTGGGGTGTTTTTTTTTCTTCAGACTTTACGATGGTGATGAAGAAGCAGAGAGCGGTGATCACTACAAAGAGACATCAGACATTGATATTATCAACAGCGGCAAGGAGCTGGTCTGGTGGCAACGCTTCACACTGTTCTACGATTCCCCACTAATCACCTTCAGGCACAACGTGGTAAATTTTTTTTTTTTTAATTGTTTAGAATTTAATCGAGAATGCACTTTCTATGTCAAACACCTGAGACCTCCTTTGTTTGAAGTTCTTTTCAAACTCTAATGGCCGTAAGAAATGTACGCGATGAACCTCAGTCGATTTGAAGTTACCTATGCTGGGTTTCCAACCATCACGTTTAGCGGCACGATTGAAATTGTTGTCTTAGTCGTGGAGTCATCGTGGTGATCCTCTCAGATAATATCAGATCTTGAGTTCAGTCGTGGCAATCTTACATCCCATCCGAAGGTTAAGTGTCTCGCTTAGGGACACAATTGTCAAGAGCGGGACTCGAAAACAAAAAAACCAGGGCCAAATTTGATAGAGCTGCTTAAGCAGACAATATTGCTTAACAATTGTCTGCTAAGAAGAAATGAGCTGGATACCAGTCACAAATTGTACACTCGACATGGCATTTTGGCCGGTAACCTTAATCTGTTAATAAGCATAATTTTGTTGCAGCCTTATGAACTTGTGCCCAGACCTTGACTTCGATGCTCTTAACTGCTCGGCGAGGACAAGCCGCAAATCAACTAAATTGATACTGAAATTAATGTGACTATTTTTGCTTCTTCTTTGTCCCGCCATTCCTTAGGTGTCGTTCATCAGTTTTCTGACCTTGTTCAGCTATATCATCCTGATGCGGTTCGCCACCGAAGTCACAAACTTTGAGATCGCTCTGTACATTTGGGTCTTAACGCTCTTCCTGGAAGAAATCAGACAGGTGAGAAATGGACCACAAGCCTAGGCTTTTCCTCTCTCGCTTTTTCTCTTTTCAATTTTGTTCAAGTTGAATTTGTTGAGAGAAATTGTAATAGTAACAATAATAAAAATAATCATGGACACTTTACAACACTTTAGGTTCAGGGGTTGTTACCCAAAAGAACCAATCCACTAAGCTCCGCCCCCACCCCCCCCCCTCTTACGTGTTGACCAATCACAACCTTGGCTACCCTCACCGAAAGTTCGACAAAAGAGCGACACTCTAAAATCCCATTAGAAAAGTAAACATGCTTGCGTGCCTATAATACTTAAAGCGTATACTTTATGTCGTGAGTGTGTGGCGCATTGGAGAGATGCCCATGTGCTGCCCACGTGTGCAGTGGTGATGCAGCCAGTGCTGCGATTGGTCAATATGTTAAGGGGGGTGGGGCTTAATGGAATCAGTCTATTTGAAACTTCACGCTTTGTACACTTGTTCAGTGTTAACTCTGACTGAAGTGTAATATAAATATAAATAAAAATTACAAATCTTAATTTAGAGATTTAGACTTGTGTTTGAGTTTCTCATGTGTTTATCCGTAGAGCTGATGGCTGTGTCCACGAATAAAAGGCTGCGGCTTGATTGCCTCGTTAACGTGTGTAAGCCTATAATGCCCATAGCAACCCCCTTAGCAACAGCCACAGCCACCTATTGGGACACGGCCCTAAAGACCATGTCACACAGGGCAATTTACAGGCAACCGGTTCCAGGCAATCTCCAATAAGAAAAATTCATTCGCATTTCAGTTTTCTCATTATTTTCTTGGGGATAGTGAGTTACAGCTAGAAGATTGTCTCTTGCAGCTTCCGAAGTGTTCCTTGTGCGTACAGTGCATTTGGGTGCCTCAAAGTTGCCTGAAGTGTGACATGGCCTTCATGATGGACACCTTTGGTAATTGTCAAAAACCAGCATTCTCACTTGGTGTATCCCATCATATGCATAAAATAACAAATCTGTGAAAATTTGGACTCAATTGGTTATCGCAATGGCAAGAAAATAATGAAAGAAAAAACACCCTCGTTGCACAAATTTGTGTGCATTTAGGTGCATAATAAAAGACTTCTGGCCAGAAGTCTTTTAAAATTTCAGTGAGAAATTACCTCTTTCTCAAAAACTACGTTACTTCAGAGAGAGCCGTTTCCCACAATGTTTTATACTACCAACAGCTCTCCGTTGCTCGTTACCAAGTAAGTTTTTTAAGGTAATATTTGTTTTGAGTAATTGCCAAACGTGTCCAGTGCCTTTAAGTGTGAAATGTCCTTTTCGTTTTGATGTGCTGTTCCCAGATCGCCCAGGGTGAGTCCAACAGCTGGCGCATCCGGTTCATGTACTGGATCTCGGATTATTGGAACCTGTTGGACCTGTCCACGCTGGTGCTGTTTGGTGTCGGGGTCTCCCTCCGATTCAACAGCCAGACCCTGGACGCCGCCCGCGCCATCCTGGCCATCGACTTGGTCATCTTCTACGTGCGGGTCCTCCAGATCTTCTCCATCAATAAAAATCTTGGGCCGAAGCTGATCATGATCCAGAGAATGGTACGTGGTTTTATAGTTGTCTGCATTACGCCGAGGGGCGGGGGGTTGCGTTCTGCTTGTGCGGACGTCCGGCGCGAGCATTCGCCGAGGTTTGCAGTCAATTTGTGGTGGAACGAGTTTGTATGCCGCCAAAGTTGGGGAAAGTTTGCATTAGACTGCAGTTGTGTTTCAGATGTGCGCACTATAAACGGCCGCACCAGAAATACATTTATAAGGTGGGCCCCCCTCCCCCCCCCCCCAAAAAAAAAAAGTCCAGAAGACGACATCGTTTTGTCGTCAGAAGAATTTTGAATAGTTTTTCTTTTTCAGTGGTGGGTTATTACACAGTAGTTGTGTGAAGTTTCTTTTTGTGTATAATGAAAAAGGTCAGTCAAAAGGTCAAACTCAATGTCGCTCTGATTGAAAATTGTCAAAATTCAGGAACGGACTGGAAGTTCTCTTTTTTTAAATTCTACACACCATGAAAATGTGATGTCATTAAACATTTTTTGGATTTTAATAAAAAAAATTGCACTTGAAGAGTTTCAAACACAGTGGCATTTTTTACACCGTTTTTGTGAGGGTAGAGACTTACATTTTTTTCAGGACTCTGCTATTGGGAAATGAGGGGATCATTTTAATTTCATTCGATCTTGGCGCCCCTCTTTAAAAAGCAATTTGTCATCTTGGAGTGTCGTGGCCGAGCGGATAAGAACACAAGAGTGTGGGTTCGAGTCTCGGTCATGACACTTGTGTCCTTCAGCAAGACACTTAACCATTATTGCTGCGTCCTTCGGACGGGAAGTAAAGCCGTTGGTCCCGTGTGTTGTGTAATGCACGTAAAAGAACCCAGTACACTTATCGAAAAGAGAAGGGGTTCGCCCCGGTGTTCCTGGTTTGATCGGCAGCATATTCTGCCACAGCACCGTATAAAAACCATTACATGGTGCTATAAATGCATAGGCCTCATACTTCAAAAACGTAGCTCCACATACATGGCAGGTAAAAAAATATATATATCAGCGCCTTGTATCCTTCGGCAAAAGGCACTTTATAAATACAGTTATTATTATTATCTTCATTTTGTCTTTCTTTCTCTCTCTTTGTAGATGATTGATTTGCTGTTCTTCGTCTGCATTTTGTTTGTGTTTATGTTGGCGTACGGCGTGGCCTCCCAAGCCATTCTCAACCCCAATACTTCCAACTTTGGTCAAATCATGTACGGGGTGGCCTACAAGTCTTACTTTCAGATCTTCGGGGAACTGTTTCTGGAGGACATCTTAGGTGAGAGATGCGATTCACTTTTAAATTATTTGGCTTTTTGTGTGTGTGTGTGGGGGTAGGTATACACATTCAAACAAATGAGGACAATAGGGTCCCAGTTTGGGGAAAGGTCCCCAGTTGGAAAACGTGTACAAAACCAATGAGAGCTGGTGCCAAAAAGTTCCAAAAAGTACAAACAAAAGAGGGACAATAGGAGGTCCCCGATTGCAGGTGTTTACACACGTGTGTGTGTGTGTGTGTGTGTGTGTGTGTGTGTGTGTGTGTGTGGATGTGTGGACACACAGAAGGGCATATGTGGGGTCCTGACAACAATGGAACAATGGACCCCACAAGGTCATTTCAATAGGAACAATTGGGCCCCACAAGGGAATTCTTCAGAAAAGGGAATAATAGAACAACAATAGCAGTACCCCACATTCCGGATCCGTAAGGATGTGTGTGTGTGTGTGTGTGTGTGTGTGTGTGTGTGTGTGTGTGTGTGTGTGAGTTTGTAGTGACATTCAAACCAAGGACTTACAGCAAAAGGGACAATAGGTCCACGTTTGCTATCACAAAGGAAAACAATGGAGTCCACGTTTGTCAGGACAAAGAGTTGAACAAAGGAGGGTCCACGATTGGAGGTCATTACACACTTGCGTGTGTGTGTGAGCGTGTCTACCCATTGAAACCGAGGACTTTAACAAAAAGGATCTGGGTGTTTTTGAAAGAGCGTGGACTTCCTCGCTTCGCTTTTGTGTACAACACCAACGGGGAAGTCGCAAAACAAAACAAAACTAAGTTCAAATAATGGGAGAGTAAAGAGAAGTCCTCGATTTACGGGATTCACAAACATGTGTGTGTGGGTAGGCATACACACCGTTGTGGGACTTTAACACAATGGAACAAAGGTCCCCACAACGTTTTTCTTTGTTAAACTGGGTCCCCACAAGGTAATTCTTCAGAAAAGGGAACAATAGAACAACAATAGGAAGTCCCCACAACGGTGTGTGCAAAAGTATGTGTTTATGTGTGTGTAAAGGTAGTGAGTTGTTAGGTCCTTAAAATTGCCAAACTAGGGAGGTTCGGGGACTGCAGTAAATCTTGTTCGATCAAAAACTTTGTACCTCAAAAAATAGCAGCTTTTTTTTTGGGGGGGGGGCTTTTTTTCTTTTAAATTTCACTGACATTCTCTCTAACAGTAAACAATGTTGATCACAATATCAAGAAACTTTGTTCACTTTGTTTTTGCACGGAGCTGTTGTTGTGTTTTATGATGTGATTACAAAATCAAGATGCATTATTATTTTTTGTTTTTACCGATGTGACAACTCCTACATGTACAGAGGGGAAACCATGACGAACCACCGATTTCACGAAAACGTTACACAACTGCGTAAGTCCACCTACGCAACATTTGTTGCGTAAGTTGTGCAGCACTAACACAAGAAGTCTTGCACAAGTGGACTTACGCAGTTGCGCAAATTGTTTTTTTGCGAAATCGACTGCAGGGCCCAATTTCATAGAGCAGCTGAAGGAGACATTTGCGCTTAACAATAATCTGCTCAGCAAAAAAAAAGTAGAAAACAAGCCACAAATGGTATATATGACTTGGCATTTTGGCCGGTAACCTTATTTTGGTGGGCGAAATTGTTTTCTTCATAGTGACATCTTTGAAATTGGGCTCAGCCGATGAGATTTTTGTAGCACATTTGCATAAAACATGCCTTTTTTTTCGCTTTCATTGTAGGCACTTATGGCTGCTTGGGCGGGAATGCAACGGAAGCCGCCAATGGGCAAATCACCTGCCCGGGGACAACCACCGTCGGTCTCATTCTTCTAGCAGTCTACATGTTGATGAGCAACGTGCTGCTGCTCAACCTGCTGATTGCTATGTTCAGGTCAGAGGTCATGTCGTGTCGCGACTCTCGGATTAAACTTTGTGCTCTCTTTCATGGGAAAATTTAAATGTCTGTTGCCAAATGGCTGTTTTGTTTGGTACACAATGGAGCGCGAAAAAGTTTGACTTCCTTCGACTATAAAGGTCATGTGACACAGTCGGGTTGGGGGTAGTGGTATCTTTCCTTGCCTTCCAACTCTGGGACACCGGTTCGAATCTCACCAGGGGGACACTATGTGGATTGGGTTTGCAGTCCCTACGTGATGGCGTGGGTTTTTTTTCCTGGAATAATTCTGTGGGGTTTCCCCCAAAAAACTTCCTTCATTGTCTTCTAACTCCATGGGGTTCTTGGCTAGTCTAGTGATTAAGTTCGTATTTCTGAGAGTCCTTGGCTTCACAACCAGAGTTTATCAATGAAACGATATGAAAAATGACACAACGCAATAGACCCCTTGCGTATGACATCGGGAGCTTGAAGAGCGTCCTCGCTGAGGTCAAGAAAGACCTCTCGGTATTTGTGCACGGCACGTACACACAAGACACAAGTCGTTGTTTGATCTCGGTAATGCAGTTGATTGGTGCTTGATATGGGGGGCATGTTGTTACCCAACCCCCCCCCCCCCCTCACCGACCATAGTGTCTTCATTTTGTGCATGTAGCCTCAGGAATCCTTTGGAGGATTTTAAGGGGGGGGGGGGGGTGGTACTTCTGTGCAAGAGGAAAATAGTGTGTTACAGTATGGGAACATTGTGGGGCACCCTATGCCCCTATATCGGGCATGGTGTAAGAGTATTACTCTGCCAAATAGTCTGGGGCAAGATTTGGGTATTAAGTTACATACAAGATGGTAAACACTCTGCAATCAAGGTTTTAGCCAGTATTTGGTAAAAGGGTGTCCAAATTTGCTGGAAATTTACAACTGGGTGTCCAAATTGTTCACTTACTATACATTCACATGAGAATGACAGATAAAACAAATTTAAAACGGGGTGTCCAAAAGACAGCCAGACACCCCTCTGCCTAACACTATGGAACGTATGTATGTACATGTATGTCAAAAGGTCACCAGATCTTGACAGTAACTGTTGTTTTGTTTTTTTCATCAATTTTTTTGATTACAGTTACACCTTCTCGGCAATCCAAGAGAACACGGACGTCTACTGGCGGTTCCAGCGCTATGATCTAGTCCAGGAATATTTCTCGCGGCCCCCCTTGGTGCCCCCGTTCATCATCATCTCCCACATCTTCTTGGTGGGCCGCTTCATGGTACAAAAGTTCCTGGGCATCTGCCTGAAGTACCGCTCCGGAGAAATGAGTAAGCATACTAGCTAAGTACAACGTGAACTTGCTTAGCGGGAATTTGGCCCGTTTTTTTTTTTATATGAAGCTGTTCTAAGCGGAAAAAGTGAATCAGTTTAGTGAAAAAGTTTTTCATATTTATTTTTATAAAAGTATTGTTGATTACTGTGACCTCTTTGTGGTATTCCCTGCGGTAGTGTTGACCTAATTTTTAATGTCAATACTTTTTTGTTTTACACGGTATATATTTAAATGTTATGGTGTTGTATTTTTATTAGTGTTGCATTTTTATTAGTGTTGCATTTTGTTTTCATGTATTTTTTTAAGCTCTGCGTGTGCTCGTTACAACGGACCTTTATCTTTGACCATTTGTGTTTTCCTCTTTGAGATCGCAGGCTTGGAATTTTTATCTTTGAGAGGGCGAGGCCATTTTCATTTTGCAAAGGGCACTTTCACTGGAGAATCTTAAAAGTCTATGGGAAATTTTGTTGAAGGGGCACCAAGGCCAAGACCAGCGGGCAACAGAGGCCAAAGCCTCCGTGTAAATTCCAGGCCTGGGATTTGTCAAAGAAGTGATTTTATAGAATTCTGCGTTCGCATCAACCAGGGAGCTTTCAGATTGAAACTAATCCATGTTTATCATTTCATAATTACCAATTATTGTCAATTTCATCTTTAAAACTGATTGTATAGATTTGTAAATTCATCGGCTAAGAAAAAATTATAGCTGATTACCAGCTACATAACTATGTCGATTTGCATGACGTTTTGGCCGGTAACCTGAATCTGCTCGACAAGATCTCAGCAAAGTTGTCAGCGTACCAGCTTTATCGAATTTAGTCCCAGTTTACTAAGGGACCAACTAGTTTGTTCTTCGGTGTTGGGCACATGACGTCTTCACATTCATGTATTTCTTCACAGAGCAAAGAATTCCACAAAGTAAAGTGAAACAGATCGTGTTGTGGGAGACCATCCAAAGCGACGAGTACATCATCAAAGAAAAGCTGAGACTCTCTGAAGATATGAACGTCCAGGTCAAAACCACCTCGGAGAGGTAAGCGTCAACTCTGACCAATGAAGGAGAGTAGCTTTGACACCTTAATAGTAATAATAATAATAATAACAAAGTCTTATAAAGCGCAAATATCCACCAAAGGTGCTCAAGGCGCTGTAACAATGAAAAGAGAGAAGAGGAAAAAGGGAAAAGAACCTAAGAAAATTCAGTTAAGAAGAACTAAATGTTTCTGACATGAGGTGTGTTTTCAGAGACTTTTTGAATGGGTGAATAGTATTTGAGATTTTTAATGTGAAGGGGTAGCTGATTCCAGAGAGGAGGTGTTGCAACAGAGAATGATCTGTCCCCCCAGGTGCGATGAGATTTTACTTCTTTTTTTCTTCGTTTTGTTGAATGTAATTTTAAATGTCTCCCCGATTGTTGGACAAAATCTCCCTGATTGCAAGATGCAAATGTTGGCAGCTCTGGTGCTTAAAGGATGATCAAGAAATTGTGGATGTTTATTTGTAGAGTTGAGGACCTGCTCGGGAAGATGGATGAGCTCTTTGCCGATCCCGAGACAGGGATGCCGTCAAGAGCTTTAGGGCTGCTCGGAGAGAAGGCCATGGAGGAAAGATTGAACAGACTGGAGGACCAGGTAAGACTCAAGATGCTGTAGTAACTCTCTAAGAAGGCTGTGGTTGAAAACCGACCAAAAGTCCAGGGTAAGGTTAAGGTGAAGGAGGTTAATGTCATTTAATGAGAATGCCTCGGAGGAAATACTGAGCAGACTGGAGGACAAAATAAGACTCGAGATTCTGTAGTAACTTTCTAAGAAGGCTGTGGTTGAAAAATCACAAAAAGTCTAGGGTAAGGTTAACCACTTAACGCCAGGGACCTTCCATTTTTTTCACTTCCATCCTGACAGGATTATTTTCTCAGAATAGCCAGAAACATTTTTCCTTTGAGAGTACCGCTGGCACAAAGAAACCATGACTTAACAAAAGCAAACAAAGATTCTGCTTGAAGCTTTATTTTTTCTTTCTCTTCTGAGAAAATACCCTATTCGCACACTGTGAATCACAAAATCTCGGTTGTGAGACACAGCCACTAGTTGGGTCCGAGGCCGGTACGAGGTCAGAGGCTCGGTCCGCTAAACCATCTGACTTGGTGGATGAGTTTTAAAGTTGGGGTTTTATTTTTTTATTTTTCTCCAGATGGAGCGAACCAACCAGGCAATAGATTGGGTGATTTCGGCCCTTCATGGTAACAAGCTGGGAGTCAAGGAGGGACCACCAGAGCTTAAGGAGATCATGCCGAGACAAGGTGAGGAAATTATTTTTTTGTCAACCTTTTAACGGTGTCCAAATCAAAATTAAATTGGTGACCGTCACACAAGAAAGTTTATATGTTTGTTTGTTTGTTTTTGTCCACCTGACTTATTCTCGTCTTCTCCTTTGTTGCAGCTGACGATAACTTTCACGATACGCAAGAGGAGAGAAAAGTGCCCACCACGCTGCAAGAACTCGGGATAGCACTTCACCAGAAGGCTCGGTCCAGCCCCTACCCGGGGACAGCATTGCGCAGGTTCCCTGTACCAGATGACAAAGCCCCATGGGAGGTAGGTCCAAAAAGCCCCCTCCCCCCACCCCCTCCCCTAGCTGACAGTGTTGGCAAACACAATGACGGGGACATTCACAATGACGTGGAACCTAGGGACTCAAACAAATCGGAACGGTAGGATTGTCTGAATTCGGATCGATTAAGTATTTTAGCGGGTGTACATGGACCAGTCCTTGGAACTCTGGAATGTTCCAACGTAGCAATTCTCCCGTAGTTCGGCACATTGTCGCGGTCCAGCAGAACGTTCCTTGGTCCACAGGGTTGCGGGTGTACGCCTTAGGGAGCTTTCCTTCACGCCTCCAACGTGCCCAAACTTTTGAGACGGCCAACAATCTTGCAGTGTATCTTTACCCCCATACACCTTTACTCTCACAATAATCAGGTGTGGGATTTCTCAGTTTTTGTTTTTTTTCCTGATTTCTGGGTTTTTCTCAAAACCTCCTTGTGCCTTCAAATTTTCTTGAAAAAAGGGTAACAGCAGTCACCAAAGGGAGAAAGAAATTAGTCCACAATGCGTCCAAACCCGTAGTTTTGTATTTCTGGTGATGCACAGAGTCTGTATCCCTCTGAAAGCTACTGGTTGTAGAGTGTGGAGGAATTCATGCCAGCAGGCCTCGTTTCAGGAATGTCTACTTTCGCCAAATCTCGTCTCTGAGTAATGAATTCTAAGACTATTATTGGAAGACCTACCAGGAAACATTTATTATGCTTTCATCTACAGTTTATCCTCCTTCCCGAATTCACTCGGACGAGATTGATTAACCCCTGGCCTGGTAGATCAAATGACCCAAACTGTTTAATATCATTCTTACCCTACACACACTTTGCCATTCTTGTTATTGTACTTCTGGTGTTTTTTTTTATTTTCTGTAATTCACGGTGCTTTATCGTCATGATATAATGGCATTTACATTGTTTAGTTGTGTAGACCCATTTATGAGCTCTGTACAACTGTAATTGTTGTCTCATATTTTGACAAATTCATTTATTTTTTCTCAAAGTCTGTTACTATATAAAATGTCCTTAAATGTAATGTCTGTTTCTTAAATTTTAGCATCGGGAGATCAACCTGATTGTAATTGATTTTATTTGACATTACTTTATTTGACATGAAAAATTTGCATTCCCCTTAAGGTGATCCCTCTGCTGCCGCTTCCCAGGTTGTTTCGTATACTTGGGTGTGATCCCTGGCTACACGGCAGTTTATAACAGTTTGTTGTTTCTGACTGGCACCCCCGCACAAAGATATTGGCAAAATAGGAAGACCGCAAACATAGGGCTTGATAGCTCAGTTGGTAGAGCGCCGGCACGCTAATCCCGAAGTTGTTGGTTCAAATCCCGCTCTGGTAAATCTACTCGGTCAGTTTCCCTTATGGTTTATTACTTGATTTTATTTTTTCTGAAATCCAGGAGGGTAGCTACATTTTTAAATAATTTTACTTGATGCCTCTTTCAAAAACTTTGGCCTTTGTTCCCCCCCTTTTTTAGAATAATTACCACGGTTACAAACCAGTCAGCTACACCCATCCAGCGTCCTGGCGATGCCGCATTACGCCGACAAGGATCTCCTGCAGTTCAACAAGAACGAGAGGCCCGTCTTGAACTTCAACACCTACGACGAGGAGACCAAGGTGGACCGGCGCAGCTTCTCAGGACATTACAAGATCATGGATGGCATTCCACAGTAAGTCTCGGGGAGGGCAAGGAGGAGGGGGAGGGGGGGGTGTCGGGGACATAACTGGGACTGAGTAACAGAGGGATAGTTCAATTCAATTCAATTTATTTATTTATTCATCATGCCAGCATGAAAATCGTTTCCCTCGGTTTGCACATATCAAAAATATTAAATATAAAAAATACACAATATATTTAAACAAGATAATAAATAAAACGCCAACAACAAAGAGAGTAAAATTGAAAAACGATCAATGCAAGATGCAATACTCCCCAGGGAGCTGAGAAAAATCCAAAAGGAATGTCACTGGCCAACGACCAGAGCGCCAATGCAAAGCACACCGACACGTCACCGCACAATGGCACCATATAAGAACAAGTTACAATCATAGGTAACTTAGAGGAGGGGGGTCATAGGTTGGTTTTTTGTCAAGGTTATGCTGATTTACTGGCTGAATTGTCAATAAAGGTACAATAAAAGTCACCTGTGAAAGTTTCACCTGAATACAGTGTCCACTTGTTGAGAAAACAGCAACAAAGTGTCCACGTTTTATTAGCAAGTTGACGTTTAGCAACCGCATCTCCGGCCACAGCTTTTTCACAAACGGACACCACGGAAATTTGATTCTCCAAAAACGCGCCTTGAGGGGGAGTTTGGTGGATTTACAAATCATCAAAACATTCTTTTATTGAATTCTAATTAGCGGGGGCATTTCAGATCAAATAATTTCACAGGATGCTTACTACCATTAAGCCCAGTTCATACTTCCTACGAATGCGAATGCGAAGCGAATTTGACTTGAATTTGACGTCACAAACTCTGTTTTTCGCTGCGAATATTCGCAAGAGTTGAGCACAGCTCAACTTTTGCGAATTATCCGTTGCCAATTTGTGGCGTCAACATTCGCTTCGCATTCGCAGGAAGTATGAGCCGGGCTTTACACTCTTTATATCAAGTAAGCTTTTGAATCAAAATTATACAGTTTTTTTTGGGGGGGGGATCATTACCAAAGCATGACCCTTACCTTTAAAGAATGTGTGACGAACTTCCTTGTCCATATGCATGTAAACGTTTTGTTGTTAATAAATAATAAACTGTATTTACTCTTTCATTTTAAGTGATGATTTAAGCTTATGCAGTATACTCTACTCTGCTCATCTCCAGAAGACGAGCAGAGCATACTGTTCAAAAATAATTTCTTCTTTGTTCAACCCCAAAACTAAATAACGAATCAGATGAAAATACACCTGTTGCAACTCCTTTTCATATTTTTTTCCCCCACTTTTATTTCATTTTGAATAATACTCACTGGCAACGCCCACAAAAACAAGCCTACCTGCTCTGATCTAATTCTCTTAACCTTCCAAGCTTCCATTATCTTTTTCAAATGGAAAAAGTGTCAAATAGGTTCACTCTGTTCTCACTTTCCACCTCTGCAGGAATCCACGAGGTCGGACCGGGATGATCGGCCGTGGACTGCTGGGTCGGTTTGGACCCAACCACGCTGCGGATCCAATCGTCACAAGGTAATACAACAGTCTAAAGCCACTGCAGTCTTACTCATATGGGACCGTATCTTATTCAAGAGATTGGTTACGTAATAATAGGCAATGAAAATGAAAGTTAAGAAAAACTTGAGTAGATTGTGAGGTTAAACTTGTGTATATTTTTATTTCAAATACCAAATACTAGATATTTGAAATAAAAATGTCACATCTCCTTAAGGTGATGTCTCTGTTGCTGCTTCCCTGGTTGTATCGTAAACTTGGGTGTGATCCCTGGCCACACCGCAGTCACAGGTTGAATGGCTTCTGACTGGCACCCCGGAACAAAGATATCGACAAAATAGGGAGACCGCCAACATTAGGCTAGATAGCTCAGGTGGTAGAACGCCGGCATGGTTAATCCAGAGGTCGCAGCAAGTTCAAGTCCCGCTCTGGTCAATTTGTCTTTTGTTCAACCCCAAATTTACTTCTACATTTTTGTCAGATGGAGAATGTCCTCTGATGGAAGGAAAATGGAAGACAATGGTTTGATGGTCTTGGAGTACGTCGCCATACAGAGGAAAGACAACCAGCAGTGGGCCATACCGGGGGTAAGTAGAGAAGTGGTTTATAATGAAGGTGGGGCACAACTTGGACTTGTGTGTTCTGAGGTTTTTGTCGAGCAGAAGGCTCAACAGGTATTGGGCTGGACCCGGAGGCATTAAAGTAGATACAAAGGTGTGGCACGTGGGTGTGGCACAGAAGGTGTTTGGGTGTTTTAAAGACAAGCTGGAACAAAAACGGCAACAAAGTGACCTTTCCTGATATTTGTTTTCAATCGATAAGGAAATAGCTTATCAGAACAGCCTCATACTCCAATTGCATCCATCGCCGTTACAAATATAGTTGGTTTTGTAAATCATTTATACTGACATTTTACTGTATTCATTATTCGGTAGTTTTTTTTACCAACTTGTTTTTTGGGATGAGTGTGGAACTTCACCCTTATATATCCTTCAAGTTCTGTATCCATTTTGCGGAAATGAAGGATTCAGAAGGACTGAGGACTGTGGGCCCAAATAACAATTGCTAATCACTGGGCTAGGCATACCAATCTTATCCAAGTCCAAACATGTTGGTGTTGTGTGACCATAGAGTGGAGGAAAGTGGAGGATTGAGGACTGCAGGCCCAAATAACAATTGCTTATCACTGGGCCAGGCATACCAGTCTTATCCAAGTCCAAACATGTTGGTGTTGAGTTAAACAAGAGACAAGGAAAAATGCCTTGGGAGTGAGGGTTAATAAGTTTGTAAAATAGAAAAGGATGGCACTTCCTTACTTTTTTTTTTTTTTTTTTTTATAAAGCTATTAGTCCTTTTGTTTAGGTCATGTGTTCATCGTTTAAAGTTTGTGTCCACACTGTTCTCACATTGAATTGATTGTGTTCAGGGTATGGTTGAGCCAGGAGATGTCGTCAGCGCCACACTCAAGAGAGAGTTTGGCGAGGAAGCTCTTGGATCAATGGAGAAATCAGAAGAAGAGATCGCCAAGATATACAAGAAGATTGAAGACCTATTTAAGCACGGTGTTGAGGTAAGAAGGGGTGGGTTCAGCGTTTCTATTTAAATCTATCCCTAGAGACCAGCCATTCACGGTCAACTCTCCTACTTTCTGACCCATTCAATATCATCCACTGTGGTTTTTGAAAGATCGATAAACCATGAGAGCATGCAATATGAAATCACGTGTTGAATGCATCCACACAGTACAGGGTCAACCCTCCTACTGTCTGACCCATTCAATATCATCTGCTTAAATTCATTGTCTCAGATTTACAAGGGCTACGTTGACGACCCGCGGAACACGGACAATGCGTGGATGGAGACGGTGGCCATGAATTTCCACGATGTAGACGGAACCTCGGTCGGCGTCTTGAACCTAGAGGTGAGTTGACAGCTTCGTAGTTTTTTTTCCTGTTTTGGGGAGGTTTTTTTTTGGTGAGATATCGCCTAACTCACAAGGCCGAACGGCCACTTCAAGGTGAGGGCTACACTTAACCGATTTGGGCTGTTGACCCAAATCAACTGACACCAGGGGCATGTTGCCACCTACTCCTGGGGCTGAAACAGGGTTACCCCCCTTACAGTCCGTAAGGGCGTAGGCATGGGTATCATCCACTAGGAGCCTGGCTGGTAGTTACTTTCAGAGGAATGGTTTAAAAATAATAATAATAAATAATACGCAGTTCTTATATAGCGCTTTATCACGTCCGATGGGCGTCTCAAAGCGCTCAGTATTTTTCCTGCAAGGTATAATGTGGAGTTACGTTTTTGAAGTATGGGACCCTTTTCCTTTGCATAGCACCATGTAATGGTTTACACGGTGCTCTGGCGCAATATGCAGCCAATCAAACCAGAAACACCGGGGCAAACCCCTTCTGTTAACGATAAGTGTATCTGGGTTCTTTTACGTACATTGCACAACACACTGTTGGTCCACAACAACTTAAATCAAACTTTTGATTATCGTACATGTAATGTACACATTAACCTTTTTCCATTTATGTTTTGCTTCTCTGTGTATATTATAATGTTGAGAATCGTTGTCAGTGTGAAAATAAATTGTTTCTCCGGTTCCTTTTCATTTTTCTATCATAAGAAAAGTTTGTATTTTCATAGCGTGTCGCTAGCCCAGTGGTTTAGTGCACCGGACTCATAGTTCTGGTGGCTAAGTCAACAGGGCGTGGGTTTCGAACCCCGGTCATGACACTTGTGGTTTTTTCGAGTGGTCTCTGTATTTTGTGTGTACAAATTGTAAATATATATTGTGTTGTCGTTTTACCTGTTTGCCGACAGAAATTGAATGATTTTGAAAAAATGTGGACAATAAATGCATATCTATGCTTGGCAATAGAGGGTTCAATTGAGATGACTTTGTAAATATGACCGTAGTGATTTGTATTGTGACATCACAACTAAGATTGATAGACGTCTTTAGGTAGCTCTTAATTCTTGGTGAAAATCGAGGCTGAAGGCTGTATAACTTGACCTGGTTTTAAAGCAATAGAACAATGCTCTTTTGTTTCACAGGCCGGTGATGACGCACAGGGCGTTCGATGGCAACGGCTCAGCTCCAAGATTCCTCTCTTTGCAAGTCACCAAGCGATGCTGAGGAAGGTCGCCGAGTTACACAACGCTGCCTTCTAAAACACACACCCTTCCCCCACCCCTCTCCTCCTCCTTTCCTATCTCGTCTGATCGACACAAGAAGAGTCATAGACTCACCCACCTCACCCACCATCTACCCCCACTCCACCCATCTACTCCAAAACCCAACTCCTCCCTACCAATCACAGCCACATCCTAACCCATCCAAACATCCCACCCCTACCAGCCAAGCCACATCCCTCCCCCCACCAGCCCCATCCCCAGCCAGCCAGCCATCCCCCCTACCAGCCCATCCCAGCCAGCACATCCCCTCCCCAGCAGCCCCTCCCCTACCAGCCCCATCCCCAGCCAGCCAGCCATCCCCCTCCCCAGCCAGCCTCCCTCCCCAAACCCAGCCACCCCAAACATTCTACCAGAGGCCTTGATGACCAGTCAATTGAATTACGCTCCTGCCCTCCCCACCACCCCCCTCCTCCCGAATTTGTGGGGTGAAATTCAAAGACATACCTCAAATCCCAAGATGGGGATAAATGGGGTTCCCACCCCCCTACCTCTTAATTCACCAGAATTGGGCCTCACATAAGGCAACATTCCACACCTTTTGCTTCAGGTCAACAAATCCCAAAGGAGTGCAGGAGGGCTGGGGGGGGCAGGTTGATTACCAATGACTCTCCGTTTGTGAGGATCGCATGTTTCGTTTTTAACAATCTCCGTTCTTTTCATTGTTGGAATGAAAACGTTTCCGTTTTAGAATTCAGCAATACCGCTGAAATCTGTAAATCCGTGTCTTTGTATTTGATGTTTTCGGAGGGCAAAGGTTTGTGATTTTTTACTCAAAGGCAAAATAGTTGGGCCCCGGTTGTGTTTTTAGTAAAGTGGCTGTTGGCGATTGACCCCAACCGGTGTAAACTGGCTCTCATTCACAATGTGTCTTTCAGATTCTTAAAAAAAAAAAAAACTCCTGTGCCTTAATTTATTCGACATCATTTGAATGTTGTGCATAAATCTGATGGAATTTATATCATCATCCGCCATCATGTATTCCACAGGTTTTTTTTAGCTGTGTTTTAATTACAAATGTATTGAACAAAAAGAGAAAAATATATAATGTAAATATATCTTTTTTTAAACGTGTATTTATATCGTGAGTATTTTTGCTGAAGATTTAACCCTTGTTTGTAGGAGATCATCGTTTAGAACAGTGGCTTTGTTTTATTGGAAGGAAGCATAATGCGCTTTGAGCCAATCACGGTCAGAGATGTGTAACATACTATCGAAATTATTTTCTTTCAATGTGTGATGTGTGTTAGGATATTGTTAATTATTTTAATTTTATTTATTTATTGTTATTATTATTGTTTTTTTTTATTTTTTTTTTTTTTTCGCGTGAAACAACTTACCAACTTTGGGTAAAGACTGCGTGACAACTTATTAATTCTTCGAGAAAAAAAGCCAAATAATTAGGTAATTAATTTGTGATGGTTCAGTGCATACTCGATAGACGAACTGGCCTCTAGATACCAGGCAATCTTGGTGGTGTAGTGGTATGGCATCTGCTATAGAATGGCAAACGTGGGTTTGAATCGCTGCGAGTTATATGGCTTGGCTTATTTTTTTTTTTTCATTTTGTTAATTATTTGTTTATGTTATTACTAAATTTTTTTTTTTTTTTTTTTTAGATCTTGGTCCTGTTCCCTGCAACCAAAAACAGTAATGGATGTTAATATTCATTGTACAAAGAATGGAAGGTAACCTGACTATTTGCCCTTCCAGCCTCGGCTGGTTACATCGATTTGAGCATAGAGCAAGGACCAGCTTTATGATTTGAGTAGGGGAGGGAGGGGGGTGGGGTAATTAAGATTGTCTTGCTATGATAAAGGTCTATACAGTGCTTAAAGGCAAAGTATACCTTTGGTTTTTTTTAACCGTTCGATTGTTTTAATCCTATATAAATGTAGACATATCCAATAGAACTAACCTGTGAACATTTCATTTCAAAGGGTGGTAGTATTTTTTGAGATACCGCCAAAAATTTGGAGCGGTTATGTCCACGCATGAAGAATAATTCCTAATCTGATTGGGTGGTAAAAACTGACATCTTTTTCCATATCCACATTATTTTTAATTGAAACATTCCTCAAAATGCTTTATACTATCGAAAGTTGCTTTACTTCTAACCAAGTAAGTCTTTATTGCCATACATTCTTAGAGTGATTACCAATCGTATACCTTCCCTTTAACACAGAAACAAAAAATTATTATTTTGATGCCAATTTTACATCTGTTGGAGATATACATGTAAATGTCGACTTTGATTGTATTCAGAGTTTACTGTCTACTGAGATATTTATAGTGAGAAAGTTTTTATACAAAATCAGTTTGGAGCAAAGTATGAGATTTCTGTGACTTTCATATATATTTGTAAATTTATGATAGTTTAAGTGTGTTTCCACCAAACTTATAATGTATCTTTTTCTCCAGAAGTGTACTTATCAATTGATTCATAAGATTGCTTCTAGGTTTGTTGAACTATCTAGTCTAACGTTACTTCTTTTGTTAATTTCTGAATCGTATACAGTTTTCTTGTGCAATATACTTATAGTTGAAGACAACCAAAGTTAAACATGATGTAAAGTTAATACTTCTTTGAATAATTGATTGTAGAAAAGGATAACTGAACTGGGGTTTGAACCTGTAACTCCTGAATTTCCGTGCAGGTTCTCTGTCACCTAAACTACTTATTTCCAGACTAGCGTGGTGGGCTCCTACTTTGGTGGGACTTGACTCTACAGAACCACGGGGCGTCACCTGTCTTATGTCAAGCATCAGGCGCGATTATACCCGGTACTCGGTTTAGGTCACTGTGGTAGACAGCACTGTTGTTAGTACTCGTACTTGAGTACTTCTCCAGTACCATTTTTGTGGTACTATTTTTTTGTGGTACTCAGTACACATACTTGACTGGTACTCGAGAACCGTTTTTGTGGTACGTTTACTTGAGTATCACTCAAGTATCGTTTTGTGGTACTCGTACTCAGTCGAGAACCGTGTGTGTGGTACTCGTACTCAGTCGAGAACCGTGTGTGTGGTACTCGTACTCAGTCGAGAACCGTGTGTGTGGTACTCGTACTCAGTCGAGAACCGTGTGTGTGGTACTCGTACTCAGTCGAGAACCGTGTGTGTGGTACTCGTACTCAGTCGAGAACCGTGTGTGTGGTACTCGTACTTGAGTAGTACTCGAGTACCATTTTTGTTTACAGTACTCGTGCTCGTATACTAAGCTAGCAAAATACTTTAAGTCCATACTCGATACTCGACTGAAAAATAATCTGTACTGAAAGTAGTCGATCGATTTGAAGTACTTTTATTCAAAGTGCCACTTGCCTTTTCACTTTAACACAAAGCAAATTCCTACACGACCTAAAAGTAAGCAGCTGTACAGGCGTCGGAGCTTTAAACGCAACCACATTTTGAACTTCTAAACACCTTGAAATAATACAGAGTAATTTTTTAAAATACCAACCGTGTGTGAAAGTATTATAACCCACATCTGAACAACTATCAACGAGTCATCATTCTTTCGTCCTTTGTGAGTTTTTTGTTTTTCTCTCTCAGGTTGTACATTAAATTATACATGTAGAGATTTCGTTAAGAATGGATAAGAGTATAACGTTGAAGAACAACAGTGCCTACTGTTAATGCCTTTCTTTGTAAACTAAGCCTTCTTTATGTATATTTGACAATGGACTAGTCATAAATAAATTGGTTTTGTTAATTTTATTACATAGACGTGATTAATTCTGTTTCGAAATCATTTATTGGTTTCCTTGTTTTACCCCTCGGCCCAATGAGGGTTATTGTCGTTGCCTACGGTGTCCGTCCGTCCGTGCGTCTGCTTGTGTCTGCCTGCATGTCCGTCCGTCTGGGCTGAGTAGGGCTACATTGTGGGGTGATTCTTGAGTACGCGCAGGAGCTGGGCGCTTTCGTTTCCGGACTGTTACTCAAGTTAGAAGTGACATTAACTTGGAACTTGGGTTGGGTTTGCCCCTGGGAAAAAGGAAAGTTGGGATTGGTGTGGGGTAAAAAGGTCAATAGTCCAGGTCACAGTGGTGAGTTATACCTAAATGGGTGTTGAACTAACACCAATTAGACGTTACATTTGGACTTGTAATTTCGGTGGGGTTGCCCTTGGGAAAGGAAAGTTGGGATTATTTGGGGTGAAAAGGTCAAGGTAATTGAAGTGAGTTATATCTAAACGGTTCCCAGACTAACTCCAGTTAGAAGCGACATGTGGACTAGCAACTTGGAGGGGGGGTGGGTTTCGGAAAGAAAAGTTGGCGTTCCTCTTGAGGTCAAAGGTCAAGGTCACTGTGGTGAGTTATTACATGTTTTCTGCATCATTACCACAGAGATAAAGCCACTTGAGATTGTTTAAAAGTCAACAGGTTCAATGTCAAGGTCACAGAGCTCAGGTATTAGAACATGGTTTGTGGATATCTTTGGATAGCTGGAATTTACAAGGGCTGTGGGGGGTGGGGGGGGGGGGGTTCCACCGGGGTATTGCGGTTATTTTGTTAAAGGTCGTAGTCCAAAGAGATCCATGTCACTATCACACTATTGATTTTAATTTTAATTGAACGAACTTCACTGACACACGTCTCCCTTCACCCAATTCCCAAACCTCAAAAGTATAGTTTTTGATGTCAGTTGAAAGGTAAATTTTGTGTATTGTCCTCCCGGGGAAGAAATTCCACCACAAGGTCCAGGCATTGGCTGATTTGATTGGCTGAAAGCCCGAGTAAAATTACGGGTTTTTAACCCTCCAAACGAATATTGAAATATAAGTTTGTTTTGGGCTTAATGTCTCGAATGAAAGTTTATACTACCTTGCTTTAAAAATAAATAAATTAAAAACAATGAATTTTAATTTTTAAATAGACCCAAAATATGGCTTTAAATCTTTGGAATAAACTCAGTCAACGATAGGCTGTTCCGGCACTTCGCGTCTATGTGTTTACCCGTATATGATTTAAGCAATGAGTTGATTGAACTTATTTCTCTCCGTAAACACAAGTGAAAGGATCCTTGGAATGCACAAACTGGGTGTGGTCAGCCTCGTAGCGGCTGCCATTGTTGAGTTGGCAAATTCGCTCCCCTGTCCCTAAATGACTTTCCCCCATAATTCCAACACAATTAGTTCCATTGGGTGATTTGTTCTGCTGAAAGACTAAAATAACATTCTTACGTTATTTCTCAAAACGAATGTTGAAAGATTAGTTTCTCCAAATACAACACAACAACACTTAATTTAAATTTGAGAGTAGCCACAAATTATTTGAGCTTTAAAATAATCTTTGAGTAAAATAAGTCAACGATCGGCTGATTCTGGTACTTGAGCGTCATTTCTATACTGTTTACTCATTGTGATTTAACAATAACAGTATGTTGATTGAAATTATTTCTCTCCGTAAATACACGTGAAAGGTGTCTTGGACTTTACAAACTGGGTGTGGTCAGCCTCGTAGCGGGTGCCATTGTTGAGTTGGCAAATTCGCTCCTCTGTCCCAAAATGCTGCACGTTTAAGGAGCGACATCTGGGGTCGTAGTCGCACATCGTGGCGCAGGCGCGGACGTTGCTGTGCGGTATCTCTCGTAAGGTGTGGCCGGTCAGACACGACGCAAGCAGGCGCCAATGCTTCAACTTGGCCTGTGTAGCCACGACTTCCTCGCCTTTGCAGATGGGGAAAAACTTATATGTGCATTGTACATCAACCCATCCGCCGTCTATATCGAAATGAATTACAGCACAGTTCTCCGTAGTTCCTCCGTTTGGCTCATTCCCCCCTGTGTACCAATTCACATACCCGCCGTTGTCTGGAGTACAATCCCACTGTCCTTCCATCTCTAAATCATTGCAATTAATCCACACTCGATTGTTGGTTTTCTTCAGTGTAAACATGTGGTTATTTTCTTCAGATGATGAAGGTGCAACCATCTCCCCTCCCATCTCCTGACATTTCAATCTCCCTTCGTCCCAAGTCAATTCTTCTTCAAAAAGTTTGTAGCATGAGCCGCTCCATGACTCCCAGCCGGATGGACACAACATCTGAGGGCTGCACGAATGA
The DNA here is from genome assembly GCA_032158295.1 of Pycnopodia helianthoides. Taxonomy (NCBI): domain Eukaryota; kingdom Metazoa; phylum Echinodermata; class Asteroidea; order Forcipulatida; family Asteriidae; genus Pycnopodia; species Pycnopodia helianthoides. Next base: position 1,683,569 of record CM063251.1, read on the forward strand.
GCAGAAGTCATACCAATGGTGAAGAGAATCAACAAAACAGAAGGCAAACAAAATCCTCCCATTATTTCAAGAAAAGCCAACGGTCTTTCAGAATCTCTCTCGGGTTTCTAGAAAATACAGTTTTAACATCTCAAATCAACTGAAGAGCAATTTGGCACACCGTTCAGCGGCTTTAAACGGCAGTTCATACCCACTTCAATACTGCGTCTAAATCTGGTATAAATTGGAGCGATATCTCTTGAATGTGTTCTTACTCAATGATCGTACTTATTCTGCATATTATTGTAGGCCTACAGTATGAAACATCGGAGTTTAGAACTCAGTTTGGCACCGGTGCGGTCGAGGTTGGTCAGAGAGCTCAGTGTGAGGAAGACCGTGTGTGTGGTCTGCTTATATTGGTTTATTTTGGTTTATTTTTTAAACCAATGCGCACCTAGTTTTTTTGGGGGGGGGAATGTAATATTCCCATTGTCTGTGTGAGCTCAATCGAAAACCGGGCCCAGTGTCACGGAGAGAACAAGCGCTTGAAAATGTTTTGATTCTAAACACTGTAATTGCTTCTCTTAGTATCATTATGAATGATGGCTCAGTGGATGCGAATTTAATACTCGAACGATCATTAGTCAACTCTTATGATAAAAAGAACGCCAAGAGGTTCTGCTCATAGAAAGAACAAACCCAAATTGCAATTATACTTTGTTTTCTTTGTTTTGCTTTTTATCTTAGAACAACATTCCTGTCATGAAGAGGTATTTTGACGAGCCCGGCAATCTTGTTATAACGAGAGTCCACTGTGTATATTAAATAAAAATAATTACCCACAAATTGGTCAAAGACACGCCCAAAAGAGCGTGTAGCTATACACTCTGATTGGCCACGTTCAAGCTATTGAATGCGATCTAGAAAAGAATCTAAATGTTTTGATTTTGAGTTTTCTATCCGCTGTTTAAAAAAAATAGTCACTGTGACACTGAAAACGATGTTTATTTCGGTGTAAGACCTTCCCATTGCATTGTAACAGCCCGAGTGTTTGCAAGACCAAGTTTGGAAAACTATGGGAAGCCGTAAATGCAAAGCTAAAACAGAGGTCAGTTTGTAAAAATGTTACGCAAACTATTAACAAAATAGTGTTGCAGTTGTTGGAAACAAAGCAACCAATCACGAAACGTAATTTGTATTTATTTTGTTGTTGTTGAAAGTTTGTAAATGTTGAATTTGGTCACAGTATCTGTTAACAAGATTGATTTTTGTGCGCATGATTGAGCAGAAGTCATACCAATGGTGAAGAGAATCAACAAAACAGAAGGCAAACAAAATCCTCCCATAATTTTTTAAGAAAGCCAACGGTCTTTTTGAAGCTCTCTCTGGGGTTGAGGTAAATACAGTTTTAACAACTCAAATTAACTCCCGAGCAATTTGGCACACCGTTCAGCGGCTTTGAATGGCAGTTCACACCCACTTCAATACTGCGTCTAAATCTGGTATAAATTGGAGCGATATCTCTTGAATGTGTTCTTACTCAGTGGTCGTACTTATTCTGCAAAGCATTGTAGGCCTACAGTATGAACACATCAGAGGATCTATGCGGTCAAGAAGTGCGTTTTCGCGGTTGTAACCATGTTTCAGTTGACTTGGCCATTGGTAAACACTGGGAAATGACCGAAACAGTTATTGGTTACAGCCGCAAAAACGCACCCCCATGTTGGTCAGAAAGCTCAGTGAATCTTGTGTTTGGTCGGCTGATTGGTTATTGATTGCAATGCGCCTCACTTTTGAGGAAAAACGTAAACGTTTCCATGGTAGTTTTTTAAGAGGGAGTCACCTTTAATCAAGTCTGCCTGTCAAAGAATCGGAAACAATATTCAACAGATGTTTTTGTATCGATCTTGCTGTTTCTCTTGAGCAATTACTTGTCATACAAGAATACGCAGCGCACAGTCTTGGCGTGGAAACGAAGCGTGGGGGTTGTCCTTGGGAAGGGAAAGTTGAAATTATTTGAGTCCAAACGGTAATGTCAAGGTCATTGCGGTGAGTTATTAAACGGTTTCCAAACTGTAACTCGTTTTAGAAGCGGCATTTCGACTAGTCTCGGTGCAAGACGTCCCTGTTTTGTATTTCCAATACCGCCAATAGAGGGGGTTATCACTCCACGAACCTGCTACCACCCACAAACCGCTCTCACAGGAACGGTTCGTGGGTGATAGCGGGTTGCGATTTTTTTTTCAATGGCAAAGAATTTAACCGATCAAATGTGCTAATTTTCGATGAATAATGCATTGCCACAATGAATATTTATTACTACTCAAAGCGTGTCCATTTAACGTGTACACGTACGCGTGTGGGTTGTGTATTTCCACATGTACACATCCGCATTTTGTACAGTCTAGACTCCTAAATCGCTCCACATAATGTACGCGTACATGTGACCTGCTTTACCCATTCTTGTCCAAAAGAAGTTAATTATTCCCCAAAACTTGTGACAGTTTTTGTTTCTTCATGGTTCTGAACATGACGTATTCACTTAGCACGTTGTGTATTTCCACATGTAGGGCTTACACATCCGCATTTTGTAAGTCTAGACTCCTAAATCGCTCCACATAATGTACATGTACATGTGGGGGGGGTAGCACCGTAATCTTATACTTCCTCCAATGCACAACACTGGTTTCAGACGCACGCACCAACATAAACAGGAAAGTTTTAGGTGGAAATATACCTATGAGTGAATATAAAAGAAGATCGTGTAGTGCAAGACGGCGCTATACGATCTTTGGTGAATATTCATGATTAGGGAGCCGCGTGACCACAAATACGCACATTTGATTAAATTCTTTGCCATTGACGAACTATGCTGCAGAAGAAAAAAAATCGTTAGCGGGTTCTAGCGGGTTCGTGGAGTAAAAGCACCCTCTAATGGCGGCATTGGAAGTACAGAACAGGGACGTCTTGCACCAAGACTACATTTTCGACTTGTTATACATGGATGGGGTATTACCCTTTGGGAAAAGAAAAGTTGGGATTGTTTTGGGGTTAAAGGTCAAAGGTCATAGTAGGGATGAGTTACATTTTGATGGTTTCCGAACTCCAATTAGAAGTGCCAGTTGGACGAGTAACTTGAGTGTGGGAGGGGGTCGCACTTGCAGAAAGGAAATTGGCATTCCTTTTGAGGTCAAAATGTCAAAGGTCAAGGTCACATTGATGAGTTATTACATGTTTTCTGCATCATTACCACAGAGATATTGCCGCTTGAGATTGTACCAAAGTCAACAGGTCAAAAGTCAAGGTCACAGTTCTCAGGTATTAGAACATGGTATGTGGATATCTTTGGACAGCAGGAATTTACAAGGGCTAAATGGTTTCACCAGCATTGCTGTTATTTTTAAAGATCGTGGTCCAAGTAGATCCCTGTCACACTCAAGCTAATACCTTTGATGTTTTTTAAATTAAATTTTTATTCAATGAACTTCACTTATGCGCATCTCCCGTCACCCAATTCCCAAACCTCAAAAGGAAATAGTTTTTTATTTCAATTGAAAAGGTAAATTTGTGTATCGTTCCCCGGGAAATACATTCCACCGCGGTCCATTGGCTGATTTGATTTTCTGAAAGCCTGAATAATATTAAGCTGTTTTTTCCTCCGAACGAAATTTGAAATATTAGTTGATTATGGCTAAATATTTCGAATGAAAATGTATATACTACCTTGCTTTAAAAATAAATAATATAAAAAGCAATTAATTAGAAAATTTAAAACAGACTCAAACTATACACCGATCCAGTAGGCCACGCCCCATGACAAATTGACCAACCACAATGCGGGATTTAAGGTCCGACACTATACAGCCATTTAGTCCGACAAAAACAACGTGCACGGCGGACGGGGGGACACGCGACACGTTTGGTCGTTGCTATGGTGGGCGTGGCCTACTTGATCGGTGTATTGGCTTAAATCTTAAAAGTAGAATAAGTCAACGATAGGTTGTTCCAGCGCTTTATAGAAGTCGATGTTTAAACCTCATTATTTCATGGTTTAATAATAGTTGATTGAAATTATTCATATCCGTAAACACAAGTGAAAGGTTTCTTGGTCTACACAAACTGGGTGTGGTCGGCATCGTAGCGGGTGCCATCGTTGAGTTGGAAAATTCGCTCCCCTGTCCCAAAATGACTAATATTCCCTAATATTTCCAACATAAGTTCTATTGAATGATAATGTTTTGCTGAAAGACTAAACTGCATTCTACTGTTTTTTTTTCTCCGAACGAATGTTGAAAAGTTAGTTTCTCTAAATACAACACAACAACATTTATTTTAAATTTTAAAATAGACCCAAACTGGGCTATACATCTTTGAGCAAATAAGTCCATGATCGGCTGTTTTTTGGCACTTGAGCGTCATTTCAGTTACTGTTTACTCATTGTGATTTAACAGTGTGTTGATTGAAATGATTTCTCTCCGTAAATACACGTGAAATGTTTCTTGGACTTCACAAACTGGGTGCGGTCGGCCTCATAGTGGGTGCCATTGTTGAGTTGGCAAATTCGCCCCCCTGTCCCAAAATGCTGCACGTTGAAGGAGCGACATCCGGGGTCGTAGTCGCACATCGTGGCGCAGGCGCGGACGTTGCTGGTCGGTATCTCTCGTAAGGTGTGGCCGGTCAGACACGACGCAAGCAGGCGCCATTGCTTCAACTTGGCCTGTGTAGCCACGACTTCCTCGCCTTTGCAGATGGTGGAATATGTATCTGTGCAAGCTACATCATGCCATCCGCCTTCTTTATCGAATTGAATCATAGCACAGTTCTCCCTTAGTTCCTCCATCTGGTTCTTTGAACCTTGCGTACCAGTTAAAATACCCGCCGTTGTCTGGAGTGCAGTCCCACTGTCCTTCCATCTCTAAATCATTGCAATTAATCCACACTCGATCGATGGTCTTCCTCAGTATATAGTTATTTTCTTCAGATGATGAAGGGGCAACCATCTCCCCTCCCATCTCTGACATTTCAATCTCCCTTCATCCCAAGTCAGTCTTTCTTCAATAAGTTTGTAGCATGAGCCGCTCCATGACTCCCAACCGGATGGACACAACATCTGAGGGCTACACGAATGAGCAGAAGTCATACCAGTGGTGAAGAGAATCAACAAAACAGAGGGCAAACAAAATCCTCCCATTATTTCAGGAAAAGCCAACGGTCTTTCAGAATCTCTCTCGGGTTTCTAGAAAATACAGTTTTAACATCTCAAATCAACTGAAGAGCAATTTGGCACACCGTTCAGCGGCTTTAAACGGCAGTTCACACCCACTTCAATACTGCGTCTAAATCTGGTATAAATTGGAGCGATATTTCACTTGAATGTGTTCTTACTCAGTGATCGTACTTATTCTGCATAGCATTGTACGCCTACGGTATGAAACATCGGAGTGTAGAACTCAGTTTGGCACCGGTGCGGCCGAGGTTGGTTAGAAAGCTTATAGTGAATCTTGTGTGTGGTCGGCTGGTTGGTTATTTATTTTGACGCGCCTCACTTTTGACGAAAACGTGAAGTTTCCATGGTAATTTCGAGGGGGAGTAAAAAATTGACTCTTTTAATTAAGTTTGCCTGACAATATATTCAGAATACGCACTGCGCACAGCCTTGGCGTGGAAACGAAGCAAAACAAGCTACACAAACTTGAGAACTGTACGGTATATACTGCAACAAGTCTTAAAGGTGTGGCCTTATAGATTGGAGGTTTTTTTCAACGTAATGCAGATGTATAGACCACATTTTTATGAAAGACACAATTAAAGTCACATATGAAAGTTTTTTGCTGAATACGTGGGGACTGCCTACTTTGCTCAGAAAGCAGTAAAAAAAACCTGTTATGGTATTTTCACACCAGCGTCGAATCCATCAATGTTTAGTGAGGTGACAGCGGGTACCAATTACCGCATCTCTCGTTTTAGCATTCGCGGACGGACACCAGACCTCAGAAATCGAAGGAAAAAATTCATGCATGATTCGTTTCTCAGATTCAAATGTTTTTCGGAGAAAATTTTTCAAAACCGTATAACTTCGAAGGGAATCCTTTCTCAAAAAAGTCATTAAAAAACATCAACAGCTGCAGTGCTTTTAACCGAGTAAGTTTTTACGGTCATTTTGGGGGGGAGTAATTATCAATCTGTGACCCTGCCTTTAACCAAACTAAACAGATATTGGCTAGCTTCGGTTCTAAAATCAATAATAACAGAAATCAATTACGAGTGCGCCTCAAAGTCGGAATACACACCGATTGTTGTACCCAGCTTGCAGTTTCAGTTTATCGCTGCACTTGGCAAGAATACAAAGTGTACAACCTTGGTGTTGATAGCGAAACAGACTAGTGTAAACATTGTCCAATAGGCCTAGGTAAAGCGTAGTCCCTTGCTTCAAAGGGAGGTTGATAAACAGTTTTAACGGTGGAGCTGTGTAGACTCCTTGCTTTGGCCGCCATCTTTGATGAAACGTGCATGCATAAAAGGCCATCATTGGCTGAGAGTTGTATGCAGCGTGTACACGCGTGCACGTTTCCATTGTTTTTCATCAAAGATGGTGGTCAATGACGTCATGTGCAATCCATCTATACAGGATTGATAATAAAACATAGGATACAAAAACAAAAACAAAATTAAACTTTAGTTTGAAAGCTTACTGACCATGAAGTCCATACTTAAACTTTTATTTCTGTGAAATAATCCTCTCTGAAAATAATGAAGTCATATTCATGAAACTGGATATGAAAACCTAACAAAAACCCGCATCAGCTGGTTTCGGTTTTTACAACCATAATAAGGACAATGTTTACATGCTGAAAACTGTGCATGTTACGTTTTTTCACTTTTTTCTCCTGACCCCCTCAACGGATCAAACCCAAATTTCCACAGGTTTGTAATTCATTGATCACGCAAAACACGAACACTGTCTACGACTGTTTTGTCAGCTCTACCAATCCTGTATTAATACTGTCTCGGGTTTCTTGAACTGTTAGCACGGAGTCATTTGTACGATTCAACAGTAAACAGTTACTTTATTACCGGTACTATTTTTTCCTCTGAACGAATATTGAAATATTAGTTGATTATGGCTCAATATTTCGAATGAAAATGTATACTACCTTGCTTTAAAAAAAAAAAAAACAAACAAACACAGAAACAAGCATTTAATTAAATTTTTAAAAATAGACCAAAACTATTGGCTTTAAAGGTATTGTACACTTTTGGTAACGGCTCAAAATCAGTGTCCACATTTTGTGTGGTTCAACATGCATGACAGACAAACCTGTGAAAGTTTGAGCTCAATTATTGGTCATCGAGGTCACGAGAAAATAGTGAAAAGAGACCTCATGTGTTTTCTGTTTTTTCAAACATCGAGTTTTTATCACGCGTGATAAAAACTATTGTTTTACTTATTTCTCAGAAATTATAGCATTTCAGGCAGACATATTTTAAGGAACTCTTTCTACCATTACTTACTTTAAATTCTGTAAGTTATGTGTGAATCTGTGAACATTTGAGTTTTTCGATCTTACCATATGTTTACAGGGCCTTTAAACCTTTGAAGTAGAATAAGTCAACGATAGGCTGTTCCAGCACTTTGTAGAAGTCGATGTTTAAACTCATTAATGTATGATTTAATAATAAGTTGATTAAAATTATTTATGTCCGTAAGCACATAGGTTTCTTTGTCTCCACAACTGTATGGGTCAGCCTCGTAGCGGGTGCCATTGTTGAGTTGGCAAACTAGCTCCCCTGTCTCAAAATGATTAATATTCCCCTAATATTTCCAACATAAGTTCCATTGAATGATAATGTTTTGCTGAAAGACTAAACTGCATTCTACTGTTTTTTCTCCGAACGAATGTTGAAAAGTTAGTTTCTCTAAATACAACACAACAACATTTATTTTAAATTTTAAAATAGACCCAAACTGGGCTAAAAATCTTTGAGTAGAATAAGTCCACGATCGGCTGTTTTTCGGCACTTGAGCGTCATTTCAGTTACTGTTTACTCATTGTGATTTAACAGTGTGTTGATCGAAATTATTTCTCTCCGTAAATACACGTGAAATGTTTCTTGAACTTCACAAACTGGGTGTGGTCGGCCTCGTAGCGGGTGCCACTGTTGAGTTGGCAAATTCGCTCCCCTGTCCCAAAATGCTGCACGTTGAAGGAGCGACATCCGGGGTCGTAGTCGCACATCGTGGCGCAGGCGCGGACGTTGCTGGTCGGTATCTCTCGTAAGGTGTGGCCGGTCAGACATGATGCAAGCAGGCGCCATTGCTTCAACTTGGCCTGTGTAGCCACGACTTCCTCGCCTTTGCAGATGGTGGAATATGTCTGTGTGCAAGCCATATCAAACCATCCGCCGTCTTTATCGAATTGAATCATAGCACAGTTCTCCCTAGTTCCTCCGTTTGGCTCACGATACGCTGTGTACCAGTTAAAATACCCGCCGCTGTCTGGAGTGCAGTCCCACTCCCCTTCCATCTCCGAATCATTGCAATTAATCCACACTCGATCAATGGTCTTCCTCAGTATATAGTTATTTTCTTCAGATGATGAAGGGGCAACCATCTCCCCTCCCATCTCCTGACATTTCAATCTCCCTTCATCCCAAGTCAGCCTTTCTTCAATAAGTTTGTAGCATGAGCCGCTCCATGACTCCCAGCCGGATGGACACAACATCTGAGGGCTGCACGAATGAGCAGAAGTCATACCAATGGTGAATAGAATCAACAAAACAGAAGGCAAACAAAATCCTCCCATTATTTCAGGAAAAGCCAACGGTCTTTCAGAATCTTTCTCGGGTTTCTAGAAAATACAGTTTTAACAACTCAAATCAACTGAAGAGCAATTTGGCACACCGTTCAGCGGCTTTAAACGGCAGTTCATACCCACTTCAATACTGCGTCTAAATCTGGTATAAATTGGAGCGATATCTCTTGAATGTGTTCTTACTCAATGATCGTACTTATTCTGCATAGCATTGTAGGCCTACAGTATGAAACATCGGAGTGTAGAACTCAGTTTGGCACCGGTGCGGTCGAGGTTGGTCAGAGAGCTCAGTGTGAGGAAGACCGTGTGTGTGGTCTGCTTATATTGGTTTATTTTGGTTTAGTTTCTAAACCAATCCGCACCTAGTTTTTTTATTTTTGAAAATGTAATATTCCCATTGTGTGTGCGAGCTCATTCGAAAACCGGGCCCAGTGTCATGGAGAGAACAAGCGCTTGAAAATGTTTTGATTCTAAACACTGTAATTGCTTCTCTTAGTATCATTGTGAATGATGGCTCAGTGGATGCGAATTTAATACTCGAACGATCATTAGTCAACTCTCATGATAAAAAGAACGCCAAGGGGTTCTGCTCATATATTGCAGTTATACTTTGTTTTCTTTGTTTTGCTTTTTATCTTAGAACAACATTCCTGTCATGAAGAGGTATTTTGACGAGCCCGGCAATCTTGTTATAACGAGAGTCCACTGTGTATATTAAATACAAATAATTACCCACAAATTGGTCAAAGACACGCCCAAAAGAGCGTGTAGCTATACACTCTGATTGGCCACGTTCAAGCTATTGAATGCGATCTAGAAAAGAATCTAAATGTTTTGATTTTGAGTTTTCTATCTGCTGTTTAAAAAAATTAGTCACTGTGACACTGAAAACGATGTTTATTTCGGTGTAAGACCTTTCCATTGCATTGTAACAGCCCGAGTGTTTGCAAGACCAAGTTTGGAAAACTATGGGAAGCCGTAAATGCAAAGCTAAAACAGAGGTCAGTTTGTAAAAATGTTACGCAAACTATTAACAAAATAGTGTTGCAGTTGTTGGAAACAAAGCAACCAATCACGAAACGTAATTTGTATTTATTTTGTTGTTGTTGAAAGTTTGTAAATGTTGAATTTGGTCACAGTATCTGTTAACAAGATTGATTTTTGTGCGCATGATTGAGCAGAAGTCATACCAATGGTGAAGAGAATCAACAAAACAGAAGGCAAACAAAATCCTCCCATTATTTTTTAAGAAAGCCAACGGTCTTTTTGAAGCTCTCTCTTGGGTTGAGGTAAATACAGTTTTAACAACTCAAATTAACTCCCAAGCAATTTGGCACACCGTTCAGCGGCTTTGAATGGCAGTTCACACCCACTTCAATACTGCGTCTAAATCTGGTATAAATTGGAGCGATATCTCTTGAATGTGTTCTTACTCAGTGATCGTACTTATTCTGCAAAGCATTGTAGGCCTACAGTATGAACACATCAGAGGATCTATGCGGTCAAGAAGTGCGTTTTCGCGGATGTAACCATGTTTCAGTTGACTTGGCCATTTGTAAACACTGGGAAATGACCGAAACAGTTATTGGTTACAGCCGCAAAAACGCACCCCCATGTTGGTCAGAAAGCTCAGTGAATCTTGTGTTTGGTCGGCTGATTGGTTATTGATTGCAATGCGCCTCACTTTTGAGGAAAAACGTAAACGTTTCCATGGTAGTTTTTTAAGAGGGAGTCACCTTTAATCAAGTCTGCCTGTCAAAGAATCGGAAACAATATTCAACAGATGTTTTTGTATCGATCTTGCTGTTTCTCTTGAGCAATTACTTGTCATACAAGAATATGCAGCGCACAGTCCTGGCGTGGAAACGAAGCGTGGGGGTTGTCCTTGGGAAGGGAAAGTTGAAATTATTTGAGTCCAAACGGTAATGTCAAGGTCATTGCGGTGAGTTATTAAACGGTTTCCAAACTGTAACTCGTCTTAGAAGCGGCATTTCGACTAGTCTCGGTGCAAGACGTCCCTGTTTTGTATTTCCAATACCGCCAATAGAGGGGGCTATCACTCTACGAACCTGCTACCACCCACAAACCGCTCTCACAGGAACGGTTCGTGGGTGATAGCGGGTTGCGATTTTTTTTTCAATGGCAAAGAATTTAACCGATCAAATGTGCTATTTCGATGAATAATTCATTGCCACAATGAATATTTATTACTACTCAAAGCGTGTCCATTTAACGTGTACACGTACGCGTGTGGGTTGTGTATTTCCACATGTACACATCCGCATTTTGTACAGTCTAGACTCCTAAATCGCTCCACATAATGTACGCGTACATGTGACCTGCTTTACCCATTCTTGTCCAAAAGAAGTTAATTATTCCCCAAAACTTGTGACAGTTTTTGTTTCTTCATGGTTCTGAACATGACGTATTCACTTAGCACGTTGTGTATTTCCACATGTAGGGCTTACACATCCGCATTTTGTATAGTCTAGACTCCTAAATCGCTCCACATAATGTACATGTACATGTGGGGGGGGGGGGTAGCACCGTAATCTTATACCTCCTCCAATGCACGACACTTGTTTCAGACGCACGCACCAACATAAACAGGAAAGTTTTAGGTGGAAATATACCTATGAGTGAATGTCAAAGAAGATCGTGTAGTGCAAGACGGCGCTATACGATCTTTGGTGAATATTCATGATTAGGGAGCCGCGTGACCACAAATACGCACATTTGATTGGTTAAATTCTTTGCCATTGACGAACTATGCTGCAGAGAAAAAAAATCGTTAGCGGGTTCTAGCGGGTTCGTGGAGTAAAAGCGCCATCTAATGGCGGCATTGGAAATACAGAACGGGGATGTCTTGCACCAAGACTACATTTTCGACTTGTTATACTTTGATGGGGTATTACCCTTTGGGAAAAGTAAAGTTGGGATTGTTTTGGGTTAAAGGTCAAAGGTCATAGTAGGGATGAGTTACATTTTGATGGTTTCCGAACTCCAATTAGAAGTGACAGTTGGACGAGTAACTTGAGTGTGGGAGGGGGTCGCACTTGCAGAAAGGAAAGTTGGCATTCCTTTTGAGGTCAAAATGTCAAAGGTCAAGGTCACATTGGTGAGTTATTACATGTTTTCTGCATCATTACCACAGAGATATTGCCACTTGAGATTGTACCAAAGTCAACAGGTCAAAAGTCAAGGTCACAGTGCTCAGGTATTAGAACATGGTATGTGGATATCTTTGGACAGCAGGAATTTACAAGGGCTAAATGGTTTCACCAGCATTGCTGTTATTTTTAAAGATCGTGGTCCAAATAGATCCCTGTCACACTCAAGCTAATACCTTTGATGTTTTTTAAATTATATTTTTATTCAATGAACTTCACTTATGCGCATCTCCCGTCACCCAATTCCCAAACCTCAAAAGGAAATAGTTTTTTTATTTCAATTGAAAAGGGTAAATTTGTGTATCGTTCCCCCGGGAAATACATTCCACCGCGGTCCATTGGCTGGTTTGATTTTCTGAAAGCCTGAATAATATTAAGCTGTTTTTTCCTCTGAACGAATATTGAAATATTAGTTGATTATGGCTAAATATTTCGAATGAAAATGTATATACTACCTTGCTTTAAAAATAAATAAATAAAAAGCAATTAATTAGAAAATTTAAAACAGACCCAAACTATACACCGATCCAGTAGGCCACGCCCCATGACAAATTGACCAACCACAATGCAGGATTTAAGGTCCGACACTATACCGCCATTTAGTCCGACAAAAACAACGTGCACGGCGGACGGGGGGACACGCGACACGTTTGGTCGTTGCTATGGTGGGCGTGGCCTACTGGATCGGTGTATTGGCTTAAATCTTAAAAGTAGAATAAGTCAACGATAGGTTGTTCCAGCGCTTTATAGAAGTCGATGTTTAAACCTCAATATTTCATGGTTTAATAATAGTTGATTGAAATTATTCATATCCGTAAACACAAGTGAAAGGTTTCTTGGTCTCCACAAACTGGGTGTGGTCGGCATCGTAGCGGGTGCCATCGTTGAGTTGGCAAATTCGCTCCCCTGTCCCCAAATGACTAATATTCCCCTAATATTTCCAACATAAGTTCCATTGAATGATAATGTTTTGCTGAAAGACTAAACTGCATTCTACTGTTTTTTCTCCGAACGAATGTTGAAAGGTTAGTTTCTCTAAATACAACTTAACAACATTTATTTTAAATTTTAAAATAGACCCAAACTGGGCTATAAATCTTTGAGTAGAATAAGTCCACGATCGGCTGTTTTTTGGCACTTGAGCATCATTTCAGTTACTGTTTACTCATGGTGATTTAACAGTGTGTTGATTGAAATTATTTCTCTCCGTAAACACACGTGAAATGTTTCTTGGACTTCACAAACTGGGTGTGGTCAGCCTCGTAGCGGGTGCCACTGTTGAGTTGGCAAATTCGCTCACCTGTCCCAAAATGCTGCACGTTGAAGGAGCGACATCTGGGGTCGAAGTCGCACATCGTGGCGCAGGCGCGGACGTTGCTGTGCGGTATCTCTCGTAAGGTGTGGCCGGTCAGACACGACGCAAGCAGGCGCCATTGCTTCAACTTGGACTGTGTAGCCACGACTTCCTCGCCTTTGCAGATGGGGAAAAACTTATATGTGCATTGTACATCAACCCATCCGCCGTCTATATCGAAATGAATTACAGCACAGTTCTCCGTAGTTCCTCCGTTTGGCTCATTCCCCCCTGTGTACCAATTCACATACCCGCCGTTGTCTGGAGTACAATCCCACTGTCCTTCCATCTCTAAATCATTGCAATTAATCCACACTCGATTGTTGGTTTTCATCAGTGTAAGCATGTGGTTATTTTCTTCAGATGATGAAGGTGCAACCATCTCCCCTCCCATCTCTTGACATTTCAATCTCCCTTCGTCCCAAGTCAGTCTTTCTTCTTCAAGAAGTTTGTAGCATGAGCCGCTCCATGACTCCCAGCCGGATGGACACAACATCTGAGGGCTGCACGAATGAGCAGAAGTCATACCAATGGTGAAGAGAATCAACAAAACAGAGGGCAAACAAAATTCTCCCATTATTTCAGGAAAGCCAACGGTCTTTCAGAATCTCTCTCGGGTTTCTAGAAAATACAGTTTTAACAACTCAAATCAACTGAAGAGCAAATTGGCACACCGTTCAGCGGCTTTAAACGGCAGTTCACACCCACTTCAATACTGCGTCTAAATCTGGTATAAATTGGAGCGATATTTCACTTGAATGTGTTCTTACCCAGTGGTCGTACTTATTCTGCATAGCATTGTAGGCCTATAAGGTATGAAACATCGGAGTTTAGAACTCAGTTTGGCACCGGTTCGATCGAGGTTGGTTAGAAAGCTTATAGTGAATCTTGTGTGTGGTCGGCTGGTTGGTTATTTATTTTGACCCGCCTCACTTTTGAGGAAAACGTGAAGTTTCCATGGTAATTTCGAGGGGGAGTAAAAAATGGTCTCTTTTAATTAAGTTTGCCTGTCAATTATTCGGAAACACTATTCAACATAATGTTTCCCTTGGACAATTACACACAAGAATACGCACTGCACAGCCTTGGCGTGGAAACGAAGCAAAAGAAGCCATACAAACTTGAGAATTAAACAGCAACAAGTTTTACTGTTGAGGAAACGTAAAGTTTCCATGGTAATTTCGAGGGGGAGTAAATAATAGACTCTTTTAATTAAGTTTGCCTGTCAATGAATCGGAAACACTGTTCAACAGATGTTTTTGTATCGATCTTGCTGTTTCCCTTGGACAATTACACACAAGAATACGCAGCGCACAGCCTTGGCGTGGAAACGAAGCAAAACGAGCTATACAAACTTGAGAATTGTATATACTGCAACAAGTCTTAAAGGTGTGGCCTTATAAAAAAACATTTTTTCAACGTAATGCAGATTTATAGACCACATTTTTTATGAAAGACACAATTAAAGTCACATATGAAAGTTTTTTGCTGAATACGTGGGGACTGCGTACTTGCTCAGAAAGCAGTAAAAAAAACCTGTTATGGTATTTTCACACCAGCGTCGAATCCATCAATGTTTAGTGGGGTGACAGCGGGTACCAATTACCGCATCTCTCGTTTTAGCATTCGCGGACGGACACCAGACCTCAGAAATCGAAGGAAAAAAAAGATTTATTCATGATTCGTTTCTCAGATTCAAATGTTTTTCGGAGAAATTTTTTCAAAACCGTATAACTTCGAAGGGAATCCTTTCTCAAAATAGTCATTAAAAAATCATCAACAGCTGCAGTGCTTTTAACCGAGTAAGTTTTTACGGTCATTTTTTTTTTGGGGGGGGGGAGTAATTATCAATCTGTGACCCTGCCTTTAACCAAACTAAACAGATATTGGCTAGCTTCGGTTCTAAAATCAATAATAACAGAAATCAATTACGAGTGCGCCTCAAAGTCGGAATACACACCGATTGTTGTACCCAGCTTGCAGTTTCAGTTTATCGCTGCACTTGGCAAGAATACAAAGTGTACAACCTTGGTGTTGATAGCAAAACAGACTAGTGTAAAACATTGTCCAATAGGCCTAGGTAAAGCGTAGTCCCTTGCTTCGAAGGGAGGTTGATAAACAGTTTTAACGGTGGAGCTGTGTAGACTCCTTGCTTTGGCCGCCATCTTTGATGAAACTCGCATGCATAAAAGGTCATCATTGGCTGAGAGTTGTATGCAGCGTGTACACGCGTGCACGTTTCCATTGTTTTTCATCAAAGATGGTGGTCAATGACGTCATGTGCAATCCATCTATACAGGATTGATAATAAAACATAGGATACAAAAACAAAAACAAAATTAAACTTTAGTTTGAAAGCTTACTGACCATGAAGTTCATACTTAAACTTTTATTTCTGTGAAATAATCCTCTCTGAAAATAATGAAGTCATATTCATGAAACTGGATATGAAAACCTAACAAAAACCCGCATCAGCTGGTTTCGGTTTTTACAACCATAATAAGGACAATGTTTACATGCTGAAAACTGTGCATGTTACGTTTTTTCACTTTTTTCTCCTGACCCCCTCAACGGATCAAACCCAAATTTCCACAGGTTTGTAATTCATTGATCACGCAAAACACGAACACTGTCTACGACTGTTTTGTCAGCTCTACCAATCCTGTATTAATACTGTCTCGGGTTTCCTTGAACTGTTAGCACGGAGTCATTTGTACGATTCAACAGTAAACAGTTACTTTATTACCGGTACTATTTTTTCCTCCGAACGAATATTGAAATATTAGTTGATTATGGCTCAATATTTCGAATGAAAATGTATACTACCTTGCTTTAAAAAACAAACAAAAAAACACAGAAACAAGCAATGAATTAACATTTTTAAAATAGACCCAAACTATTGGCTTTAAAGGTATTGTACACTTTTGGTAACGGCTCAAAATCAGTGTCCACATTTTGTGTGGTTCAACATGCATGACAGACAAACCTGTGAAAGTTTGAGCTCAATTGGTCATCGAGGTCACGAGAAAATAGTGAAAAGAGACCTCATGTGTTTTCTGTTTTTTCAAACATCGAGTTTTTATCACGCGTGATAAAAACTATTGTTTTACTTATTTCTCAGAAATTATAGCATTTCAGGCAGACATATTTTAAGGAACTCTTTCTACCATTACTTACTTTAAATTCTGTAAGTTATGTGTGAATCTGTGAACATTTGAGTTTTTCGATCTTACCATATGTTTACAGGGCCTTTAAACCTTTGAAGTAGAATAAGTCAACGATAGGCTGTTCCAGCACTTTGTAGAAGTCGATGTTTAAACTCATTAATGTATGATTTAATAATAAGTTGATTAAAATTATTTATGTCCGTAAGCACATAGGTTTCTTTGTCTCCACAACCTGTGTGTGGTCGGCATCGTAGCGGGTGCCATCGTTGAGTTGGCAAATTCGCTCCCCTGTCCCAAAAAGACTTTTCCCCTAATATTTCCAACATAAGTTCCATTGAATGATAATGTTTTGCTGAAAGACTAAACTGCATTCGACTGTTTTTTCTCCGAACGAATGTTGAAAGGTTAGTTTCTCTAAATACAACACAACAACATTTATTTTAAATTTTAAAATAGAACCAAACTGGGCTAAAAATCTTTGAGTAGAGTAAGTCCACGATCGGCTGTTTTTTGGCACTTGAGCGTCATTTCAGTTACTGTTTACTCATTGTGATTTAACAGTGTGTTGATCGAAATTATTTCTCTCCGTAAATACACGTGAAATGTTTCTTGGACTTCACAAACTGGGTGCGGTCGGCCTCGTAGCGGGTGCCACTGTTGAGTTGGCAAATTCGCTCCCCTGTCCCAAAATGCTGCACGTTGAAGGAGCGACATCCGGGGTCGTAGTCGCACATCGTGGCGCAGGCGCGGACGTTGCTGTTCGGTATCTCTCGTAAGGTGTGGCCGGTCAGACACGACGCAAGCAGGCGCCATTGCTTCAACTTGGCCTGTGTAGCCACGACTTCCTCGCCTTTGCAGATGGTGGAATGTGTCTGTGTGCAAGCTATATCAAGCCATCCGCCGTCTTTATCGAATTGAATCATAGCACAGTTCTGATTAGTTCCTCCGTTTGGCTCACCCCACTGTGTGTACCAGTTCAAATACCCGCCGTTGTCTGGAGTGCAGTCCCACTCTCCTTCCATCTCTGAATCATTGCAATTAATCCACACTCGATCGATGGTCTTACTCAGTATATAGTTATTTTCTTCAGATGATGAAGGGGCAACCATCTCCCCTCCAATCTCCTGACATTTCAATCTCCCTTCATCCCAAGTCAGTCTTTCTTCAATAAGTTTGTAGCATGAGCCGCTCCATGACTCCCAGCCGGATGGACACAACATCTGAGGGCTGCACGAATGAGCAGAAGTCATACCAATGGTGAAGAGAATCAACAAAACAGAGGGCAAACAAAATCCTCCCATTATTTCAGGAAAGCCAACGGTCTTTCAGAATCTCTCTCGGGTTTCTAGAAAATACAGTTTTAACAACTCAAATCAACTGAAGAGCAAATTGGCACACCGTTCAGCGGCTTTAAACGGCAGTTCACACCCACTTCAATACTGCGTCTAAATCTGGTATAAATTGCAGCGATATTTCACTTGAATGTGTTCTTACCCAGTGGTCGTACTTATTCTGCATAGCATTGTAGGACTACAGTATGAAACAACGGAGTTTAGAACTCAGTTTGGCACCGGTGCGGCCGAGGTTGGTTAGAACGCTTATAGTGAATCTTGTGTGTGGTCGGCTGGTTGGTTATTTATTTTGACCCGCCTCACTTTTGAGGAAAACGTGAAGTTTCCATGGTAATTTCGAGGGGGAGTAAAAAATGGTCTCTTTTAATTAAGTTTGCCTTTCAATTATTCGGAAACACTATTCAACATATTATGTAAACAAGAATACGCACTGCACAGCCTTGGCGTGGAAACGAAGCAAAAGAAGCCATACAAACTTGAGAATTAAACAGCAACAAGTTTTACTGTTGAGGAAACGTAAAGTTTCCATGGTAATTTCGAGGGGGAGTAAATAATAGACTCTTTTAATTAAGTTTGCCTGTCAATTAATCGGAAACATTATTCAACAGATGTTTTTGTATCGATCTTGCTGTTTCCCTTGGACAATTACACACAAGAATACGCAGCGCACAGCCTTGGCGTGGAAACGAAGCAAAACAAGCCATACAAACTTGAGAATTGTATATACAGCAGCAGATCTTAAAGGTGTGGTCGTAGATTGATTTTTGTCAACGTAATGCTGATTTATAGGCCACATTTTTATGAAAGATACAACCAAAGTCACATGTGAAATTTTAGGCTGCATACATGGGGACTGCCTGTTTTTGCTCAGAAAGAAGCAAAAACCTGTCATGGTATGTTCACACTAGCGTCGAATCCATCAATGTTTAGTGAGGTGACAGCGGGTACCAATTACCGCATCTCTCGTTTTAGCATTCGCGGACGGACACCAGACCTCAGAAATCGAAGGAAAAAAAAGATTCATTCATGATTCGTTTCTCAGATTCAAATGTTTTTCGGAGAAAATTTTTCAAAACCGTATAACTTCGAAGGGAATCCTTTCTCAAAATAGTCATTAAAAAACATCAACAGCTGCAGTGCTTTTAACCGAGTAAGTTTTTACGGTCATTTTTTTTTTTGGGGGGGGGGAGTAATTATCAATCTGTGACCCTGCCTTTAACCAAACTAAACAGATATTGGCTAGCTTCGGTTCTAAAATCAATAATAACAGAAATCAATTACGAGTGCACCTCAAAGTCGGAATACACACCGATTGTTGTACCCAGCTTGCAGTTTCAGTTTATCGCTGCACTTGGCAAGAATACAAAGTGTACAACCTTGGTGTTGATAGCGAAACAGACTAGTGTAAAACATTGTCCAATAGGCCTAGGTAAAGCGAAGTCCCTTGCTTCGAAGGGAGGTTGATAAACAGTTTTAACGGTGGAGCTGTGTAGACTCCTTGCTTTGGCCGCCATCTTTGATGAAACGTGCATGCATAAAAGGCCATCATTGGCTCAGAGTTGTGTGCAGCGTGTACACGCGTGCACGTTTCCATTGTTTTTCATCAAAGATGGTGGTCAATGACGTCATGTGCAATCCATATATACAGGATTGATAATAAAACATAGGATACAAAAACAAAAACAAAATTAAACTTTAGTTTGAAAGCTTACTGATCATGAAGTTCATACTTAAACTTTTATTTCTGTGAAATAATCCTCTCTGAAAATAATGAAGTCATATTCATGAAACTGGATATGAAAACCTAACAAAAACCCGCATCAGCTGGTTTCGGTTTTCACAACCATAATAAGGACAATGTTTACATGCTGAAAACTGTGCATGTTACGTTTTTTCACTTTTTTCTCCTGACCCACTCAACGGATCAAACCCAAATTTCCACAGGTTTGTAATTCATTGATCACGCAAAACACGAACACTGTCTACGACTGTTTTGTCAGCTCTACCAATCCTGTATTAATACTGTCTCGGGTTTCCTTGAACTGTTAGCACGGAGTCATTTGTACGATTCAACAGTAAACAGTTACTTTATTACCGGTACTATTTTTTCCTTCGAACGAATATTGAAATATTAGTTGATTATGGCTCAATATTTCGAATGAAAATGTATACTACCTTGCTTTAAAAAAAACAAAAAACAAAAAAACAAAAAAAAACAGAAACAAGCAATTAATTAAAAAATTTAAAATAGACCCAAACTATTGGCTTTAAAGGTATTGTACACTTTTGGTAACGGCTCAAAATCAGAGTCCACATTTTGTGTGGTTCAACATATGCATGAACAAACATACCTGTGAAAGTTTGAGCTCAATTGGTCATTGAGGTCACGAGAAAATAGTGAAAAGAGACCTCATGTGTTTTCTGTTTTTTCAAACATCGAGTTTTTATCACGCGTGATAAAAACTATTGTTTTACTTATTTCTCAGAAATTATAGCATTTCAGGCAGACATATTTTAAGGAACCCTTTCTACCATTACTTACTTTAAATTATGTTATGTGTGAATCTGTGAACATTTGAGTTTTTCGATCTTACCATATGTTTACAGAGCCTTTAAATCTTTGAAGTAGAATAAGCCAACGAAAGGCTGTTCCAGCACTTTGTAGCAGTCGATGTTTAAACTCATTAATGTATGATTTAATAATAAGTTGATTAAAATTATTTATGTCCGTAAGCACATAGGTTTCTTTGTCTCCACAACCTGGGTGTGGTCAGCCTCGTAGCGGGTGCCATTGTTGAGTTGGCAAACTCGCTCCCCTGTCTCAAAATGACTAATATTCCCCTAATATTTCCAACATAAGTTCCATTGAATGATAATGTTTTGCTGAAAGACTAAACTGCATTCTACTGTTTTTTCTCCGAACGAATGTTGAAAGGTTAGTTTCTCTAAATACAACACAACAACATTTATTTTAAATTTTAAAATAGAACCAAACTGGGCTATAAATCTTTGAGTAGAGTAAGTCCACGATCGGCTGTTTTTTGGCACTTGAGCGTCATTTTAGTTACTGTTTACTCATTGTGATTTAACAGTGTGTTGATTGAAATTATTTCTCACCGTAAATACACGTGAAATGTTTCTTGGACTTCACAAACTGGGTGTGGTCGGCCTCGTAGCGGGTGCCATTGTTGAGTTGGCAAATTCGCCCCCCTGTCCCAAAATGCTGCACGTTGAAGGAGCGACATCCGGGGTCGTAGTCGCACATCGTGGCGCAGGCGCGGACGTTGCTGGTCGGTATCTCTCGTAAGGTGTGGCCGGTCAGACACGACGCAAGCAGGCGCCATTGCTTCAACTTGGCCTGTGTAGCCACGACTTCCTCACCTTTGCAGATGGTGGAATATGTCTGTGTGCAATCTACATCAAGCCATCCGCCGTCTCTATCGAATTGAATCATAGCACAGTTCTGATTAGTTCCTCCGTTTGGCTCACCCCACTGTGTGTACCAGTTCAAATACCCGCCGTTGTCTGGAGTGCAGTCCCACTCTCCTTCCATCTCTGAATCATTGCAATTAATCCACACTCGATCGATGGTCTTACTCAGTATATAGTTATTTTCTTCAGATGATGAAGGGGCAACCATCTCCCCTCCCATCTCTTGACATTTCAATCTCCCTTCATCCCAAGTCAGTCTTCCTTCAAGAAGTTTGTAGCATGAGCCGCTCCATGACTCCCAGCCGGATGGACACAACATCTGAGGGCTGCACGAATGAGCAGAAGTCATACCAATGGTGAAGAGAATCAACAAAACAGAAGGCAAACAAAATCCTTCCATTATTTTCGTCACAGGAATTCGAGAAAAAAAATATATATCTGCAAACTCTCACGGAATCTCGTTGTATTTATGTAAAATACTCGTTTTGGAAAAAAATTAATACTCGTGAGGAATTTTTCTGACAGAAATAATCAACGGCAACAGTCCATTACAAACCCCCGTATAATGATTTTGTGGCGGGAGTGTCATTGGCACATGTATTGGCCTTTTGCTTGTTCGATACTTGGACTGCCTTTGTTGCTCTCACTAATCATTTTAGGTTACGGAACAAGTAATCAATAACTTGCCTTGATTTGTTTTGTTGTACAATCCAGTACCTTCAATCGCTTTGACAATTGGGCTTGACTTAAAGGTAAAGTCGTCTTTGTTTCCTTTTTGTCAACGTAATGCTGATTTAAAGGCAAAATTATCAAGACAGGTACAATATAGTCACCTATGAAAAATTATTTTAATCACCACCATTGGCTACTACAGTGACAGGGCCTCCGGCAGAGCGTTTACGGCGGAAAAGAACCACGAAAGCAATTAGAAGCATGCGACATAAACTGCCTTCAGACAAAAGCTAAACTCTATGTTACACTG
Organism: Pycnopodia helianthoides; assembly: GCA_032158295.1. Classification (NCBI taxonomy): domain Eukaryota; kingdom Metazoa; phylum Echinodermata; class Asteroidea; order Forcipulatida; family Asteriidae; genus Pycnopodia; species Pycnopodia helianthoides. The sequence goes on from CM063251.1 coordinate 1,705,819, forward strand.
TATTTTCATCTAGAACATCCAATCCATCCACCTTTTTAAAAGCGAGGTGATAGCGGGTACCAACCGCATCTCTGGCCGTAATGGGGGCAGCATTCAAACGGACACCAGGGAAATTTCCAAAAGTCGCAGGCGATATTGGAGGTTCATTTGTTGTTGACATACTTTTATTGATTTCTAACCAATGGGAGCCTCTCAGACGAAGTAATTTCGGATGCATAACACGAACCATCTTTGTAACAAATAGTCTTTCGGATCAAAATTACACAATTTCTCTTCGGATCATTACCAAAGTAAGAACTGTACCTTTAAGTGAAGTCTCTCCCTATCGCTGCCGCCAATTCCACTTCAAGGTTTAGGCGTTCTGTATTGTGCAGTATGAAGATTTCCTCTCCCTCAACCCTGAACCAATTAATAAACCGATACAACAATAGAACGCAAACCAGTAGCTCAATATTCCCAATGCGCGAACTAATTACTTTGGACTTTAACAATTATAAATCATTCTTTTCAATTCACTCGAAATTGTGGCCCATTTTCCTCAAGCGTCCATCCCATTGTGGCAGTGTCCCTCTGAAGGTTTAGAAACAAGGCCGTGTTTCTCCCAAGTCGTTTGCAAGTATTTAAGCTCAGTTCATACTTCACGTTCGATCTACTAAGCCCCACCCCCTTATCGACCAATCACAGCATTTGCTGCATCACCACTGTACACGTGGGCAGCACATCCATGTGCATCTTTAATGCGACACACTCACGACATAAACGTGCGCGCTCTGAGTATACGCGCGCACGCATGTTTACTTTTCTAATGCGATTTTAGTGTGTGGCGTATAGCCAAGGTTGTGATTGGTCAACACGTAAGGGGCGGAGCTTAATTGCAAATACGCGTCATTGACCACCATAATATTATTATCTTTGATGAATAGACCCTTCCCATGAAATATGTTAATTACATTCACGCATGCGTACAGACGCTGCTGGTTGGCAAACGCCATAGAGTTGTGCACAAGGCAGACGCACAAACGCGTGTGCGTCACGCCACCATCAGTCCCATGCAAAAAGGCGCGATGTTCACTCATTTTGCCAACCAGTAGGGAGAGTGCGCACGCGCGATGTTCAATTTGCATATTTCATGGGAAGGGTCTATTGTGCACGCGTGATGAGCTATCATTGGCTGAGAGTCGTGCGTAGCGCGTACACGCGTGCACTTTTCCATCGTTTTATGCGTTTTACATCAAAGATGGCGGTCGGTCTATGACGCGTATTGCAATCCATCTATTGAGCGTGTTCGAAGATTGGCAATGTAGATGGCATGGTTAGAAGGTAAACCGCAGCTTCAGCTTCAACTTTCGACTTCAACTTCCTTGAATAAACGTATATAAAAAGCTTTAGACCTGATTTTTGTCTGCAAGTTAGTGCAAAAATTCTTATTTTAAATGTACCTTGATTTCTTGTTTCCACCTGAAAATTTCCAGTTCCAATCTCAGTTATCTAAAAGAGACACACCGGCTTACTGTTTACCTAATTTAGTGATGTTGAATCACAGACAATAATTTTTCGATGGTTGTTGTAAAAAAAAATCATCAAAATGTCACGTATATAACGAAAAATGTGAAAAAACCAAAACGCGGTCAAAGGTCAGCGTATACGCTTTTCCAGCCGTTGCAACTGTCAAGTTTACGTGACATTGTTTTAAGTAGACTAGTGATCTGTTTATTTATTAATTATAACAATGGCGAGGCATAAGGATCCAGTCTTCATATCCATCAAGCAAAAATTCACGTGTAATAAAAAAAACCCGACATAAACACAGTCCGATCCACACCGTGCAGCTATTCGTCGTCGTCCCGCCGCGTGTGTAGCGCAGGCATCAAGTAACGTGACAATAGTTAGGGGATAATAGCTAGGGCTACAGACTAAAACCCCCGTAAAGCAAAACGTAATCAATGGTCTGGCTCCCTACCCCTCCACAGGCTCCGAGTTCATGCCTCCGTGGTTTGTCTCTCTGGCCCAGCGAGACACTGCACCGGCTGTGCGGGACATGCCCCCAAGGTTTACCCGCTGGCTCCCCACGCTGATGCGCCGTAAAACACGCTTCCGTGCACGGACTCTCTGAATGCGAATCTTACGTTCGATTTTTCATCATTATTTACAACTTGCATCCGTAAACTGAATACATAGTCTTTTTCGCCAAATACACTAATAATTGTTTTTAAAGAAATACTTGAATTTGGTTCAGTAATTTACTTTTATACGGCTGTAAGTAAAACTAATTCTGAAGATCACGTGACTTTTCGGAACCACATTTTGGTTTCGAAAAGTCACGTGACTTTTGTTTTTTGAAAAATGCTCAAAAACGGCAAAATTTGATGGTTTCTTTTATGAACCAATCTTCTCCATTTCAGGAAGACCTTTAGAATCATGTTCGAGTCTATTTTGTAGCCCAAATAGCCCAACGAAGCCGGTATGTACCTTTAATAATGTTTCACGTTCCTTGTAAAAGGTTCGGTGCTACAAATTCACCGGTTGAATTCATCCGGTTTATTGCTCCATGTTTCATCATTCAATTCCATTTTCTAACTCCAACCCCAGCATCGGTGTTTTAGCTAGTCCTTTTCTGTTATAAATAATCTATCAGGTAGACGGACCATACAAAGGGTCAAATATATTGTACAGAACGGTCAGCAGGCCTAGAGTGAGCAAAATCCTTCTCGTCCATGTTAATGGCTGTCTGTTTTGATGGAATGCTGTCCTTGTATTGGGAATGTGGCGCTTGCGCTGTGATGCTCTATGAAATATAAATAAACAAAACAAAATACATGTTTTATTTGAAAAGCGACAATCCGATCGTGCAGTGGTGACCGGTGGCTTTAGGTTGAATGCTGACTAATAAATTGTTTGAAAATAATTTGAATGAGAAGAACGAAATCTCAATTAAAAGTTGACAAATAATCAAAGAACATTATTATTCAAATACAAGCAAAAATATAGAGAAACCGTAAATTTCAAAATACAGCTACAAAATGTGCTAAAACTCATTTCTTTAAAGTTAATTTTTAATACACATTTCTCTTTTTAAATTACGGAGCTGGAGGACACCCTCATGGCACCCAACCCCTAACCCCGCACGCACTCCGGAGGCCGCCACGGGGCCCATTTTAGTTGTAGAGCACAAAAGCACAAAACAGTAGCTAAGCGCACAAAATTGAAACTCATGCTTACCAGAAAAAGGTTGCCAGCCTATGTCACCACTACCGTGACTAGTAAGATCCTGCTCATTTTTGCTTTAGCATTAAGCAAGTTTCTGCTTAATATTGGACCCTGCACCCGGCTGAATCTACGCACCCTATCATGGCAGCTACTTTCTGTTCCATCCAAACGAACTGTTATGACCAAACCGAGGCTTGGTGGACAAAATGATGACAGTCACTAGGCGTTTCGATATGACGTGAAGTAGTTACTATTTCAGTATCTATACTGTGGGATAAGGTATAACCGCGGGGATGTGCGGGGGGCTGAAGTCGCCCCATACCCTTACGTGCCTTTGCACCCCGCCCCCCCTCCCCACCCACAAAAATAAGTCCCCCTAAAAAATAAAAATAAAAGTCTTTCCCCCTGCCCCCACCTGCCCCCACCTCCCCCCACCTGCCCCACCTGCCCCACCTGCCACCTGCCCCCCCCCAAAGTGTGGTTATATGCTACTGTCTTGCCTAATTATACATATTTAAAACATAGGCCTAATAATAGAAAAGAAAAATAATAGTAATGCAATTAGTATCATTCAATGTCGGAAAACTGTTATCATTTACATTTTAATAAGTACCTCAGAGAGTTATGCACGGAATTCGACTCATTGACAATGTTTGTCTCTCGACGACACTGACACAAAATTACGGTGACATTATTATAATGAAAATACCTGCGCCCCAGCCGAATAATCATCTCCCACGTCTATTTTGTAGTCGATGATTATTTGTATGTAGGCCTATATGTGACAAACATCGATCATACTCGGCTCACAGGCTTTCTCGTATGTAATTTAAAAAAAACAGTCTCGTCGCATTTTCCACATACACAGTATGGATGGAGAAATGCCCCCCGTGTGTCATCCAAACCCCGCCCTCTCGCTTTTACCACAGTCCGTAATTTCAACCACCCACAATGCATTACCACGTGAAACGTCAATTGAACTGTAAACAATCTAAGAGTGCGGTAAGTAAACATGCCGATGCCGTGAACGCGCGTTTACCACAGTGTTTACAGATTGAGTCGTCAACCATTGTTAAATTTGTGTCAATTGATTTGGGTTTTTTTCTTTTTTTTATCTAGTCAGTCACGAATGGCATAAATAAACTTATAATGTGAAGGGAGTGCAGTCTGGAAATCATGGACCACTAGCAATATTGTGAAGGAAAGGTTGAGACAGATTAATACGGACTCGGGGATCGGGGAAGATGCCAATCGTGTTGCCGGTGAGTCGAGTACTGCCAATCATTGGATGGAAAGGCCTGTGTTACGAAACACGGTCTGCCTCCTCTTAGATGTACTCATTTTGACCTTGGGGCTTGATATTGAATGAAGCCCGAAATACTTAAATGATTTAATGAATGTTATAATTTCGCAACCATATTGTCGGAACAATCGAAGTGAATGATGCTCTAAAACTGAGTCTAACCATGGAGTAACCACTGCACTGTTTCACCTCCCTTGTAAGTTGTATGTAGCACTGCATACAGTATGCAGTAGCACTACAAAATAGTAGGCCTGCAGTTCATATTATTCACTCTTCACTGGTTTCAGAAAAACAAACGATTTCAGTTTAAATATTAATTTGCCGGCAATGAGAGATTAGCTTATTTGTGGGATGTGATGTGAGGTGTTTTACTCTTGTCAATGTTCTCTATAATGCTGTATTGTACTGTCAAAATATCGTTTTTGTCTTAAATCCTTTTTATTATATTTCTTTGTTTAAGAATTTTACTGTCCTGTTCTGGAGCTTGAATCAAGACATGTAAATTTTTCATTTTTGTCTTTTTAAAGAGTAGACAATAAAGAATTGAATTAATTAATTGATTGATTGGTTATAGCTGAGTGGGATTAGTAACCTACACACACTACTTATACTGTGTGTCTACCTCTGTCCTAAGTCATGACAATAGCGTAAACAAGCCCACTTATAATATCTTTCTCCATAATCAGGCCTGGATTCACACGGAGGCCACAGAGGCCATCGCCTTCTTTGCCCTGATCTTGGCCTTGGTGCCCCTTCAAAACTTTCCCATAGACTTGAAGATTTTCCGATGGAAGTGCCCTTTACAAAATGAAAATGGCCTTGATGCCCCTCTCCAAGATGAAATTCCAGGCCTGCATAATATTACATTTTGCCTTCTCTTGCACCATAGCTCTATGCTTGCACCATACACTAATTGTTTCAAGATGCTTGGTGAAACTTTGCTTCACTGTCCATCCAAAATTGGCAATCGCTTTCGAAACATTTAATTTAGACATTTTCTTTCTACCCCGACATTCTTGCAAAAATAAACACCAATATATCCGTTTATAAATTTCAACATTTCATTTAGATGTATTGATTTCTACCTCGACATTCTTGCAAAAATAAACGGTATAATTGTATCCATTGATTTCCAGATCTGTGAAATTTGACAGAGTAAACTTCAAGACGTTGACAGTATGTCTGTGGCTGCAGCCAGCTCAGTCAGCCTAAGAACCCAGCACAATGTCGCCAAAAGACCCACATCACCTCCCGTTCAGCTAGAACCACCAAACTTCAGGAAATATCGCAAACGGAGACTGTCATTTGGTAGCGCAATCGATTTGGCTTCTAGAGTAAGTATCTTGTAGTTGTTAATGTTTTCATTACAAAAAAAACTAATTTTTGTAAGATATCAATTTTTTTGATTTATCAGATCTGCAGGCAGAAGATATAATGTATAGCGCCCTCTGTAGGCCAGAGTGACAAAAGTTTTAGATTTAAAATCTATTTTAATTTGATCAACAATGTTTGTACAGTGGTCAACTTTTTTTGCCTATTGTATTATACATTGTATTGATCTACAGATAGCTTGTAAAGCAAAAACTTACAAATAATGTGTACATAATGCAGCCAAAAAGCAAGGCTGCAACTCAGTCTAATCAGAATTAACCAACAGCAAGTGTTTCTTTTAGTTTTTTAAATTTTATTTATACTAGCAGTCATATCATTCATCAACTTGCATTTTTATGGCATAACTGTGAAGTCAGGGCTCGATTTCACAAAGCGTTAAGTTACGATTGGTTTTAACTGTGAGTCAATCTAATAAGTGCTAAGCAAAGTGTGATGTCACAATACAAATGTATCACCTCACCATGGCAAAACTGACACCTCATCTTAAGATGAATCTTAAAGGAACATTACAGAATTGGTTTTTGCTAACAAAACAGTTGCTGGCAGTGTAAGTACTTTATGTAATCCACCATATACATAAACTGACAAACCTGTAGAAGTTTGAGATCGATCGGCCATCTGGGTCACAAGAAAATAGTGAAAAAGCGATTACACATTTTGCATGAAATCATATAGAATCAACAAATGAATAAAACGCTCACTGAGCGAACTCCAATCGGAAAATTAGTTTATTCATATCTCATCAAATATGGCATTTCAGACAGAAATATTTCAAGGGATGTTTTCTATTATCATCATCATTAGACCGTGTAAGTTTTATGTAAATCTGTGATCAAAAACTATATTTTACAAGTTTTTTTCTTACCAATTCTGTAATGTTCCTTTAAATAGTGTTTTATGAAATTGGTCCTAGGGTAATTGTTGCATGTAGATTTAATAGTCAAAGATGCCCCTGCTCACCTGTACACATGTACCACCCTATTTAACTCCACAGACTTCCACAAAGTATATCTTCTACATTGGGTACATGGTTTTGGTTTTTTTGTGTACAGTAATTTAGTATTTGGTGTAAACCCCATGGATGGCTTGCATGCATACTGTGGAATTCAGGAGACTGCACAGATAGGCCTAGAGTACATTCTTTTAAAACTTGGAGGGATTATGCAAGGCTAAAGCTTATCTTTGATATCAGTCTTGATTATTGACAAATCATCATCTAGTGTTGAATTCCTCAGAAATCCCATGTGATTCATTTTCTCCTGAGGGGGGTCCCAATGGAAAAGTTTTGATTGTGCATTCATCGAACATTCTGACTGTCAAGGCCTGTTTTTGAGTGAGTGCATTGAACTGTGAATGGAATTTTGGTGGGTTTCGTTCTGGTGGAATATCAACCCAGTGTATGCACACACACACACACACTATTGTTGTGTAGATTCAAGGTTAGCGCTGGAATTTTAAATGGTGCTGTGTGGTGTATGAAGGGTGTGCCTACTGCTAGTGATTTTATCAATGCTTGTGATGGTGTAGAGACTATTCTTGCACCATGAAAAGGACCAGTAGCGCAGAAGATCTTGACAATCCTAAGCGAAGAGCCGGTCGTCATTGGCCATCATTAAGAGGTCTCAGTCACTATGGTGGTTCCGACGAGCGTTTGGAACAATTGGTTCTTGATTTCAAGGTGAGCACTGCCAACTGTGTCTATGATGCAATCCCGAGGGTTTCATTTTCACTTTAGAATCAACCCAACCCAGGGTTGGAACCGGTCCCGTACTTCAGTTTTACAGTTGGACAGCCCAACTATATAGCTGATGGATCCAGAGGTCTTTCACCATGCAGGGAACCACCGGCCGTATTGCATGTGATGGTCGCACTATACTAGACTAGCTGCTGGCTAGGTAGTGAGGGTAATTTCAGTTGCAGGTACATGATGGAGTAACAAAAATGTTCATCTTGTTTGTCATGACCTGTGAGGTAGACTTAAGGCCAAATAAATAAAGAAAACATGTTTAACGTCCTCGCCTGGTAAAATAGTAAAATAGTAAAATAGTAAAATAGTAAAATAGTAAAACACTGAGCAATAAGAAAAGCCGTTAATCAAAAACAGAAAAGCAGAGTTGAGTGGTTGTTTTGCTGGTTTTGTTATTGTTATGCTTTTATATACTCGGTTTTTAATATCGTAAAGCGCTCAGTGTCTGGTCTGATGTTCAAAGCAGTGTTCTCCACAGGCTATTTTGTTGGGAGGGCGGTGCGACGTCATCCGTTCGGCGCACGTCAGTACGGCATCATCAGACGGAGTCCGTCTGAACGCCGACAATCACGATGATAGCGAGGGGGAAGTCCCCGGCCCATCGCTAAAAAGACGCGCCAATGATTTCGGGGCTGTATAAATCCTGCTTATACGATACCAACAAAAATTCTTGTATAGTATTAAAGGTATTATTGTACACTTTTGGTAACAGCTCAAAATCAGTGTCCACATTTTGTGTGATTAAACATATATGCATGAACAAACTAACCTGTGAAAGTTTGAGCTCAATTGGTCATCGAGGTCACGAGAAAATAGTGAAAAGAGATCTTATGTGTTTTCTGTTTTTTCAAATTATCGCGCGCGATAATTACTATTGTTTTACTCGTTTCTCAGAAACGATAGCATTTTAGGCAGAAATATTTCAAGGAACCCTTTCTACCATTACTTACTTTAAATCATGTAAGTTATGTGTGAATCTGTGAACATTGTGTTTTTCGATCTTACCAATAGTTAGAGCCTTTAGGCCTAATGCATGCCTGGAACTTTTGTACCATACATGTACCCTATAATGTGAAAGGTCAGAGTTTGGGCAAACAAGGTAAGGTCTTGTCCTTGTACATATTACACACACTGTTGTGCAGTACAACAAGGATACATTGTGGTTTGTCTGATGACCTTAATGACCTAGGGGTCAATTCTTGAATTCTGGGTAAGCTTAGTTCTGGGTATAAGTTCATTGCCTTTGGATTTAAAGGAAATTTATAATAATTTCTGTTATTATTATTATTACACGCAAGTGTTAATAATAATAATAACGGATTTATAGAGTGCCTTAAATGCAATTAGCCTCAAAGCGCTTTACAATCAAACATTATGTAAACAATTAAGAATAATGCAAAAACATTTAATAAGAAATTCAAGTGAATAGGGCGAATTTAAGGCATAAAGTGAATGGTAATAAACACACTAAAATATCTAATATTATCCAAGTTACATAATACACAAAGACAAACATATCAGACACGAAAAAAGGGAGTATAACTGCAGTCGGGTTTGCACAAGGATTTTCCTTAACTGTTTTAGGGATTGACCACCCAGCTAACACAATACGTTGTTACAACGTTGCACAACGTTGTGATAAGGTTGCAATTTGGTCGATGGGATGACAACGTTTTGACTACGTTGCAAGAACGTCAGATCTTAACATGATCTTCAACCAATGTTGCACATTGGTTGCATGTTGGTAATTTATGCAACGTTACCGAAAGGTTTTATACCTAACGTGTTCACAACATTGTATTTTGGTATTATTACAACGTGGTATTTAAGTTAAGGCAACAACGTTGTCGATAAGTCATATTTTGGTCTCAACAAAACGTAGTAATTTTGTTGCGACAAGCACGTTGTCTGCACGTTACATTGTGGTTTTATCAAAACGTCATAATTAAATCGCGGAGTTGTCTTGACGTTGTATTTTGGTATTATTATAACATAGCATTTAAGTTGTGGCAGTAATGTTGTTTACACATTGTTTTTTGGTAACATTAAAACGTAGCAATTATGTTGTGAAGAGCACGTTGTCTGCACATTGTATTTTGGTTTTATCAAAACGTCATATTTAAATCGCGGCGGTCACATTGCCTTGACGTTATATTTTGGTGTTATAAAACGTAGCATTTAAGTTGTGACAGTCACATTGTCTACACAATGTATTTTGGTAACATTAAAACGTAATATTTAAGTTTCGGCTGTGTGTTGTCTTGTTGTTGTATTTTGGTATTGCACAAAAAAGTAGCCTACTGTTAAAGTTGTGACAGCCCGTTGTCTTGATCTTCAAATGCATATTGTAACTATCATCTTGTGGCCTTGTAGATTTATCACAACGTAGTATCTTTGTTTTTACCATCACGCTGTGACATATTGTATTTTAGTTTAATTACAACGTACAAATAATAGTATTTATGTTTTGACTATGACATCGTTTGGTGTTTTTTTTAGTTTGTATTGGCGATGTTTAGACCATTTTGTTGGAATAGTTCAAGCAGCTCGTTTGAATGGTTTTGGAGGACATGGTAGGCCTAATGTTTGACATCGCAAACAAGTTTTTGTTCTCAATTTAGTTTTTTATTAATATCGGTTGTCATAAATTAGGCACTTGAGGAGCGGCATTTCTATCAGATTTGCATTTAATGATCAATCTGAACAGTACTGATCATTAATTGCATTTAATTGAGCTTATTGTGTCAAGCAGCAGTGCGCTGGTGAGGGGTGAGATTCGATTCTACCCCCCCCCCACCACCACCACCTGTACAGCGGCATTCCAAGCTGTAGATAGAATCTTCTAAAGAAACATTTACCCTTGATAGGATTTTCTATCCTCACTTAGGCCGTTTTGTCCCCCACTAAAAACTTCCTCTAAAACCATTGTGTTAAATAGTTCAAGCAGATCGTTGGGATGGTTTCGGAGGACATTTATTAGCTAACAACATTGGTAGGCCTAATGTTTGTCATCACGAACAATGTTTGTTCTCAATTTAGTTTTTTATATCGGTTGTCATCAATAGAATAGGCACTTGAGGAGCGGCCTCCCTATCAAATAGGCATTTAATTATCAATCTGAACAAACCATTAATTGCATTTAATTGACTTTATTATGTCTAGCAGCAGTGCGACGGTCTAGGGAGAGATTTGATTCTACCCCCCCCCCCCAACTACCTGTACAGCGGCATTCCAAGCTGTAGATAGAATCTTCTATAGAGAAACATTTACCCTTGATAGGATTTTCTATATTACTTAGGCCGTTTTTTCACCCGCTAAAAACTTTACTTTACTTAGGCCTTTTTTTCACTTGCTAAAAACTTTTTCTAAAACTATTGTGTTGAATAGTTCAAGCAGCTCGTTGGGATGGTTTTGGAGGACATTTATAAGCTAACAACTATTGGTAGGCCTAATGTTTGACATCGCAAACAATGTTTGTTCTAAATTTAGTTTTGAATAGGCCCTATCGGTTGTCATAAATAAAATAGGCACTTGAGGAGCGGCGTTGCTATCACAATGGCATTTAATGATCAATCTGAACAGTTAATACGAATCATTAATTGCATTTAACCCTCTTGCTGTCTGACCATTCAATACCATTCAAGTGGTTTTGAATGATAGACAAACTATGCCAGCCTGAAATATGATACCATGAGGAAATGCATGAACACAGTACACAGTTAGTTCTGTGCACAGGTGTGCCACCGTACACAACCTTGGCAGTCAAATGGTTTCAAATGGTTGGTCAACTCACTGGAAAATGTTGCCAAGAGTCACTGACAGTAGGAGGGTTAATTGAGCTTATTGTGTCAAGCAGCAGTGCACCGGTCTGGGGAGAGATTCGATTCTTCGCACCCCCCCCCCCCCCCGACCACCTGTACAGCGGCATTCCAAACCGTACATAGAATCTTCTAGAGAAACATTTTCCCTTGATAGGATTTTCTATCCTCACTTAGACCGTTTTGTTCCCAGCTAAAAACTTCCTCTAAAACCAAATTTGTTCCTAAATTTCAAAGACACTTTCAAATTTTGAAGTACTTTAGTGTACCTTGGTTGAATGGGTTACCATGTATAAACAAGTTTAAATAAACATGTTTTGTTTCAGTTTTGAAGAAAAAAGAAAGACATACGTTTCCGCTCAACCTGCCGCATTGACCAGCGTGCGGAATGCTGCATGTCTATTAAAAATTAATATGACAACGTCATGACAACGTAAATATCACATATGCAAATTTGTAGATTGGGCTTAGAAGTTGTACAATACATACCAAATATTTCACAAAATTTGCCAAATTTATGAACTAGGTGTACTGGTTTCTTCTTGTAATTGTCTAAACTAACAGAGGAAAATATGGATAAATATAATTCAGTAACTAAACATGTAATTTTAGTTCAGAAATATTAATTAAATGGAAACAATTAAAAAAATATATACCCCGTGATTGCAAAAGTCAGGAAATTGGTCTGTATATATAGTACATGCTGTACGATGTATAGTATACAGGTGCAGTGTAGTCCGGTTACGACAACGTGTAGTAGGGACCTACCTTGGTAAGTTTGTAAAAGTAATTCATTGATTATGTTGACATATCACTTAACAATATTATTCATGAAACTCTAGTATAATTAATCGATATAGCAATCAATAATATAATATAGGGCTCACGCTGTGACAACGTTCAGGGTACTGAAAAAAGATACGTTGTTGTAACATTCTTTTTAATTGATTATTTACAACATTGCAACGTTGTGTATACGTGCCAACAACGTCGTTGTTTCGTTGCATCATTACGTTCTAAAGACGTACAGGGGAGTCGACAAAGATTTGTTGCTACAACGTTACTTAGATAACTATATAACAACCAAACAAACACGCTCTTAGAACGTTGTTGCAACGTTAAATATAAGTTGTAATAAGGTCACTGGAAACTAATACCAACAACATGGTTGTTACGTTGCGTCATTAAGTACGGAAGACGTATAGGGGAGTCGAAAAGTTCCGTAGCTACAACGTTATATTAATAACGTTACTTACACCAAAGTCTGACTTCATTACAACGTTGTGAAAACGTCAAATTGTTAGCTGGGCATGAGGACTAGTTAGCTAGTCCAGTAGCTTCTTCACTAATCATTTACTTCAAATGAAACAAGAATACTATTCCACTTTGAACTAGTCAGCCTGCAGTGACCACTTGGAGAGAATTCTAACTGGCAGCCGATCTCTCATGTGTTTTCACTGGCATTTGCCCAGCAGTTAAAACACATGCTAACTACATGTATGGATTTGTTGACATTATTCCATCATTTTAAGAGACCATGTGACCTGTGCCATCACATGATTATGAACGATCCACAGAGCCTGAGCTTCCTGGAGGCATGATTTGTACATGTATCTCAATGGAAGAAAGCGTTAAATCTGATAGTTTATGGCGAATGTACTGATTTTGATCAACTTTTGATATGAAGAAAGGGGGGGGGGCACATCTCAAAACTTGTTTATTTTACTCTTGAATTTATGTGGAAAATATGACATAAAATGTCAAATTTCCAATATGACTACAGTGCAGTATTATTGCCTGCCAGAAAGGCCCTAGAATGTACAAAGTCACTCTTTTTGTAAACAAAGGTGGTTGTACATGTACATGTATATTTGGAGTTGCCTGCATTTAAAAAACCACAGAGCCAGTTCATCACTTTAAAAACCACAATACGGACTTTACTCCTTTGCATTTAAGGTCACAAACTTTAACTGGTTATACAGGCAGCTTAATTTGCTGAGAGGTAGGGAAGTCCCGTTTACATGTATGTCCTACACGTGTCTGTGAAACTATTTTCTGAGTGAGGTAACTTCCTTTTCCTTGCCTGGCGGGATCACATGATATAAAGTGATAACTGGTTTAGATTACCCCTCGAGGGTGTTCCTCAAGTCAAGTTCTCCGATACAGGATGTACACAGATTTACCCTCAAAAGTTTCACTTCCATTTCATTGTTCATGAGAGTTACATGTACAACCTGTAGCGTGACCTTCGTCGAAGTTGGTCATCTGAAGAAAGCTTCAATTCTTTCTATTCGTTTTGTATGGAGTGACTTAACGCGAAATGTCACAACCCTCGCCGAAGACGGCCTCGCTACCAAGGTGGGACTCCGAAGAGGCACTTAGGCAGCTTCTTTTGGATGACAAGTTTGAGGTATTCATTCGCTATAAGTACATTCCGAACGACTTATATAGTCAAATGCAACCATGTGTTAAAACATGAAGGAAGTTATGATTGCTGTGAAAATATGTATTGCACAACTCATCATGCAATAACTCAATAGGACTCTGATAATTTGTTGATTTATTAATTTTGTTATCACATAATGTATAGTACAACCAGTATATTTTTACTTTTGGTTATGCCAGCCAGGTATAGGCCTACCCGTTGACTTGCCATCTATTTGGATTGATTTGTTATGAGTCAACACCAAACATGTAGACCCATATAAATAGGTTTTCTTACATATAGTGTCAATACTGCCATAAGAAATGATTCCATCAGACACATCTGGCATGTCCATATACATGTACGGTTACACACCTATGGTCCGACACCCCAAGTGAATTTTCTAACCCTAACCCTAACCCTATAAACCCTAACCCCAACCCTAGCGTGTTCATTACGAGGGGGTTATCGGATTTGATGGGTGTGGAACATAGAGAATTAAGTCACCCCCACAAACAACCTGTGCAGCTGGTCAACACGCACAGGTACACACACACATGTTTGTGAATCCCGTAAATCGAGGTCTTCTATTTGTTCTCCCATTGTTTGGACTTAGTTGTTGTTTCTTAGCGACGTTCCCGTGAAAGCCAAGCGAGGACGTCCTCGCTCTGTCAAAACGCCCAGATCCCTTTTGTTAAAGTCCTCGGTTTCAATGGGTAGACACGCTCACACGTACACATATGTTTGTGAATCACGTTAATCGAGGACTTCTCTTTGTTCTCCCATTGTTTGGACTTACAAGATTGTTTTTTGCAACGTCCCCATTGGTTTTACACACGAAAGCGAAGCGAGGACGTCCTCTCTCCTCTGTCAAAACACCTTTTGTTAAAGTCCTCGGTTTCAACGAGTAGACACCTTCACACACATGTGGGTACACATGTACTTGTACATGTACAAGTGAAGTAGCTTTACATGTTTTAAAGTAAATTAGGAAGCAATATAATTTTGGGTTGAACAAAGACGAATTGACCAATGCGAGATTTGAACCTGTGACCTCCGGATTTATACTCAGCATTCCACCAACTTAGCCTTGAGCAAGGCGTTGGAGTTTTATTTTAATTTCTTTCTTTCTTTTTTTGTTGTGTTTTTTTCTTTGCGCCGCGCTTAATCCTTACTGTGCCATGACTATGCAGTGTGGGTGTCTGGCGTGCGGGCGTGCGTGCGTGAGGGCGTGGTGTGAGCTCCTTATATGGCCTGACGGCCTCCGCTTGCGGACATTAATACGAGTCCAGATGACCTACAGGCTACGGAAGTACTACAGCCGCCCTGCTCAGTGTGTATAATGCCCGTTGGGTTTCGCAGTCTTTGGGAGTGAACATCGCGACAGCCTTGAGCAAGGTTACACCAACTGAGCTACATACTAACCCTAATGTTGGTGAATAAATAAACTGTCATAATGTGCACGGTACGAAGTCACATTAACAAACTGATGGCAGCTGTTGCAGTCGACCCACACACTAAATGTAAATTAATATTAACTTTAGGTTGATGGACGAGGCCAGATAGAGGAGACAAGGTGTACCAGCATCATGTGAATTAAAAACAAGATAATCAGCAAAGCCAGCAGAGAACAAGTCTGGTAAAATATTATTTTCTTTACCGAATGTGCAAACATTTTCAACCCAGACTGATGACGAAGAGCTGTAATATTAGACTCAAAGTAAAAAAAAATAAATTTGTAAGCGATCAAAATGGTGTCATCATACAGTTTTGATATTCTTCCTACTTAAGTCTGATTTCCGATTTGTTGGACCTCAGAAAAATCAGCAAAATTGTTAATAAATACCATGTGTACATGTAGATCAGTGCAAGTACATGTACTCAATAAAGTTTTCAATGTCAAGTAATGAACCACAAGGGAAACTGACTGGGTAAATTTCAAATGGTTTGGGGTTGAACAAAGAAAAATTGACTTTTTTATTTTCCCTTGTGGTTCATTACTTGACATTTAAAATAAAAAAGTCGCATCCCCTCATGTTGATCCCGTGGCTGCCGCTTCCCAGGTTGTATCGTAAACTTGGGTGTGATCCCTGGCTACACGGCAGTTAACGGTTGCATGGCTTCTGACTGGCACCCCCGAACAAAGATATTGACAAAATAGGGAGACCGCCAACATAGGGCTAGATAGCTCAGTTGGTAGAGCGCCGGTACGTTAATCCGGAGGTCGTTGGTTCAAATCCCGCTCTAGTCAATTTTTCTTTGTTCAACCCCAAACCAATAAAGTTTTCCTAACTTTTTCCAATGACCAAATATCATGTCCGATTATATCATATTTTATTTCATGTACATCAGCAGGAAAAAAGGCCAGGTACAGGAATGGCAATTCAAATATAAAGTTAACAAGAAGTTATATTATATTTACATAAATTACTTTTAAAATAGCAAGAAAACACTCACCCAAGTGTGTAAACACGTGCAATCGGGGACCTCCTATTGTCCCTCTTTTGTTTGTACTCTAAACTTTTTGGCAACAGCTCCCATTGGTTTTGTGCACCCTTTCCAACTGGGGACCTTTACCCAAACGGGGGCCTTTACCCAAACAGGGACCCTTTTAATCTCTTTTTGTTATAGGTCCCACAGGTTTGAATGTGTACCTACCCACTCACACAAGTGTGTAATGACATGCATGACCTCCAATCATGGACCCTCCTTTGTTCAACACTTTGTCCTGACAAACTTGAATCCCATTGTTTTCCTTTGTGATAGCAAACGTGGACCTATTGTCCCTTTTGTTATAAGTCCTCGGTTTGATTGTCACTAGTGACAAGTACAACCCACACACAAATACCCCCCCCCCCCGAAAAAATCAAATAAATAAAAAAAGAAAGATAAAAATGAATAAATAAATAAATAAAATGAAACAAATGAAACTTTAAAAAAAATATATATAATCATAATAATAATAGAAAATAAAAAAATTAATAAATTAAATAACTGGATAGAAAATGACAAATTATATGCAAATTATTACTTAGACTGTCTGTGGGTATAACTTATAAGGTATGGATTTTTATGTATATATTTTTTTTCTTTCTTGAATATCAGGAAGTTGTTAAATACCGGGTGAAACTGAAAGTCGGTTTGAAATACAAAACAACTCTGAGTATGTTTATCAGAGTTTCTATTTCTAAATATTTTCGGTTTGCGGTATCTACTTTGCTGTGTAGATTTTGTTCTTTAGAGAACTTGTCTTGCTATTTATTCTACTATCGCGGAGTAGATTTTCGGAATTCGGGAGACTTCTCAGTTCTGAAAAGAACTGTCCTGCTTATTAACTACTACCTGGGTGGGAGGTAGGAAATCGGCCTGGACTACTACTTTAGCTTTGTGGATCGGGGGGGGGGGGGGGGTGGGGGACTTCTCGTAATTAACTGCACTGCCGCGGAGTGAGTTCTTTTTGGTCTCAACGTCTCGACTAGCTTGCTCTAGTCATCGTCAGGAGACTGAAGAGTGTAAGGCATGCTGGACTTTTTATAAGGATTCAGAGGTTTCAGTGTAGAGTCATTCACTGCTCTGATTGGTTCTTCTGAAAAGAGAACTGTGATTGGAGGGCTCAGAGTTATTGTGTGGGTTGCCCATCATGTGTGAGTGCCCTGTGTAGTGGGGCGTGTCAGTAGACTGAGGGATACCAGTAGAGTAGGGTGGTAGGATTGTGTGCCAAATATTGCTGCTATTTCTCTTTTAAGAACTAAAATACTGGGCTGGTAATTGGTTTGATTTCTAAGAAATAAGTTTTAGTCTGAAGGATCCATACCCATGTCAGTTCTCGCAATACCAAAATCGATCAGGGAAGAGCCGTCAAAACTGAGAAAAATAACAATTATCGTAAAAAATAAGGTTTTCTCCTTGACTAAATGAAATCAAATTTCTATCACATTTAAAATAAATATTTTTGATTTTGAATGTGACTTTGAAGACCCCAGAAGTAATCGATTGCTTCATTTTTAATTTATTCAAAAAAGGGGGCCAAAACGAGTCCAATCTGAACAAGTAGAAAATCCCTGACAAAAATGTTGTTTTTAACAATTAAACAATTTATGCTTTAGGGGCTATTCAGAATAATCAACGTTTAAAAATTAGGTTTTTATTTATATATTTTTTTGAAACTGTTTTGACCCACCCATCCACCCCAAGTGTGGATTTTAAAATACTGACAGACTTATAACCCTATACACTGACGTAAAGTTGTGCCTCAAACACTGTCAAATGAAGCAGATGTTTTAGATCAACGCTCTAATTTTTAAAGAGGGGCTCCTAGGTCAAGTTCAATTTTGTGAGGCACTCATTTTCGAATAGAGAGGCCCAATCGGATTGGGAAAAAAGTTACAACTCTCTACCTAACATTAAGATGGTGTAGAATTTCTCTGTTTTTCCTTCTCAATGTCCCTTTAATGCTTCCATTAGTCTATTAGAAAATGATTCCATCACAAAACTGAATTTGACCTTTGAACCCCTCTCTAAACATCAATCATTCTGAATGGCTCCTTAGCTTGCGAATATATGAATAAATTTACTCTTTAAAAAAAATGTACAATTGTAAATATGTACAAATCCATGTAAGGCTATTAACACGTTGACTGCCGCCTACGAGTATATTCGTAGTAACAGGTGTAACCGCTTCTGCCACTACTAGTATACTCGTAGGGAATGAAAGGGCTTTGTATTGTTATTTAAACACACTGGCATCACTGAGCACGCAACAAATACGCTTCTGGCAGTGGTGAGGACATGGCATCCTTAGAATTTAATTTTTTTTTTGTATAGTAGCTATTTGGTATGCACGCATGCGCACTGCACTTGGCAAATGGGAACGCCCTACGAATCTATGACAGGCAGTCAACGAGTTAATGGGAATGCTGTTAATATTGGTTACATAAATCAATCAAAGTTTGGCCATATTTAATGTCAGTTTGATTCTGTACTTACCTGTGATATCGTGAAGAAATTCTGGACTTTCAATTTGCAAACCTCATTAACCGGTTTCCATCTACCAGCAATTCAAAAAAAATTTGGTTTTATCAACAGAGTATAAGCTCGTTAAATGAATCGGTTTTATCAACAGAGTGTAACCTCGTTAAATGAATCGGTTTTATCCATTGTTAGTTGTGTTGTTTGTAGTGTTTGAAGACGGGGATTGCTGGCCGTAAAAAATGGCAAGGCTGCGACAGGTAACGTTTCCAGAGTGTAGTAATTCATGTCTTTGTAGCTCTAGATGTAGAACAAATCCATACAAATCATCAATTTTTTCGCCTGTGAAAATGTCTAGTATTAAAGGTAGTGTCATAGATTGGTGAGTACTCCAAGAATGAATTATGACAATAAAAACTCACTAGGTGAGAAGCACTGCAGCTGTTGATGGCATAAACTATTTTGAGAAAGGATTTGAAGTATATATGGTAATTGGATCATTTTTCGCCCCAAAACATTTGAATCTTATGCAGCATGACATTTTTTCTCAGATTTCTGAGGGGTGGTGTCTGCATGCCAATGCTGCGGCCAGAGATGTTGCTGGTACCTGCTGTCCTGCTTGGCCGTCTGGACTAGTCAACCGGACATTGTAGTTCGCATGATTTTTCACTAAACTGCATGTATTTACAAGAATTGTTCAACCAAGCACTCGGTTATTTTCCTAAGTAATACGCTTCTGTTGAGTTCTTTCGAAAAATACACTAACTACTACCTAGGTACAAGGTCGTCAGCGCCTACTATACCCAGAGTACATCACTATAGAATATTGTCACAGGATGTTCTGCTTACTTAATAGTCGGATATTCAGAGACTACTAGTGTAGCACAAAATGGAATAGAGTTGGTGGGGGGGGGGGGAGAACTTGTGGTTGCCTGCTGTGACCTACATGTAGGTGGTACAGTTCGCCGCAAAGTTGCAATTAGTGTGAAACTTCATGGTAAAAACCATGTCATGGGCAAAAATAATGTCAATGCAATCAGTTTCCTGATTGAGGAGCTCCACTGAATTTTGTTGGCAAACTACAAATGAAAGTTTTATTTTGACCCGACTTCCACTGTTCTCACTGGCAACTTTGGGATCAAGTGGGCGACCTGGGTATACTATAGTGGGCGACCTGGGTATTAGTGGGCAACCTGGGGAGTGGATGCCATGGGGAGTGGATGCCATGGGGAGTGGGCGAAGTCCTGCCTAAGGGCAAAGTTGGCTGTTTGGTAAGAGAGCATGTCACAAGTGGACATTCTTATAATGAGACTGGAGTCTTTCCAAGCTACCAAAGGGAAATCAGGAACTCAACACTTTCTCAAGTAACATCCTAAAAAGAGAAACTTGCTGAATGAACTTCTTGCTTTTTCCTTTTTTTTTTTTTTTTTTTTTTAACCCGAATAAAAAAAATGATGGTTGCTCCATAAAATTAGGGTCGGTTCCGAAAACCGGGAGTGTCTGAACGCACATTATAGGGAGGTTAGAACGTAGGGGTGTAACCGCTTTTCCATGTGATGCTATACTTTCTAAGTAGGCCTTGAGAAGAATGACATCAACAACGAACGTATTGTGTCCGTGCTTTGTATATTCAGCGGAAAGTTGTACTGTTGTTATATACAGTGCTGTTACCCAAAGGTGTCAAAAGCACTTTGTTGCAAATTGTTGCTGATCGGTCAACACAAGGACGTGCATTCTGAGTCCTTTTCTTTGACAACAAACTGCAGGGTTTGAGTTTGGAGAGTTTTAAAACCTCCACTGATCTTGTCGCTCAGAATTTTTTCGCTGAACCAGAAATATTTTATAAACCTAAAAGTTTGTTGTACCCTTCCGTGTTGGACTTCTAGGAGAAAGGGATGGAAATAAGATTGAAATGTTTAGAAGTATGACCGTTTTCGAAACCACGGCTTGTATTTACAATAGATGTATTTTGGCTAACTCTATAGGCTTGGGCTTGGGCTTGGGCTTGGGCTTGGGCTTGGGCTTGGGCTTGGGCTTGGGCTTGGGCTCTGGCTCTTTCTGCCTGTTTGAAGCCCAATAAGGAAAGTGCAAGCTCAAGCCCAAGCCATGGTTTCAAAATGACCTGTTTTGGTTGTGGAATATACATAGGCCTATATATACAGCAGAGCACTTATTACCATTATTGAACTGCTCTATCCTGACCAATGATGCCGCTTGCACTGATGCCACTTGCGGCTACTGCCTGCCCATGGGTCTGCCATTTGGGGGGAGTCAAATTGCACGTATAAAGATACAGTGCGCTTGTGCATGTAGTGCGCATCACCCGAAAATGGGCCCTACATGCTGACCACACCGTATTAACACACAGTTTGAGAAACTGTTTCCCAAACTTGCGCAACCGCGAGTTATTGTGGCGATGCCGGCAAGTAAATTGGCTCATATTGCCCCAATCTACAGGAAACAGACCCTAATGATACGACTGATCCATAAAAATGACACACGTTTTTTTGTAGACAATCGGACACTTTCCTTGAATTTGATTGTACAGAGAACTGAAACTGTATATAATGCAAACACCTTTTTTATCTTTTTTTGACTGTTAAATGTGAGGGTTGAGCCAGTGTTGAAACAGCCGGTAAACAAGAACTAAATACACTACAGCTCAAAACCACTTCAGGCAGAACTTGGTGAACGTATTCATTGTATGATATCTGGATATACTATAGCACAGTGTTGAAGTTGTCATGGTATACAAAATTATGCAGAAAAGCTCAAGTGGTGTTTTTATTCCATCTGATAACCTGATAGAATGACTCTGGTCTATGATTTTTCAGAGGATGTACCTGCTGTAAAAATCGACTCGTTCTCTGAAGCTGGGATTGGCTTTCTCATAACACATCAACTTGACCACCCGGATCTAGCAAGCCATTGTTCTTCCACTCCGGATATAATATTATGTAGATTTTGTTCAGAAACTTCCAGATACTTTTGACTTCAGGCCACTTGGCAGGGTTTGCCCTTAACTTTTTTAATGACTAGCCAGCAGGACCGAGTTAGCTTGTCATTTCACTGGTCCACAACCCTTTTTGGCTTTTGGTCCATAATTTCAAATGAAAAAGGGATGCTTCTCAACGCTGGCCAGCTTTATGAGCAGCCAGCATGACCGTTTGGAGGTAATTTTGACTGGTCCTTAAGGTGCTTGAACTGGGTTTTGGCCAGCGGACCACTGTTCAAGATGCGGGGACTTTCTTCAGCCCTCGTCCTTTGAGATCGTCTAACTCTTTGGATTAGTGTATCTATCGTGTCAGTTTAAATTCCTGACCAGGAGTAGCATTGACTCCTCCAGATGGGATTTGTTTGGAAACTTCCAGATATTTTGCCCAAACTTTCATGTGTCGTTTCGCCATGCACTTCAGAGACTGTTCCAAGATGCAAATCTGTTCTCCCGCGCTCTAATCTCTGAGAGTACCTTCAAGAAAAACTACCACACCTCAGCTCACGGATCAGCTGTGTCCGATGCTATGTTACGTGTAGATAGATTTCGTTTGTAAACTGCCAGATAGTTTGATTGATAATTTTTTGCCATCAACTCTGGAAACTACAAGATATTTTGCCTTGACGTTTCCAGGAATTTCCAAGATGGAGAGCAGCTCTCCGGAAGTGAAAAAGCCATCTGAGGGTTTCATGTCATCAAAACTAAAAGGACTTGTAAGCTCTGAAGTTTCAATCAACAATTAATAAGAATTATTTTTGTCTTCTTAATTGGTGGACATCACAGGCCTTTTAAGTCTGTAGGGTGTCATGGCCGAGTGGTTTAGAGCTTGGATTCAAGTTCTGGTGGTCGAGTCATCGGGTTGTGGGTTCGAATCCCATTCATTCACTGAGCAAGATGCTTTACTATAACTGCTCCTCTCCACCCAGGGGTATAGTGGGTACCTGCGAGGGTAGAGGTTGACATTGTGTATGAAAAAGCCTTCGGTGCGCCACGGCAGCGCGGGGCTGTATACTCCCCAGGGAGCTGAGAAAGATTACAGGAATGCTATTGGCCCAATGACCAGGGCACTAATGTAAAGCGCATTGATACGTTATTGTGAAATGCGCTATATAAGAACTAGTTATTATTGTTATTATACTGATTGCCGGCACTTTGTGCCATGAAGATCCACATTTGCTGCCGGTATTGAGAGTCCATCTTGTTGTCCCTTTCTTTCTTTCAGTTTCCCTCCTCCGCTCCCTCTCTCCCCCTTCCCACTTAACCCAGCCCCACCCCCTCCCCTTCAACTGTGGTAGGACGGCTCTGTAGAGGTGCTGGCCACCTGTTCATCTTGCCTATCCCTTTGCGATTTGTTATAATTTTAAAAATATTTTTTACATACTGTATGTAATTGTATACTATATTTTTCATAAACTTGTTATAACCCTGTATATTTCTTTTTGTAGTGTTGTGCCGATGAAGAAGTGTTAAAACAATTTAAAAAAAGAATGAATATAATTTGTACGCGTCATTGAGCAGGAAGTACATGTAATACATGTACATGTAACAAAATTCTTTCCGTTTATAAACAGGTTGCATTTGTTTGTTCTGAAACCTGAATATGCGCCAGTGGTATCATCAGCTTTTCTAGGCGCTTTGAAATTCACCTTTAAATCAGGTGTCATGTTTAGTTATTCACAGAAGTTTGTTATTATTTGCAGCACAATCCGTCATGGATAAGGAACAACATTCGCATGAGAGAGTGTATTCGCTTCACCCCGGTGCCCGTCAACCCTGCGAAACCCGACCCAGAGTAAGTACCAACAATCTTAGACCAATACTGCACACAGCGCTCAGTAAACACTGGGAGACAACACGGTTACTCATTCGCTCGGCCTCAGCTTGCACAGATTCTTGTTCAGGAAGTACGTCATGCGTGCAGTGCTTGCAGTGTGAGTGTGATGCATGATGGGACTGAGCATTAACGTTAACGATACGTTTGCCCATCCCAGCGCCTTTGGTTTTAAGGCAAGGCGCTGGGGACGAGCGAAGGTTACTCAAAGCCATTCTCTCTTCGGTGGTCAGCTGGTCAAATTTCTAGTTGTCCAATTTCATAGAGCTGCTTGACCACAAAAAAGTTGCAAAGCACAACAAAAATTATGCTTTAACCAGAATATGGTTACCAGCCAAAAATGAAATGTCACATCATAGAGAAAAGGACCTTTCTCTATGGTCACATGTGAAATCTTTGACTGGTATCCTGCCTTTTTTTTTTTTCATGAGACATGGTCGCCAATTGGTTCCATGGTTGGAACCAAGGCAGGATTCTCGGACATTACCGCCATTGAGCTTAAATATAACGAAATTCATTGGTGGAAGCCTCTGGATGCCATGTGATCTACTTCTTACAACAACAAGACTATTAAGAAGGCCTGGAATCGTGAATTACACACTAACCCTCACACAAGGGCTGATGTCCAGCATTATGTCTACTGTCATCTCTCCTCATTGTGTGGGTGAAATGTTGTGTGCACGCTCTAAAGTGGAAAGTACGGGCGACCCCTTTATTTCCACTCATCCAGTGTGACACAAAAATACAAAAGTCATGTCTCCCGGCATTCATCAGGGGCGGGGGGGGGGGGGGGGGGCATTGGGTGTGCTAATACGACATTTAGCGTCAACTGGCTGAAAGACAAAACGTGCGATTTTGTACCACAGGTTCAAAGAAATGTTTGATAACCTGTGAGACTTGATTTTTTTTTTACAGACCGGACAACCCCTTATGCCAGTGCGGCAATCGCTTGGTGTTTCATGACGACCGATTCCAGAATAACCCGGATCCCAAGGCCCCGTGGAAGGTGGAGACGCACACCCACACCTGCGCCACCAACGCCTTCGGAGAGATAGAGTTCATCGGGGGGCGGGCGCCGGTCTGGGATTGCAGCTGAGGAAGGTATAATAGGCCGGTTTCAGAAGCGAGCGGTTATAGACCTTTCCATTGCAACGTCACAGCTTGAAATTTTGCCAACCAAAGTTGGAAAACTATGGAAAGCCATAAATGCAAAGCAAAAACATATAGCCACAGTTTGTAACAATGTTACACAAATATTCAAAAATACTGTTGAATTTGTTGGAAACAAAGCAACTAATCATGGGATGTATTCTTTTTAATTGAAAGTTTGGTTGAATTTGGTCACATTATTTGTCAACACAATTGAATGTTTTGCCAGCATTCGGCCGGCCATGCCAACCAGAGTAGTTTGTTTATCAACAATGGAAAGGTCTGTATGGCTGCAGCGACGGCTTGGCCACGGCTTCATCATGTGTTGAAGCCTACGGCTGCCCTTGGCAACACCCTTAGTTTTTTTTTAATGTTCCTTTCGTTACTCTTTCTCGGCAGTTCGTAAGAGTCAACCACGACGCCCACCCTAACAAATTGTTACAACTCCTCAACAAACAATGGAATCTCGGCACTCCAAAACTCCTGATCTCGGTGACCGGTGGAGCCAAGAACTTCCACATGGGAAACAAACTGAAGTCGGTGTTCAGGAAGGGGTTGATCAAAGCAGCCCTCAGCACCGGTAAGTCCAACTGGGTCTAAACTCGCGCGTCAGTCTCGATTTTGCAAAAACATCGTATCTCGATTTTGCAAAAACATCCTAAGTCGATTTTGCAAAAACATTGTACCTCGATTTTGCAAAAACATTGTAACTTGGTTTTGCAAAAACATTGTATCTGGATTTTGCAAAAACATGGTAAGTCGATTTTGCAAAAACAATGTATCTCGATTTTGCAAAAACATCGTAAGCCGTTTTTGCAAAAACATCGTATCTCGATTTTTCAAAAACATCGTAAGTCGATTTTGCAAAAACATTGTATCTCTGGTATTTTGGGTGTGGGTACATCCTGGCTATAGCTTTCTCAACTCCCTGGGGAACATACAACCCCAAGCTGTTTAAATTATCGCTAGGGGGGGTTAATCAAGTATAATACTGTCTCAGCAACTCAGGCTCCTATTTATACACCTGCGTTAAGAGAAGTAAATATGGTTATAAAGTGCCTTGCTGAAGGACACAAGCGTCATGAGTGGGATTTCGAAGCCGACACTCCGATGATTCAACCGTCAGAACTTGAGTCCGATGTAGTAGACCCCTTGGCCACGACACGCCAAATAGACGATTCCAAATCCTGGATTTATGACCAGTTAACACCCAAACTTTTGCGGTATTTATTTGTCCAGGAGCGTGGATCATCACAGGAGGGAGCAATTCCGGCATTATGAAGTACGTTGGCGACGCGATCAGAGACTACACCTTGGCTAGCGGCAACGCTATTCGCTCGAACGTTGTGGCTATCGGCATTGCATCATGGGGTATCGTCGATCAACGAGAAAAGCTGATTCATAAGAAGGTACGTGAAGGTCATGAGCAGGGCACCAGTCACAAATTGTACACGTGACGTGGTAGCATATGTTGAGATACACCAAGTGAGAAGACTGGTCTTTGACAATTACTAAAGGTGTCCAGTGGCTTTAAATATTTATTTTAGTTACGTCTCACTCCTAAGCTTAGGAGCTTCATTAGACTGGCAACCATGTCCAATGCTCAACTACCTTTTATACCCTTTCTTGGTCATCCTAGAATGCGTTGTAGGTGGGTTTCGACTATTTGGTCATAAATGTTCCGAAGCTTGTACTAATCCCTGTCGTCTTTCCAAACCACGCCTACAACGCCCTCTTTGACGACCAAGAAACAGTATAAAAGAAAGTTGAGTGTTGGACATGGTTGCCAGTCTAACGAAGCTCCTAGCTTAGGAGTGAAGCATAACTAAAGTAATATGTAAGAAATGTCTACATTTATTCGGATTCGAAAAATAAACGTCCTAATCCATGATTTACCAACAATTCCAGATAAACTTATTTAATAATTGCAGTAGTGAATAGTTTCAAATGGTGCATCAACTTACGCGAAAAGGGTACCAAAAGTAGGAGGGTTAAATAACAAACGTTTGACTGGGATGGAGGACTGGGAGGCCCATTGTTCCTGGCATGTGATTTCTCAGGAATTCTTTTAAGATTTCAGGATTTTCTCAAAAACTCCTTAAGCCCTCACATTTTCTTGAAATAAAAGAAGCAATCACCCAAAGGGAGTTTATAGTCCAGCATCCCAAACCTTTAGTCCTGTACTTCTGGTGATGGTCAAAGTCTGTTAAACCCCCTGAATTGCAAAATCCGGGAGGTTTTGGGGTCTGCAAGCCATTTTTTCAGGAGTTTGCACACTCTTCAAACTCTGGGTGCATCTGCCATGAGCCATATTTAAGAGTTACTCTCACTGTCAAACTGCCATAAGCCATTTAAGAGTTACTCTCACTGTCAAACTGCCATAAGCCATTTAAGAGTTACTCTCACTGTCAAACTGCCATGAGCCATTTAAGAGTTACTGTCACTGTCAAACTGCCATGAGCCATTTAAGAGTTACTCTCACTGTCAAACTGCCATGAGCCATTTAAGAGTTACTGTCACTGTCAAACTGCCATGAGCCATTTAAGAGTTACTCTCACTGTCAAGCTGCCATGAGCCATTTAAGAGTTACTCTCACTGTCAAACTGCCATGAGCCATTTAAGAGTTACTCTCACTGTCAAACTGCCATGAGCCATTTAAGAGTTACTCTCACTGTCAAACTGCCATGAGCCATTTAAGAGTTACTCTCACTGTCAAACTGCCATAAGCCATTTAAGAGTTACTCTCACTGTCAAACTGCCATGAGCCATTTAAGAGTTACTCTTACTGTCAAACTGCCATGAGCCATTTAAGAGTTACTCTCACTGTCAAACTGCCATGAGCCATTTAAGAGTTACTCTCACTGTCAAACTGCCATGAGCCATTTAAGAGTTACTCTCACTGTCAAACTGCCATGAGCAATTTAAGAGTTACTCTTACTGTCAAACTGCCATGAGCCATTTAAGAGTTACTCCCACTGTCATTCTGCAAACACAAAACTTCATGTCCTACACCCCTTGATGTGGATTTTTTTTATCCAGGGTCGGTTTCCCGCCACATACCGCGTGGACACCAAGAACCGGAAGGGGGTGTTGCTGGACCCCAACCACACCCATTTCATCCTGGCAGACAACGGCACGGAGGGACAGTTCGGAGTGGAGATCAAACTCCGAGGCAAGATGGAGAAGGAAATATCGGAGCAGAAAGTATCCGGGAACACAGGTGAATGGGGCAGAAAAAAACGCAGAAAATGTTGATCCGATTGTAAAGTCAGGCTTTCATGATGGAAGTCACCCGACACAAGAGCAGAAAGCTCCTCCGGATGATCGCTACCCTTGCGCATGGTCACCCATAGTTACTGTCTGCCTCGCTCGCCATTTTGGGAATTAATCGCAAGTACAAATTACGGCAAGAATATATTTTTTGTGGACAGAATATATTTTAATGGGCAAGTTTGAAAAAAAGGATTAATTTTGTGACATGTGGTTTGAAGGCAAGCTTTTCATCTCTTCGTATTTTTTGTTTTCTCGTTTTAAAAAGATGTGTCGGTGCCCATCGTGTGTGTGGTTGTGGAAGGAGGCCCAAACACAATAGCCACTGTGTATGAAGCTATTATGAATGGCACCCCGGCCGTTATCGTTGCTGGATCGGGAAGAGCCGCCGACATCCTGGCATTCGCGTGCCAGAGGGCGCCGGAAGTTGAACGCCAAGTGAGGGATAGCGCAGGGAATATCAGGAAAGAGTAAGTGTCAGGGTCTGTTTGCAGTGCTAATAAACAGAGTATTAACAAAATGGCTCTAGTCTGAGTTACATCTCCACGGACGTCAACCTCCTAGATCTCGCCACTCTTCTTTCCAGGGCTTCCTCACAATCACCACACCAAGGACCAAATCATATGGCTCCGAGGCATTTTCACACACTTCACCCAAGTTGTGGAATGCCCTCCCATCCTCACATCGAACAGCTGCTACCCGGGACGATTCCAAATCCAACCTCGAATCCAACCTATTTGTCGTGGCCGAGCGGATAAGAGCACCGGACTCAAGCTCCGGTGTTTCTGTTCAGCAGAGTGTGGGTTCGAGTCCCGGTCGTGACGCTTGTGTCCTTAAGCAAGACACTTAACCATTATTGCCGCGTCGTTCGGATGGGACGTAAAGCCGTTGGTCCCGTGTGTTGTGTAATGCACGTAAAAGAACCCAGAGAAGGGGTTCGCCCCGGTGTTCCTGGTTTGATTGGCTGCATATTGCGCCACAGCACTTTGTAAACCATTACATGGTGCTATGTAAAGGAATAGGTCTAATACTTCAAAACGTAGCTCCACAATACCTTGCAGGAAAATACTGAATGTTAAGCGCTTAGAGGCTGGTTTGCATTAGGCGCTATACAAATACATTATATTATTATTCCAGCTAGCCTTCTCTTGATCATTGTAATTTTTTTTTTGTAAAGCGCATTGAGATTTCTCCCAGTTAAGCCCAATTCATACTTCCTGCGAATGTGAAGCAAATTTGACGTCACAAATTCGCAACAAACGATTCGCAGGAGTTGAGCTCTGTTCACCTCTTGCGAAACATTCACAGCAAATACAGAAAGAGAAGACTAGCTGGGATAATAATATAACGTATTTGTATAG
Source organism: Pycnopodia helianthoides (assembly GCA_032158295.1). Lineage (NCBI taxonomy): Eukaryota > Metazoa > Echinodermata > Asteroidea > Forcipulatida > Asteriidae > Pycnopodia > Pycnopodia helianthoides. The sequence continues at coordinate 1,735,285 of CM063251.1, forward strand.
CGCCAAATGCAAACCAGCCTCTAAGCACTTTACATTCAGTGTTTTCCTGCAAGGTGTTAAAAACAGTAAATGCAATACATTGTTGTGTTCAAATTCCGTGTTCTTAAGTAGGTCTATAAATGCTTTAGTCAATGAAGTTGTATGATTATTTGACCCCAAAATGTCACATCAGTAGTTTGCAGCATCAACTTGCAAGATGATCGTCTGTAGATTATCATCTAAGATGATCATCTGAACACAAGAAACAGTACTTACAAGTAAAACAGTCGAACACTTTTTAAAATGTTGTATAAAGTATCAACGAAAACAAGTAAAATCATAATCAACTGCTACAATTGTTTCTAATCCCCTAAACACAGAATGCATTTTTTTTTATTGTAGAAACAGGGTAAAACCAGAATGCAGTGAAGAAAGTATAAAAAACAATCTCTACACCTGAAGAAAAAAATTATCAGACACAGCTGTAAAAAAAGAAAGAAGTAAAAAGGTGTTAGTAATATTTTATGCATGTTTAACACAAGATAAAGATAGGATTTCCCGGAAGAACCTCTACGAAGATCTGCAGTCATTTATGAGTAGGAACTTCTCAAAGCGTACAAATCGACTTCTAAAAAAACTGTCTGTCCTGTCTCGACTCTTCTCCATGATAGAAAACGAGTAGTCATTAGTGACGCGTTGTCCGTACGTCTTGCCGCCATGCTCTCCAAGGAGTTTGGCGATGCCAATCTAGACATCGATCTGACCCGCATCAAGGAGATGCTGAACAGGAAACACTTGATCACCATCTACGAGCTCGGAGCCGGCTCGGACATTGACAGCTCGATCCTGCATGCACTTCTTTCAGGTCAGTGTAGAATAATGATAATAATATTTAGGAGGGCTAACCATCCTTGACTCAAAGCTGAGAAGCTGAATTTTGAGGGACGCGGGTACAACGTGGTCAAGCCGTAGGCATGTGGCAGCCAGCCACATCAAACCGATATATATGACCACGGAGCACAGCCAGAAATTGGAAGTGTTTGGTATTTTTTTCTCCGGGGGGAGGAAAACCGGAGGACCCGGAGAAAAACCCTTATGGCACAGGAGAGAACCAATGCGTAACTCTAGTCATTATGGCCCTAGCCGGAATTGGAACCAGGGCCACAGTGGTGAGAGGCCAGCGCTTAACCCACTAGCTACCCATACCACTCACTCACATATCATTACGTAACCCGCAGCCACCCATACCACTCACTCACATATCATTAAGTAGCCCACAGCCACCCATACCACTCACTCACATATCATTAAGTAACCCACAGCCACCCATACCACTCACTCACATATCATTAAGTTAACCACAGCCACCCATACCACTCACTCACATATCATTAAGTAGCCCACAGCCACCCATACCACTCACTCACATATCATTAAGTTAACCGCAGCCACCCATACCACTCACTCACATATCATTAAGTAACCCACAGCCACCCATACCACTCACTCACATATCATTAAGTTAACCACAGCCACCCATACCACTCACTCACATATCATTAAGTAGCCCACAGCCACCCATACCACTCACTTACACATCATTAAGTAGCCCACAGCCACCCATACCACTCACTCGCATATCATTAAGTAACCCACAGCCACCCATACCACTCACTCACATATCATTAAGTTGAAACCTTCTGATGTTACAAACAAATGAGGGCAGGTGTTTACACACTTGTGTGCGTGAGCTTACGGAAGGGCCCTATTGGAGTCTTTTACACAATGGAATAGTAAACCCCACAAAGTTTTTCTTTGTTCAACTTGGACCCCAAAGATGAATTCTTTAGAAAAAGGGAATAATAGAACAGCAATAGCAGGACCCAACAAGCTGGATCCGTAAGGTTGTGTGTGGGTGTGTGTGTGTGTGCAATCAATGACGATAACTCAAGAAGGACTTGGTATATCAACTCCAAACTTGGTGTGTGGATTGGTCTTGAGATCACCCAGAAGTCTATTGTTTTTTTGGACCACCTATAGGTCAAATGTCAAGAAATGGACTGGCTTCAGGGCATTTATGTTTACCAACACAACTTTATCTTGGGTGTTTTTTTTACAGCAAACAAAGGAAGTGTACAGGATCAGCTGCAACTGGCCTTAACCTGGAACAGAGTCGACGTTGCCAAGAGGGAAATCTTCATCGATGATAGAGACTGGACGGTCAGTACATGTCTTAACGATGAACCTCTTGGTTAGGGAGCATCTCAAAAGTCTGGCACGTTCTAGGCGCAAACGAATGAACCCTTTGGCACACGCCCGCAATCCGTTGGACCGCTTGAACATTCCGCTGGACTGCGTCATTGCGCTGAAGTACGGAAGCAATCCTACACGAGTGAATTATTTTTTTGAGCGTTCCAATGAAACGTTCTAGCGGTCCAACGAAGCGGTCAGTGAGCACGCGCTGGCATACTTTATCCAATCCAATCAGAACGTTCCTATAATGCGTGCTTGGTAAACAGCCAAAATAGCATAGTTGCAGATGTGATGGTGAGTGAACCAGTGAGAAATAAGGTATAAAGGGTGAATACGAATTTGTCTAATTAAATTATCTGACAAAGAGTAACACTTCCTTATTTGCCTGAAGAATTTCAACCATGCGTTGTAACATAAGAATTCACATTTTACCCCACAACTGGTTTATAAGTGTACTCATTTTAATTGATGTAGTAATTGTAGCAGGGATAAAGAACGTTATTTCAGTTTTGGTCCCATGTAAGTTTTTGAAAGTTTGTTGAGAACAAGTAGGTTCGGATCTCGTTGCCTGGAGGCGTTAACATTTTTTTTTTTTAACTTGATCTTCCTGATCGACAGAAAGGAGAACTAGACAAAGCACTGCACTATGCGTTGGTCAACAATCTCGTGGACTTTGTCAAGCTCTTCATAGATAATGGAGTCAGCCTGAAGGAGTACCTGACGATAGCAGAGCTCACGTCTCTCTACAATGAGGTAGGACTATCGGGCGGGGCTTGAGATTCCTCCCAAACTCTTAAACTTTGTTAAGAGTGAGGATGAATCCTTAGTCACTCAAATGGTTGGGGTTAAAACATAAACATTGTACTGAAACAAGTTCACACACGACTGACCAGGGCTCATTAATTGTAAGTTTATTATTTTAGGACGGCCTTGTAGAGGTGCTGGTCACCAGGGCCCAATTTCATAGAGCTGCTTAAGCAGCAAATATTGCTGAACCAGTTTCTGCTCAGCAGGAATCAGCAGGATACCAGCCACAATTTGTACATGTGACATGGTAGTTTGGCCGGTAACCTTATTCTGGTAAGCATAATTTTGTTTTGCTTAGTTAGTTTTTGTGCTTTTTAAGCAGCTCTGTGAAATCTCATAAAGCTGCTAAAGCAGATAACTACTGCTTGGAAAAATTCTGCTAAGCGAAAAAAGCAGGAGGCCGGTCACAGATTGTACATGTGACAATAATTTGCTTTCTACAGCGTACTATTGACATTATTCCCCTTTTTCCTTGTTGCACTTGCACAAAGCTTGTCAAATTAATAAGAGAGGAGCATAGTACACTCTTCGAACTCTTCAAAGCGTCGAGACCACACCAGCTCTTTTCAGAGCCAACACTCAATGCAATTCAACTCAGACACATTTATTTCCTGGTTTACAATCAATGTAGGCAAACAAATTCTCATTAAATCAAGTAATAACATTATAATAATTAGGGGAATGGAGGCAAACCCCGATAAGCAGGGTGCTTGTGTTGGAGACCAACGCCTCCCCAAAAAGACTTACACATGGTTGAACCCGCAAGTTTACTAGTTATAGTTAGTATTGTTTGAAGCTTTGCATGGTGTGGACAATTAATAGGAAGGAACTATAAATAAGTAGTAAACTCCTGAACACAAGCAGAGTATATACTGTTTGAAACGTCAAAACCACACCGGCTCTTTTCAGAGCCAACACTCTCACAAAAAAAGAGATGGTTGTACGGGCAAGTTTACTAATTATTTGTAGTTCCTCCCTAGTTTCAAACAAAGCTTCAAACATCACTTATCAAAGACTGTCAAACTGGTTAGTTGTTCCACCCTATGGATGAGGTTCAAATATGGAAATGATATTCTTTCAAATTCTTTTGTTGAACAGATTTCATTTTGTTATTTTTCATTTTTCTCTTGGTACTAAGGTGAAGAAGAACACCCTGTTATACGAACTGTTGGACAAACATAAGCCAAAGGTGAGATCAAAGATGGTTAAAAGAATGTTATTGTTGAAAAAATACGATGTTATGTATTTTAGATTTGATTTTTTTTGTCAGAGATTGTAAACATTGATCCTTAAAAAATCAAATAATATTAAACAAAAATGAGGTGGCCTCTTAAAAGGAAGAGGGGGGGGACGTTTAACAATTTTTTTTTGGGGGGGGGGGCTTATTGCTTTTAGCGAAAAACCAGAACTGATTGTTTTTTCTTGTTTCAAAGTCCGTTTCAAGTTCCCTTCTTTTTTCGTCCTGTCAGACGGCGAGTAAGTTTGACCTGATCGACGTCGGCAAGGTGATACAGGAGCTGGCGATGGACACGTACAAGCCCCTCTACCTGAGCCACGAATTCAGGAAGAAGCTGGAGGAGGCGAAAGAGGGCGCCTCTCTCGGTAGCAGAGAGACGCTGGATGTAGGAGCTGGGATCAGGCAGATTGCCAACGGAACAATGGGACTTGGTGAGTGTCAAGAGTCAGCCAAGCCAGCTAACTTAAATCCTCGGTTCTGATTGGTCAATCCATCGACAAGAGTGTGACCTAAACCTATTGCCAAACCCAGTTCTAATTCTCTGTATTGTTTATATGTAACAGATTTTTACATGGTTTTCCAGAGGAATTTGAAATCATCCAAAGAGATGGATTAGTTGTTTCTCTTTTCACGTCGTGTAAAAATCAACCGTCTTTGATCTTATTATTCAGAGTCGACCGAGAAGCCTCAGCGAGATTTCTACAATCCGGTTCGGGAGCTCTTCCTCTTCTCCATCTTGCAGAACCGTGAGGAGATGTCGCGCATGCTGTGGGAAGAAGGAAAGGAGGCGCTGGCTGGTGCCCTGACTGCTAGCAAGATATTGAAATCCCTGGCATCCAAGGAGGCCGACTCTGATCACAGCCTCGTCATGAAGCTGCATGCTGCGTAAGTTGTTTTTGCCGTAACCTTCTTCGACGTAAGGACTTTCCTGATTTCAGGAAAGGTTAGGGGTCTATCTCTGGTGCACCAAAATGAGACGACACAGAACCATCGTCGCTGATTGATCAGGGGGTGACAAGAGCCTGGTTTTGTCGGATGACACTCGATCGACGACATTCGCACGATTTCTCAATTAAAGTGACCTGAGCGTCAATTTCCTGCTTGATGCCGCCGGGTTCTGCAGCAAATCGCAGGTTGCCCCGAGGGCGGCTTGACGTCGCTCAATAAACCCCTTGCATTGGCCGCCATCTTTGATGATACGTGCACGCGTGAAGAGCTATCATTGGCTAAGAGTACGCGCATGCACGTTTCCACTGTTTTTAATCAAAGCTGGTGGTCAATGACGTCATGTGCAATCCATCTATAAGCAAATCTCAAAATGATTCAATTGATTATTTCAGGGAACCCTAAACCCACAACCTTTCGCATACTAAAGGCAAATGTCCGCACAACTTACCCTCTGACAGACGGCCGGTTCCTCAGTCGAAATGAATTTTGTTTTAAACTTCCAATTCCCAGGAGCTACGAAGAGGTGGCGTTGGGCGTGCTGCATGAGTGCTACTCCAACAACCAGGACCACACCTCCCTCCTCCTGGTGCGGGAGCAAGAGAACTGGGGTAAGATGACCAACCTCAGTCTGGCCAAGCAGGCTGAGAACAGGAACTTCATCGCCCACTCGGGAGTTCAGAATCTGCTAACGGAGATCTGGAACGGCAAAGTGTCTGATGAGAACAGCTACTGGCTGGTGAGTCCCTTAGGGGAAAAAAATAGACTCTAGTTAGAATAATAATAGACCTTTCTTTTGAAAATAACGTCACAGCCCAAGTTTTTTTTCCAACCAAGGTTGGAAAACTATGGGAAGCCATAAATGCAAAGCAAAAAGGGATATCCACAGTCTAACAATGTTACACAATTATTCAAAAAAAGTGATGAGTTTGTTGGAAACAAAGCAACCAATCATAAGATGTATATTTTGTTCATTGAAAGAAAGGTTGAATTAAGTCACAACCTCTGTACCTGCGATTGAATGTTTTGCTAACATTCGGCCCTCCATACCAACCAGTTTGTTGATCAACAAAAGAAAGGTCTATAGTGGCTTCTTATATACACTCAAATCCATCACTCAGCGACGCTCATTGCGCTCCAACATTATTACCCCTGGTCACTGGGCCACTTATTTCATTCCTAAAACCATCTCGGCTCCTTGGGGAGTATACAGCCTGTGCTGCTAAATATGTAGCGCACCAAGCTAAATCAATCACAAGAACCATCCCTGCCCTCACAGGTACCCATTTATCCCGGGTTGAAGAGAAGCAATTATAGTCAAAATGGTTTCTACAAAATGGCGGACTGTGTTAGTTCACCAAGTAAAACCTGTGTCTAAATGTTGTAGAAACTGTAAACGAATGTGAAAGAAAAGTTACATAATGTTGATAAAAGTGATTGATACGTTCACAATATTATAATTCGCTTTTTAAAAGAGGTGTAAATGGACTACGGTCTCTTGGCATTTCTTTGAAAAGACTCTGCTAGAATCGATAGACCCCTTGCATTGGCCACCATTGCTGAGGCCATTGTAAACGAGTACGCGCTACTCACATCTCTTAGCCAATGACAGGTCTTCATTGACCTCATCAGTATGAGGGCGCTGTTTCTGGCTTGTGACGTCATATACAACAGGTCTATACATGAGACCATCACTACTTCCTTGCGTTTATATCACAGGTCGTTTTGGTCGGTAAGCAATTTGTAGCAGCTGTTTTTCAGGGTTTTTTTTCCTTTTTTTTTAGTATTAATTTTCACTCATTTTTAAACTGTTTGTTTGACTGTTTATTCTGGTTGTCAGGTTTGGCTGTGTTCGTTCATCCCCCCATTGGTTCCTTGCCTTCTTAAGTTCAGAGAAGATGAGAACGAGGATAGGGACTCTACTTTCTTAAAACAGAGAAAGAGCATGAAGAAGAAACAGGTGATTTTATATAATAGTTGTAATTATAATTGCGCCGCGGGATATGAACCATGGACGAGTACAACAGGTTTTTGTTTTCTCTTTCTGAATTGCGCACAATGGGTCGTTTACCGGTATTCATCTGAAATCTGAATAATGAAAAAGAAGAATTTACAAGTGTATAAAGATTGGAGGATGCACCCCCCCCCCCCCCCCCCACTAAATGAACTCCCACAGTCTCTAGTACAAAATGCTGAATGTTCAAAAGTATTTTAAAATTACGTAGAAGTCTCGCAGCTTTTTACAGTGTAACGAAAACAAATTTCTTTGGCTTCCAACTTTGGAACCGCTGCTCAGAGTTATTCTCTGTAAAAATAACAACATCCCTTTACACTTGTGTAAAATTCTCGATGGTCCTACAACTCTCAGCAAAAAGGACTATTTTTCAGTGCCTAGGTCATCCAAAATCCTTCAAGTTGGAAGTCAACAACCCCTAGGTCACAACTCTGAAAAATGTTTGTTTGTTTGTTTGTTTATTTCCAAATATCACAATATATAATCATAAAACATACATGCATTAGGTACAATGGGTGATAAGTGGAGGGCACCAGGAAAAAGCCAAGGCTTATACAGGGCCGGGTCCCTTTAGTTTATAAATTAATTGGTTTTAGTTTATAACAATAACAATACTAATTGATGAAATGAAAGTACAGAAAAAGGTATAATGCACACAGCAAACACTGTTTTTGTAATTAAACTGCTTTTTACAATTAGTTTTGCTATAGAGCCATAAATACATATAATAGTATAATTGAGTGTCGATAAAAAAAAAAAAAATGAAAATTAAAAAAAACATATTTAGGTATTTACAAGACTAGATAAATTGGAATGTATAACTATGCGTACACGTATAGTTACAAGTGGAGTCATTTTAGACAATATTGGTTATAAGTAGATTTTTCATGTATTTTTTGAAGCTGTGCACAGTTCTAAATGAAGGTATTGGGGTAAGCTGATTCCAGAGCAGGGGGCCTTGATGTCTGACTGTTTTCATAAATAATGTGCCCCTTTCATTTGACCATAATGTGGTCAGAGACTAACCCTCCTCTTCTAAGGCCAAGACCAAGACCCAGAGGTAAACTAAGGCCACGGTATCTTGGTATGATTCCAGGCCCTGCCAGGGCAGGCAGACTGCAATGATGTGGGCTAGGTTCCTTCCGTAAAAAAAACCCCATTTCAATCACTCCTTTTATTACTTGTCGGCAGAGCGATTCCCAGGAGGGACCGTACAACATTGTCGAGGGGAACGATAAAGCGCTTCAGATGAGCGAGATGAAAGATGCCACAGCATATTCAAATCTGGAATGCAACAACGATTTGGAGGAAATTTCCAGCAACAAGGAGTAAGTCTTCCACAAAAGCGTAAATTCCGATAGAAGCTGAAGTTTTTAGTTAAAAAGCTTGATTTCTTTACCATTTTGGGGGATTAGATTGCCCTTTTCCCTGTCTTTCACCTCAGTGGACCCCGGTTCGAATTCCACCTCAGACCCAGAGCCTTGTATGTGGATTGGATTTTCAGTCCCTACCTGATTGCGTGGGTTTTCCTCACCTGGGTTTTTCCTCCCACATCTAAAACTGAACAGGTCTTCTTGTTTCCCAACCATGCTCATCCTTCTCAGCATTCTCCTGAAGACGATCAGAGCACACCGATCGAAACGTTGAGTCGTTAACCGCCGGTTTCTTTTCAGAACCAACACTACTCAAAAGAGATTTAGCATGGTGTTACCGCGAACCTCTCTTTATGTCATACTCATCCTGTTGTTGGCACTAATTGTGCTGTTGGATTTGTAATAAATAAAGGAAATAACTGTTTAACTTTCAAAGCTTTTTTTTTTAAGGGTTGAATAAAGGATTAGTGATGATTATTTGGAAAAAAATAAATCTGTTTTGAATTGGTTTCTTTGGATTCATTTTCATTATCATTATATAATAATAATGATAATAAAAGTCCAGAAAATTGCAGTCGAAGACCCCCTGAACCACAATTGTTTTCTTTTGTAAATTTCAGCTGTCCAAATTGATGCGAATCCCAACGTGTACAAATTCCCAGTGTTTTCACCGAAACATCACCATCTAATTTGCAGTATGATATCATTGCATCAGTGCAAAACTATGAATCTCGATTTTGCAAAAACATCTTGTCTTGGCACGCTCTTGGTTTGTGTGTACATCCGGGCTAGGTTAAGAAAGATACAACGTTTTGACGTATGTGCCATTTTTGGTAAAAGAACCCAGTGCACTTATCGAAAAGAGAAGGGGTTCGCCCCGGCGTTCCTGGTTTGATTGGCTGCATATTGTGCCCCAGCACCTTGTAAACCATTACATGGTGCTATGTAAAGGAATAGGTCTAATACTTCAAAAACGTAGCTCCACAATACCTTGCAGGAAAATACTGAATGTTGAAGTGCCTTTGAATGTTTCTGAAACAGATATAATAATGGCGCCATACAAATGCTGTGAATCATCATCATCATCACACAATGATATGTTTAATGGAAAACTAAAGACGGTGAGAGTAAACTCATAATCAGAATACTTCATCAAATCATCACTGAAATAATTTTTCTTTATCTCTTCATCTGTTAGTCTGAACGAGACATCAGACGACCCACTGAACAATGAGAAGAATTACCACGAGACAGCCGATATCGACATCATTAACAGCGGCAAGAAGCTGTCGTGGTGGCAACGGTTCAGCCTCTTCTATAATGCCCCATTCATCACATTCAGACACAACGTGGTAAGTCGACTCTTTCATGACTCGCACAAGTGCTCATGGACATTGGCCTTTTTTTTCCCCCTTTTGGCATTGCGGACAGGTGGTGGGACTTCAGGACTTGCAAGCACAAGGTTGCAGGTTCGGATCCCATGCACAGGCGTTCATGGGCAGTAGCCTTTCTGTCCTTTTGGCATTTATTTCCAAAATGTTGCAGGTTCGAATCCCCGGCTGACCACATTATCATGAATCGTAACAAATTCTGGTTCAGAATCACAGTTCTATGATCACAGTCACCTTCAAGCATAAACAAGGAAGTCAACTCATGACTCACACAGACACAGTTTTTGGTTGGCAAAAAGTTGGCAGACAACAGTTCAAAAACCAAATGCCAATGCTTTTAAACCAGTTCGCTGCGCAAGACCCAGCTGCAGGATTAATCGTTTTGAACATCCGGAGCATTGTCCAGCCTGTTATTATGTTAATCACTTTTGACGTTTTACTTTTGACGTTGCGTACACGTCAACTGGCAGTATCCTATGGACAATTTAAAACCATTAATGACATTCCCTCCTCAACTGTGCCCCTGAAAGTTTGCATGTATGCCCGTCACCCATCAAAAATGTTGCACCCCCCCCCCCAAAAAAAAAAGGGAAAAAAGAATTTTGACAGATAAATGCTGATTCAAAACAAAAAACGTACAATATGTAACAGACAATGTACAAAATATGTGTAAAAAGCAAAGTTGTTTTGTTCATTTTGGCCAAAAATCAAACCTAGTATCTTTAAGTGGTCAATTAATTTAAAAAATATATTTATATATATGTATTTTTTAAATGGCCAGTTCTTTGTTTTTTTTTCCTTCCACAGCTCTCGTATTTTGTTTTCCTACTGTTGTACAGCTACATCATCCTGGCCAACTTCAAAGCAAACATATCTTACTTTGAATACGTGCTTATCGTCTGGGTTGGCTCCCTGTACCTGGAGGAGTTGAGGCAGGTAAGGTTAGAAGTCACTTCTAAAACAAAAATGTTCACCCGAAATTTGTTTGTTTGTTTTTTTTATGGAGAGGGGATAGTCTTTACTTTCTTTTGAAACTTGTCTTCTTTTTTAATGTTTTTTTAATGAGATATCGCCTAACTCACAAGGCCGAACGACCACTTTAAGGTGAGGGCTACACTTAACTGATTTGGGCTGTTGACCCAAATCAACTGACACCAGGGGCACGTTGCCACCTACTCCTGGGGCTGAAACAGGGTTACCCCCTTTACAGTCCGTAAGGATGTAGGCATGGGTATCATCCACTAGGAGCCTGGCTGGTAGAGCAGAATGCACTACCTGCCCAACTTTTTACAAAGCAATTATGGTTAAGTGCCTTCTCAAGGGTACAAGTGTCATGACCGGGATTCGAACCCACACTCTGTTGCTGACAACATCAGAGCTTGAGTCCAGTGAACTAGACCACTCGGCCACGGACACACCACTCAATTTTCTTGAATGTACGATAATCGCAGAATGAAATGTTTATGTGGGCAATTGACCCGTTTTACTACATGCAGCGCACTTACGCCCGTCCATCCTGTCCGCCAATTTGGGAGTCAAAATTTACACAACAGAATTGACTCTCAAAATGGCAGAAATGGTAGATGCGCATTGTGCGGGGGGGGGGGGTTGTTCTGCGTCATGCAAGGGGTCAATTGGTGCCAGGTTTTTACCGAAGTAGCTATACGATTACTGAGCGGTGTCAGCAGAAATTATTATTGCTTAACAAACTTCTGCTAAAGGAGACATAAATAGAGGACCAGTCACAAATAGCATTCATGACATGTAGTATTTTGGCTGGTAACTTTTTTCTGGTAAGCTAAGTTGTTTTGTGCTTAGCAAACATTTGCACTTAATCACTTCATGTTTGCATTTGAAAAGAAAATTCTTTGCCCACTCGCGGTATTTTTTTTTTGGGGGGGGGGACTTTTTTTGAGCTTCTTGAGTATTTGTTTTCCTTTGAAACTATCTTTCCAAGTGCTCTTTATTGTTATTATTATTCACAGATAGCGCATGGTGAGGCAAACAGTTGGCGTATACGCTTCTTGTATTGGATAACGGACTACTGGAACATGGTTGACGTGGCAACGCTCCTCCTCTTCGCCATTGGCATCACCTTAAGATTCTTTGAGAGTTTCCTTGACTACGCTCGCATCATCCTGGCAATAGATCTGGCCATCTTCTACATTCGCACCCTGCAGATGTTCAGCGTCAGTAAGAATCTAGGACCGAAGCTCATCATGATCGCCAAAATGGTAAGACTTGATCGAGCCTGGGATTCGGTGGAGGAGCGGGAAGGACAACTTGGCATGGCCGAGCGGTCGTTAAGAGCACCAGACTCAAGTTTTGGTGTTTCTGATCAGCAGAGTGTGGGTTCACTTGTGTCCTTGAGCAAGATAGGATACCGTAATTGCTTTGTCCTTCAGATGGGACATTAAGCCGTAGGTCCTGTGTACTAGGATTGGCCGTGCAAGTAAAAGAACCCAGAATACTTATTGTGGAAGAGTAGGGGTTTACCCCGGTGTTTCTGGTTCACAAAGCAAGCACCCTTGTTTCCTCAGGCTTGCGAGCTGCAGTGATTAAGTTCACTCATGAGGCATCCTTGGTTTCGTTTATACCAGAAATGTATAATAATAATAATAACAATAATAACAACGTCTTTGACCGTTTTCTTTGGTCTTGTCTAGATGGTAGATCTTGCTTTCTTTGTGGCCATCCTGTTTGTGTTTCTTGTGGCTTACGGCGTTGCATCCCATGCCATCCTCTTCCCCAATGGCACCAGCTTCCAAGAGGTCATCACCGGGGTCTTCTTCAAGGCGTATTTCCAGATGTACGGGGAGCTGTTCCTGGAAGATATCCAAGGTAGGACTTTCGTCGATGTAGTATCATGGCAAAAGGACCCGGTGCACCACACTTGCTTCCTGGAATGAGCTTCAAACCAAACAGTCCTGAAGGCTTTGAACAATTGGTCCACTTGTGTCCTTGAGCAAGAAAGATAGGATACCGTAATTGCTTTTGTCCTTCAGATGGGACATTAAGCTGTAGGTCCTGTGTTTGTCACGATGTGACAAATACATTACGTGAATCCTCCATTACGAGTGGACCTGAGTTTGACTTTTATGACAAACCCAAGGTCAGTGCTCACCGGTTTGCGACTGAGCAGTTTTCATCACGATCTCTCTTATCTGATCTTGAGTCGATGAGGTGTGAACTGGCAGTTTATTGTGCCACTGACTGCAAGTTTACTGACAAAAAGTATCTCAAAAATTCTACCAGGTTCTTGTTTGAACTCTGAAGTATTGGGAAAAGTGTCTAAAGCTGTTGTGCAATTAAGCAACTTTGAATTTTAAAAAATTGCCAAAATATGTTGTTACAAATTGAATAATAAGCAGTCAGACTTCATCCGTGTTCTTCAACGTTTTAGTGATTTGACACCAGCAGCTGGGCCCGATTTCATAGAGCTGCTTAAGCAGAGAATTATGCTTAGCAACTTTCTGCTGAGCACAAACAAGCAGGATACCATTCACAGATTGTGCATATGACATGGTACTTTGGCTGGTAACCTTGTTCTGGAAAGCAAAATTTTGTTGTGCTTAGCTACTTTTGTGCTTAAAGCAACTCTATGAAATTGGGCCCTGGTCCCAGCCGGTCCCAGCCACTATAGATCCCTTTACAGACTACCAGTGTAGTTGAAGGTGCCAGGGTGCAGTGTTTATCTGATAATTACTTTACTGATAAGAGCTGATAAGAGTCGGGATGAAATTGGTGTTTAGAATTCAGAGTTTTGGGCCGACGGGAGTTTCACGCAATGTTGAATTCAAACTATTTTTCAAAACCGCTGTTTCAGAGACTGCTTACTAAAATTTTCTTTAATTTTTACAACCAAAATAAAGCTGACATTCATTCAGAGCTGTCTTTATGTTTTCAAACTGGCAACTGGATGAGTTATTCATTCCTGAACACATTCGTCACTTCGTGAAAACAAAAAAAAGATACGTGCAAGCAAAGCGCTGTGTATAAACCAATGCATATTTTGATTCGTCACTTCACGAAAATGTAAAAATTTGGTCTATTGATTTGTCGGTTCCTGAAAACCCAAAAGTCATACCACGCGTGTTTGACAACTTGCCAGGGCTTTGTATTTCAATGGATAAAGTGTCGAATCTTGATTCACCAATTCATGAAAATGCAAAAATGGCAAATCTAGTTATTCGTTGGTCCCGCAACTTATCCACAATGATTTACCATTTGTGGATAAACTTTCCCGCAACTTATCCACAATGATTGACCCTTTGGTGTACTTACAAAACAATTACATGTTTGGTCCTGAATTTGACCGTAGCACCCCTGTTTAAATAGTTTTGTCCCAAACTCAGTTTATGTAAGCTTTGTTGTCACACAAATGTTGACTCTGATCACTTCTGCTTTCCCCACAGGGGACAACGGTTGTTCTGACAACCAAACATTGATCGAAGAAGGGGCTCCACGTTGCCCGGAGTATTCAACTATCGGCGTCATCCTGTTGGCATTCTACATGATGCTGAGTAATGTCCTGCTATTGAATCTACTCATTGCTATGTTCAGGTAAGGCACCGTTGCAAAACTATTCTGGGATAAGTTGCGGGAAAGTTTATCCACAAAGGGTACGTCAATTTTGGATAAGTTGCAGGAAGTTTATTCACAAAGGGTAATCATTGAGGATAAGTTACGGGAAAGTTTATCCACAAACGGTTAAATCATTGTGGATAAGTTGCGGGAAGTTTATCCAGAAAGGGTACATCTTTTAGGATAAGTTACGGGAAAGCTTAGCCACAAAGGGTACATCTTTGAGGATATTTTGCGGGAAAGTTTATCCACAAAGGGTCAATCATTGTGGATAAGTTGACACTGCCATTAAAAACACTCAATTAATTTTTGGGGGGTGATTCCTTCTGCCAATAGCTACACCTTCTCAGCAGTCCAAGAGAACACGGACGTCTACTGGCGATTCCAGCGCTATGATCTGATCAAGGAGTACTTTAACCGACCGGCCTTTGTGCCTCCCTTCATCATCATCGCTCACGTCTTCTTCCTGTGCCGTTTTCTCGTTCAGAAAATCTGCTGCTGCTGCCTCCAGTACCGAGTAGGAGAGATGAGTGAGTTGTAGAAAAGTGTCAATATAACCGTCTACAAAATAGGGTATTCTTGGAGGTACTGGGGTGTAAACTTACACCCATATCTTTGTATCTTCAAGTAACATCTACACTGCTCAGCTCCCCAATACCTCCATTTTTTTATCCACCTGTATATACCTTAGTGTATCTGGGCTACGTTCCTGTTCTGACGTCACAAAGCTGTCAGTACCAGTGGTCCTCATGCAAGACACTTAACCATTATCGCTTCGTCCTTCGGATTGGACGTAAAGCCGTTGGTCCCGTGCATTGTGTAATACACTTAAAAGAACCCAGTTACACTTATCGCTAAGAGAAGGGTTCGTTCTCAAAATTCCCAACATTCAGAAACTGTCTTTCTGTTCGTTGAAGTGCCTTGAATACCTTCTTGGTAGATACATGCGCTTTATAAGACGATACATGTATGTATATAAAAACGGAATCCCTCTTGTCATCTTATCTGATTTCTTGACCATTTGCCTCTCACTCCGTCAACTCAACTCACCCAGGTTATCGCTCATCGTTGAGAACAGTGAGTAATTTCATGAGTGACATGGGGAAAAATACTCGCAGCCTTTTTGCCGGTACAAGGCACTTCAAAGTCCAGAGTATGTACAAACCATTGCTCTTATTAATGCATGGGAGTTGGTAAACGGTGTTTGGCATCACCCACCTTCGTTTGCATGGTGCAGACTACCAGTCTACGGTTGGATGCAGGTGTGGGTGTCGACTAATGATGTACGCTCTTGTGGCGTCAGTGAGGGCACTGTCAATTTTGCTGGACGCCTACGAAGTATATACCCCTCCATTGCAATATCCTACCAGTCTTTCCTGCCATTGTGCACAACCTTACGGATTATGTTTGTGGGGTCCTGCTATCCTTGTTTTATATTTCCCTTTTCTAAAGAATTCCTCTGTGAAAGTGAATACAGTGTCTACTTGTTGAGAAAACAGCAAATAACTCACGGTATATTTTCACAAGAACTTCAAATCCATCCACGTTAGCAAGTTGACAGCGGGTACCAACCGCATCCCTGGCCGCGTAGACACCAACTCTTAGAAATCGGAGAAACTATTTATGCATGAATCATTTCTCAAATTCAAATGTTTTGGGGTGACAAATTATCCAAACCATGTTACTTTGAAGGGAATCCTTTCTCAAAATAGTTTATACCATCAACAGCTGCAGTGCTTCTCACCAAAGAAGTTTTTTATGGTCATTAGTTTTTAGAGTCTTTACCAATCTACCCTACCCTTTTGCAAATTTCAGGTCACAGGTCACGGGTTCTGCACTTTATGTTCAGGTGATGGTGTTCATATAATTTGCACGGAGACTTGGTTCGGGTGAAACAGAGAAGAACTACTTTTTGATTTTGTGGTGCTGGTAAATCTTGTTACACTTGTCAAGATCAAGTAATAAGCCAGACGGGTTGCATCCCCTTAAGGTGATCCCTTGGCTGCCACTTTCCCAGGTTGTGTTGTAAAGTTGGGTGTGATCCCTGGCTACACGGCAGTTAAAGGTTGAATGGCTTCTGACTGGCACCCCGAACAAAGATATTGACAAAATAGGGAGACCTTTAACATTTAGGGCTAGATAGCTCAGTTGGTAACTCAGAGAACCCAGTTACACTTATCACTAAGGGAAGGGGTTTGCCCCGGTGTTTCTGGCAGTGGCTGCTGAGTGCCCGCAGCACCTTGTGGACTCTTTTACAGGCGCCACATAAATCGATCTCATAGTTCAAAACATTTCAAAAATCTGTCTTAAAAAGGTTTCTGTTTGTTCAAGCGCCTTGAGTACCTTATTGGTAGATTGATGCATGCACAAAATAAAACTGCGGTATTTTTATTGAAATTCAAGTACTCATCGATAATTCTGGGAAGACTTTGTGGTTGAATGTTGTGTTTGAATTCAATTTTACTCTAACAGAGCAGCGCATCTCAAGGGCTCAAGCGAGGCAGCTCATTTTATGGGAAGCCATACAGAGTGATGACTACATCTCCCAGGAGAGGTACCGCCTGCAAAGCGACATCAATGAACAAGTCAGGACTACTGGCGAGAGGTGAGTTGGACTACCGGCTGCCGTCCAGCTCTTGGTACAAGTTCTCTCCCTATCCACAAGCTAGCTTATCGAGCCGATACGCACGAATCGCATGCCATTTAGAAACCATTTAGAATGCTCCAGATTGCACAGTAGGGCTTTGAAAACAGAAGATTAACACAAATAAAAAACATTCTGAGGACCTCGTTTCAATTCAGGGTGCCGCAGGCCAAACCTCAAAATTTGGTTCAAGAATGCCCCACAGTTTTGAATACCCCCCCGGGGAGAATTCTGGATACATATAGGTAATATCAGCACAGACTCTGGTTCGAATCCCAACTTGGACTAGAACCTTGTGCAAAGATTGTGGCTTTCCGACTTCATGATCTGTGACATTTTCTCAGATTTTGGTTTAACTCTGGTATCGGAAAGAAGATTCTTTTGTCATTTTCTCCTCGAAACTACCGAGGAATCTCTCGGTTTTATCATCAAGAATTAGTTGTATTATTCTGCAAAAGGTTCAACCTGGACTCATACAAAATTAAACCCCTTCTTTTGATTGAGGGCATGATTGTCAAATCCGTTCTTATCGATAGACTTGGGTTTTTTTCAGAGTTGAGGATCTACTTGGGAAGATGGATGAGCTGTTTGCTGATCCTGATACAGGGATGCCGTCAAGAGCTTTAGGGCTGCTCGGAGAGAAGGCCATGGAGGAACGATTGAACAGACTGGAGGACCAGGTAAGACTCAAGGTGCTGTAGTAACTCTTAGAAGGCTGTTATTGAAAACCGACCATAAAGTCCAGGGCAAGGTTAAGGTCAAGGAGGTTGATGTCATCTGATGAGAATGCTGTAAAGGAAAGACTGAACAGACTGGAAGGACCAGTTATGACTTGAGGCCAAGAGCCTTGGAGCAACTTACCAAGAATGACATATGAGGCTGATCAGGAGAGTTGGCCACATTGATATGTTTGATTGTTAATGCGTTATCACTTGTTAACATTTAACCACCGTTAGCCTCTAACCTTAAACTGTTAATCTCCGACCTTTAACCTTAGATGGAGAGGACCAATCAGGCTATCGATTGGATTATTACATCTCTGCATGACCATAAACTGGGGGCAAAAGAAGGCCCACCAACGCTGAAAGAGATCAAGACAAGAGAAGGTTGGTTTCCTTAGTGAGGTATGTGGAGTCATTGTTTAATGACCCAAGCCATTTGCGAGTTAGATTTTGAATAATGTCTGGTACAATGACTTGTTTAGTCATAAATTAACTCTTAAATTTGAACTCCTGAGACTAATGGAAGTGTTGTTTGAATCAAAAGAAGAAATGTTCTTAAAAGATGGACAATTTGGTGATAATGAGGTTTTTCTTTTTTCATTTCAGTGGAAGAGAACTTCACCTCTGAGAATGCAGAGGATCGAAAAGTTCCATCAACGCTGGAAGAACTTGGGATAACTCTCCATCGAAAGGCGCGCTCAAGTCCTTATCCCGGAACTAGCTATTCGCCGGTTCCCCGTACCCGATGAGAAGGTACCCTGGGAGGTATGTTCCCCAATTCAAGTCCCCCTTACCCAAACACATCTTTTGCTATATTGCAGGGTTGCTCAAGTTATTATTCTGGAACTGAAATATATTGGTTCTCCGTACCTGATTAGAAGGTACCCTGGGAGGTATGTTCCCCAATTCAAGTCCCCTTACCCAAACACATCCTTTGCTATATTGCAGGTTTGCTTAAGTTACTATTCTAGAACCGATATTTGTTGGTTCCCTTTACCCAATGAGAAGGTACCCTTGGGAGGTATGTTCCCCTGCCCAGTCCCCTTATACCCAGAAGTGCCCTTACAAGAAATCTAACTTGGCCCCCTTCACCACTACTTTCCACTTGTTTAAACTTCACTCTTGGAACTGCTTTCTGGCGACTCAGTTCCTCACAACAGAAGGAAAGGTGCCGCAGGGGGTGTGTACCCAAACACCACCCAAACACTCTGATGATTACCTAGTCCAAGGTTTACCTGAACTCCTCTCCAAGGTTCCAGTACTGTATGGGATTCTAAATTTAGTTCCCATGTTATATTATTTGTATGTTTTGTTAATGATGTGGAATATATAGATTTGTTATCCTTATGTTTCTGGTCTGCATTATTGCTATTATGTGCGCTGAATGGGAGACTTTGCAACACTAGGTGGCAGCAGACTACTTAGTAAACTTCAGGTGAATTTACCGTGTGAGTCTGCCGCCACCGAGTGTTCCTAAAGTCTCTCTTTGTATTGAATTGAAAGTATGAGAGTAGGGTATACAGAAGACGGCATTAAATATTCTTTTTAAGAGGTTAAAAAGAATAATAAATAAACCCCTTGCATTTGACCTTACAAGCCCAAACAGCGCCCTCACTGAGGTCAAAGGAAGACCTATCATTGGCTGAGAGATGTGCGTGGCTCGGGACGCTTCCATTGTTTGGCCCTCAGCGATTGCGGCCAATGCGAGGGGCCAATTTCTGTAGCATGATCAAATAAAGTAAAAGAAAATAAACGAGAAACGCTAAATGGTGCAACGTTTTGTCAAATATCTTTGGACAGGCTAGCTTCCGTGTCTATAAGCCCATCAGCTACACTCATGATAGCATTCTAGCGTTGCCACATTTCGCCGACATTGACTTGTTGAAATACTCCAAGAGCGAGAGACCCATGTTAAACTTTAACATGCTCGACAAATTCGTCAACTACGATCGTGTCAGTTTCATGGGTCACTACAACGTGACGGACGGTGTGCCACAGTAAGTACAAATTGTGATTGTTTTGTCGCTCCTAAAAGGGAAAGTACGTCCTTGTTGTTTGTGGTTAGCAAATTCATTCCCATTTTTTTTTTTTTTTTTTCATTGTAAAGCGCTTTGATCTTGTTAAAAGCGCTATATAAGACCCTGTAATATTATTATTATTATTATTATCTGTTGGTTTTCAACAAACGCACCATGCAGCCACAGTTTCTTCAATATGTCATCCAGTTGGGTTGTCACAATGTGATGAAAAACATTGGTAATATTTCTATAGAGGTTTGGTGTTGGTATGAAGTTTATAATCGGACTGAAACTATTCTTAACTGTTTATGAAGTTTGTAATCGGATTGAAACTATTCTAACTGTTTATGAAGTTTGTAATCAGATTGGAACTATTCTTAACTGTTTATGAAGTTTAAATCGGATTGAAACTATTCTAACTGTTTATGAAGTCTGTAATCAGATTGAAACTAATTAAACTGTTTATGAATTTGTAATCGGATTGAAACTATTCTAACTGTTTATGAAGTTTGTAATCAGATTGGAAACTATTCTAACTGTTTATGAAGTCTGTAATCAGATTGAAACTATATAAACTGTTTATGAAGTTTGTAATCGGATTGAAACTATTTAACTGTTTATGAAGTTTGTAATCGGATTGGAACTATTCTAACTGTTTATGAAGTTTATAATCAGATTGAAACTAATATAAACTGTATATGAAGTTCATAATTGGTTTGAAACTATTCTAGACTGTTTATGAAGTTGATAATCAGATTCAAACTTTTCAACTTGTCTTTTTGGTTATTACCGCTCAATACTTTGTTTTGAATCTTTTACCAGAATGTCGATTTGGTGTTTATAACCCCTGCCTATTGGGAACCAGTTTGATTGATTGATTTCTTACTATTTGTATTTGCACAACAATTTTTATAGAGGTTAGCCCAACCAGTACATGATCGTTGGAGGCCACTTTTATATAAATTTATCAAAACCGAATGAACAACAGATTAAAGCAGCAACAACACTAGACAACATGGTTTTCAAGAAATCTCAAACTTATACTTCAAAAATTGCAGAGAAAAAAAGAACTTCACTTTTTTGTTTGTTTTTGTATTGCCTTGGGTAGAAATTAAGCAGGTTTTTATCAGAACTTGATCTGAGATGAGACAAGAATTCCTGATATGATTTCTTACATAATTTTTCTCAGGAATCCACGAGGTCGGACCGGGATGATCGGCCGTGGACTGCTGGGTCGGTTTGGACCCAACCACGCTGCGGATCCAATCGTCACAAGGTCAGTAGGGCTGCCAGATCTGAGGAGTTCTTCTGTGATCATAGGGGAGGGAGGAGGGGGGAGGGGACCAGCTTGTGTTTATTAAGGAGACTATTAATAACCCAGAGCTATCTATTGAGAGGTTTGCAACATGGAGGGACCAGTTTTCTTTGGTCACATGGTTGCTGGATGCCATTTTGGGTCCAATGCAGCATACCCAATGTGCAGTCTAGTCTGGCACCCTGTGTGTGCACAAGTGTTTTTTTGATTAAAAATGGCTTCTAATCGCAAGTTGTCACAACTTTTTCAATATGCAGCTCTGCTATGTACACCCCTGCCAGTGCTCAAGCTTTCAAGAAATATAAATCCAATAAACCTTACTTTCATAGAACATCCTTAGCAATATCCTTAGCATAATCCTTAGCAACATCCTTAACAACATCCTTAATAGTAATAGTCATAGCTGTATTTATAGTTTCCAGTTCTGATGTAGAAACTAGTCATAAAATGAACTATTCGACAGATGTGGGGTCTGGACTCCATACTTCCATATTGTTATTGAGTGTTGTTGATTTGATTTCGTTACAGATGGAAGAAGAACACCGATGACGTGATAATGGAAGACGATGGACAGAAAGTGCTGGAGTTTGTTGCGATACAGAGGAAGGACAATCAGCAGTGGGCCATACCAGGGGTAAGTGTAGACCCTCCCCCACCACCCTCCCCCCTCCCCTCCCCCTCCCCCTCCCCCCTCCCCCTCCAACTAGCACTGACCATCACACATGGCACAAGGTCTGCCAGTTTGGGAGTCAAAAGTGCATGT
The DNA here is from genome assembly GCA_032158295.1 of Pycnopodia helianthoides. Classification (NCBI taxonomy): domain Eukaryota; kingdom Metazoa; phylum Echinodermata; class Asteroidea; order Forcipulatida; family Asteriidae; genus Pycnopodia; species Pycnopodia helianthoides. The sequence continues at coordinate 1,757,330 of CM063251.1, forward strand.
GAAGATGTGGTGTCTCTTGGTACCTTTCAAACATTAATTTTTTCTGTTTACTGGCTCTGTTTTAAACGAGTGTACAGTGTGCCGAGATAATTGTATGTGGTGCACTTAAAACAATAGATTAGATTAGTTTAGTAAATGCGTGCACATCGCCTGAAATGCTCATTTCAGGAAGTTTGGTTCTGGGAGAGCCAGACGGGAAAGTTGGGTCTCGAATAGGAGTTTGGGGCCAGCGGAAGCGATTAGGGTAACAGGACAGTCTGTTGACACCTATGGAGCTCCATGTACTTGTTCAATAGACCTTTATGCATTGATTTCATCATGCCGACCATCTTAAGAGTAGAACGATGATGTCAACATGGAAAAACGCACATCTATGTACACGCTGCGCGCAGGATGGGCCAATGGGCAACCTTCCTTTGACCTCTAGCTGAGGGCGCCCTACTCAGATGACGCCATGTGCATAAGGTCTAGATAACTATTTTTCAACACTGTAACGCACATGTGAACATTTTTTATCATGCAGCGTGCGCAATATAAACGAATAAATTGTTATTTACAAGGACTTGATTCGATTGATTGTGTTCAGGGTATGGTTGAGCCGGGAGACGTCGTCAGCGCCACACTCAAGAGAGAGTTCAGCGAGGAAGCTCTTGGATCATTGGAGAAATCATTAGATGAGATTGCCATGATAACCAAGAAGATTGAAGACCTGTTTAGCAATGGCGTTGAGGTGAGAAATGGAAATTTACAAAGACTACCTGACTAAGGAGGCGTTTAGGTTATTAAAATAGAGAATATGTTTCAAAAGGTGTACAACTCTTAACCCTCCTACTCTTGGCGCCATTTTCCGGTGGGTTGACCAACTGTTTATATATTCTCCTTTGAAGAGACGAGAATAAAGCCGTGTTTGCATCTGACTTTTTGGGGGTAAACTAACAAAACGGATAACTAGCAAAATGGATAACTTGACCATTTTTGAGTTCAGTGCGAACAGTCCAGGAAAATTTCACCTAGGTAACTTAACCGAGTCAAATAATTGTTTACATAGTATAAGTGGCAATGGAAGACTTTTAAATGCTAGGTGGCAGCAGACTTACCGAGTAAATTTCCATTGTTTGCCTAGTTCTGAGCATATACAATATTTCCGAGAACAATGGATTTACCCGGTAAAGTCTGCTGCCACCTAGCATCACCAAAAGTCTCCTGTTTGGCCCCTTGGGCAACAAATTTGTAATTTTAATAAATAAAAATCTTAATCTAATCAAAGATATTCCTTTGAATCTCTGAAGGTCTACAAAGGCTACGTTGACGACCCTCGGAACACGGACAATGCGTGGATGGAGACGGTGGCCATGAACTTCCATGATGAAGACGGAACCTCGGTCGGCGTCTTGGATTTAAAGGTAAACAAGCGCCCTCAAGCCTTTCTCTTTATTTTTTCTTTTCATTATGAAATTTCCTGTTCTGTTTATACGTTTTAATTAATTTTGTATAATTCATAGAAATTGTTTTTTTATTTCTGGTAATGAAACTAAGGATGTCTCATAAATGAGCTTAATCACTGGAGCTCGCAAGTCTGAGGAAACCTGTATTAAGGGTGCTTGCTATGTGAACCAGAAACAACGGGGTTAACCTCTACTCTTGAGCGATAAGTGTTCTTTGTTCTTTTACGTGCACTACCAATCCTAGTACACAGGACCTACGGTCCCAACGAAAGACAAAGCAATTATGGTATAAAAACAAAATGTAAAACAGTATTTTTAAAATTTTGTTTATTATCTAATAATGTTACCTTTAGATGACATGCAAAAAGTATAAATTTGTTGCATAACCTTTTTGGTGATTGGCCAGGGATGGAGTGCTTCAACAATTCTTTGAACTATCTTCATGTATTATTGTCGTTGGATTATTGATGGGAGATACCTGCTCGATGAGATTTTTCTGACTGTTGCTTTCATTTCCTTCTCTCAGGCCGGTGATGACGCACAGGGCGTTCGATGGCAACGAGTCAGCTCCAAGATTCCTCTCTTTGCGAGTCACCAAGCGATGCTTAGGAAGGTCGCTGAGTTACACAACGCTGCCTTCTAGGGTAAAACAAGAACTCACATCTCCGCAGCCGTCATGACGGCACAGCCTTGTCGTCTCTGATAGCACGGTCCCCAAGGCCTAGCAGCCCCAAAAACAAAAGGAAAGTCCCTCTACATAGTGACCAATGTTCAGCGTTGGTTTGGTTGTTTTACAACTCCGATGTATACAACTCTCATAGTTATGAAATTGATGTAATAGTTACATCGGGAATAAAGATAAGATTTCATGTTGACCCTTTACACCGGTGCGTGACCTCTCGACACCGAGCACAGTGGCCAAGTGTAGTAAAAACACGCGCTCTAAATGACAGGGGTCGTGGGTTCGAATCCCAACCAAGTACCCTGTGGATATTTTTCGTCCTGCATTTCTTGGAAAGCACCGAGTTTACAGTGCTCATCAAACATCGGCGTCAGGGCGAAAAAAAATTATATGTCAAAGTCCCATTTTGTAGTTTTTGTACAGAGGAAAAATTGTCCAAGAAAATATATTTTATGTTTGTGTATTATACGCTGAATGCACTAAGGGTTATGGTTGTTTTACAACTCCGATGTATACAACTCTCATAGTTATGAAATTGATGTAATAGTTACATCGGGAATAAAGATTAAGATTACATGTTGACCCTTTACACCGGTGCGATTTGTATGATTTGTATTTAATGCATTTACAGGTAAAAAGTCAGGTAATTTTTTTTTTTTAATTGTAAAAAGAAAACACAAAACGGGGACAATTGAAAGACAAATTTGTCTCCATGAAATTGAACACAAAAGTCTCTATTATTTGAGAGTTGTTTTTTATATATATTTAAAGAAATATTTTGAAATAATGATTTTGTCGATCTGCTTCCACTAAATATTGCCATAGTGTAGCCATTGAAACGGATTGCCATGGGGTTTGCACAACATCGATAAGATTAGAAATATAAATATTTTTGCCTGAAATGTTATAGTTTTTGAGAAATTAGTTAAACAATTAGTTATAAAGGGAGGATATTATACCCTTACTCCAAAAATGAATGACCATCAAAACTTACTTGGTGAGAAGCACTGCAGCTGTTGATAGTATAAACTATTTTGAGACAGGGTTCCCTTTGAAGTAATATGATTTGGACAATTTTCACCCAGAAAAACATTTGAATCTGAGAAACAATTCATTCATACATGAATCGTTTCTCAGATTTCTGAGAGTTGGTGTCTGTTCGCGAATGCTGAGGCCAGAGTTGTGGTTGGTCTGCTGTCACCTAGCTAAACTGATAGATTCAACGTCCGTGTGAAAATTCCCCGACAGTTTTTTGCTGTTTTGTCAGCAAGCAGACACTGTATGCAGCTGAAACTTTCACATGTGACCTTTATTGTATCTTTCATGATAATTTGGCCTATAAATCAGCAATATACGTTGACAAAAACCAATCTATGATTCTGCTTTTATTAGCAGCTCTATGAATTTCATGGGCTCTGATGTGAAGGAACTTTCACAGGTTGGTGAAGCGATAGTTTGTTTGATTAAAACTAAAGGATGGGGGGAAAAATTACTCTTTGGAAAAACGAGGATGAACTTTCCTTTTTCTATTTTGAGTTTGTACACATCAATTTTATATAATCACGATGCAATTAATATTAGAAATGTAATTTGAATATCTAGTAATCAGTACAAATATTTCCATATCTAAAACTACTTCGAAAAAATGAGGATGAATTTTCCTTTTCCCGATTTTTGAGTTTGCACACGTCAAGTTATAATCATGATGCAATTAATATTAGAAATGTAATTTGAATATATAGTTATCAGTTTGAATAATCCGTATCCTAAACTACTGAATTGTGCATGCAAAAGTTTTGATCTCTGCCTCCTGTAATCGCCCTCACAGAAATTTTATTGCCATACTATATAAGACATAATTATACTCTCCTTTGAATATGATATTTAATTTAATTGAAGGATTTTTTTTCCCTACATGCTTTCAACTCCAGAAGTTGCCATTTTGCCATGTAAATTGCTGATACGCTTCTCGCTTTTAAACAAGAAATCGTTTCCAAGTGATGAACTACCAATTACAATTGCAGTTATATTTTTTTCCCTCAATTGTAAACTCGGATGAAAGTTTCATTTAGTACAAATGCTAAGTTGTTGCCACTTATGTTTCTGTTGTATAGTTACGCACTCCATAGCTACAGCTTGTTCTTATGTTTTATGCACCCCCCCCTTTTCTAAACAATGGAACATTGCTTCCTAGCAAGGTTTTCTTTGTACAAGTTGTTCCTTGAAGGAAGGAATTCTTCAGAAAATAGAGTAATAATGGAGGACTTCCACAAACCGCATCCATAAGTTTGGATGTTTTTTTTATGGGGATCGAGAGATTACGTCAATTGTCAATAATGTAAAGACAAATTTAAAGTGTATTAACCAAATGTATATGTTTGCCTTTCACAAGTGGAGTTATTTGAAAGACAATTTTTTATAGATAAATTATTAACCATAGCATTTTTTCATCATGTATTTTCACAGTAGACAGTGCCTTCTGAATTGATAATTCGGCACAATTGATATTTCTGTGCCACTTTTAATAAAAAGTAAGTTATGAAAAGAGTATTATAGTGTGCTGTTTTAATTGTCTGACATGCGTTTTCAAGTTATTTTGATTTGTTCCGACGGAATCAGTTAATATTTCCTGGATAAGATCTTTGTATGTTTTTGTTTCCACCAGACCTTCAAGTCAATCCAACCCAACTTTTAATCATGAATTAAATAGTTGCTCATTTATTCATTCTCATAGAAGAGATCATACCGTAAAATCCTGATTTTTTTTTAAACACCTTTTTTGAATTGTAATTAAAGGGTTTCAATATGTGAAAAGAAACCTCAGAAATGTATCATAAATCCATGAAATTTCACCCCCAAAAAACAATAAATAAAAAAACAAGACAAATTTTTGGTTTCTAATAAAAAATCCTAAGTAGTGCCTCCTGGGCCTAATTTCGTAAAGCTGGCTAAGCACAAAAAGTAGCTAAGCACAACAAAATGCTTACCAGAATAATGTTACCAGCCAAACTACTATGTCACAAGTACAATTTGTGACTGGTTATATCCTGCTCTTTTCTGCTTAAGCAATATTTTCTGCTTAAGCAGCTCTATGAAATTGACCCGGGGGGGGGGGGGGGTCATGTACTTGATTAAAGTCGGAGTGTGAAACTTGACAGAAGATGAACAGAATGCAAAACATACTTTTGCCATTTTTTGTTTTTCAACTTGATATTATGAAATGACACAGGACCGATCAATGAAGAGGTTTCATAAATACAAATATTAATTTTTCCTGAATATTTTTTGAGTTTATATTTAATAAGATAAAAATTATGGAACTTTTTGTTCCTGATATGATGAATAAATGAGCAGCTCTGGGTCGTATCATTTAAACTCTTGAGTTACTCAAAATGATAAAAATGCAACTATGATTTTCGTTGTCAAATTTTTGGTTACTTGTCACAGTCGATTTCATTTTATAAAGTTTAAAAAAATGCAATGAATGAAGAGCTCCCGAACTCCCGAATGCGTGAACTCTTGATTGAGGTCAATCGCGGTCACGACCTGATGACACGGGTCAACATAACACAGCAGCAGCAGACTATGCAAGATGGCTTCGATCTGTAGAATCGCCTCGCGAAGAGTGCTGCAAAATGTAACTGTTTTCGGCCAAACGAAACTGAGATATGAAAGTCACAGGGGCTTGTCAGGTAAATGAGCATCATAGTTTTGCTTCAAATGGATTGATTTTAGCACAAATGTTTTCGATTTTCTGTAACAAACCGGGATTTGTTCCGTTCGTACGTGCACCATAGTGCTTACTGGCTTGTTAGTTATTACACAGTCGATCGTATGACCAGTTCCGGATCATTGAACAGTACTAAAGTTTACACACACTTTTGCTTGACTACGGTATTTATGTACAGCTTCATTTTCGTTGACGGCTGAGATATGTAGCCATTCCTTTGTGCATCTTTTCGATCTCATTTTTTGAATTTTTTTGTGGAGGGGTAAAAGGAGGGCTAAGGTTCTGGGGGGGCTACTCTGAGTCCTAGAACTATGAATATGATGACTATGACATGAGGATGAGGTTCGTTTCGCTATAGTTCATACTCATACGTTCTAGGAGTGGGCAGGGGTTTTGCTTAACTTTTGTTTTCACTCGCCACTCTGGTTTTGCCACTAGCTGAGTAAAGTCAGGGCCTTGCGTGTTGTTCTTACTTTGGTATTTATTTTGTTGCTTTTGGTGATCGTATCCAAGGTTGTGATATATTTCTATTTTCTCTCTCTTCCCACCAGGGTCTTCACAGCAGAAGGTAAGATTTATCTCTAGATCTATTTTAGTCGGTAACATTTATTTCAATACTATTATTCTTGAACAAGTTGCGATGATTGTACTCCTCCAGTTGGATGTGAACTATGACCCCTGCTTTCTACAGTGGATGATCATGTCTGTACTACAGTACTAGACCACCAGGCAAATTCACAATATAGTTCATGGCCTGATGTTTTGGCCCTAGCAGAGTCTTTCTCGAAGGCTATAAATAAATAATGATAATGGTTTTTTATATAGTGCATGTATCCTAATAGCTAGATCAAGGCACTACAACATGTTACCTGTGTCAGGCATACTTAGACCATTCCTCAAACTTTCTTAACATCCTTGGGAGCGTACAACCTCAAGCTGCTTTAGCACTAAGGGATTAATCTAAAACAATACCGTCTTAACCCCTTGTAGGTTCCCATTTATTAATTTAGAATTCTTTTCTTTCAGGCCTCCATGACGCCCGTTGGTTTCATCGGCCTGGGTAACATGGGCGCCCACATGGCCAAGAACCTGATCAAGCAGGGCTACCCGGTCATCGTTCATGACGTCTACCCGAGGCCGTGAGCGAGCTGCAAGATAAGGGTGCACAGATCGCCGACACTGCCGCAGAGGTTGCCGAGAAGGTGGATCGTATCGTGACCATGCTGCCGTCCAGTCCCAACGTCATTGAGGCGTACAATAGCAGGAATGGCATACTATCGTGAGTATCGGCAAATCCCAAAATCACCAATCGAAAAGAAGCACGCAAAAAAACACAGACCGGTGAACCACTTGATCCCGTGTAGCAAATTTAGAATGCTTGACGCAGCTTCAAGCTCAAACCCATGTTGCCCGCAGAGATGGCCTCTATCAGGAACAATCTATACCATTAAAGGTTTTATTCAGGATCGGTAGAGCTTAGAAAACAGTCACAGACAGTGTTCATGTTTTGTGTGATCAACCATACACATGAAATACCAACCTGTGAACACTTTGGCTTCATTCGTTTTGTGGGTCAGGAGAAAATAGGGAAAAAACCATGCAGAAATTTCAGCATTTAAATACTTGCCTTGACGTTTGACTCATTTCCCCCCAAGTAAATCATTTCAGGCAACAAAATATTTAAAAGGAAGTTTTCCCACCTTGACCATCTTGAATCCTTGTAAGTTTTTTGTAAATCTGTAAATCTGTAATCTGTGAACCATACAAATGTTTGAGACCAAAAACATTTGAAACGTTGAGACTAAAAATGAACTCACTCCGCAGCACACAGTTAATTACGAGAAGTCCCCCCCGATCCACAAAGCTAAAGTAGTAGTCCAGGTCGATTTCCTACTTCCCGCCCAGGTAGTAGTTAACAAGCATGACAGTTCTTTTCAGAACTGAGAAGTCTCCCAATTTCCGAAAAATCTACTCCGCGGTAGTAGAACAAATAGCAAGACAAAAAGTTCTCTAAAAAACAAAATCTACACAGCAAAGTAGATAAATATACACATGGTGTTACCGCAAACCGATTATACATTGATACCTCACCATGCAATGCCTCAAAAACCATAAACCATACAAATTTTATGCACAGCCTATAAATCTGTATTGATACATCTTTTTTTACGTTTTTTTTTTTTAGAACTGTGAAAAAAGGCACTTTAATCATTGACAGCAGCACCATCGATCCTTCAGTAGCGAAAGACGTCGCTGCTCAAGCGGAGATGAAAGGGGCCATTTACATGGATGCTCCAGTGTCTGGTGGTAAGTCACAACTGAAATCAGCTGATTGCATTTTTGTTTAGGTTTTCAGATACAGTTTTCTCGAATATGACTTCATTTCAGAAGTTACTTGTGGAATTGTGAAAAATGAATGTGCTCTGACTTCAGCAAATGTCTTTCTAAAAGACTTCAGAAAATGTAGTTTCTCATCAAAAAAGTGTTCTTAACATGGATGGCATTCTTCATGTTTCAACTCTAATATATTTACTACAACTGCTAGAAAGGATGCATCACATGTATGTAGTGCCATCAAGTACAGCTCCAATGCACTACAAAGGACAGATATAGTTGCAATGGCTACCTGTTCTCCATCCTTTTTATGAGTTGGGCATACTACAATATACAAGCCACTCTCTACAGAAATACTCAACAGCTGTACAGAATATACAGGCTGCTGGTTACCAGCTTTAACAAGCAAGTCAGAAACTGATTAACTTACTTAAGATTGTAATCAGCTCAATGCTGGTACTACAGACTCTGTTAGTCTTGAGGTCTCTCTTTTGATTCCCAACACTACACTAACACAAAAGCAACAACAATGTCTCTGTTAGTCTTGAGGTCTCTCTTTTGATTCCCAACACTACACTAACACAAAAGCAACAACAATGTTTTCTTTTTGGTATATGTTTGTTGCTGTTTTTGTCTTTCTTCCTGTGTATTTCATGGTGTACATGTTTGTATCTAGGGTCCTGGAGAGAGCAGTTCGTTGAAAACTGATGGGGCTACCCTGGTTAAATAAGTCGTAATAATTCAATAATCACTGACTGTCCTGTTTTAGGAGTGAATGCTGCACGGGACGCTATACTGACCTTCATGGTTGGAGGGAAACCTGAGGAGTTTGAAGCAGCCAAAGAGCTCTTACAATGCATGGGCAAGAACGTGGTCAACACTGGGCCAGTGGGTACCGGTCAGGTAGGTTGGCTGTCCGGTTCCGCCTTACCACATTGGCACTTATTGAAAGCATGGATTTGTCTCTGGCTTTAGCCTCCGTCGTTTATTTTTAAAACGTGTGCTTTTTGGTAAGGGGGCTTTCAACGGGTGGACAGAACCTAAGTCAGAGCTAGAGCCATAGTTTCAAAATCGGTCGTAGTTTAGGCCAGAGGGGTATGTGGGTCTCTTCTGGACACCTTGTTTTGAATTTGGACGAACTACTTCGTCTTTTATACATGTAAAAGATTTGCGACGACGATTGTCAGAATTATTGACTTCGGCAGTGGCTACGACTGGAATGGTGAAAGTCCTATTCTTCAATATCGTTGCTGCAGCCAACAGCAAATAGTCTGGCTTCATTGTGGTGTAATTAGTCTCAGTAACCATGATGGGCTATTGCATACAGGGGACAAGGCCAAAATGGTAGCAGTACATGGGAGTTAGCAGTACATGGAAATACTGGAATGTTAAGAAGCCCGGACACAGTGCATACTCACACCATGCAGTGTTTGGATTCCCCCATACAGAAGGGGACAAAGGATACTGGAATTGATGCTCAAAATCTCCCTTTTTCTGAGGGTTATTGTGTAACCCCCCGATTCCAGACCTTGGTAGTTTTGTTGTACAAACAAGGATTGTGAGAGATCAATAAACTACCACTAATGTTTATCATTTTATTTGCCTCAATGGGAGCCAAGTCGGATTGGTCCAAGATTCCAGAATGCCATAGCCAATTATCGGCTGTGGCTTACGGCGAGGTTTTACGATTCACATGGAACGCATCTTGAAAGAGAACGATAAATCCTGGTGCATTTTATGAGAGTGTCTGTTGTCTTTACTTTGTTAAGTCATAGTTTCATTGTGACAACGATGTTCTCAAGAACAAATTATTCCACCAGTTCCGAAAGATCAATGCTGTCCTTCGGCACGGAAACATTTTGGAAACCCCGGCGCTAAGTGGTTAGATAAGTGTGCCAGCTTCATCATCCTCATGTTTGCAATGTCTTATTTTGATTTTCCAGGCAGCCAAGATATGCAACAATATGATGTTGGGTATAGCCATGATTGGAACGTCAGAGACCATGAATTTGGGCATCAGGTACGTGGATCTTTTCGGTTATTTTATTTTGATTTGGCACTAAACCCTGATTATCTCCGACATTTCATGTTTTGTTTGATTCTGTTGGACTGAGGACTGCAGTTTGGTGTTGAGTTACCTTATGGTGTTGGATTTTGTTAGAGTGAGGAAGGATCCTAGTAAATCACTCATGGGATCAGGCATACCACCATAATCAGAGTCCAACAGTTTGGGTGTTAAGTTACCATAATGGTGTTGGATTTTGTTGGAGTGAGGAAAGATCCTAGTAAATGACTTTGGTGTTTTTTTTACATCTGAAAGTGTACTTTATACAAATATGATGCAAGTTGCAACTGTTCTGAGAATGATTTCCATTAAAAGAACTATTTGCTGGAACTGTTGTCCCTAAAAGCTTTGCTCTTATTATGAAGCATTTTAATCAAAAATAGCACATTATGACCGAGCAGGTAGTTGCAGTGTTTAAAAGTGATTCTGAAAAATATTTTTGACGTTTCTCCATGACTTTGCAGGTTAGGTCTGGACCCAATGATGCTCGCCCAGATTTTAAACACCAGCAGTGGGCGTAGTTGGTCGAGTGACACCTACAACCCAGTGCCAGGGGTGTTGGATGGGGTCCCCTCCAGCAATAACTACAAGGGAGGATTCAGTACGGCCCTCATGACAAAGGTAAAGCTCATCCGAAGGCGAAAGAAGACTGAAATTTACTTCCCCAAAACACCGAAACAAATGCGTGGAAAACTTTCAGAAATAATTCTGTAAAACTTGGCCAGTAGAGGGCAAAAGAACTGCTCATACTGTACTCTCATGAGTGAGGTCGTTATGTCAAATGTGAATTGACTTTAGGCTGCTCATTTGCCCATATGCAACAGTATATGAAACAATCCCATTCCCTCCCCCCTTAAAATAAAAATCCAAATAATAGATTCTCAGTTGAGTTGTTTAATTGTCAGTTTTCTGTCTTTTTTTGTCGTTGTGACTTATCAGTTTGAGATTTGTCATACAGGATTCTAAAACACTGTTTTCTCAGTATTTTCCTAGACATGCTCCTTTGTTGGGACTCAAACCACAATCACCAATCAAGAGCTGGGCCCAATGTCATGGCGTTGATTATCGTAGAACTCTGCGCTAATCATGCGAGGAATTGGAGCAAACTCACGCATTCACGCATAACACATAGCTGTGTGTTATGAAAATGATGCATTGATGCACGTAAAGATGGCCGACTTGATACTGTGACTTCAAGTGTGATCTATCTATTTCCACCATGAAATGCTCCAATCGTAAATCTTTCATCGATTTCAACTCAATCAGGGTTGACTCTGTGGTTTCTTTCCCTGCCTTTCAACTCTGGACGTCGGTTCAATTCCCAAACCAGAGTCTTGCATGTGGATTGGGTTTCCAGTCCCTGCCTGATTGCGTGGATTTTCCTCCCGTATCTAAAACTGTTGTTTCCTCATTGTCTTAAGGCCTACAGGTCACAGTGCTAGTCACTTTTGAGGCTCCCTTGGTTTGATTACCTACACAGGTATCTTCAGGCCTACGGGTCACAGTGCTAGTCACTTTTGAGGCTCCCTTGGTTTGATTACCTACACAGATATCTTCAGGCCTATGGGTCACAGTGCTAGTCGCTTTTGAGGCTCCCTTGGTTTGATTACCTACACAGGTATCTTCAGGCCTACGGGTCACAGTGCTAGTCACTTTTGAGGCTCCCTTGGTTTGATTACCTACACAGATATCTTCAGGCCTATGGGTCACAGTGCTAGTCACTTTTGAGGCTCCCTTGGTTTGATTACCTACACAGATATCTTCAGGCCTATGGGTCATAGTGCTAGTCGCTTTTGAGGCTCCCTTGGTTTGATTACCTACACAGATATCTTCAGGCCTACAGGTCATAGTGCTAGCCACTTTTGAGCCTCCCTTGGTTTGATTACCTACACAGGTATCTTCAGGCCTACGGGTCACAGTGCTAGCCACTTTTGAGGCTCCCTTGTTTTCATTACCAAAAAAGATATAACAAAAGTAGCTGCCCTCACACTGAAAAAACTGAACACAGAAACCGATTAAAAGTCAGTGATCTTCTTCTCTACAGGATCTCGGCTTGGCCCAGAACGCTGCGACCAACACCAAGAGTCCGACCCCACTGGGATCTTTAGCTCATCAGATCTACAGAGTCATGTGTAATAAAGGCTACAGTCAGAAAGATTTCTCCTCTGCTTATCAATACTTAAAAGAAGAAGAATGATTGCTCTGAAAAAATCATCTCAACTCGACGAGATGACAGTTTGGAAAAGGGATGGTGTAGTAGTTTAAGGTAGGGTCATAGATTGGTAACATACTCCAAAAAGTTAATGGCCATAAAAACTTTATCAAGAGAAGCACTGCAGCTGTTGAGAGTATAAACTACTTTGAGAAAGGATTACCTTCAAAGTAATATGGTTTGGATCATTTTTTCACCCCAAAATCTGAGATGCAGGAATAATTTCTTCAGGTTTCTTAGGGTTGACTGAAAATTTTAATTCCCGTGGTGTCCGTTTGTGAATGCTGTGGCCGGAGATTCCGTTGGTGCCCGCCGCCACCTCGCTAAATGTGGATGGATTCGTCGTTCTTGATGAAAATACATTGACAGTTTGCTAGCTGTCTTTCTCAACGAGTAGACACGGTATTCAGCTGAAACTTTCGCAGGTGACTTTTATTGTACCTCTCTTTATAACGTTGCCTACAAATCAGCATTACGTTGACAAAAACCAAACTTCTTCTTCTTGCGCGTGAAACCAAGAAAAAACCATCTATGACCTTACTTTGAACTTCAAAGGAAGCAATGTTCATACTTCACATGAAAGCAAATGCAAAGCAAATTTTTTCTTCAAAGTTTTTCACTGCAGGGCAAGGAAATTTGCTTCGCTTTGGCCATTCACGTGAAGCATGAACCAGACTTACTTCAACCCAGTTGTCTTTTTATGAATTTACTGCAAAACTGTGGTGCCCAGGTCACCCTGTTTAACAATAAGAGTGACCTTGTGCATTCCTGGGCATTCCTGGCAGGCAAGATACTACACTGTTGCTAGGAAATTTTACATCATGTATAGTAATTTCAACATTTACTTATTTGTCAAAATAACAGCTAAACAAGTTTTTAGATGTGCCCACTTCCTTCAAATCAAGGGCAGATAAAAAATCTCCACAATAGGTTAGATCTGTGGCTCTTTTGTAAAACATGTGAGTTCATGACTAACATGGTTGATACCTTCTCCTCTCAGGCAAGATAACAGTCTTATGGCATCAACTTTTCAAGGAATGGTATTCTAATTTCATTGCTTTCGCCTCTGAGAAAAACTGTCAAAATTTAGTGTCAGCCGAAGTGTGCCAAATTTGAAGCAATGTCCGTATCAACATCATTTTCATGTTGGAAACCTACCTAAAATGACGACAGTTGCCTTTTTGTTGGTGCCTTTGCTTCCGTTTAAGGGTCAACTTGAGGTTTAGTTTCAACTAGGGGGTAGGGGCAGCCAGAACTGGATGAAATAAGTTAGGAATACAGTCATATTTTTTATGTCAGGGCAAGAAGGTTGTTGTTTAAATGGATTAAAACCTTTGTTGTGAAAACATGTTTATGACTTTGTTGCACAAAGCATAATGTATGTTTTTGTAGCTATGCAAAAATGGGATCTTTTTCCGAGACTGAGTTATGATCTTGTTACACTGACATGGCGAAACGGGTGAATAACAAAACAGGGTCGGACAAAAATACTTCTAATCTTTAACGGCTGACTAATCTCTGGTACTTTTAAGGTAGACGTATAACATGTTCATTTATTTTTTGTTTTCGTGCAGGAAGAAGGTGGTGGTTCAATTCCAGTTTAAAACTTGTGGGAATCGTTTAATTTTAGGACCTAGCTACCTCTATTCTGTATTATAACACCTCTTCCTTCGATTCTATCTGTTGATTGGTCGAGAGCGTGTCACATGGTACTATCCAATGCATTGCCTGCTTCTGACTCCAGGTATATTCAGAGCCAAAGTTAAATAACTGATATCAGAACATTTGTTGGGTGTAAAATCTAACTCAATTCCCACGCCTATGATACATGCCTTGTGGCAAGCCTCGTAGGTAGGTTTATCTGTTATAGATCTTGGTCCAATTTCATAGCTCTGCTTACTGCAAAGTTCTGCGCTTGTGTTGCCCTGTATAGCACGTACTTCCATAGGAGGTAAGCGCATAATTTTTGCGATAAGCAGTGCCATGAAAAAGGGCCCCTATTACTTCGCCGGGTTCCTTGTGTACTCAGTGGCTACGATAGTTCTAATTCGCATTTGATATACGTGGACCAGACTAAAGTGTCTTCCTTCCAGCCTCCGTTTGGGAAACATTGGTTGGAATTGGAGTAAAGCAAGATGGCCAGACAGTGATTAAGGTCTGTTGAACCCTTGCACTGTTAACACACACGGCTACAGTCTGCCACACTCGTAACTTTGGGACACTATAATTGCGCCATAAAAAATTGCTGTGTGGCCTAAAAATGCCCACAACAGTGTATAACACGCAGGGACATGGACTCCCAAAATGGCCCAACCAAGATCACTGATGATGACGTCAGGTGAATTGGGTCAAGACCCTTCGCTCGTCCCCAGCGCCTTGCCTTAAAACCAAAGGCGCTGGGATGGGCAAACGTATCGTTAACGTTAATGCTCAGTCCCATGCTCAGTCCCATCATGCATCACACTCACACTGCAAGCACTGCACGCATGACGTACTTTCTGAACAAGAATCTGTGCAAGCTGATTAGCCCATCCCAGCGGTCCTGGATAGGCCGCTGGGGCCGAGCGAATCAAGACTCTTGCATATGACGTCAACAAGCTCAAACAGCGACTGCTCTGAGGTCAAAGTTCGACCTGTCATTGGCTGAGAGCGGTGCATGACATTTCCATGGATTGATCTCAGCTATGGCAGTCCTATTTAAGGGGTCTATAGTTTGCTGGATTCCACAAAATCAAGGGGTAAACACAGGGTACATGTAGAAAGTCAAGACAAAGTTTTATGTTTTTATGGTACCGGAGTGTGCAGAAATGTTTACTTTTTATTCAAGTAGAATTTATTTTGCTTTCAGCTGTAACCATATGAAATCTTGTAGATACATTTACTTACACTCTCAATATTTTTATGCCAGTAACAATAATGCAATGTTTTCATCTGTTTTAAGTCGGACGGTCACCTTCTTTGGACCACAGGTTGATTTGATTTCACCGAAGTAACACTTTTACAATCATGGTATCAAAAAATCAGAAGGTATTCTTAATTTTAGTTGATAATAATATCAGTGCCTAGTTTCAAGGCTTTGCTGACCGTAAGCGAAAAAATCAGCACATGCGATAGCAGACAAATCCACACGCAGCATAAGCGTATTTCACGGGTTAGCAAGGAACTGTCGATTGTGCACTTGCGTTACACTGCAAGAGCTGCCAACATTTGCATCTTGCAATCAGGGAGATTTTGAACAGCAACAAGGGAGATATTCAGAATTACACTCCGCAAAAATAGGGAAAAAATTTCCGTAATTGATTTTCAAATTTGTTCATCAGAACATGGAAAGATTAGTTTATTTTCAGGGAACTTTCTGCAGAATCGGGACGAGTTGGCAGCTCTGCAATGCGTTCTCAGTTTGAGAACCTAGTGCTGAAATTTGACGCTACTACCCGGTAAGAGCAGAATGTCGCGGTAAGCAGAGCCATGAAATTGGGTCCAGATGATGGGAATCTTGTCATATTATGCTTTGATTGTTTTACAGGTTCATGCTAATTAAAATCGATGTACACGAGCAAACGACTCGATTACAATGTCACGGCAATGACAGACAATTTGTTAACAGATTACCAGCATCCTGTGGCTGTCGCTGATATTGTCATGACAACCGTTGGTATTGTAAATAATGTTGTCATGACGACCAGAAGCTACAGTGCCAGTGTACACACGTGTAGTTTTGTAGCAGTGAAACCGACATATTAAAATGCTACTGGTGTAAAATCAATACAGTGTAGATGTCCTAGTGTCTATTGCAATCATTGTCATAACAAATGATACACATAATAACTAGGGAATAACAGTGACGACCGGCTCCTCGCACTGTTATTGGCATTAATAAATACCTTCAACGGAAAACCGGTGAAAATCATCTACATTTCTGGTGTAATGCTCTAAAACACTGCAGTAGGCTGTACTGATGCCTTTTTATGTAACTTGACCCAGGATTAAGCTCTATTTTAGGAAACATTGAGACTTGAATAAAAGGCAAAAAACTGAGAAAATCACAAGGGGTAAGTCCAGTAGTTTTATCAAATTTTGGTCAATTTTGAAGTTGCAATTTTATGCTTTTAAACGATGCAGTAGGCTGTACTGATGCCTATTTACAATGATTTATGTAACTCAACCCAGAATATAAGCTTTATTTTGGGAAATAATTAAACTTGAATTAAAGGTAAAAAACTGAAAAAATCACAAGGGTAAGCAGTTTTATCAAATTTTTTTCAATTTTGAAGTTACAATTTTATGCTTTAGAATGATGCAGTAGGCTGTACAAAAGCCTATTTATGTAACTTGACCCTGGATTTAAGCTTTATTTGGGGAAATATTGAGACTTGAATAAAAGGCAAAAAACTGAAAAAATCACAAGGGGTAAGTCCAGCAGTTTTATCAATTTTTTTGTCGATTTTGAAGTTACAATTTGATGCTTTAGAATGATGCAGTAGGCTGTACTGATGCCTATTTATGTAACTTGACCCAGAATATAAGCTTTATTTGGGGAAATATTGAGACTTCAAATAAAAGGTAAAAAAACTGAAAAAATCACAAGGGGTAAGTCCAGCAGTTTTATCAAATTTTTAAAGTTACAATTTTATGCTTGAGAATGATGCAGTAGGCTGTACTGATGCCTATTTGTGTAACTTGACCCAGAATGTAAGCTTTATTTGGGAAAATATTGAGACTTCAAATAAAAGGCAAAAAACTGAAAAAAATCACAAGGGGTAAGTCCAGCAGTTTTATCAAATTTTTGTCAATTTTGCCTATTTATGTAACTTGACCCAGAACCTTTATTTTGGGAAATATTGAGACTTGAAATAAAAGGCAAAAAAATGAAAACATCACAAGGGGTAAGTCCAGCAGTTTTATCAATTTTTGTCAATTTTGCCTATTTATGTAACTTGACCCAGAACCTTTATTTTGGGAAATATTGAGACTTGAAATAAAAGGCAAAAAAATGAAAACATCACAAGGGGTAAGTCCAGCAGTTTTATCAAATTTTTGTCAATTTTGCCTATTTATGTAACTTGACCCAGAACCTTTATTTTGGGAAATATTGAGACTTGAATAAAAGGCAAAAAACTGAAAAAATAACTTGACCCAGAACCTTTATTTTGGGAAATATTGAGACTTGAAATAAAAGGCAAAAAAATGAAAACATCACAAGGGGTAAGTCCAGCAGTTTTATCAATTTTTGTCAATTTTGCCTATTTATGTAACTTGACCCAGAACCTTTATTTTGGGAAATATTGAGACTTGAAATAAAAGGCAAAAAAATGAAAACATCACAAGGGGTAAGTCCAGCAGTTTTATCAAATTTTTGTCAATTTTGCCTATTTATGTAACTTGACCCAGAACCTTTATTTTGGGAAATATTGAGACTTGAATAAAAGGCAAAAAACTGAAAAAATAACAAGGGGTAAGTCCAGCAGTTTTTACTCCTGGGTGAAGAGAAGCAATTACAGTTACATGTCATGTGATTTGTCTTTGTACATTCTCAACAAGTACTGGTTTAAGCACAATCAAATGAAAGTGGAAATTGTCACAAACAATCTTTAATTACAAAGAAACAAACAGAACCACAAATTTCAAAATTTAACCGATTTTCATCAAGCAGTAATGTTTATAACACAGCTCCGACACGTCACTTCTGTTTCATTTCCAAGCAATTGAAACATAAGCAAAGTGTCATACAAACTATTGTTTGTCACATAATAATCAGAGTCCATTTTGTTGAGTCATTAACGAGAGAAAAGCACCGAGATCAATTTCAAAGGATTTGTTTGTTCGTTAACCACCACAATTGTTATTCCACTTAAAGGAACATTACAGAATTGGTAAGAAAAAAACTTGTAAAATATACTTTTGATCACATATTTACATAAAACTTACACAGTCTAATGATGATGATAGTAGAAAAAATCCCTTGAAATATTTCTGTCTGAAATGCCATATTTGATGAGAAATGAATAAACTAATTTTCCGATTGGAGTTTATCGCTCAGTGAGTGTTTTATTCATTTGTTGAATCTATATGATTTCATGCAAATGTGTAATCGGTTTTTCACTATTTTCTCCGTGACCCAGATGGCCAATCGATCTCAAACTTCTACAGGTTTGTCACTTTATGTATATGGTGGATTACATAAAGTGCTTACACTGCCAGCAACTGTTTTGTTAGCAAAAACCAATTCTGTAATGTTCCTTTAAGTTAAAATGTAAAAAATCTGCGATCAAAGTTGTTCTTTTGAGATGTGCTCAACTTTTCAGGAGCTTTAGAAACTAACAACATTTCTTTCTCACTTTGAATGCTTGTACATGAATACCTCGGGACTCTTTCATAAACTTGTCCCTACTATTTTTATAGCAAAATTGTTTTAAACATATTTTTTGTGGTTCCTCCAAGAGGTATTTTAAATTAAACCACATTGACATCAATATATTCCATTCGTTTGGCAAGTACAGATATATTCACTCAGTTTCAAACGGCAATATCAAGTCATAACAATCACATTTAAATAACACCACAACCCGCAAATATTTAGTTACGACGATCAAATATTTGTTGAACTATTTACAAAACTGAGAGAAAATTATTCACATCAATTGATTCACATCACAAATCGATACATCTGGGCAACAATGCCATCTTGTACCTGAAACACTGAACGCACATTGCCTTGTTTAGGTTTTGTTACTGATCGCCAATAACGGGGTTCTGTGTTAATAGCAACGCCCCCAGGTCTGTTGGTTTACGATCCTTCCTCACTCTAAAAAAAAAATCCAACACCGTTATGATATCCAAACACCCAAACTGTTGGACTCTGATTATGGTGGTATGCCTGATCCCATGAGTGATTTACCAAGATCCTTCCTCACTCCTAACAAAATCCAACACCATTATGATATCTCAACACCCAAACTGTTGGACTCTGATTCTGGTGGTATGCCTGATCCCATGTAAAAGCATGATAAGTTCACTAGTGCAGTCCTCAGTCCAACACCATTCAGTAACTCAACACCCACACTGTTGGACTCCGATTAGGGTGGTATGCCTGATCCCATGGAAAGCTTACCAGTGCAGTCCTCAGTCCAACACCATTCAGTAACTCAACACCCACACTGTTGGACTCCGATTACGGTGATATGCTGATCCTATGTAAAGCATGATCAGTTTACTAGTGCAGTCCTCAGTCCAACACCATTCAGTAACTCAACACCCACACTGTTGGACTCTGATTACGGTGATATGCCTGATCCCATGTAAAGCTTACCAGTGCAGTTCTCAGTCCAACAGAATAAAACAAAACATGCTGTTGGATTTTGACGGGTTCCGGATGGTTGCGGTTGGTATTGACCCCTTGACTCAACGTCACATGCAGCTACCATCTGCTGCCCTCGCCATTTTTGGCGTCAAATTGCATGCACAAATGGTGGTAAGCGGTAAAATGCACACTACACTGTATAACACACAGGGTCACCAGATAATTGCGATGTTGACAGCGGGTGAATTGATTCAATAATAATGTTTCCAAGGGTTGGTTTAGTTTCCATATGTCTTACCTCTCTCAAACGACTTCTCTAAAAGAGGAAGTTTAGTTACTTGAATAGCCACCATTTATCGCAAGAAGGCTAAACACACATCAGGCTGGCTAACTTATCAAGATGAAATGTCACACCGACTTTGAGTTTTTTTCATGGTGGAAATTTTGCAGCGTTATATATATAGATTGGGTCGTGTACAAATGCAACACCTCGGCTTTGCACAAGTTGAAAACAACAGTAAATAAACAACAACACGTCAACGAATAAATTAAACGAATCTTAATTAGACAGTTGGATTTCCGAAGGTATGAAATAAGGTCAACTCTCCAGAAATCGGTCTCGACACCCCCTAATCATTCTTAGGTCGTTGTTCTATTAACTTGACCACTTCTGGGTTGAACAAAGCAAGAATTTACCCAGTCAGTTTCCCCTGTGGTTTATTAACTTGACTAAACAGAAAACATGTACAAGCATGAAGAGACTGCATGGTTTCACCATTTTGGCAAGTAATTAAGCTTCGTTTATAATCTGAATCATTTTCACTGAAGTCTCCAAACGACAATATCCAACGAAATTAGTGTTTTCATTTTAGCAAAAGTGCATAGGCTTATTACAATTTCATTTTTGAAACCTTTGTTAGAAAATTTTTCACAGAGGCCAAGCAAGTATTCATTACCAGATTTGAGATTATAATAGTACAATAATAATAATAATAATAATGCTGGGTTCTTATATAGCACTCAATCACACCCCTAGGGGCACATTAAAGCTCATTACTCTGTTTTCCTACAGGGATAAGCAGAGCTATGTTTTGAGTTATGGGACCCATTTATATAGCACCTTATCATGGTTTTACAAGGTGCTGCGGCGCATTCAGCAAGCACTGCCAGAAACACCACGGCAAACCCCCATCTCTTAATCTATAAATGTAACTGGGTTCTTTAGAGTGTATTACACAACACACAGGACCTATGGCTTTACATCCCATCCGAAGATACAGTGAAAAACATTGTGAATATTTCACATTACATTAGCATACTTACAATACCCGACCAAACTCATTGGGCCCACTACTTCATCACCATTCATCATCGACGGTTCCTTGCACAAGGCCCACACATATTTCTTATCATCTCCAACAACAGACCCTTCTCACTGACGTCAAATTTCTATAGCAACACGGGAGGTGTGCCACTGAATCACTGTGAATCACCATGGATCATTTTAGATCACCATGGATCATTTTGGATGATGGCCATTTTGGATCAGATGTTGATGCAGTTCTAGTAGCGAGTGCGGGTGACGCATGCGTGTAAGGTTGACGCATGCGTGTAAGGTTGACGCATGCGTGTAAGGTTGACGCATGCGTGTAAGGTTGACGCATGCGTGTAAGGTTGACGCATGCATGTAAGGTTGACGCATGCGTGTAAGGTTGACGCATGCGTGTAAGTGCTCAAGCACGGGGAGCGATAAAAAAGTGAGTTCGTCTTATAAGGGTCTGTTGTGAGCTCAGAAGTTTTTAAACGTAGCCTATTAAAGTGTCCAACAAATTTGTCCGGCTTCGTGGTTCAAAACTCATGAAAAACATCTTCGCATTTTCCAATTAAAATTTGCCGATTAACCATAATAACTTATCAAGCTCCGAAGAGAGAAAAAAAAAAAAATAAAGCATGCATTAAACTTTGAAGAAAATAATAAATTATGAAGTTTTGTTATCAGCTCGTATTTAACGAGGATTCTTCCCCACCGTGTGTATCGCTGGGTGCCCCACTCTGTCCGTCAGATGGTGCGTCGCTGTGTGTGTCATCATCCCCTGGGGTGTCGTCACCATCCTCCACAACATCCTCATCTCCTTCGTTCTGCACTGATTCTTCTGCGTCGGGGTTCATTAGAGGGGACGGGGGTTTGGCGTGCCGGGGTGGACGAGCCCAAGTCAGAATCCGATTGGCTGCCGCCGTCACTGCCGTTGCTGCCTCTTGCTTGTGGCTGGTTTCCGAAGACTGTGTATTGTCAATAAGACGATTGAATGGTATGTGAGATGTGGTTAGAGAAGACAATGAAGAGGGGAGGGGGATGTGGTTTGTAGGATGATGTTTTAAATTAATGCGGAAGGAAAGTAAGCCGATTAGGGAGGAGGGCAAATAGGAAGGATGGAGGATTCTTTAAGACAATCAACATAGAAAGTTTTGAAAGAGAACAAAGGAAAGATAAGAAGGTTGGGAATAATGACAAAATTAGAAGTACATATCAGGAAATATGAAAGAGTGAGTAGTTATGTTAGTAGGTATGCTAAGAAAAAATAACATGAACAAAAGAAGAGACGAGGAAGGTTGACTCCAGGGAAAACAGAAAAAAAGAAAAAAAGTGAATAAGAAATGAGAAAGAGTGAGTGGGTATCTTAAGAAAGAAATGAACGAAGACACGGACAAAAGAAGAGACGGAAGGTTGAAGCCAGGGAGTGACAGACAAAATGTGAAGGAAAACTCAACATGGAAGCCGAGAACTGGTGTCTCAAGAACGAAAGAGAGAAATAATAATCAGTGAGCGATTTCCCTAGTTACAGCTTGACAAAAATGCTCTTGAAACAAAATCTCTGAGCTGCTACACAGAAATCATCATCTGCTACTCAGCGTTAGCATTTAGTATGCACAAAATATAGTCAGTCTAAACTTTTTGCTGGACGAAAATTGCTGGATGAAAGTGCTCCCTGTTTTTTTTATTTATTTATTTTTTTATCGCCCAATTTACAAGGCCGGACGGCCACTTTAAGGTGAGGGCTTCACTTAAGTGATTTGGGCTGTTGACTCAAATCAAGTGTCACCAGGGGCACGTTGCCACCAACTTCCAAGGCTGAATAAGGGTTATCCCCTTCGTAAAGATGTTGGCATGGTTATCATCCGCAAGAAGCCTTGTTGGTAGAGCAGAATGCACTACCTTCCCAACTTTTTTTCTGAGCAATTATGGTTAAGTGCCTTTCTCAACGGCTCAAGTGTCATGAACGGGATTTGAACCCAAACTCTGCTGCTGACAGCACCAGAGCTTGGGTCAGGTGAACTAGACCGCTCGGCCACAGCACGCCAAGAGAGAGAACAAATGGATGGGAAGGAGGGTTGCATGCCACCAGAGAGTACATGACTAAGGACGGATATTATGGAATACCGAACAGATCTTAAGATAGAAGGAGACACCTTAGGCAGGAGTAAAAGAGAACCAGAGATGGGCAGGAAGGTCGCATGCCATGAGGGAGCACATGACAGACAAAAGACGAAAGACGGACATTATGGCAGAGCAAGCAGATCTGAAGATAGAGGGAGACTTCTTAGGAAGGAAGGAGTATTACACACAACAGGGTATGTGGTCAGAGGAAATCAAACAAAGACAGAGATGGAGGAGAAGAAAGATGGAAAGATTACAGGACGGTACTTTGAGTAGGAAAGATGCTGGGCAAGAGGCTGAAAGGGCAGAAGAGCAAGTGAGAAGGGCCGAGAAGAAAATTCAGAGTCTTAAGGATTTACAGAAATGAAGGAAAGATTTGTGAACGTGTATTTACCCCGTTGAGGCGAGCCTTGCCTCTGGGGAGGCGGAGTTGCGACCGGGAGCGGCGGGGCGTTCGGACGAACTTTCTTGGACGGGTTTAAAGTTCCACAGTAAGCACACTTGAAGGCTGAAACAAACAAGACAAAGGGGCACGTGTGCAACGATGAAATCTCCTCGCACATTGTTAAAGCACATTTCTAAAAAAAAAATTGGCACAAATTTCCACGATTTTGGAAAATGTCTCATCAGAAATGTATAGGAGAGCGCACTTTATCATTTACTGAACTTATGTAATCTCTTCTTGAAAGACGTGGTGACTCAGAAAAGAGCCAGTTATTTACCTGCTAACGTTTTGACTTGTCAACTCCAGCTGTCTTCACATGACAAGAGGGTTGGTAGTTAAATGATTTCTAAGTACAACACGATGAAATAAGTAAACCCTTTCTCTTAGCGATAAGTGTAACTGGGTTCTTCTCTGTGCACTACACAACACACAGGACCTACGGCTTTACGTTCCATCCGAAGGACGAAGCAATAAAGGTTAAGTATCTTACTTAAGGACACAAGTGTCTAGACCGGGACTCGAGCCCACACTCTGCTGAAACAGAAAACTAGAGCTTGAGTCCAGTGCACTTAACCGCTCAGCCAGACACACAAAGCAGCTCTACAAATTGGCCCTAGTCGTGGCTGGGGGGGGGGGGGTCCCCATCAACAGGAGCCCATCTTGCTAAGATGTAGGGTGTCATGGCCGAGTGGTTTAGAGCATCAGATTCAAGTTCTGGTGGTCGAGTCATCGGTGTGGGTTCAAACCCCGGTTATGACACTTAAATCCTTGAGCAAGATACTTATGTATACTATAATTGCTTCTCTTCACTCAGGGGTATAAATGGGTACCTGCGAGGTAGAGTTGATATTGTGCATGAAAAAGCCTTCGGAGCGCCACGGCAGCCCAGGGCTGTATACCTCAGGGAGTTGAGAAAGATTACAGGAATGCTATTGGCCCAATGACCAGGGCGCTAATGTAAAGTGCATTGATACGTTGTTGTGAAATGTGCTATTTAAGAACTAGTTGTTATTAAGTTAGGGTTCACTGCTTACCTAGGTACTCAAACTCTTCTTGAAGCGCCATGCCATTATGTGAATAACAGTGTCGACACACCAGTGCGTAGCGGCTGGACGGCCCGTCACCTACCAAGAAATCCACCAGTTTATCCACTGTGCCTCTGTTTCTGGGCAGGATGGGGCGAGCCGTGGTCTGGGGTCCTACAGAAAAAGAGGAAAACATGACCAGAGACACAACTCTATGAATATGCATCAAAGACACAACTATATGAATATGCATTAATTACTCCGAAGGCAATTTTGAGTACATGTGATCTCAATCGTCCATTATCCTCCTCTCCGAAAAATCCAGGCCCATTTCAACGGTGATGCTTACCACGAAATTCTACGCATACGGTCCATAGAATCATGACCTTCACATGGCGCCGCAAACACAGTAGTCCATGGTAAGCAGAGCCATGAAAGTGGGTCCGGATCCCTGACTCTGTGACAAGCTATTTTTATTTGGGCCCACAGCCCTCAGACCTTCTGAACTCTTCATTTCGGCAAAGTGGATAGAGAATGATTTGGGGAGGGTAAAGGTTGATGGATTGATTATGTTTTTATAGGGGGTGTGTCAAAATAACTGACGGTGCCAAAGGTGGCGCCTAAGCCGGAGCCCAGGGATGGAGCTGAGGTTTGGAAAAAGGGCCTGGATGATGACATTTGTAGTTATTGACTGGACTAGTCTGTTTGATACTCACTCATCATAAGTTGCTGCTGTGGAGTGAGTCTTGGTGCCAGACTAGGTGGGCCTCTCACTGGGGGTCTCTGCAGGGGTGTGTTGGGGGTTCTGGCCCCCCGTGCTGTCATTGGTCGCTGGCGAAGTTTAGGAACTGGGGGACCTAAAAATATAATAATAAATCAAACCATTTATCATGTATATTTTAACAAAGAAAAAATCTTGCAAAAACTGGAAACAAAATTGAATTTTCCTCTGTGCGGTCAATGAAACTCTTTCAAACTTCAATGATTTATACCAAATACAAGAATTTAATTGTCAGTGGACATTTAATCCATTTTGGATTAAATAAATTGATAACAATAAGAAGTAGGCACCTTCTTTATGAATGCGATTGATGAGACTGAAAAGATTGACCTACCTGGGCGAGAAATGGCTGTGGATGTGGACGGAGTCGCTTGGAGGGGCGGCGGAGAGGAGGCTGGATCGAACCGATCCAAGATCTCCTTAGCTTTCTTGTAACTCTCCTTGTCTTTCACCTCTTCAAGCTATCGTGGCAAAAAATAACTCTTCCTTTAAAAATCAGTTCCAGTAATGGGGACTGAATATTTGATTGAGATGATTCGCAGTACACTGTGGGTTACTCCTTCTCTCTTCGAGAGGTCGTACATTGGAAGTAATCGGTCCACAATCATTCAGGCCCAACCCCCAGTCGTTTTAAAAATAGTCCTGTTCCTTACTTCATAGGTTTAATTAATTCTTAACTAATTTGTCCATTTTATTGTTAGTGGTGGTCGGAGTGTGGTTCTTATCATTTTATGTTTTATTTAAACGTTTATGCCCCTTCAAATAATCCATTTCCCTTTTACACTACAGGGAGGTGTTGTTTAGTTAATGTGGTTCTGTTTTTGTTTTATAGGCGTGGGTGAAATCTTTTTTTCTTATATCATTTATTTTTGATATTTAGGTGTTCTTTTAAACATAATTTATGTATTTTCTATTTTTAACTATTGTAATGACTCTGCAATTTGACCTTCGGGTCACGATGAATGTCATTTTTAATAAAATTCAAAATTCAAATTCAATCACTCGAACCCATCAAAATCCACCTCTATGTCTCGTTCGATTCTGTTAGACTGAGGACTGTACCAGAAAACTGACTATACGCTTTACATGGTATCGGGCAAACCACCATAATCAGAGTCCAACAGTTTGGGTGTTGAGTTACCGTATGGTGTTGGATTTTGTTAGGAGTGAGGAAGGATCCTAGTAAATCACTCATGGGATCAGGAATACAACCATAATCAGAGTCCAACAGTTTGGATGTTGAGTTACCATACAGTGTTGGATTTTGTTAGGAGTAAGGAAAGAATCTAGTCAATCACTTTATCGAGCTAATGTGAATAAGGAAAAAAATTCAATTAAATTCAAGTGCACTTACAATTTTCTTCTTCTCTGCTCTTAAGTCTTCCAGTGCCAACTCTGAAGAAGAACAAAGTAATAAATAAACTTCTGATAAATCTCTGTTACCATCGGTATAAGCTTTTTTCACTGGTCACAGGCCAGCAGGCCAGCAGGCCAGCAGGCCACCGTTAGTTTCGACTACTGCAGTACACATGCCTTAGGGTTTCCACATTATTATTCCAGCTGTACACACAGAAGAAACCCAAGCACCCAGTACTAGCCTGGAAGGTGCACTTTGTGGCAGTCTGTGGTACCAGTGTCAGCTGTACGAACAGAAGAAACCCATGCACCCAATGCTAGCCTGAAAGGTATGGTACTTTGTGGCAGTCTGTGGTTGTGGTACCAGTGTCAGCTGTACAAACAGAAGAAACCCATGCACCCAATGCTAGCCTGGAGGGTATGGTACTTTGTGGCAGTCTGTGGTACCAGTGTATAGGAGGGATAAAAAGTCAAAATTAAAATGACTCGACAAGGATTGACAATAGGTCATTACTTTTCACATTTATACCACAAGTCATTTTGTTTGGTAAACATTTTGCATATACCCCCAGACATCTTGTTGAGTCCTATTGGTTGATAGGTGGACACATGACCATGTTTATGGAGTCCTATTGGTTGAAAGGTGGTCACGAGACCATGTCTGGTATTAAGCAGCTGATTATGACATAGCTGCAGCTGTTTAAGACCAGTTGGCTGTAGCGCGTGTAGAGTTCATTGTCATACGCGTGTTGGCACGCAAGCTTACGCAGGCCCCCTCCCTCTTCCCCACCTTCCCAAATTGTAAAAATACCACTTACGATTCCTGGCGATTCTCTTCACAAAATACCACTGGAGTATCTTCCTTATTACATAGATCCTGAGAAGAGAAGACAAAACAAAAATTCATTCAAATTTTTCTTAAAGGTTAGAGTCACATCATTGCCTTCCACCAACAATTCTACACTTTAACCTCTAACCTTTGAACCAGGGAGATCCCGTATGTCTGGGAGTTTGAAAGACTGGGAACTAGAATCTGTTTAACTCGGCTTCACCTCGCATGACTCATGAAAATATTTACCATTAACGTCATAAACTGTTGTAGTGCACATTTCTTACCATATTTTTGACATGCAATTTGACTCCCAAAATGGCAAGCGTGGCAAACACAAAGCTGCATGTGGCCTTGATGCAGAGGATCAACAGGCTTTTATATAATTTTTCAGGCTGTTTCAAAACAATCTTACTAATTTTCCAAGGGTACCAAACCTGAATTCAGATCAAAGTAGAAAGAATATCACGCCTGATCTCAAGTATGCCACAACTTCCCTTAACCTTCCAGAACCTTCCAATTCGAGAATTGACTTTTTAAACTTTAACCTCGTCACTTACAGCACTGGGAAGAGAAGAAACGGTAGAATCTGGGTGGCGCGGCCTTTCCAGTCTTTGGCCTCGTAGTAGAAGTAGAAGAACAGCGCCATCATGAGGTACAAGATGACAGAGTAGAGGAGCAACGAGCCCATGTACTGCTTCTCCCGTTGTGTGTCACGTCGTTTCAGGTTGAGGAGGGCATCCATCCGCTTCTCGATGGACTCCAACTGCTCCATGGTGGATTGCTTCCGCTGATAAGAAAAAAAGGAATTTGATATTTGAAATAAAAAATCTGCTGCCCCTTTCCCTGGTTGTATTGTAAACTTGGGTGTGCAGGGCTCGAACCTGGGGTAAAAGTCAACGAGACCACAGGGCTTGTAGAGCAACATGTTGTATTGTAAACTTAGGTGTGCAGGGCTCGAACTTGGGGTAAAAGTCTGCATGTTTACCGGACCAACATTTATTTTACAAGACCTGAAATCTAAATGAGAAAGAACTTTCTACAAAAATAAAAATGCAAAAGTTTTTCTTTTTGAACGTGCACTAAGAGAAGGTTCATCTCATTTGTCTTAAGAGTAAATTTTGATACTCAGCCGAATTTAAAGATATTTACCAGACTCAAAGTCAACATTTGTTTGTTACTTTTTTTTAAATTAAAGATATTACACAGTGAGGTATTGTTCAAATGAAAAACAAAAGATTGTTGGACTTGTCCAGTCATGAGTTTACTGGCCGGACACTAAAATCACTGGCCTTGGGCCTGCGGTCCAGTGTAAAACTCAAGCCCTGGTGTGATCCCTGGCTATATGGCAGTGACAGGTTGAATGGCCTCTGACTGACACCCCCGAACAAAGTTACATGTATTAACAAAATAGGGAGACTGCCAACATAAGGGCTAGATAGCTCAGTTGGTAGAGCGCTGGTAGGTTAATCCGAAGGTCACAGGTTCACATCCCCCTCTAGTCAATTTTTCTTTGTTTAGCCCAAGATTATAAAAAGAATCATTTCCCAACACCAAGGTGAATTTAACTGATTTACTTTTGAGTTTAGCAGAAAATGCGATAAAAACATTTATGATTTTTAGTCTTCCCTTGTCTTGTCTTGATTGATACTGTTCACCCTTCACAGGAGTCCCATGGGCAGGGTTTTGGTTGTGCGCATGATTGCTGTTTAGTTGATTGACTCACGGAGGGAAAAAATTGTGGTTTTTTATAAATGAAATAAATGGCCAAGTGACCAGAGGTTATCTTCGAAGCACAATCACAGGAATTGCACTATATCATGAGAGCCGATATTAATACTACAAACATAAAGTGTGTGTTGATGACAACAATTAGAGTCACTGTGATTTCTTTAGGTAGTGAGTTTCAGTCCACTAGTGTGTGTGAGAGAAAGCAAGGTTCCTTGCTCTATGATATAGTATAACTTTAATAAGCTTGATGCCCAATCAAGTCATAGTACCGGAACGATTTCTAAAAGCTGTTTCTAAATTGATCACTATATTTGTTAAAATGTTTAATTAATACTAGTGGTACTGGTAGTTTATTTTTCAATGATCCATAATCAAAATACAAAATTATAAAAAAATACCGTAATTTCCTGCGTATAAGACGCGTCTTATCTGACTTTCAGAGGACCAAAAAAATCTCTACAATTTATGAGGAAGAATACCCAAATATTATAAAGAAAGTCAACACACAAGATTTTGAACTAAATAAATGCAATGATGACACAACAGATGACTGATGTTGGACTAACTTTGAGTGAGTTTCAAAAAATCCACTCACAAATTAACACATTCATTAAACTCAGCGTGAACTCAGTGACCCAATTTAGTACACTTGACTTTGAGACTCAGTGCATAAAATAGAGCACTATTCAGTAACCATGGACTCCGTCATGGATGAAGGAAATAAACGTAATTTGAATCACCTCCACTTCCGTGTTCAAAATCACATTAAAACTAAATTTAAAATAGGTATGAAATACAAAAATTAACATCGTCTTTTATAACGAAATGAATGCAGAGAGGGTCCAACATATTAATTTCATGATTTCAAATTGGAGGAAGTCATGGAATATTGAAGCGGTAAAAAACTTAAATCAAAGAAAATACTCACCCATAACTTCGAAATAAATGTCCCCATGGGAGGTCTATTCTTTTCAGAGCTGAGAACCCTTTTAAATCAGCAAATCAATTAAATTCCTGTCAAAAAGAGAAACAAAGCTCAATTGACAGAGCGTGACTGACGTTCTCTTGATTTGAGCAAGAATGTGTTGAAACAACACACAATTTTAATTTCAGCAAAAATCCGTGCAGCATACCTGTCGACTGGTACCTACTTCTTCAACGTTTTCCCATTACAGACTAGCAGGACTGGCACCAGACTAGCCCAAGTCAGATCCCTAAATCCTCATTCATTGTTTACCATTCTTAATCACGATAGAGACGCCTGGGTTTATTTTTACAAATTGGGGCAGAAAAAAATGGAACAGATTAAAACAAGTGTGTCATAATATCTGACGATCATCTTCATTCCCCTATTTCGTCACTTTGAATGTTGACAGGAAAGATACGACCTTCCCCTTCAAACAACAAGCTAACACTAACAGTGTAAATGACTTTTGGCCGTTTCGGTTTCCTTGTGGAACACGTGTGCATTGCTGCTTGAGCACTTAAATTAGTTACACGTAGACTTAACGCGGATTGGTCATTTTGTTGGGTGAACGATCCCGTTATATTCTGGGAAAACAAACAACACTAATCCGCAATAATCACTTCATTCTCTTTACGGTTTTTGTGGGGAAACCTGAGAAGTGCTTCTGCTAGCAGAAAAATGGCCTCGGTCTGAGGAAATTATGGACAATTTTCTTTGTAATGCTGATCCTTGCAGTCCTGCTGGAGGTGAACGCCGTCAAGAAGAAGAAGGATTCTGACGAAGGCAAACAGAAGAAGAAGAAAGATATTCGAGACTACAATGATGCGGACTTGGAAAGACTTTTCGACGAGTGGGAAGTAAGTTAATTGAAAAAAGCAGGATTACGATCTTTTGAGTTACGGGTGGACTTTGTCTCTTTTTGGTTCTTGGAGATTATCGGTCATGTCATATTGTCAGTGAATTAATGACTGATTAAAACCAAAACCAAGAGGAAATTGTTTTTGTTTTTGTTTGAATTATTTAAAATTAGACCATGGAGGAAAGAAATAGACTGAGGCCTAATTTTAATAGGCCTATTGTGTTACTGATGCTTATAAAATTAAAAGTAAAACATTTTTACAGGCTGGCGATGGCATAGTTCATGAATAATTCATTACCATTGGGAACTGTATTGAACGGTCAGATCATGGAGGTAGTGAATAGTCAGAGACAGAAGTGGGTTCATTAATTTATTAATTAATTAATCTAAACAGCCCTACATGAATGTCAAATCACAGAGTGACACATGACTGGATCAGTGCACAAGATGTCAACATGCACAATGATTTTTTTTATTTACAAATTTAAATTTAATAACTGGAAACTGTAACTGTATTGAAGTGCATTCTTCACAACAGCTTCCAAGATTTTATTGATCATACCAAATTGTAACATTTATAAACTCTTATCTCAATTTTTTACAGGATGCTGAGGACGAACATGATCCAGACGATCTCCCAGAGCACAAGAGACCTTCTCCGACCTTTGACATGTCCGATATTGACCTCACTAACCCCGAGGCTGCCTTGAAGCTAACGAAGAAAGGCAAGACGTTGATGATGTTTGTCACCGTTTCGGGAGAGCCAACGCAGGAAGAGACTGACGACATTACAACCAGATGGCAGAGTATGCTCTTCAATGCCCAATTCAGTTTCCAGAGGTTGGTCTTGTGGAAGAGATAAGGGGTCGATTTCACAAAACTCTTCCTAACTTAGGACTGGTCCTAGGCAATGCTAAGAGATAGGACTTGTCCTAGGCAATGCTAAGAGATAGGACTAGTCCTAAGTACTGGTCCTAACTTAGGACTAGTCCTATCTCTTAGCATTGCCTAGGACTAGTCCTAAATTAGGAAGAGTTTTGTGAAATCCACCCCAGGTTTTTCTGAAAGAGGGATGAAGGCCCCTTTTTTTAAATCCAAGATGGCAGATTTTTCTCCCTAAGAGCCTTTTGGCTGGAATCAGGTACGCACACCCTGTTTTGGCTGATTTCTTTAATATTTGGATATCTCAGCTGTCGTCATCATCAACTCCGCATTGTGAGAAGAGCGTAGCGCCCCCGACTCTAGAGTTTCCACTCCAGCCAGTTCTCAGCTTTGTCGTTGAAAGTTGTAAACACAGTGCAAAGTCTTGCTGTGCCTGGCACTTTCTTCTCTGTTTGACCATGGTTTGACAAACTGCAATTTGTGGTACTTCTTAGCATCCACAGTTTCAAATATAAGGGCCTGTAGTGGCCGAGCGGATAAGAACATCAAGCTCTGGTGTTTCTGATCAGCAAAGTGTGGGTTCGAGTCCCAGTCTTGACACTTGTGTCCATAAGCAAGACACTTTAAACCATTATTGCTGCGTCCTTCGGATGGGACGTAAAGCCGTAGGTCCCGTGTGTTGTGTAATGCATGTAAAAGAACCCAGTTACACTTATCGTAAAGAGAAGGGGTTTGCCCCGGTGTTCCTGGTTTGATCGGCAGCATATTGCGCCAAAGCACCTTGTAAACCATTACATGGTGCTATGTTAAGGAACAGGTCTCATACTTCATAACATAGCTCTGCATACCTTGCAGGAAAAAATACTGAGAGCTTTGAGACGCCAATTGGTGTGATAAAGCGCTAATAACTCAGTATTATTATTATTATTATAA
Source organism: Pycnopodia helianthoides (assembly GCA_032158295.1). NCBI lineage: Eukaryota > Metazoa > Echinodermata > Asteroidea > Forcipulatida > Asteriidae > Pycnopodia > Pycnopodia helianthoides. Next base: position 1,790,342 of record CM063251.1, read on the forward strand.
GGAATCAGTAAAATTTGCTCTCCTTTTTTGTTTGTCCTTCTTTGCAGATATCCTGTGAGCAGCGATCGTGTCATCTTTCTTCTGAACGACGGAAGTGTTGCCTGGGAAATCAAAGATTTCCTCATCCAGCAAGAGAGGTGCAAAGAAGTATCGATCGAGAGCCAGGTGTACTACGGCAAAGGCTCCGGGAAAGAAGTCGACGGAAAGGGGACGCCATTTAGTAAAGAGGACAAAGACGAATTATAAAATCTTTGTTGAGATGGACCATGAAGGATGTGGTTTAAAATAACAGTACTTTTTTCACGTACTACAGTGAGCGGAACACGACACCACTAGTGTTGTTCAAGTGTAGGCTGTTCAAGTCTCGAATATATTCAATAATTTTTTAGACCTGGCCACATTTCCTGTAGCTGCTTATTCAGAAAATATTGAAAGATGTTAAACTTGCATTGGGGGGGGGGGATATTGCTTAAGCAACTTAAGAATTTCCTACTGACAGCAAAAATGAGCAGGACACCAGTCACAAATGGTATGTGACATGGTATTTTGGCCGGTAGCCTTATTCTGGTAAGCATCATTTTTGTCGATGTGACCAGGTACCATCCAACACACCTATTGATGAACATGAAAGAGAAGGTCAGACATAGCCGGATAAATTTATCTCATTTACAAGGTCACACTTTTTTTCCCTCAACAGTTAAAAGTTTTTTTGTAAAGGTGCAGAAAATGGTTGGAAAACCCTTGGCCATTTCTTTTGTCAAATTTTTGTGTACATTAAAACTTCATTCCTTCATTTGTTGAGAGGGTGGTGTCAGAATACCTTTTTCTAGATAAACAAAGTTTCATTTTCAATATTTGAGGGGTCCAAGTTGTTTCTATTTCTTGATCTTGTTCATTGTGTTTCAAATTTATAAAAATTCCAGTGCTCCATTTCACAAAGCACTAAGATTAAGATTCATCTCAAGACGAGTTGTCAGTATCACCATAGTGATTTGTGTTGTGACATCACACTTTGCCTAGCAACTAAGATTGATAAACATCTTAAAATCAATCTTAGCTCTTTGTGAAATCAAGACCAGCTTAGTTAGTTTCTGATTGATTTTACTTCATGCATTTCCAGACATATTGCAGGGTCTTTGAATAATCCATATAAATATAAAACTCCAGGAATTTTTTGCCCACCACCACTGGAGGAGTTGAAGATTTAAGCAATGAAATGGTGGTTAATTTGTTGAATTATATGCATAAGAGCTAAAAAGGTTCAAACTTCAAGTGCCTTGAAAACTTTATATTTTTTACGATATATGTATGACATAACCCCTTTTTTTCTTTTTAACTTTCATTAGATAAAAAATTAAATATTGCAGTAAGGCTGTAAGGCTGGAATAGGCAACTTGTCATCGTGCTATAAAAAGTAAAGGACATCCTTATGAACACCCTTAAAAACAGTCTGCCAATTCGGATACAGCCTAACCTTCATATCTTATATTCTTAAATTATGTTTCTTTTTTGGGGGGACGAGGCGATTTATGTCGAGCTCAAGGAGCGTCGCCCAAGAAATTGTCAAAATAATGGTGATTTTGTGCAGTTATTTTGATTTTGCATATATAATAAAAACAAGTATTAAAACCAGTTTGTGTATTTTTCAGATGGACTTTTTCCCCCTGCTAATTGGTACTAACATCATATTGAAGGCAGGGTCATAGTTTGGCAAAAACTCCAAAAATTAAATCACCATAAAAACTCACTTTCTAAGAAGCACTGCAGCTCTTGATAGTGTAAACTATTTTGAGAAAGGATTCCATTCGAAGTAATATGGTTTGAAGGATTTTTCATCCGAAAACATTTGAATCCGATTTGTAATAAACAAAAATACACTTTCTGATCTTGGGCAAAAATGCAGAGTTTCACTAAAAGTCTCCCAAGCGCCTGGGAATCGTAACAGCACTGTGATGTCACACTGCGGACTCGATCCAAACAAGACAATGGAAAATGCTTAGCAACGAAGATAAACAACCTTCACCCAGACAGTGACATATTTCACGCCCCAACACAAACTGGTTTTCTGAAGCACTGGTACTTCAGTGTTGATTTCACTTTTCATACTTTTAAACTTAGTTCAAAAATTGAAGAAGTGTGGGGGGGGGCTAGTTTTTCAAATTGAATTTCAACAAAATTACGGGGAGAAAAACTTCACACTTGTGATTTCATTTAAGTTGATCTTTAACACATCACACCTAAATTAAAAACCGCAAAATCCTATCAAGTCAAATACAATTTTTTTATTTTTTATTTCCAGAAGTTCCTACACTGAAGTACATATTACTCTTTGTACAAATATCCGAAAAAATATTAAAATTACTCCATTTCTGAAAATCGTTTATTGTTTTCTCTTGGAAGATTCCTCAACTACTTTTTAATAGTAATATAGCAAACCATTTCAAATTTCATTATTCACATTGTTTTGTTGACCCGACACTAAACATTCTCCGTTAAAAGTGTTTAGATCCATCCCATTAAGTTTGAAAAGTCACAATAAATAATATAAAATGGGAAAGTTCTGACAGTTCACCGCCAGATTTTTTTTAGAGTCCTTTTTTTTATTTCACATACTCAAAAGAAATGGCAGTTAGGATTTTTTTTTTATTGATACACAAAACAATAAATAAATTGTTAATATTTCATTGTCAAATCCACACAATGTTCACTGGAAAATAAGGTTCAAATGACACCACGGAATTAAGCAGACACTATGGACAGGGATGATCGAGAACTGACGAATGTAAAAAACTCAGAGGAAAAAAGGCCAGCAGGTCAGGGTTCCCCCTTCTTCTAGACCTGGAACCTCAAGGAGCTTCAAGGAGATTTTGAGAAAAATCCTGGAATCTGGGAAAAAGTCCGCGGGAAATTATGTCTTTGTTTATACCAAGTGTGCATGGTCAAAATTACTTGCATTTTATATAAAGATAAGCTTTATATAAAGATGAGGTTTTACATCAAAGTAAAAACTACTGGCTCCATTTTTTGGTTAATGTACCGACCCATCTTTGACCTAAAAGATTCCCCCTTCTAGACCTGGAACCTCCCAGATATTACAATTCAGGTTTACAGACTCTATGTGCATTACCAGAAATGCAAAACTACATGTTTGGGCACAATGTGGGTATTTCATTCTACCTCCAGTGGCTGCTTCCTTTAAGGAAAACCTTCAGGTTCAAGGAGATTTTGAGAAAAATCCTGGAATTGGAGAAAAAGTCCGGGGGGAAATTGCACGCCTGTACATAACGTGCATTATGTCTTTGTTTGTACCAAGTGTGCATGGTCAAAATTACTTGCATTTTATATAAAGATGAGCTTTTTCCATCAAAGTATTAAAACTACTGGCTCAAACTTTTGGTTAATATGCCGACCCATTTTTGACCTTAAATCTCTGGGTATTTTTATGTTATCGTCACAAACTCCTAAGTATTGGTCAAACTAGCCCAAGAGTGTGCGGCTGCTTTGATGTGCCTCCCCAAAACCCAGGAACCCCTGTTTGCATTATGCAGTACTAACACGATTTTTAAAATGGGCCAACTTTGGGGACTAGGTTTCAGAGGGCTTTTGAGAAGTTCGTTACAACCAGGCATGCAACTTCCCAGCGATATCCTCTTTTATGTCTCCGAATTTGGTGTCAATTAGAATCAAACAACAAATAAATTAGATGTATCCAAAGTTTTTTTTGTCTCTGTTGAAAATTACAAGTTGCTTGCCTGAATTACGTAATGAAAATTGATTCTTCTCGCAAATTATGCGACACCAATTTCATTAAAAAAAACTTGACTTTTGTTATGGTTGCTTACAGGTGTGGAGCTTAAATTAATCACCAACAAATATTTGCTTTGATTCTCCATCTCATTTGACAGAGCTTTGTTTCACCCATAAAGCTATAAATAGCACTAAAATTATCCAAACCTCCGCCCTCCATCCTGGTTGAGAAATTCCTACTTTATGTTACGCTGAAAGCGGAAAAGATTCTTAAATTCATTCATTATGATAAAAAAAACCAACACGTTCAGCTTCTTTCCGTGTGTGGTCTTCAAATACTTGGGAAAATTAAAAATGAAAAACGCTACATACTTAAATAGTGTGTTCTCTCCTGAAATTGAATAAAATTCATTCAGGTATTTTTTGTGTGTTTTGTTTTTTTGTACAATGGCCCTGATAAAAAATAAATTACACAAATACTGTAAACCTGTATCATGCTTTCCACCACCTCGGTCATGGTCCCAATGCGCACTGGCAGTAGTAATTACTGGTTTGCATATTATCCAAAAGGGTGTCAGACTAATATTTTTGCACTTGAAATCTCTCCGCCACGTACGAATCAATCGACTGTGGCTATGGCTGTAGCCATTGGCTGCACCATTAGTGTTAAAGAACAGGCCTTTTCAGCGAATCGGCTATACCCCTGCCGACGAAACCGTCCCTTCGATTTTAAAACACAGTCTTTGTTTGGTTAATTTGAGCGGGAGGATAAAAACACAATGGCTGCACCATGGTAACAGTTTATAAAAGCTACATTACCCAAGGATTGTCTCAAAGGTTTGGACTTGCATTTACATGAAGCCTTAAGTGGGTTTTTTTGTGCACTGACAACAACCACCCCCCCCCATCCCACCCACCGCCCTCATATGAATTTGAGCAAAACTAATTTATCTAAAAAATTAATTAATGCCCCCGAAATCATGACTTCAAACATTAACATTCAACAAATTCGACTGTTATTTGGCAAAATCAAATCCAACGCCATGAGACAACTTTTAAAGTGTGTCTAAAAAATTCCCATGTTTCCATGGTAACTAATCTCTATTTATTCCAATTAATAATCTACCGTGAAAATAAAGTTGGATTGATACAAACTTTCAACTTTTTTTTTTTTTTACAGATACTCTTCAAAAATCAGACAGTCGTAAACGGAAAGATAGTGACAGAGAAAAAATAATACACAACACTATGTCATTAACAGTGACCAGCTTCCCCAAAAACCCACTCCGCACGACAGCATCGAACGCCAAGCGGACATTCCTTTTGCGAAGTCAGATTCCGAATGTCAACACGTAAATTTGAAACCAATCAATTTAAAATTCATCAAATATTGACCGCTACTTTTGGATTTTCGTCTTAGAGATAACGCTCCGCCAGTAATCACACTCAGCTGACCAAAAAAATATATATAAAAAAATCGTAAAAAAAAAAAAGCGGCTACATTTATGGATACATTATAGAATACCATCATATTTCCAACATTATAGTTAATAATAACAATCAAAATCACATCAAAAAACGAGAGAGGATGAACTGTACAATGCGTTTCAAATCTATTTACAAGGAATAAACCAATTTGTTGTTGTTTTGTTGTTTACAAAATATTCACAGACTGAGACAAAAGCATTGAATAACTTCCAAGTCCACGGTTAAAAATGCATCACGTGGCATCCAAAGTTATTATTTAATGCCATTTTTTTAGGGGGGGAGGGCGAGTCTTGTAGTGTTTTGGGGTACATATTTCCAGACCCATATGGAGAAAATTAGGCCCCTTTTCAGTCCCCCCTCCCCGTATGAAGCCGCCATCGAAACTTCAAAATTTCTAACAGAGCCTGTAAGCCCACACACCCTGGACATAATGTATGGTCCATTATGTGTGTTCTACCCATACATGGCTAAGCACTGTTTACTCAATAACCCACCCCCCCCCCAAAGCCCTGTATAATCATAAATTCCGTAGACATATTGCTCGGGTGGGATTCGAACCCACGACCTTCGCAGTTCCAATGTCCAGTCCAATTATCTCATTGGGAAGTGCATCATGCGTCCAAGTAAAGTTTGCAACAATAGTTAGGCGGTACGTACACCCACCTCTAACCCCAACCTCAAAAATAAATGCTTTGCACTATAAACTCTACACCTGTTAATGGGTCCAAAGGCAATCCTGTTTTCTTGCTGGTATATTTCGAGTTGGCAGCACCAGCAACCAAACTGCCTCATCCTAAAGCCCAAGTGTCAACACCAAGAACCTAGTGGAATGAGATCAAGTGGGCCCTTTTCTAAAAAAAAACATGGCTTGGACTTTTAGTCGTCGTCCGTTAATTTGGAAAAACCTGGGCTTTAATTACAGGTTCTTCAACAAGGGCCTAATTTCATGGCTCTGCTTACAGCTAAATTCTGTGCTTACAGCCAATAGAGCAATGTGTTCTACAGGGCGGCGGAAGTGCAGAATTCCGCGGTAAGCTGAGCCATGAAACTGGAACCAGCTAGGCCCAAGCGAGAGTCCAAGCCATGGTTTTGAAAAGGGCCCTAGGGTCTCCGGACTGTGGAGACAAAGCCGTTCTCGAACTGTCTGGGACTAAATTTTAGGCCCGTGTCCAAATTCATTACACTTCTTACCTCATTTGCTAGCCACAAATGATACTCAATACATGGCATTTAGGCCGGTATCCAATTTTGCTAAGCAGATCTTGTGCTCACTCAATATATAGGTGCCAAGAGTGAGGTTGGCCGTGTTTGGCACACAGTTCTCTTTTCAAGACAAAAACTGAAAGGGCAAGTTCATAGGGGTGGGGCCGGGGGATTTTAAATGTGTTGTCTCAGGACGACGCTGGTACCTTGTCCGCCTCAACTTCAAAGTAATCCACGGTGAACTTCCGACGGATGCCATTGGCCGACTTGACGTTTCTGCTGGCGGTCTCGCACGGCACGAGGTCGTCCATTTTACCCATGAACCAATTCTCGACATCCGCTTCCTGCCGCCTCGTGATGTGCTCGTCCTTCCAGGCGTCCAGGAACTTGTTGAAGCGGGCTGCCAGGCGTTCGGTGACTCGCCAATGTGACTGTTTTATAATAAAAAAACGGACAAGCATTGAATGTCAAAGGTCAGTTACACTGAAAATAAATGTTGCCTTGTCCTGATGACATGAAATACATATGGTCTCATTACGAAGAACATATCAACTGAATTTATATGAAACAAAAAACTGATTTTCAAGAAGTTTAAGAAAAAACATGAAAAGATATTCACCTCTTTAGCTTTTTTAAGAGCGGTCCTCCTGTACATGTAATCTTCCGAGTTGACCACGTACACCATCTTGTAGGAGTTGAGATTAAACTTGCACTCCATGTTGTTGACGATATCCACGCCCTCAAGCGGATCCACTTCTTTTTTATCCGCTGCTTTCTCCGTCTTCTCCTTGGGCCCGTCGGACTTCTCTTTGCCGGTTCTCCCTCCTTCGGCTCCACCTCTTCCTTCGGCTCTGTTTTGACGCCCTCCATATCTTCTCCTCCGTCTTCCTTTGTCTTGGCGGCGGTGCTGTCGCCTTCCGTTTTCGGCTCGGACTTTATTTCTGGTTTGGTAGAGGAATCCTCAGATTTTTCCTGGCTCTCATCGCCGCCGGATGCTGAATCGTCATCGCTCACCGTTCTTTGTTGTCGAGTCCGTCGGATATTTCTGTTCACAAATAACAACATTTTTATCTCAATATTTCAAACAATAAACAATAATAATATTTCAAACTTATATTGCACCCCCTAACATTCAAATGATCAAAAGCGCATAACACATGTAAAATGCACAGAATCAAAGAAAAAGATGATGAAAAAAGTCTGGTCACCAGGCCCAAACCACAGTATGGGGATACGTCTGTCCCCCCCCCCCCACCCCAACACAGAACTAAAAAGACACTTATTACAATTACATATAGGCCTATCCCTGCAGGCATCGGTAAAGGTTTGATCTTTTCAGGAGACAGACGCCTCTAACCCTACCTATGCAAAACAAAAATCTAAACTAACTGGCAAGGCGACCACAGAAGAAAGACAAACAAAAGACACAAAAGAACAAAATCATAAAAAACACGCGGCTTTAAAAAGCAACATTATCTTAGGATACTCAGCATCCAAATTGGTTAATTAATCAATGGCTCGCAACAGTTCATTAGTCATAACAAGTTTTAAAATAAATAAATAAGACAGCTTCGTTGATCAGACTCACCTGGTGAGGAACACCGGTTTCTTGGCAAGTTGGTCCCTCAGCTCAGCTGACGTGTCTTCCCCTTTGACAAACTTGTCCACATAGTCGGACCATTTCTCTACCTCCACTGGATCGTCGCTGTGGTCCTCTTCGGTGTCCAGCAACTCAATGGACAGCTTCTTGTCACTTTTATTCTGAGAGTCAAACAAATTTGTAATCCAAATTAAAATTCTCATAGATTAAAATTCTCATAGATTATTAATATTATTAACAATCCTCATATTCTCTATAACAATTTCCATTAAGTTGATTAGAACTATCTGTGTATTATGTAGATGCATTCTTAACTTGCTGGAAATTTTAAAACTGGGTCTCCAAATTGTTCAATCACAATACATTTACATGTAAATGACAGACAACACAGGGTGTCCAAATTTAACACAGCGTGTCCAAAAGACACCCAGACACCTCTCTGGCCAACACTATGTAACACCAGTGACTTACATATGTGACTTTGAAGCAGTTTTCCTCGTTGAGGAGTTGCTCGGCCCGTCGCTGGTAGGCGGCCTCGGCGCTGACGCGGGCCGAAGCTGAGGAGTGCGTTCCCCCCGCTCCACCAAACTTCATCTCTGAGATGTACTGCTCCATCACGTTGATGCAGGTATCCTCCGACACGATGTGTTGAAGCTGGGAACAAATTAACATAAATAATGAATATTCATAAATACTTCATGAAATAAATTCTTGAATATCCAATGAACATGTACATCTCATTGGCAATGTGCTTTCACGTGACTCTGGTATTTTTTTATTTTAGATTTGATTGTTGACTACAGATTGGGTTATTGTTATTAATACTGTGTTAAACCACAAGAGCAGCCATAGAGTTGAAGGAAAATAAAACAGTTTACAATAAATATCCTTAAAAAGTTAAAACGATATTGAATACAGTAAAGTAAATAGCAAAGAACACACCTGAATCAAAACCAACACAATGATATTCAATCATTTTGAATTCAATACAAGTAAATTAATAATTGAGTTGAACAAAAAAGATTGTCTTAGAGTGGGAGTTGAACCTGCGACCTCAGGATCGACGAGCCCCGCTCTACCAACTGAGCCACCTAGCCCCAACGTTGGCAATCTCCCTATTTAGTCAATATTTTTGTACAAGGGTGCCAGTCAGAAGCCATTCAACCTGTAACTGCCGTATAGACAAGATCACACCCAAGTGTACAATACAACCTGGGAAAGCGGCACAGAGGGATCACCTCAAGGGGAATGCAACTTTTTATTTCAAATCTCAAGTAATAAGCCACAAGGAAAACTGAGTAAATTTTTACCAAGTCAGTTTCCCATGTGGTTTATTACTTGACAAATAAATTCAAGACACAAAGGCACTACATTCCAGATCAAAAATTACTTCTGATAAAACAAAACACACACAAAAAAAAAATTCCTAAGAACTTTGCTTACCTGTCGCACTATATTCTGCACCACCTTGTCCATGGTGAAGGCGATGTAAGCGTGGATGCCGTACATCTCGCGTAGCTGATCTTCGAATGCGTTGCTCTCCATGTTACCGTCTAGAAGATTCCGCACCATGTCCAGGAAAGCCGGGTAGTACTCCTCAGGCTCGATCTCCACTGCCAAG